>CAOKZL010000161.1:0-600000 GCA_948472985.1 Iguana delicatissima | reverse complement strand
ATTGCCAAAAAGGAATTTTAAGTATTTATTGTATTTTATTGCATTGTATTTTAAGGCACGCTTCTCTATTTATCCATATATGTTAACTATTTTATGGTAAAATTTGTTATCTTTGTTCATGCTGGTCCGTGACCATAATAAATAATAAATGAAATGCATATCTCTTGGTGGTAGTTAGCTTGTCTGAGATGTTGTTTGTCTGAGATCCTCTACTTCAACTGACAGATGATAGTTCTCCAGATATTCTAGGCATGTTAAAGCCACTTCTTTGAATGATCACAACTCAGTTCACTGGGCTAGTAATTAAGCATCTATTTGCCATACAATGACTTCCACTCTATTGTAAAATGGGCAATATTGCTACTTGAGTTTTATAAACCAACCTGTAATATCTTTGCTCAACAATCTTAGTTGATTAACTCTAGAAACACAATAGGCAGTTGGATTTTTGAGCTGATCTGCAAAGCAATTACAAGATGCAAATATCAGCAGAGATGGGGCAAAGCGTAGGCATAATGGAATGGGCCACCCATATTTAAGAGTATTTATCAGATCTTAGAAAGTTACTTTTAAAATGAATTAGTTCTCTTTAGAGCTCCAAGGCCCCAAAAGTATTTACAGTTGTGGTTAATAGTTATAACGAGAGTTGTGATAAATTTTTCAAAAAGGGAACTACTTATTTTCTCCTTTCTAACAGGAAAACACATTCTGTAGTGCATGACATCTTCTCATAGCCTCCTATTTACCTCATTTTTATTATAACACCTGCAACAGATCACAAACCATAGCACAAGCCTATACCTGTCTCTTCCACCCTCACCATTCACTTGTAATTTTACATGTAAGTCCACTACAAGACAAGTGAAGTTATCCTTTATGAAGTTGCAATCACAATGTTACATTCTGCAGTTAGATATCTTGTACGGTCAAAAGGGGTTAATTACAAGTATATTTGGCTAGAAGAGGAGGAGGAGGATGCCCTTAGATCTGCAAATTATGTAGATACTTTGTAGCAAAGCAGAAATGCCTTCTATTCATTATCTTAGTAGCCCCTGCAATATCCATAAAAAGTATGTCAGCAGTATCATCCTTACACAGGTATACCTCAGTTAAAGTAGATATGTTCCTGGACATTACATTTTCAACAACAACAAAAATAATAAAATAATAAAATATAAATTTAAAAAATGGTCCTAGAGGCAGAAATAACACGGAATGACTAGGGATAGGTTTTGTGCCACAAAAAGGAAGAACCGTTCATCATGTTTCAGAAAACTTTGCATCCAAAACTAACAATATTCAAAAGTGAAATGAAACAACCAGTCAAGTAAGCTTCGGATAAGTAAAGAAAAATGTTTTGAATCCACAAGAAATCAAAATGAATCCAGCAATATTCCCCCCCCCTTCATTAGCCTTTACTTGTTCTTATGATTTCCATTTTGGTGGCCAAACTTACAGAATTTTGGCATGATTGGGTAGCTAGTAAGGCAAGTTTATCAGCTTCTCCCTTTTCTTCCTCTTCCAGTGTTCAACATTTTCCATAAGGGATTCTGGAGGCATCTGCTGTTTGCCTTGTTTGTTGTAGGCAGGCACACACAGCTACAGTAGGTAAAGTAGAGCAAAATTTCATTATTACTCAGCTCAAGCTTTTATTGTCCTGTTTGCTGGAGACACACTGCTGCAATCTGCCACTAAAAGTCTGTGTTTCTCCAGCCTTTTTTCACCATCCTTTCAAAGCTAATCGTACTAAAAACTTTCTGCTAGACAGAGGACAAGGGAGAAGAAGGGGAGCTGGGATGTAAAAATATTTTGTAATAAGAAGTCTCTTTGTGACTTCTGGTCGCATGACGCGCATGAGTGGCAACTCGGATTGAGGCTGCGCAATTGCACAGCTCCGAACTGCCACCCACTGGATTCCAGTCGTTTTTTTTCAAACGTCCAAAGTGGTTAGACCCCCCTCCGGAAAAAGGGGGGTAAGAAAAGGTCTGAAGGGGACCCTGTAACTGGCGTTTGGCTCTACCCGGGGGGGAAAAAGCGGAAAGCACCAGGGGTTTGTAGGACCACGATGGAGCCAGCAGGATCGCCGTGAGAGCGGCACAAACACCGCCACCAACTTTTAAAGCAAGAAATTTTTTTTTTTTCAAAAGACAGTAAGCTCCCTGATCAGTGTTTGATTTTAATAATATCACATCTGAAATGGACTTGCAACAGTGCGCAGGAGCAGAAAAAATGAAAGGACCCAGAGGCGATGTGATTAGGTAAGGGCCCAAAGAGTTCTTTTTAAAAGGGGGGGTTTTTTTTTTTAAAAAAAAGAGTTTCCCAAAAGCGGCTTTTCTGCTTCTTTTTTTTAATGACTGGAGTTTTTTAAGGTAAAAGAGAATTTTGACTTATTTTAAGAAAGAGTTAATGGTTTGGGGTTTTGGACCAAGAAATAGTTCTTTGAGAATTGAGAGACTGAAAAAGAGCTGTATTGAATACATTGTTGTTATTATTATTTCTTTTTCGTATAAAATGGGGGATTAAATGATAAGACTTTGGGATTTTTGAAGGATTCTTCCGTGTGATTTGAATTACTTTTGAAAGGACTAGGACTTGGAAAGGACTTGAATCTGAACAGTGGATCTTTGGGTGGGAAAAAATTTTTCAGGATTACAGTTTTTTTGTTGTTGTTGTTGTTGTTTTATGGCTTTTTCCTGATTGAGAATGGACTAATTTTATTTAAACTTTTGAACTTTCTTTTTTCTCTATCCTTCTACTTTGGATTTATTTTTGATTACATTGGATTTGAGAGGACTGGCAAGTTGGATTTTAAAATTTTGGGAACTCTGATAGTAGAGGTCTACAGACATTGAGAAGTGCTTTTTTAGTTCCTGGTTTTCCGGGGTTTTGGAGAATTGTTTTTGTTGAGCTTAGACTGTTGAGACTGGAGAGCCTGTGCTGGAAGGACATTGCAAGCAGAACATCCTCACTCCAACAAGATAAAAGAGGCTCGGAATGTAACCGATGGCTGAGATACAAAAAGATTTTTCCAGCAGCCCAAAAGGGAGTAAAATACAGAGAGTTTTTCAGTTGGGAGGGGGGAGTAAAAAGGGGGCCTAGGCACAGTGCATTGAAGTGGAGAAATTAATTTTATTTTTAATGCTATAGTAATGTTTATATAATCCATATGTAAGCATTTATATAGTTACATTAATAAGTCTTATATCTAGCATCTTATATATTTACACTACTAGGTACTAATTCTACATTAAAATTTTAAAATGCTTATATCTTTTGATTTCAATAAGTTTTAAATTTTAGAGGGATTTTAAATAATTAAGTACACTTATATAGTTAGCATATTGCTTTGATAATACTATACTGTTATAGTATGTTGAATGTGATATAAGATATAAGCATAAATAGATTTTATTTGATAAGAAAAAGGAAAACCAGGGAACAATATACTGTTAACAGAATGGAATCCAGGTCAAAAAGAGGAGCGGCTGCTGCTGTAACAACAACTCAAACTGCCAGACGCACATCAACAGATAGACCCCAGAAATTTCAAGATCTTAGTTGCAAATAATGGAGGATTTAAAAAATTTTTAGAGAAGATATCAAAAAAGATTTAAAAGAGACAAGAAAAGAAGTGAAAACAGATATGAAACATGAAATTGACAAGGGGGGAAAAAATTAGAGATCTTGACTAAAGTAGTAACTACATTAAAAAAAGATACTAAAGAACAAAAAACAACAAGTCAAACAGCTAGAATCAGAGGCGACAGTGTTGAAAGATAAACAAAAAGAAGAAGATTTTCAAATCACTGTACAGGAAGGTAATCGAGAAAGATGCCTTTGCTTTGGGGGAGTCCCTGAGGAAACAGGGGAGAATTTGTATCCTAAGATGTTACCAGCATTGGCAGAATTTATTGATATTGAAGAGGAAAAATTTGGGAAATGTGCATAGATAGTAACTTCTCGAGTGGCTAGAGGGGAGGAAGCTTCTAAGAGATATTATCATAACATTTACCAGGACAGTAATGAGAGATAAAATATTACAACAAAGTTACGATAGACAGTTGAAGATTAGGATAAAGATGTGAGAATATTCAAAGATATACCGTTTCAGATATTAAAGAAGAGACAAGATTACAAGCCTTTGGTGAATCTTCTGGTAAAATATCAGATCAACTATCGATGGGGAAAAAATCGAGGGTATCTCCTTCCGTACAAACAACAGAGACATAGAATCAATTCAGTACACAAGGCGAAGGAAATGAGGGAAAGATTGAAGAAAGTTTTTCCAAAGACGGGTTTTAAAAGGAAAAAAAAGAAGAGGAACAACCCCCAGGAGAAGAAGAGGTGAAATCAAAAAGAAGAGGATGGAAGATGTTGATGCAGAACAAGAATAAATTCAGCAGGAAGAAGGGGAATTAGAAGGAGACAAATAAAGGATTAAGCTAACTTTAAAACTATAAATGTTAATAATAAAATGGATAAAATGGACAAATTGTATTTAAGGATATACTCTTGGAACATTAAAGGATTTAACTCTAGTATAAAAAAAGACAAATATTTCACCACTTAGAAAAACAAAACTTGGATGTAATATGCCTAAAAAGAAGCTCGAATTAGGACTCAAGATTTGAGAATCCCCCAAAATCCAAAAGTAGGGAGCTGTTATATAGCAACGATTGACAAAAAGAAGTGGGGAGTGATAATCTATGTGAATGCAAGATATGGTGCTCATAGATTTTTCAGGATGGCAATGGTCAATATTTAGGAGTAGAGGTGACAACTAAACAAGACAAAATATTGATAGTCAGAATCTATGCACCAAATGGGGTGAAGGGTAAATTTTTTCCCCCAAAGTACACAAAAAATACAAAATTTTGGTGATACAGGAAATTCAAATATTGCTGTTCTGGGGGATTTTAATGGAGTTGTCAATCCAAAATTAGACATATTGATACAGAAATTGATTTCCTGAAATAATGGGAAATTACCTAAGAGCTTCTTTAATATGAGGGGATGTTTTTATTTTTGAGTAGGGAAAATAAAAAAGGGGCATTTAGAAGGATACCCCTTTTTACTCAGATAGACATAAATCAATGTCCAGAATTGACATGATGTTGGTATAAAAATTCAATATTTTGAAGGCTACAGATATAGACATTCTTCTGAACCTGCACTCAGATCACAACCTGTTGCTTCTAAAGATGAAGGTCAAGGATGGGAAAGAACATGGAGATTAAATGATGAGGTCTTAAAATAAAGAGAAATACATAAATAAAGCAAAGAAGGAGCTGATTAACTATTTCAGTAAAAACATGACAATGGATTTGACATGAAAATTTTTATGGGACGCAAGCAAAGCAGTGATGCAAGGCAATTTTATCAGATGGTCTGCAAAATTTAAAAAAGAGAGGAGAAATGTTGAGCAGCAAATATTGGGTAAGATGAAGGAAGTGGAGAAACGGATGAGGAAGGATCCTTCTGATGAGAAAATCAGACTACAGATGAAAGTATAGCAAGCTGAGTTGAATCAACAATTTGAATGAAATAAAACAGCAAATACGGAGAACAAGATATAATTACTTTGAGCAAGCAAATAAACCTTCAAAGCTTCTCTAACTTGTTGCGGAGAAGACGGACTAAGAATATAATATCAGAGATAAAAAGCGGAAAAGAGAGAATTACCAAACAAGAGGGAATAAAGCAGGCATTTTATAAATATTATGAGAAACTGATGAGTAAGATTTCCAAAGTAAAAAAAAGCAGGAATTGGAAGAATATTTAAAAACAAAAAAAATGAGATTCACTGAAGATCATAGATTGATTTTGAATAAAGCAGTTTCTATGATGGAAGTAATGGAGGCAATCAGGAACTTGAAAAAAGTAAAGCTCCGGGACCAGATGGTTTTATGGTAAGGTTATAAGACTCTACAACATGACATTTAAATCTCATTGCAAATACAGTAAATGAGATTATAAAAGAAGGAGTACCAGACACCTGGAGAGAGGCAAATGTGGTGCTGATTCCTAAAGAAGGCAGAGATTTGACAGATGTCAAAAATTATAGACCAATCTCACTTTTGAACAAAGACTACAAGATTTTTTCTTCAGTCCTTGCAACGAGACTTAAAAAAAATTTTGCCAGAGCTTATTCATGAAGACCAGAATGGTTTTTAAAACCAAAAAGACATTTAAGGAAGAATATAAGAACAGTATTGAACATAACTGAATATTACGAAAAGCATAATGAAAAGAAAATGGCCATGATATTTGTAGATGCAGAGAAGGCTTTTGATATGATTAGTTGGCCATTTATGAAGACAGTTGTGAAGCAATTGCAAGCTGGAGATAAATTCGTGTCATGGATTGAAGCAAAGAGCTCAATTGGGCATAAAGGAGAAAGAACAAAGCAGATTGAATTGAACAGAGGGACAAGACAGGGATGTCCACTGTCCCCTTTGCTATTTACGATGACAATGGAGATATTAAATAATAATATAAAAAAGAAGACAAAGTTTTGGGGGGGTTCCCAAAAAAGAAATAAAGCCTTCGCTATGATTTTGTACTGTTTTTTAAGACCCCAAAAAAAGTATACAAAATTTGATTGGAATAATACAAGAATATGGAGAACTTTAGGATTTAAGGTAAATAAAAAAAAAACAGTTCTGCTAATGAAAAACATGACAGATAAGGAGGAGAAGGAACTAGCACTTGTAACTGGATTTAAAAAAGTACAAAAAGCAAAATATCTAGGTGTCTGGATGGCAAAAAGGAACAATGAGCTATTTCAAAACAACTATGAGAAAAAATGGAAAAAAAAAAACTAAAGATTTGGGGGGGGTGGACTTTCCCTGAAATTGTCAATGATGGGGAGGATAGTGGCTATTAAAATGAATGTATTCCAAAGATGAATTTTTTGTTTCAAAACCTCCCCTGATAACAAATAATAAACCCTTTATACAGGGGAAGAAAGACCTGACTAAATTTATATGGCAAAGGAAAAAACCAAAGGGTTAAATGGAATATTATACGGATCAAATATCTGGGGGGAATGGGAGTACCAGACTTTCAGTTATATTACAAAGCTGTGGGGAAACCCCATGGTTAAAAGATTGGATTGACTTACAAGATACAAGAATGCTAGCACTGGAAGGAGTGGATTTGAGGATGGGTTGGCATGCCTATATGTTTTATGATAAAGCAAAAATCGATAAAGATTTTCTGCATCACTATATCAGAAAATCGCTTTCTGAAAATATGGAATGAATATAAGAGTAAAAACATAAGGCAGCTACCCATGTGGGTATCCCCTCAAGAAGCTTTCTTTGGAAGATGGACAGAATCAGAGAAAAAGGGTTAGATATGAAGATATATTAGAGAAATCGACGATAAATGTTTATAAGATCAAATCAAGAGAAAAATTGGAACAGGAAGGATTGTCACTGAGTTTCCATACAGGCAGTTAAATGAGAGATTTTAGATGGATTTGAAAACATATGGAATAGAATCAAATGAAAAGACAGGAGTGATTAATTGGATCTTTGATAACCCCCCCCATTTATTTGCCCCTATATATCAAGAAAACTTTTTAAAACAGGAGAGGCAGGAGGAGACTGTGAAATCTGCAATGATTTTGTGGGCACAGAATATTGGACATTCAGTTCAATTAAACGAATGGGAGCAGAGCTGGGGAAGGACACAGAAATTTACAACAGCTCAGAACCTTAAAGAGAACTATTTTAAATTGTTTCTTAGATGGTATATGACACCAGATAAATTAAAAAAAATTTACAATACAGGTACGGGAACATGTTGGAAATGTCAGAAAGTGGTGGGAACAATATTTCATATGTGGTGGTCATGTCCCAAGGCAAAGAAATATTGGAGTGAAATACATAAAAAATGTGTGAAATACTGAAGGTTTAAATTTTTGAAAAAAACCCTAATTTTATTTGTTAAACATGACAAATGTTCTTGAGAATACTAGTATTAAGAGACATTGGAGATTAATATTGTATATGATAACAACAGCTCAAATAGAATATCCTAAAATGTGGAAATCTCAGCAAATATCCACAATTGAACAATGGTGGGAATGTTCATTGAAAATAGAAATGCAGATATCGTTTCTCAGAGACTAAAGGGGAAATCGGATGAACAGATAAAAGCAGAATGGCAAACTGTGATGGGTAATTGCTGGGAACTGCCAAGTGAAAATGTGGAATGATGGTTTTGGAATTAAAAAAAGGGGTAACTGTAACATAACATGAAGTGGATGAGGGAAATGCAAGGACATGTAAGATGAACATAGAATTGTGATGCTTAAATGTAATAAGTGAATAGAAATTCAGAAAATGAAAACTAGATCAGAGTGGAAGAAAAAAAATTTCATGTAAAAGTACAATTTAAAATGTATGATGTTTTTATTTGTGAAACTTAATAAAATTATTAAAAAAAATAAGAAGTCTCTTTGTCAGAGGCTTTGTTAACTGAGGTAAGTCTGTGTTGCTAATGGGAGACTCATAAGGCATTCACTAGTGAGCTGCTGGCTAAGGGGAAGTGCTTACACAGAGCATTTTCTTAAATTCTCAGAATGCTTTATCGCATCATAAAACCTTCAGTAGACTATCTTTTAATCATAACTCCTCTACTAAGGAAACTGGAACTTAGGAATAGTAGCTTGGATGAAACTATCATAAGACACGGAGTCAGAGACCTGCAGCTCAGGAAATATTCTTAAACGTTCAGTGCTTCAGTAGCTCTTTCCAGCTCACTGATCAAAACTTTCCATCAGACTCATTATATGTTAACAGAGGCCAGCTGTATCAGCACGTTATGGAGTTAGGGATTCTGCAGAAGTATCTCTGCCCCAATTAGCCTACATGTGCATGGGGAGTTGTATTTAATTATGCATGGCATAACAGAATTTGAATATATTCCTCTCAGGACACTTATTCACCACTTAATTTTGTTCATTCAAAGAAGACTTAGGCCTTAGCAAGCAGCTGTTCAGCTGCAGGACGCTTCTCCATTTTCAGGTCCACAGATCACTGTGACTAGGGAATATTTCTCCTTAGTTAGGGGAGACAGAATAACCCAATTTAAGCCTTCATTTTATCTAATAATTATTTTATCCATTATAGCATGCATGCTAAAGCAACCAGTAATTACAGCATTACTATTCCTCTCCTAGTCTAATCTTCTATTTACTTTTTTTGCTATTTCCTTAAACAGTGGTTCTTTTAAAGTTTGTGTTTTCTCTGGGTCCAAGTCACAAGAATTTGGGCTGAGAAATAAAACAGAGTGAGCCCAGACTCCTTCTCCTTCTCTGCATTCTACATAAAATAAGTTTATATCCAAAAGAAACGCACATATCCTGACATGGACTCATCTTTGTACAGAATGAGTATATGCTTGAAATGATTATTTTTGGCTGGTCATTCACTTAAAAACACTATCAAAACCCAGGGCTGCAACTGCCATTGGTTCCTGATCTAGACTGTTGACTAGCTGAAATTACCTTTCTGGTTTAAATACTGGAATCCCTTATTTCACTGGAATAGGCTACTGGTTTTGTTTCATTTCATTTGGCCACTTAAATCGTCGGCTTCCATATCAAGGATATCAGGAATCTGCTCTGGGTTTTTCTTTTTTCAGAATTTAAAAGACCTCTCCAAAGTGCTGAACTCTATCCTACAACAGCTTCAGGACCTTGGAAAGTACTTTTAAAATCAAGAATAAAATGCAGAGCAAAGTCACAACACCCTTGAGGTGGAATCCATCAATTACAATTGTTTTCTTCATTTTGCCTTAGCCACTACCTGAAACCTGGAGTTTTACCAGAGAACTTCATTAGACCTTCCTAATGTAATCCTAGTTCTGGGTTTCTCAACTTTCACCAAAGCACAACTTTAGCACATCTTCCAAGTCTCCTTGTCCCATAGCAGCCAGAAAAATGTCCCTGCCCCCCAGTTTAACCTTCAGTAGCAACTGAATGATGTTCCTTCATGGAAAGCTTTTTTCAGCCTCTAATCTATCTTCTGGAGATCATTTGCCTGATAGAATTCTTTAGTAATTTTCTTTTTAGCAGTTTCCTTCCCACAAGAAGATAGTCTTCAAACATAAGGCAGAAATCTTATTTTCTTTGAGGTAAAAGCTGTTTTCTCTGCAAAACTATCAATGTATGAATTTTGTGCAGAATAAGTGCAAACTGTGAAGATTCTCATCAGTTCAGGATTCTTCTCTTCAAGGTTTCCCACACTTAAAAAACATTTTTCAAATACTTTTGAATATTCTTTTCCATATCTACAGCCAGATTGTAGTCTGAAGCCTAGCACTAAGAATAGCCTTTTCCTGGGACTCTATTAAAAAGATGGGTCTCCTTCACTTTGTGTGATCTCCCTGGTTTCCCATTTCAGTCCCAGTATCTTTTCACCAACATCTTCTGGAAGAAATTGTTGTGAACTAGGTTTAAACTGAAGGCAAGCCTGAGGGATCAAAGAAGACAACCAGAAGTATTTCAGTAGCACTTATGGCATTAAGGGAAAGAGCAAGTGGACTGGAGAGGATAACCAGAATTACATTAGTGATACCTAAAGCAGAAAATCCTGTGATAAGTTCACCTTAGGGTCACCATAAGTCTGAAACACCATAAGTTCAAAATACCACAACAGCAGCACTAGAAGTAGATGCAGGTATGTTATATCTAGCTAACACAATCATTTTACTGATCCCTTTTACCACTGTGACTCAATTCAGAAAAACCATTGCAGTCCACTTGGGAAGCTGGTGTGAATATGAAATATGGGAATGTGCTTGTTCAGTCACATTTCTATTAAGGTTTAACAATCACTTATGAACAGGTATCTCAGACTGTTTCTGTGTTTGTACATGCATCTGGAGAGGACACATTACAACAGATAAAGTATGATTAATCTACAAAGAACCAAAAGCATCATACATAATATATGAGGCATAACTGTATAGTGGGTAAAACTAGTGTAATATCTGTCCCAGCAATTCCTTTCAGAAAGACTAAACATGAAATTGAGAACATTTGAGAGCCATCTTCACCGATAGTGAGTAAAAGGAATGATATACATGGTTAATGTTTTTCAGCACCTTGTTCCTTTGACGATCTGAGCTGATGCATTAACTCGCCTAACCGTTGTGTAATGTACCAGTCTTTGAAACTACTGTTCAATCATGAGTGCATCAGTCTTTCTGCCTTCTGGCTATTTCCTGTCAAGCCACCACTGTTAGGAATCTGATTAGTTCTTTGTGAGGCAGATCCTTCCTTGGGCTGTCAAATAACAGTAGTGCCATTTTGAAGTCTGGAGGCAAAGAAGTAATGTATTGAAACTTCAATAAAACCTTTTGCCCAGAGTTACTCAACAAAAATGCTTGAAGGGCTTACCTTTGAAAAATGGATGACCAAGTTTTGGATGATAAGCCTCACTGAGAAGCTTAATTTGAGGAGAACAGCAAACTCAGAAATGAGAAACTATTTCTATGACAGGTATTTGAGAAGTTGAACAGAAAAGCAAAATGGAACAAATCATTCTGGACTTCAATATAAATAACTGTTTGGATACCATCTAGCTCCAGTTCATGGTTTAAGGTACATTCCAATAAATGGATATCTGGCTGTTTAAGGTCCTTGATGAGAGTGAAGTGGGATATAAATTAAACAGACAGAGGCCAGCTGCCTACCCATTTCTGGGAGCGGGATGAGCATCTTCCTCACTTGGTAATCACTCTGCACATGATGACCACAGGAAGTGGTGAGGAGTGAAGACATGACTAGTGAGATACTAGTCTAGAAGCTTCACTAACCAATCATCAACTAATCAAGGAATGGAATTTCCAAGCCCATAACAGCAACCATGTAGAAACTCATACACCATGTTGAGTTAAGTCATGTTCACTTTATGCAGTGATTAGAATGTAACTGAGCACCATGGGAACATCTAGAAATTCACTGAGTCCAATGTAAAGTCAACCCACTGCCTTGAGGATTCCACTGATGCAACTGATACAGATGACAATTGTTTCACCCCATCTTGTGTTCATTGTTGCAATTTGGCAATTGCTGGTCAACCATTTGGTGATGAGCCTGTCTCTAACAAAGCTATTCCTTGAATGATACACATGCAATCCACCACTAGGGTTGTACTCAAAGAATGACCAACTTGTCAGAACCTGCCATAGATTTGAGTTCTATTCACATGGCCTTTCAGAATCCAGGCTCACCATAGCCTTTCAGAATCCAGACTCATGTTCATACCATGATGAATTAATAACACTTTTTCCCATACTAGTTGTGATAACTGAAGTAGGTAAGAGAACCAGTTCAGTGTGTTCACACTGTACTGGGAATATAATTATCTAATCTATGTTAGCTATGTGATATCCAAATCATGTGACCTACCCTCCATGAAGTGTCAGCCTAGTGGCCTTATTAGTTTGGAAAATAAATGGCAGATGCTTCTAAGAAATTAATGTCTTTAGGCATTTCAGATTTATGGTTTGCAATCAGAGAGAAGGTAAGGCAGATGATATGTAGTGCTCTCTGTTCATAGATGTCTCGGTGGGGAAGCCTTTACATGTGAACTTTTGTCCATGAAGGTTCCTCTGTGGTGTGGGAAGGGTTATACATTTTATTTGATAAGAATTTACCAAAATTTACAAATGCCTTTAAAAGGGAAAGAACTAACTTTTAAATATCCAGATATGGAAAAAGTAGGTATTACCAGATTCTTACATGTCCAGCTGGGGCTTTGAGTGCTCAACTCTGAAACATCCAGGTCTGGAGCTATGTGTATTTAACTATATTAGTGTTGAATTATGCTTTATACATCTTTTTTTCTCCCCTGAAGGGCTTCCTTATGAAAGGCAGGTACAGCTTCGTCCTCTCTATCCTGGGAGTAGATATACCTGTTAAATTTGTCAGGTGCAAATGAGGTAGACCTTGATTGTTATTCTTTTTTAGTTTAGTAAAATTCACAAATTTCATCAGATCTGAGATGGAAGAAAACCTCCTGTATTGTAGTTTGTTTTCTCCTGTATTGTAGTTAGTTTTTTAAAAAACAAAACAAAAAAACAACTACAATACAGGAGAAATGAAATTGACAGACTTTCTCATCCCAAGCTTTTCCCATGTACAAAGACTGTGGTCCTTTAGGGTTCCAAAATCCATGGGAACATCTCCATGCAGACCATTCAAGGAAGTAACGATCAAATTTTGTATTCTTTTACCAAATATGATGACTTCTTCTTTGAAGTCTTCAGACAAGTTTGAATAATGTTCAATCAATCATCAGTCTAGCTTCCAGTTTTACATTTATATATATTAACAAAGGTGGATTCATTCATAAAATCTTTCCCTCATTTCTTCTCCACCCATTCATAGAATCATAGAAATGTAGAGTTGGAAGAGACCACACAGGCCATCCAGTCCAACCCCCTGCCATTTAGGAACACCCTCAAAGCACCCCTGAAAGATGGCCATCTAGCCTCTATTTAACAACTCCCAAAGAAGGAGACTCCACTACACTCCGAGGCAGCATATTCCACTGTCGGATAGCCCTAACCATCAGGAAGTTCTTCCTGAGGTTCAGGAGGAATCTCCTTTCCTGCAGCTTGCATCCATTGTTCCTTGTCCTGGTCTCTGGAGCAACAGAAAACAAGCCCACTCCCTCCTCTACATGTCATCCCTTCAAATATTTATACATAGCTATCATGTCCCCTCTTAACCTTCTCTTCTGCAGACTAAACATACCCAGCTCTCTAAGTCTATCCTCATAGGGCATGGCTTCCAGGCCCTTCACCATTTTGGTCGCCCTCCTCTGGACTTGCTCCAGCTTGACCATGTCCTTCTTGAATTGGGGTGCCCAGAACTGGACACAGTATTCAAGATGAAGTCTAACCAAAGCAGAGTAGAGTGGTACCAGTACCTCCCTCGATCTAAACACCATACTCCTATTAATGCAACCGAGAACTGCATTGGTTTTCTAGGCTGCCACACTGCTGACTCATGTTCAGCTTGTGGTCTATTAAGACTCCTAGATCCCTTTCACGCGTACTGCTATCCAGCCACGTGTCCCCCATCCTATATTTCTGTATTCCATTTTTTCTACCTAAGTGTAAGATCTTACATTTCTCCCTGTTGAATTTCATTTTGTTAGCCTTGCCCACCTCTCCAATCTGTCCAGGTCATTTTGAATTTTGATCCTGTCCTCTGGCGTATTAGCAACCCCTCTCAATTTGGTGTCATCTGCAAATTTGATGAGCATGCCCTCTATTCCTTCATCCAAGTCGTTGATAAAAATCTTGAACAGCACTGGGCCCAGGACAGAACCCTGTGGCACCCCACTAGTCACTTCTCTCCAGGATGAAAAGCAGCCACTGGTGAGCAACCTTTGGGAATGGTCAGTCAACCAGTTACCTGACAGTAGCCCTGTCCAGCTGGCATTTTACTAGCTTCTTTGCAAGAATGTCATGGGGAACTTTGTCAAAGGCCTTACTGAAATCGAGATACGCTACATCTACAGCATTCCCCTCATCTATCAAGCTAGTAACTCTATTATAAAAAGAGATAAGTCTGGCATGATTTATTTTTGAGAAAATCCATGTTGAGTTCTCGTGATTACCGCATTGCTTTCTAAGTGATTTGAAACTGACTGCTTAATGATCTGCTTCAGGATCTTTCCGAGTACTGATGTCAGGCTGACTGGGTGATAATTATTTGGGTCCTCTTTTTTTCCTTTCTTGAAGATGGGGACAACATTTGCCCTCTTCCAGTCTGCTGGAACTTCTTCTGTCCTCCAAGATCTCTCAAAGATTATAGCAAGCGGTTACGAAATGACCTCTGCCAGTTTTTTTAATATCCTAGGATGCAATTCATCTGGCCCTGGAGACTTGAATTCATCCAGTGTGGACAGGTATTCCTGTACCACCTCTCTTCCTATTATGTACCTCATTTCCCCTGCTTCCTCACCTGCTCCCCAACCACCAGGTTGAGTGCTTGTATCCTTCTGGGAAAAAACTGAGGCAGAGAAGGTGTTAAGTAGTTCTGCCTTTTCTCTTCTCCCTGTGAGTAATTCGCCATCTTCTCTGCGCAGCGACCCTATCGTATCCTTCTTTTTCCTTTTGCTGTGGACATATTTTAAAAAATATTTGTTTTTAATGTCTCTGGCCAGCCTACGTTTGTTCTGTGCATTCATTCTTTCTCCACCCATATAATCTCATTCCATGCAGTGTATGCTAATGGTGGGTTAAATGAAGCTTGTTGGAAGTATACCTTCAAATGCCCCCCAAATGCCCCAAGTGACATGGGAATAGCTTCTCCAAATTTTACCTCCACCTAGCCATTTTAGGTCTAGGAGAGGTCTTATTTTTCCAATGGAAAGTAACTTAAGATATAAAATGTAACCTAAAATGTCCCAAAGCAGAAATTCTCTCTCTCTCTCTCTCTCTTTTCCCACTCCCCGCCCCCCGCTACACACACAAAAGACACACAAGGATTACAAAGTAGCATCCTGGAGCCAAAAATTTCAAATAGCTGCCCACTCCTTATATACCCAGACTTTGATGTTGCACCACTGAACTTACCACTAAAAACATGGGACTTCAAATAGCCATGTCCAGTTTTTTACATTGACTTAGTGGGACCCAAGTCTTACTCACTGACTGTAGCTCCAATCCAGAGTATAGAAAGCCACATAGTCAAATCAGTCATAATTGATCATAAGGCTGACCTATTATGATCCCTCTGGAAATTCTAATTTTACAGGGAAAGTTCCTAAGAAATTATTTGGTATGTATCTCTGATGAATACTGCAGACGTTGTTTTGGAATTTCTGTACACACTGTTGTGTTTGTGACTTTCTCTCTATGATTTTTCCACAGAACAGGATGCAGGCCAGTATCTTCAGAATCAACACATAGATCATCTGGCTTCAAACAATTTCAGGCTCTGCCTTTCCACATATATCTTCCCCCTGAGACTTATTAATGACTCAGCCTTCTGTCACAATATTTTTGTTATTGTTTTCTGCCTTCAAGTCATTTCTGACTTATGGCAATCATAAGGCAAACCTAAC
Source organism: Iguana delicatissima (assembly GCA_948472985.1). Classification (NCBI taxonomy): domain Eukaryota; kingdom Metazoa; phylum Chordata; class Lepidosauria; order Squamata; family Iguanidae; genus Iguana; species Iguana delicatissima. The sequence goes on along the minus strand of CAOKZL010000161.1, from coordinate 583,900 downwards.
ATGGTGTCTTCTTGGCAAGATTTGTTCAGATGGGTTTTTCTTTACTTTCATCTGAGGCTGAGAGAATGTGACTTGACCACTCAGTGGGTTTCCATGGCTGAGCAGGGATTCTAACCATGGTCTCCAGCATTGTATCTAACACCCAAACCACTACATCGTGCTAGCTCTCACAGTATTGTAGATACTCCTTAAGTTACAGGTCTCTTTCCACATCACTGCATTTTTGCCAGAAATAACTAGCTAGTTTTCTTGCTTCTTAAGTGTATCAGGGAAAGCCATTAGTTTACCATTATGTGGATTTATTTTTAGCTTGTCATAATAATGCCAATTCGTTGTCTTAAAAACAACTCATGTCCAAGTAGCATTGAGAATGATTGCTCTTCTGCTTGGATGTTCCTGTGCAGTAAAATTAATCAAACTTTGTGCATATGAGTAAGATGTCATATGTTTGCCTAGTTGTTATCATGGAGTTCCCATCTTTTATTCCCTTTACATAGTCTGTAATATATAGGACCAGTACTAAAACATGCTGCTTTGACTGCCATTTGCTGATCTGAAAAAATATCTCAGAAAAAACGACCATGTAAGGGCCTTGTTTGGAACTCTCAACAGGCAGGAGTGATCCTAATAGTCAAGGACCAAAGGACAAACAGGCCTCAGCATGCTGCTACATCTCACTTGGCTGCCATCAGAGAAAGGATGAGGAAGAAACAGAACTTCGAAAAATTAAATGATTTGGACTACACCTCTCACAATGGTCACCACTTGCGAGGGGATTCCTGGAGTTGTCATCCAAACTTTGTCATGCCGTACTCTGAGGAAATAGACCAGATGGCAAGAGAAAGCAAGCCCCTGGGCTTCACAGGAAACTGACAGTGTCCAATTTCAAGACCTCAGTTATCTTCAAGCCAACATTTGAGTTGGCAAATGGTTTTACTTCAGCATTTTGCATTTTTTGTTAGCATTTCATTATCTATTTACTCTGTGAGGGTGGAGTTCCTTCTACAGCAGTGGTTCTCAACCTGTGGGTCCCCAGATGTTCGTGGACTTCAGTTCCCAGAAGCCCTGAGCATTGACCATAGTGGCTGGGGCTTCTGGGAGCTGAAGTCCGTGGACATCTGGGGACCCACAGGTTGAGAACCACTGTTCTACAGAGCTCAACAGCTTTCTTTGAATCTAAACATCTTCAACAATTATAATTTCTTTGTTCCCTCTGCAACAAAAATAAATGCTTGCAATTCCCAAAATATAAATTTGTTACATTTGTATCCAGCTCTTCCTTCAGCAAACACAAAGCACTAGTATAGATTATAATATATCTATTATCATTCCAGAAGAAGTGGACAATCACAGAAAATAGATTAATAATGGAAGCTATTATAAAGCAAATCCTTCAAACCAAGGTCACGAAAAGAGAATGTACACCATCTGGATAGAAATGTTCCTTGATTCTATTTTAACAAGGATGCAATGAAGATAATGGTGGTGGTGGTGGTGGTGGTGGTGATTCTGTTTCTCAACAATTCTACACATTAGGTCAAGCTAGAAAAATGTGACAAATATCACCTAAAGGGTCCCAAAGCTAAAATTGTGATCCTATGAACAATCACACACCTAGGTTGTTTTCACATTACACAATTATAACACATTGATATCATTTTAACTTCCCTGGATCCATCCTATGGAAGTTTTGTAATTTGGTGAGGCACTAGACCTCTTTGGCACAGAATTCAAATTACTTAACAAAACTACATATCCCAAAGGATGGAGCCAATATTAGTCAAAGTGGATGATTTTAACATTGGTATGATATGCTCACTCTTGGATGTACTTGTAACCATTCTGTCTGCCATGTTTTGGATCAGTTGAAGATTCTGAACTTGGTACAAAGGTATCCCAATGTACAGCACATTGCAGAAGTTCAACCTTGAGGTCACTCAAGGTGTATATACGACTAGCATGGTAATCTTTAGGCCTTCAAATTCTAGAAAAGGTGCAGTGTGTGTATCAGCCAAAGCTGATGATAAGTACTCCTGACTGTCACATCTATCTGAGCTGACATTTGGAGAGATTTATACATGAATACGTCCAAGCTGCAAACACAGTCTTTCAGTGTGAGTGTGACCCTATCCAGAACTGGTTGACATACCTCCAGTCCCCAATTAGAACGCTTATAGTAAGTATCTCTGCCTTGTCTGGATTCAGTTTCAACTTGTATTCTTTCATCCAGCCCATTACCTCCTCCAAGCATTCATTCAGAGACATACTATCCTTAGATGAATATACCAGAATACCAGCGTGATGGGTGAATATATCAGAATCTGTAAGAATGGAGGAGAGGTTTAATTAGACCAAAATCCTGGCATACTGTTTTCCACACATGCCTCTCAGATAATTTTTTTATACATCTATCCCCTATGATAGCTTTCATCTAACTTGGTCTCTCCCACCAATATTGGACTGAAGTTCCCAGAATACTTGAACCACCCAACAAAGGGATTCTGGGAGTTGTAGTAAAGCGTGTATGATGGAGAGCAGGCTTAGGAAAGCTGCTCTATGAATGTTTCTAATCCCCCTTTTATTTTATTTTTATTTATTTTTTTACTTGTAAGCACAGAGGGAATATTTACTCCCCCTTATCATGATGTAAAATACCTTTTCTCTCCACAACTTGGATGGCAAAAGGAACACAAAAAATGGCCTCCTTTTCCCCATCCTGTACCAAAAGTACAATTACAATGAAATCATACCGGATCTCAGTATAAATCTCCTTAATCTAAGCAAGCACCTTCCTGGCCATTCTGAACTATGGCTATTCCACACAAAAGTTAAAGAATATAGCTTTCTGCTCTGCACTGTTTCAAGAAACATCTGGAAATCTTCAATTTCCTCTAATTCCAAGACTATTAGGACAGTATAACAGCCTGTTCTAAAACCCACTGCTTTATATTGGCAGGAAGATTTCATTTCACCATTTAGAAAAAAAAATCCTGTATAAAAAAACACAAGGGGGGCATATAACATGTCCACAACAAAAAGAAGCTTAAATTAAAGGAGTCTAGGTAAAACAGGATTTACTGTATAGTACAGTTCCTGTATGGAAGAAGCCCTTGTTCAAAGTTAGATAGCCTTTCTCCTAGGGATATGCTATGAATGAATACCACCACAATGTAATCATAGCATTACTGCATGAAGCAGGATGCTTAAATTATGAGCGAACAGAGGGAATTAAATAGAGTGGCTCAAAAGAAAAGCAACATTTGGAATTATTTTGCTGTAGTCGTGGAATTAGTTTTCACACTGATGTTTCAGTAATAAAACACAATTAAAATGAAGAGTATCTCACCTAGTTCATCTCCAATGTAAATGCTCCCTGCCAGTCTCCAATGGACTGTCTCTTTGTAACATTAAACACACAGTTAACACTAACTGGATTCCCTCTCACTCAGGGTTTGCGAACCTTCCTGCAAACCTTCAGCCCCTTCTTTCAGATCTTGGGTAATATCTAAACCCTGTTGAAGACATGACCTTTAATTCTGTTTAAGCAGAGGGAACTGGTCACCAGGCTATATAGTCTAGAGTTAGAGTCCAGCTAACTTTCCCCCAGTTGTAACTTTTCTTTTCTCTCTCACCCCCTCTGATAGTAAAACAACCTTTCTGAAATAAGCACTGTAGCACTGATCTTCAATAGAATAAATAGTCATGGGCTGCTCATGCGTATTTAAACCATGCAAGAGAGGAAGTTAGATAGGAAATTAAATGTATTTAGCTCCACTCTTTGTAACCTGTATTGTCTGCCCCACCAACCCAAGTGAGCACTGACTGTACTGTGATTAGTGACTAGGAAGTGACAGCAGAGTGGAGGGAATTTTACTGGAGGAGAAGTGTGCTTCTGCTATGTTGTTTGGAAAATAACTCATTCATTCTGTTGGGATGTAATTTCCTTCCAGGTATCTGATAGGCTTTGGCCTGTTAAAATCTCAAGGGATGGCTGTATTTGTCCACATATCTGAGTGAGGAGACAGAACTCCAGGCGAGCAGCAGCAGAGGAGGAGAAAGTTTGGTTATGGTATTTGAAATTACCATTAAAACCATCAGTACCCACTAATTTCTCATGCCAGCAGATTCTGGGTCAGCATGGAAGTGTCTGTGTTGCACTTGTGCTACACTGGGTACACCAAAAGACAAGCAGTGAGGCCAGAAATTAAGGGAATGGCTGGAGAAAGAGATGGAAGGTGCATGCACTCAGGAGCACTGTGCCCTTTGGAGTAAAAAGGGGCATGGAAGGGCAGTTTTGCAACTCAGGAGTCACCTTGATGAACAAACCCTGGAAGCTGTGAAGGGGCTATAAGGAGGTAACTTCCTGAGGCCTTCCACAAGCCCTGTCAGATTCATAAGACATGGAAAAAGGGGAAGCAAACTTACCAAGGGAAAACAAATAGAAGAATTCCAATGCCTCACTCTCTGCCAAGCTAGAAATTTGAGGATTGAAGGACATTTTCATTAGGGAGTCAGAATTCTTAGTTGGAAGGCAATGCACCCATCCCTGCTCCTCATAGCAACCCTCCTTTGTATGTTGTAGGTAAAGGCCACATGGGATGCAAGTATTAGCAGAATGTAGCAACTACCGTGATTACTGGGTGCATGTTGCCACATATCCAGTTGCCTAAAAATGATCTTGGCTTTTTCTTCTTCTGGTTCTGCTGTGCCACATTACTTGGTTAGCCAGGCTTTACCCAGTTTGGACCTGTTTACCAGGACTGCTTTTATGTCTGCTTCCACAATTGCTGATTATGAACTATCTTCCAATCCTTGCCTGTCTCATCTCTGTGACATGACAAGGACCTGCATCTCATCTTCATTTTTGGCCCTGAAATATCAAGGAATGGGGAGTTGGTGACCTGACAAACTAGACTGTACAATCTTTAGAGTGGTTTGGAGTTACTTAGGAATGGCAAACTGAAAGTCTACTTGAATGTTACATTTACCACATTAACCTCAAATCCTGTCCAGAACAATGTCTGAAACACATGGGAAGTATGAAAACTTTCCAGAGATTAAGGCAGAGAAAGCTGAAGGTGATCATAAGCAAATAAATCAGATCTGCTGGTCACTTCTCTCCATTCACCCATTGTCCATATCTGCTTATTTTCTTTAAAAGCTAAATAGCCCTGCCTTGATCTTTCTCATCTCTTTGCTACTAAAAGCTAAGATAATGAGATATAAAGAATAGATGGCTAGAAGAGGCAGCTAGAAAGCATCCAGCCCTCCTGCTTTCCATGTTTCCTAACAGTTTCTCCCATTCTCTGTCCCTAAGCCAGCACCTTGTTTTTAGATCCACTGGTTTCATCCGGACTCAGCTTCCCCGAACAGGCACTGCAGCTATCTGCAGTGGCATCACTTCTCATTTACCTGCTCAGGCAGATGCTGCATTAGCTCCAAGAAGGAGTAGAGAGTAGAGTGGAGTAGAGAGCTTCCCATTAAGGCCATCTGGAGAGAAGGCAATGGCAGCTGGTTTCTTCCACATCAGTGGAGTGGTCAATACATTCATAATTGTATCAAAGCTCTAAAGAGACTGTCCAAAGTGCTGAAAGCTATGCTGAAAATAGAGTCATTACCTTGGATAGCTCCTTTAAAGTTCAGATGAAAAACTCAGAGCATTGTCACCACAGGAGCTTCCAGAGCAGTGGTTCTCAACCTGTGGGTCCCCAGATGTTCATGGACTTCAGCTCCCAGAAACCCCAGCCACTATGGTCAATGCTCAGGGCTTCTGGGAAATGAAGTCCAAAAACATCTGGGGACCCACAGGTTGAGAACCACTGTTCCAGAGGTTTCTTTTATTGTACAGTTGATCTGTTTCATTTGATGGAGATACAGAACAAATAATAAGGGGAGCTGACTCCACATATCTGCATCTTGCATTTGTAATCCTCCTCTCTTTTTCCTTGTGCTTCTTTTGTCTTTTCTTCTATCAGGTAAAGATGTCAAAGACTTTACCATGTTAGTTTGGGCTAGTATGAAAAGGGATATTGTGTACCTTTGAGTCTAGCTAAGACAAAGAAACTGATACCATAAGCTACTACATCAGATGCACTAGGTGAAGGTAAATTGTTTTTAAGGACAGATAGCTATGCCATGCCTTTTTGATTGGGAGTGTTAAGTGCCACTGTCTGGAAGCACCCTGAATGGTAGAGGCATTGCTTGTCAATGCTGCTCTCTTGTTACTACTTGCTTCTTTGCCCATTCATAGGTTCATGATTGCTAGAGTTTGGAAATTCTACTGTTTGGACTACCAATCCCAGATTCATATTGTCACTGCTATTTGTAACCCTAGTGGAACTGGGGAATGATACTTTGGGGGCTATAATCCCCAGAATTCCCCAGCCTGCATTATTTTATTTTGTTTATTAAATTATTTATCTCCCTCCCTATGTACAAAGATCTCAGAGCAGCATACAATAAAAGTGAAACAACTTAAAATATGAAACTGCAAGACTAGTTCACAGTCTTTAAAAACATATTAAAGTAATAGATTAGAATGTTTTAAACCAGTTAAAACCATGTGTGTGTACAAACTGGATAAAATCATTAGACTCCCTTCCAAAGCTCCAATAAAAAGCTGTATTTTAACTTGAACCAGAAATGAAGCATGGCATTGGGTGCTGTGATCCAAAATAGTAACTTTTGCAAGCTCTGTGGTGAATACAACAGCTTGAGGAGCAGGATGCAAAGGGCTGTTTTTGTGGCTGATGAAGTTACAAAAAAACCCCAACCTTTAGTGTTACCAATTTTTGAGCACATCATGTTTAAGAGAAAAAAATCACTGCCTTCATTAATATTTATTTTAAAAAATTCAATGCAAATTGCTCTGAAACAATGTTTTTATTTTCAACTGGGGTGGGGTGGGGGAACATCTTTTTCATCCAGGCTTAAACGTTTGATCCGTATTCCTCAAAGAAATTATATCTGAGGAAAGTATGGATGAAGCATGAGTTTCAACAAGTGTACCATGGAAAGTACTTTCAGAACTAAACCTCTGCCTACCTTTGGTGTTTAAATCCATAACTATTCTGGGGAAAAATCAGTTAAACACCTACAGGTACGCATGTATTTGAGAGAAATGAATGGGGAGGTATGTGTTCAAGGGTATTGAATTGCTTGTTATGAATAATGATAGTGTCAAAGTAACCCAGCAAAGTTTATCTTGGAGCTAGGAAAAGTGAAATTATTTCTCCAGGGTTAACGAAGAACCAGCTTCTAAGAAAATATGAAACTCTAAATGCTAAGTATATTATCTTCCAAGTACAGCTTTACACTTGAATTTTTTCTCACAAAGAGATGCTTATGTCATGGAACCTGGGTTCACCGTTCTTCCACTAGCAAGGTTCCTGATCCATTTAGCTGATAAACAACAGGCAGAAATTCAACAGCTGCAAGAAATATTTCAGTTTATTGTACACTTGTTCCAGAGAAAGGTCTCTCCTCTCCTCTCCTGTCCTCTTTTCTTTTCAGTGTTCCTTCTTTCTGTAGCCCTGCTGTGGTATCTGTTAACAGAAACTTGCACCTCAGAAATTAAGCAGTTTCAGCCTTTCAAACATGGAAGTGGACACTGGTGTGAAAATCTTTTTCTGAAACAACTTGAGAGCAGTATTAATAATGCACACCACATTCTGCTTTATAGTGACCTTGTAAAAGAGCCCAATAGACTTCCCAATTTGTACTTAACTGAGACAAGGTAGCTTGTCAAAACCAGATAAGTCTAGGAGAAATTCGCTACCCAAATGCTATTACTGCAATTGAGAAGAACTTAACAAGAAGGCAAAGTTCAGACTGGGTAATATGCTGATACTTCCTTTCAAATTGGCTTTATATCAATGGCACCTCAATTTAATTAATGAAACTGTCTGCCTTAATAGGAAACAAAGCCAGATCACTTTCTCCTGGAGCTCATTCGCCCTATGCAATTATAGCACTATAATTCCACTAACTGCCATGACAACATCCTATGGAATCCTGGGATATGCAGTGCAGGGAGAAGTATTCTGAATTCTCAGCCAGAGGGCTCTTGTACCTCAACAAAGTACAAGCCTGACGGGGTGCAGCAAAGGCAAATGAAGTGGAATCATAGCACTATGACTGTGCAATGTGACGGGACCTCAGATCTCAGGATTCTGGCTGAAGTCTCATGGAATCGCTAGGCTTCTCCTTGTGCACAGTTGCAATACAGAGTTATGGCACAATCATTGTACTTTAATTGCCATGGCTGCATGCTATGAGATCATCTTTATTATACATAGTTCCAGCCAGGAAGAATGTTCCACAGATGACATGCCAATCCTCAAAAGGCACTATGCCCATTAACCACCTGTTCCACCTCACTTAGAATGGGTCAGTGCTCGGAACATTATTTTTAAGTAGAATGAATATGGTGGCATGCTGAAACCAACCATAACTCTGCATTTGTAATATTAAACGAACTAGTCTGTATCACCATACAAAGGAATCTTGTAGAGGGTGGAAGACAAAGTAACCAGGAGAAGCATCTGATAAAGTAGGTTGAGTCTGCAAAAGCTTATGCTATAAACTTATTTCTCCCAGGTAATGTCAAAGATTCCTTTGTCAGTAGTGGAAGGTCTGGGATGCTCTGGTATCAAGAGCAACATCATACTACTGCTTAGTTATGGATGGTTTCAATATACCATTACATTCATCCTTCTTTTTTAAAAAAAAACGTACAATGTTGCGATGGAGGTACCTAGAGAAGGACTTATGAGGATCATGGCTAAGAGTTTATTTTACCCAATGTAACTTAAGAGCTCCACTGGTAGAATTCAGCTACAGCTCACCACTCACCACTGCCCAGGACTCATGGTGTTGCTCTAATAGCATGGCTGAATGAACATTCAGTGGCTGGTGGACGGTTTGTGGGGGATCAGAGAAACAACTGGCTATGACCGATAGTCAGATGCAGGCTAATACTCTTTTGCCAAGATCCTACACAATCTCATCAGATTATGTAATTGTTCTGCCTTTGGTTATGGAACACTACCAGGTACTTGTCTGATCCCCTGCAATCTCCACTAGTCATAGAATGGCTGCTCAATGAAGCTGCCACAGCAAACCTGTGGATCAGGGGCATAGGGTTTTGATCATTGCAGAGGGTGAAAGACAACACCAACCTCTGTGATAACAACAACAAAAACATATACACAGGTATAAAGAGTACTGGTGGGTACATGTTGAAACCTGAAAGTTAATGTTAAGCTATTCCTTAGTCCCTTGTTTGTGCTTTCTAACTACCCAAAGCTCATATTATAGTAATACGTTATTATCATAATACCACCTTGGATTTTTCTTATGGCCAACACAGCTAAAGCTGTTATTGTTATTGTTGTTTCAATAAGCTTGCACTATCTATCCCGGAATTAGACAATTGGCAGTGTCCCTGGTAAAGTTGGCTTTTCTTCAGACTCCATCTAGACTACATTCTATTTACTGGCACATAAATAATGCAGTGTGTCTTTTCCAAGAGAACTTTCATGGCTTTCATAATAAGATAGAGCTGTCTTTTACAAGTTATTATCTCTACATTTGAAATGGACTATATTCCATAACAGTCGGCAACACGCAAAGTATTTATTTCATTCATTTGTGCAACATTATTCTGCCTTTCCACCCCCATAACCTGTAAGCAATAAAATATTATTTGCAAAATATTCACAGATGAAAAATATGGGGGCAGTTTTAATAAATATTTGTTCGAGCAAATATCGCACTGGTGTATCTTAGCAAAATTTTTGTAATTGCAGTTCATATCCAATCCAGATTAATTCAGATTTTCCAGCTTAGAACAAATAAACAAGCTGTAGAACAATCTCCAAAATATGTATGTGCATGAAATTCACTTGTAGTGTTTTTTTAATGGGTTTCCATGATCTGTGTCTCCTGGTTCAAACTTGAAAATGGGAAGATGGTATTATTACCATAATACCACCATGGAAGCGATTTGGATTTTTGGATCATGGCCTCCATTTCCACGAAGATGGTCTTCTGGCAAGGGATGGCCTGAGCCTTACAACCATCGGCTGGAACATTTTTGCTAACAGTCTCGCAAAATGGATCAGGAGGTCTTTAAACTGAGTTTGACTAGGGAGGGGGACAATATTATTCTGGGCAAGGATTCTGTGAGTACTGTGAAAAATAGCCCAAATGATATAGATAGAGCAGGCCAAGTAGAACTAGAGACCAACAGGGAGAGGGAAAGTAACTTTAGTACATGAATTCCACAAAGGGCACATTGTCTCAAGTGTCTCTACACTAATGCACAGAGCATGGGGAATAAGCAAGATGAACTCCAACTCTTAGTACAACAAAATAAATATGATTTAATAGGCATCACTGAAACCTGGTGAGATGAATCTCATGATTGGGATGTAGGAATATGGTGGTATAGCCTATTTCACAGAAATAGACCAAACAAGAAAGGAGGAGGAATAGCCTTATATGTCAAGGATGTATTCGCTTGTGAAGAGATCCAGAACTTAAATCCAGGAAGCCAAGAGTCAAGAGCATCTGGGTAAGAACTAAGGGAGCAAGAAACAATAGGGATGTGATTGTGGGGGTTTGCTACAGGCTTGCAGGCCAGCCTGAGGACATGAATGAGGCCTTCCTGGAGCAGATGGCCACACATTCAAAAAGGAGAGATGCAGTGTTAATGGGAGATTTCAATTATCCTGATATTGTTGGCAGTCAAATTCTGTAAAGACCACAAAGTCCAACAGGTTTCTTGCTTGCCTTGCAGACAATTTCATGGCCCAGAAGGTGGAAAAGGTGACAAGAGGATCGGCTATTTTAGATCTGATCCTGACCAACAGGGATGACCTAGTTGATGAGGTGAAGGTGGTGGGATCCTTAGGAGGAAGTGACCATGCTCTTTTGGAGTTTGTCATTCAGTGGGAAGGAGAAGCCAAGTGTAGCCAGACACACATCCTAAACTTTAAGAAAGTTGATTTCTCTAAACTTAGGGAGTTACTTGCTGAAATCCCATGGTCAAGAATACTAAAAGAGAAAGGAGTTCATGATGAATGGGAATTTCTTAAAAGTGAAATACTGAAGGTACAATTGAAAACTGTGCCAATAAGGAGGAAAAATGGCAGGTGTCTAAAGAAACCGGAATGATTGACTGAAGAACTCTCAGCTGAGCTAAGTGTTAAAAGAAACATGTGCAGGAAATGGAAAAATTGTGACACCAAAGAGGAATTTAAGCAAATAGCCAGGAGATGTAGGGAGAAGGCCAGAAAAGCTAAAGCGCAGAATGAACTCAGGCTTGCCAATTGCCAAAAACAATAAGAAGGGTTTTTTTAGATATCTCTGCAGCAAAAGGAAAAACAAGGAAATGATAGGATTACTGCATGGAGAGGGTGACCAATTAATAACAAGGGAAAGAGAGAAGGCAGACCTACTCAATAACTTCTTTGCCTCAGTTTTCTCCCAAAAGTATAGAAGTGTCAGGACCCTGGAATTCCAGGACACAAGCTCTGAGTCTGAGCCAGGGCCCTGGAGCCTGCTGCACCAGCACAACCCACTCCAGAGGCTGCCCCAGGCACAGAGCCCTTGGCCCCAGTAGTCCCAGCAGCAGAGCCAGAGGCTGCCTCAGACCCAGCCAAGCCAGAAGAGTCAGAGAGTGAGATTCAAGAGCAGGTGCCTACTTACCAGCAGCATCGGGAGCAAAAGAGTGCTCTCAGGAGGTCAGAACGTTTAAATAGAAAACGCCAGGCAATCAGGGTCCAACTGTGATAACACTTGGAGGAGTGATCTGCCTATAAAAGCAATCACTCAGCCTTGGGTCTTTGTTGGCTCACAACCGTCCATTTTGGGGGGGGGGTGCTTGTTGTGTATCCTGGATCCCAGCCTTGCCTCCTGGGACACTGCCCAACCTGCAGGAACGTCACCACCTTTTGATCTCGGACTGGCTCTGGTAACTTCTCCGCTTGAACAGACTTTGACTGTGTACTTGCTTTGCTGTGACGTAACAGGCAGGGAGTGTCCTTGCTGCTGGTATTTACTGCTGTTTTTCTGTTCTGTTCTGCTGAAGTAAAGCCCTTTAATTTATTCCCTGCCTTATCTGCAAGAGACCTGTAGCCGGCTCCCTTGGCTGCTTGCCAGGCCTTGGCGTTGACAAGAAGTACCCAACCTGGGGCGTGGGGAGCAGGTGAGGAAGGGGGGGAATGCAGCATAGAATAAGTAGAGAAGTAGTACTGGAATATCTGGCTAAACTAGATGAATTCAAGTCCCCAAGGCCAGATGAATTACATACAAGGATATTAAAAGAGTTGGCAGAAATAATTTCTGAACCATTTGCAATAATCTTTGAGAACTCTTGGAGAACAGGAGAAGTCCCAGCAGACTGGAGGAGGGCAAATGTTGTCACCATCTTCAAGAAGGGGAAAAAAGAGGATCCTAATAATTGCCCGGTCAGCCTGACATCAATTCCAGGAAAGATCCTAGAGCAGATCATTAAACAGTCAGTTTATAATTACTTAGAAAGCAATGCCAAAATCACTAAAAGCCAGCATGTTTTTCTCAGAAATAAGTCATGCCAGACTAATCTTATCTCTTTTTATGATATGGTTACAGGCTTGATAGATTAAGGGAATGCTGTAGACTTAGCATACCTTGACCTCAGTAAGGCCTTTGACAAAGTTCCCCATGACATTCTTGCAAAGAAACTAGTAAAATGTGGAGTAGGCAGGGCTACTGTTAGTTGGATATGTAATTGGTTGACCAACCGAAACCAAAGGGTGATCATAAATGGCTGATTTCATCCTGTAGAGAAGTGACTAGTGGGGTGCCACAGGGTTCTGTCCTGGGCCCAGTGCTATTCAACATCTTCATTGGTGACTTGGATGAAGGAGTGGAGGACATGCTCATCAAATTTGCAGATGATACCAAATTGGGAGGGGTTGCTAATACCCCAGAAGACAGGATCAAATTTCAAAACGACCTTGACAGATTGGAGAGCTGAGCCAAAGCTAACAAAATGAATTTCAACAGAGAGAAATGTAAGGTCCTGCACTTAGGCAGAAAAAATGGAAGGCACAAATATAGATTAAGATGGAAAGAGTGGGAGCTGGAGCATGAGTCACTGGATTCTCCTACTCCTGTAGAGAAATTAATGCCTGAATAGGGATCTGCTCCGAGCAAAATCTAGGGAAACTAACCTTGGCTGGTTGTTGCCCATAAGGAATCTGTTGACTACTCCTGCTATGAAGGCCAAAATCTAATGGTGTTGTTATACAATTGTCAGTTGTGCCAGTAGTTGCACCTTTTCAAAGCTTGCAGGAGGAGACATTTGCTTCTGCCTTGTGCAAGCTGGCTTTGTAGAGGCTGGAAAGGCCTGTTGCTGCTTTGGTTGCTGCTGGACATTTCCATCCTGCATCCTAAGTTCAGGATCCACCATAAATACACTGGCAGGGCTTTTTCTCTGCTAGCATTCCATTGAATCTTGAGCTACATGGCTAGCTTTCCATTTTATCATTCTATGAAATAAATATTTTCAATTATAATGGTTCAATTAGTTTCAATGGTCCAACATTCAGATCTTGCTCTTTTTTAAAAACAACAACAACAACAACTAAAGCGATCCCAATTCTAAAACATCAAAAAGGATTTCATTATTTTATGTCTTTTTAGCAGAAATGAAAATGGGTCTTATTAACATTTGCACCCTTTCACTTTGAAAGTTTCAAGTCATTGCCAGCTAATGCAAAGAGATGGAAATGTGTGAGAGACAGCATAGCGTAGTGGTTTGAGCATTGAACTGTGACCCTGGTTTGATACTCCCCCAGCCATGGAAACCTACAAGGTGACGTTAGGTGCGTTACATACTCTCAGCCCCAGAAAACCCTGTGGCAGGTTTGCCTTAGGGTCACCATAAGTTGTAAATGACTTGAAGGCACACAACAACAAAAAACAATAAAAATTGAATATGTAAAGATCACTGCTTTTCAAAACAGCTTCATCTTCTAAAATGTTGCTTCATGCTTTCTTAGCTTAGATAAAATTCTGAAGAGCCATCAGTCTTGCTTTACTGTTCTTCAATGTCTGTTTTCCTTTCCAAACTAATTTTTAGTTTCAAGCATTTTCATTAGCGAGGAGTGGTTTAACCTTCACCTGTGTATCAGAGTCTATCAAATGAAAAACAAAGTACTCTAGACTATTACTAATCTTCAAGTGTTTACATTTGTGATGTCAAAGAAAGAACTTTTCAGTAAAACTGAAACATGGACTTAAATGTAGTCCTTAAATGAACAAAGGGTCAAGTACGGATATAAATTCTGGGTATGTATGTCTACGTGTGTATATATGTATGTTCTCATTATACACAGTTATTTAAAACAGAAGACATGCTACCTTTTAAAGGACACAATAAAGGCTGTGAAAAATCCCACAGCAGTTCACTAAAAGAAACAAAGCTTTAAAAATTTAGCTTCATGATCTGTAAAAACATTCATCTTCTGTATTTTTTTTAAAAAAAAATTAATTAAATCACCTAATACACAAAAGCCTGGCAATTTAAGCATATTCCACTATCTAAGAAATGGCACCAACTCCTTAAGGCTACAAAGCTATACACACAAACCTGCAGGTGAATCCCACTGAAGCATATGTCTGAGCAGAAACATAGGAACCATCTCATGTACTTTGACAATCTACTAGTCTATAACAGAACTGTGCAACTGCACGTGGGACGTGGTGCCAATTGCTTCCCAGTGCCATTGTGGGCCAACATCCATCCCCCAACTGTACCAAAATACTTCTGCTTTGCCTCTGTTCCCACTCCAAAATGGTAATCAGAAGGGATGGAGGGGAGATGAAGGAAAAAAAGAAGACATTTTGGAAGGTGGTGTTCTGGGTGTTTAGTGATGTTTGTTTGTTTGTGACATTTGTGGTGCAATTTGAAGTTATTTTCCCCAAGCTGATTTGCATAATCCAAGACCCACATATGGTCCACAGGCCATATTTTTACCCACTTATGGTCTATACATTGGTGGTAATCCCCCTGCTTCTTTCTGCTGTATTTCAACATTCAAAAGACACGATTTTTTTCTCCAAGTCTTTATGATAAATATTATTATAGGTATAATATCATAGTTATAATTTCTTACCATCATTATTAATACTGTAATAGGTATCCACCCCATAGTGACATATCAGTAAAAGTTTAGAATACCTCTTCTTCATTAATTGCATTGTTGACTTTGCTGAGCAAATCTTCTAAAGAATGGGCAATTCGTGCAGCTGTCTGGAGCTCCCCAGATCAGTTGTCTGCTCTCTGTTTTGCTCTAAGGCATCCCTCAGAGTGACACAAAGGAAAGGTAGGCTCTATGGCCAACATTCCTTCTCCAAAGACCTTTTCTCAGAACCAGGCTTTCAGGGAGAGGTGATTAGGGACATTGCCTGTAAACATCTGCCTCTGTTGGGGTGGTGGTGACATGACTTTCCAATTTTAAACAGTGAGCTTGCTTGACTGAAAAAATCCCTGACCCTTAGCTATGTATCCCTGGTTTGTTTTCTGCAAAAAAAAAAGGAAGGAAGGAAGGAAGGAAGGAAGGAAGGAAGGAAGGAAGGAAGGAAGGAAGGAAGGAAGGAAGGAGAATGAATTGAGGTTAATGAGCACAAATATGGCACCAGTCCCTCGCACACTGAAAAAAAAAATTTCCATTTGCCACATCAGATGGCTGAAGAAGCACTGAAAGGTAGAATGAGACAGCAGAGAGCCTTTCCAATAATGGTGGTCAAGTTGTGCAGTCCACCGCCCTTATTGCTATGCTATCATCTGAGTTGGGGAATTCTTCCCACTTAATGAATAGAGCAGCCGTGCTCCAGAGCTATTTCAAGGAGACAGTAGGAAATCAGCGGTAATAGCCTAAAATAAGAGCATTTTATTGATGCAATTTGACTCATGTGGACCTCTAGATCAAACCCAACATCATTAATCAACTGTGAGTTTCTAAGACAATTTTAGACAGAAGTCCTTTTTTACAAATAAGGCATGTATAATAAATATTCACACTTGGTATACGGTTTCAATTTTCCCTTTTGGAAGCAGTTTCTCATTTGTATGTACTGAATGAACAGTGGATGGATGGGTTAAATTTGCTTTGATCTATATCTCAACACAACATTATATTTCCATTTTCAGTATAATCTCCAGCTTTTAGGAATTAATTTCATTTTATAGATGGAATACAATTTACCCTTCTGGCCATCTTTAAACTGTTTGAATATGTAAGCAGAGTTACTGATCTCAAAATGTACTTTTTTATTCTACCCAGAGATTATGGCTCTCAAAATTTATGCTTTCTGTATATAATGCCTTCTTGCTCTGGAGATCATTTAAAACTTTCCATATTTTTGTTTTAATCCTGAAAATTATTGTTACCTTGCATGAAAATCAAAACCTATAAAATGTCCATAAATCTGCTTTCCTATAATGTTCCAGTTAAAATTGGGCTTTTGACAAATTCCCCCCAACCTCTATCCCCTCCCCGAACTGGCCAACTGACCAGTCAAAACACTGTCCAGTTTTTATAAAAGCACTGATATTATTAGAATAATTTTAAAAAGGTTGTTGTATTTAGCTGATAACCCTAATTTAGTATCTTACATTAACCAGTATCTTCTGTGTTTCATTTCAACCATTACCTTCTGTTCTTTCAAGAGTTCTTTTCTGGTCTACTAATATTCTTCATGGGAATATTGTTTATTACATTTATATCCCAGCTATACTCCAAGGAGCTAATGTGGCACATATGGTTCTACATCCCCTCCACCTGCTCATCATATTACCTTCACACCAGTCCTGTGAGATAGGCTGAAAGATCTTGGAAGCTAAACAGGGTCACACTTTGTTAGTATTTGGATGGCAGACCACTAATGAATACCCAGTGCTGTAGGCTATATTTCAGAGGAATGAACTGGCAAAAACATCTCTGAATGTACCCCGCTAAGAAAACCCTATGAAAGTCATGAGATCACTGTAAGTCAACAAGAGACATGAAGGCAAACATACAGAACCCTAATCTAATCCTGCACATGGTTAGGAGACACATGTTTCCTGTGATTTGTTGTTGTGTGCCTTCAAGTCTTTTCCAACATGGCGAACCTATCACAAGGTCATCTTGGCAAGGTTTGTTCAAAGGAAGCTTGCCACTGCCTTCCTTCAAAGCTGAGAGTGTGATTGCCCAAGATCACACAGTGAGTTTCCACAGCTAAGCAGAAATTCATTCCCTGATGTTTTGAAAAGACAACTTTTATGGATGGAGATTTAACTACTATTTGTACAACACCTTCCCCAACACTTTTGAATATTTGTCAGGATCACAGGACAGGTGATCTGGATGTTACATTTCTTTTGGTTTTACATCCATTTCCAAAACCAACATGAAGTCAAATTTTTGCATTTCTATATGCAGGCAGGAATCCCTAACTAAAAATATTTTAATGATCTACACAGTAATGGTTCTACAATGATGATCATATATGACCACACACAATATGATGAAACATATGATCTACAGCAATATATGATGGCACAAAACAGCTTTACTCTGGTTACTTCAGCAAATGATATGGTATAATGTGGAGTACTAACCAATGGCATGTATCACTGTTGACTGTTTATGTTCCTCTTTGGAGATGTTTGGAGTTGTAGTAGTACTAGTAAGAGAATTTGGGGCCAAGCAGCTCTCATCACTGCCCTTCCTAAGAAATGATCCTACAATAGAAGTTACGAGATAAGAACTGTGCATTGAGTTCACTGGTCTGGGGAAAAGCTCTCCCCCCGCCCTCTCTCTCTGCAGGACCTTATAGGCTATAGATTTTAAAAATGGACAATTTACCAGAATAACTCCAAAAACAAGGAAAGAAAAAGAAATCAGGTTGAAGACAAAATTTTTAAACAATTATTTCTTTATTAAAAGACATCAAAACATAGCAGCAGAACCCAACAGAGCAATCTGTGTTCAGTACAAGCTATTTCTCAAAAGAAAAGAGGGGGAGAATGGCACAGGTGCTAAAAACCCTACTCCTGACCAAACTAAAGGGGATAAAGGTGTGCAGCTAAGCTTAAGAGCCTGCAGACGAAGGCATATGCACATAGATTCTCTCACCTTCCAGTGGGAAGAAGAGTCCAGTTGGCTGGGTGGCTGAATATCAGGACAACAGCTCATTCTTTTGATGAGCTCTCTGTAATCCTTCCAGATGCTTTCTAGTCTGTCTCCACAAAGTCTCTCCTTGGGCATTCTTCCAGGCTCCTTCTTTTCAGCCTTTTTCTATCTGGAGTGCAGGTCTGCAAGTCTTGGTCTGCAAAGAGGCTCTTTTCTTCTCTTAGGGCAGTGGTTCTCAACCTGTGGGTCCCCAGATGTTTGTGGACTTCAGCTCCCAGAAGTCCCAGCCACTATGGTCAATGTTCAGGGCTTCTGGGAGCTGAAGTCCAAAAACATCTGGGGACCCACAGGTTGAGAACCACTGTCTTAGAGGAAGCAGCCTCCTTTCCAAGTCTGTGTGTGTTTGATTTTAACCCCTTCCTAACTTGAGGGTTGCCATCTGGATTCAAAAGGATGCTTTCTGTTAGGAGCTAACATGACCTTAATTACTCTGGAGGTTCAAAATTTAGGTTTGAATATGACCTCTGCTCATTACCTTCTGGGTACCAGTAATGACTCTTAAATAGTCTGAAGAGGTCAACAAAGCAGTTAAGTACTCCCAAACACATCAAACACATCCCTTGTCAGTAGGAAGGAGGGGTTTTTTCATGGGAAAGTTCCAGCTTGTATTTTCAAATGAGTCCAGACTTCTGTAAGATGGACATGGGATCCAGCCAACAGAATGCACTACCTCGTACATGTGCTAACTGTGGAACGGAATCTCTTTTCCTGGTGCATCAAAGTCTACTTGCAATTAATAGTAACCAAGCATAACTCATAAGAAAGAATTCAAGAAAGATAAAGTTATTCTATCTACCTCCTAGTCGTACTCTCATTTGCCCTGGATATTTGGCAATCTTTGACCATGGAAAAAGGCACGCATCAGACTGAGTGCAAAGCTGTGGTTTAAAAGGAAGACCAAATTATCTGTGTACTCATACAACAGGCCAGGCAATGTTTTTCAAGCTGAGATTCACTCTGTCATGTGAATCTACAAAACAAGAACCTGGTGGTGGTAGTGGTTATAGTTGTATCCCACTTAGTCTGGGATTCAAGAGACTTATCGAGGTAGAAACTGATACAACTAGAAAATACACATCTTAGAAAAGTTTGCCTTCACAGTTCTATCCTGCTTGACTTTGAACATTTTGAGAACTTGCTACTACATCTCCCCTCATTTGCCTTTTCTACATACAGGACAAAACTGGAGATTTAGTGGGGACACCTTCACCCATTGATGGATTGTAGGTATACAGAGGATTAGAAGTGGTGGAACTGTGAGTGGAGGCTGGCGTAGAAAAGCACAATCCATAATCCAAATGAGATACAGGTGAACAGAATCCACATTTCATTTTTGCTATGTAGGGTTGCCTTTTCAGGCAAGGAAACGTCAGATGATCCTCATATTTTCTCTGTCCATTATGGGTCTCAGCACTGAAAACACTGGCAGTGAAAAGAGGTCATGAAAGATGCCACATTTCTTTCAGATCCCTATACCTGACCTTCCTTTTCCTTTTTCCCGCCCCCCCCCCCATGTTGTCATGGTTGCCAGCAAAATTGAAAAGCTGACATAAAGAGCCTGCTGTGCAACAGGGAAGCAGTATGTATTTACTTGGGTTCTCATTAACTCAGCAGTGATGACGATCAATAGACCTATCTTGATTATGAGGAAAGTTATAGGCTGGGACTGATCCACACCACTGTTTCATTTTGTCTGATGACTCTTTCTCAAACCAGTGGGGTGCAGGTAAAAGTTATCTGTTTGCAAATATGTCTGAAAGCAAAGTATACTCTGATCACAAACAGTAGCTAATAGAGGACAGAAACAGTAGGTAAGAGGGGACAGTGCTCTCTCATTATCCCCTGCCTCCCATCCTAGAATGGAAATAGACATACACAATTTAAGTCTATTGATGCCATGTATTTATATTTACCTAAATGGATGAAAATGTTGTTCGTCTAAAGCTTTACATTTCTGGATCACTGTAGTCAGTAAATATATACAAGGAAGAAAAAAAGAGTTTAACCTTTATTTCTGTTGACTGCATTTTTTAAAATACTATCTGTACACTTTGGATAAAATGTGCAGGTATCCAACTTTTTTAGCTTTCCATGTTGTGGATTTCTTTGTTATGTCGCAGCTGACTCTTCTTCCAACCGACCCAATTCATGGAGTTATGCTTTTGATGGTGGTTTAATAGAGAGATGAGAGTGTGATATTTTTCACTGCATGAAGACAGATGGAGCAGATCTTAGAAGTACAGCTGTCTGGAGCACTGAAATGAAAAAGAATTCTACTTCCTGCTAATTCTGCATCTGAAATGTGCTGCCATACAGAAAACATATTTCTTCTTTTCTTAATGTGTGTTATATGTAGAATGTCCTGTCATTTATCATTTACTGGTTTTTTGTCTATGCTATTAAGTCTTCTGAGTACATCAGTACAAAAGCAGGATAGAAATAATACACTGTTGCTGCTATTACATACAGAAAGAACTATTATTAATAGGGGGTTAGAAGAGACCCCAAGTTATAGGCAGAAACAAAAGCATGTGAGATGCTCATATGGAGAGACTTTCAGATGAGTAAACTTTCCAATTTGGAAGAGTAAATGCAGGTTTGTCCTGTTCACTTGTCTCATGAAAGGTGTAGCGCAGTCTTACCAGCAGAGGTCCACAAATGTTGGCTTGTGATGGTAGTTAACCAAACATATGTGGCTGTCATAACCATATCTCCAGATGGAATACTGTCATCCATGATCTTGTCCAGCATTGCACTGCTATCCTGTTTCTCCCCATATTGAGTTCCAAGCTGGAGAAAAGTAGGAAACATTCTGTCTAGTGCTCTGACATATGTGGGCAGAAGCTTGCTTTGTACTGGTAATTTCCAGGCATGGAGAACAAAGAGATGAGCCAATTGGTCTATACTTTCCCTCAGTTTTGAACTCAGTAGGAGAAGACAGGTTTTGGCTCCATGCTTGCCAGTTACCCAGAGCAGCTGGGAAGCACAAAGTTAAGTCAACTTGCACCTGCCTTCTCCTCCTAGCTTGGATCTAGCTAGAGCCCATAGAAACTTTGTTTGGTTGTGATCAGGTGCTGGAAATCTTACCTTTTTGCTCTACAACTTTCAGGATACCCCAGATAGCATGCCTCAAATTCTGGGAGCTGTGGCAAGAAGCAATTTTTCTAAGTTCTGTCTGTGATGAACAGTCAAGCACAGAGCTCCTACCATCTTGACTTTCTCCAAGTATTTTGGATAAAGAAATTACGCAGAATTTTTTCCTGCTCCATAATTCTAGAGTTACAAATGAAACAAGTATGATTCCCCATCCCATCTGCTTAAACTGAAGAACTGAAGGGCCTTTACTATTTATTAGGTAATTGGTATCTGCTTGGGGTTCCTTTTATCACCATCTGGCCACTCGGATGTCCAAATCCAGACAGAGTTAACATCAACACTCCACTTAAGCAGTCTTAAGTATTAGGATCTCAGCCTATTTCTATGGTAGAATAAGCACTCTCTCTGTTAGTCTTTTAAGCTATTTATTACATACATATACAGTCATCCCTTAACATTCGCTAGGGTTGGGGCACAGGACCCCCGTGATAGTGGAAAAACCATGAATAACTCTAGGCTCTCCCAAACCATATTTAACACACAAACAAGTATGATCGCCATATCCAACCAACCATGGATTCATTTGGGGCATTCAGGGTTCCTTCACAAGGCAGAACTGGGTGGCTGGTGGGTCACTGTCACCTCCACTGCTGCCCCACACCTTTTTAATAGGGACTTACAATCCTCATTCACAGTTTCTCAGTTTCACGAGACTTGCAGTCCTTATTAAAAATGACATAGGGAGGCAGCGGAGGTGACAGCAAATAATCCGTGAATAATCAAATCCGCAAAAGTGAAACTCACAAATGTGGAGGGCTGACTATACAGTCTCCTCAGGTAGAAACACAGATATTGCCAAGTCCAGGAACATTGTTTTCATTATATTGCATTGTATGTAAGGCATCATATATCTGTTGCGTTACAGTCTGCAGCAAGTAAGATATATTTTCATAAGTAATGCACCTTTATACCACCTGCATCCCTCTAACAAGCTTCTCCATTGTTAACACATAGAGGAATGTTATCTTAAACAATATAACTTATCCATTTATCTACACAAGAATACCATCTCCTCTGTTGAGGAACTACACAGTCATCTGTAACTGTGAACACATTAGGTTCCAGAGATTATTATCACTGGGCAGCATCCATTAACATTACTATATCTACCAGAATAGGCAATGTATATATTTAGCAAAGCCTAGTTGAGAAATTACCAGTTCAGAACAGGAGCTGTTTATCAGCAGCTTATATGGTGGAGATAGACTTCAACTACCTGGCTCCTACTGCTTCTTAATTTGTTTTATATCTTTCTTAGCCTCATCAGCTGACATATCTGGTCCAATGAGGTAAGAGATGCTTACAGGTCCTTACAACTCCTTTATATTAACATCCTTTTCTTTGCTAGTGAGATTCTTGGAGGTGATATAACATAGCAGGCAGACCTAACTGTCATCACATTACATCAGCCAGCTGATTGTATCTGCTGCTGCTCTTTACCATGGCACCTGCTGTGGGTTTCTTATCACACAAGTCAAACTGTTGGTATACTACCATTACTTGTTGAGTTGGTATTCTGCCTGGAATGGGCCTATGTTTATGCTCTTAGTAACATATACACTGTCATGTACTGGATAACTTACACTCCACAGAACTGACTCTGAGGAAGACAGAAGTTTATTGTTTATGGATATCATAAGCAAACACAACACACTCCCATAGAAGCTGCAGAAACTGGAGGGTACCTACAGCATACAACTTATATAAGTTATCAATACATGTTTAGCTAAACAAAGCATTTATTGGTCAAAGCCATCAGTCCCTTCTTCTGTCTATTCCCCCTTTTCTTTCCCAGGCCTGTACAGTCAATCCTCCACATTTGTGGATTTCACTTTTGTGGATTTGATTATTCACAGATTATTTGCTGTCACCTCTGCTGCCTCCCTATGTCATTTTTAATCGAGACTGCAAGCCTCTTGAGACTGACAAACTGCGAACAAGGCTTGTAAATCCCTATTAAAAATGGTGTGGGGCAGCAGTGGAGGTGATAGTGAGCCCCACCAGCCAACCAATTCTGCCTTATGTAGGAACCCTGATGTCTCAAAGGAATCCACAGTGGGTTGAATATGGTGATCATACTTCTTGTGTGTTAAATATGGTTGGGAGGACCTAGAGTTATTCACGGTTTTTCCATTTTCATGGGGGTCCTATGCCTCTAACCCGAGCGAATGTGGAGGGGTGACTGTACTTGCCATCTCCTCATACACCCTTGGCCAAGGTGAACCCCACCCTCAGCATATTTTTCTCTGGTTATCTCCAAACAGCAATGTTCTCAAAATATCTTTACTTTAGATTTTCCCCTTTTTCAATAGTAGCCCCTTTTTCAATGGTGAAGAAAAAGGTAAACACAAAGTATCAGTTAGCGAAGAATACACGATGAACAAGTTAGTACTTTAGTAGCAGGGACCTTAGTTTAGTTTAGCAATCTGATAAACATATTCTATATTACACAAGTTTCTGCTTTAGATTTAATAATTTAATGAATATATATATTATGTAAGCTTGCTGAGGTATACAGTTCACAAACTCTAGTCCAAATTATCCCTCAGCCTGTAACACAAAGAATCCTAAGAATAGCCATGGTGAGGATGCCTGGATATGGACCATGGCAAGCAAAGTATGTGACATTGTGGATGCTGATAAGGATCAATTTTTTCCCTGTCTTTTTTTCCTCACAGGTTAGGAGAGTGCAATCCATGGGCTACATGTCACCCCAATTCTGCTTTTGAGCCCCTCAGAACCCTTTAAAAGGGCTTCCTTCCTTCCTTCCTTCCTTCCCTCCCTCCCTCCCTTCCCTCCCTCCCTCCCTCCCTCCTTCCTTCCTTCCTTCCTTCCTTCCTACCTTCCTTCCTGACGGTGCCAGCCTATTCCTCTCCCCACCCCATAGAAAACATTTATGGACCTAAAATGGCTAAGAAGACCCCAGACTGAGAGAAAATGTTGCCTATGTCAACGGGCTGTGGAGGGCATTTGGGGATTTTTTAAAAAAAATCCAGCAGTGGGTGCACAATGGGGGACAAGCCCACCAGTGCCCCATGAAGGACCAATGCAGCTCCTCTACCTTTGGCAGTTACCCTGTCTTATTTGCTTTTGCTACCCCTCTTCTACAGAAACTCAATGGAGACCCTCTCTTCTTGTTATTACCAAACATTTACTACATATTACCTTGGCTCTTTTACAAGCTAATGCCCTCTCCAAGGAGAGTACAATGGGTCATTAGCGCAAACTTAAATTCATGCTGGGTTGTGAACTGTGACATGTAATATTAACAGGAGCTCCACAAATCAATCTTACAAAAAAAAAAAAGCAATTGCACAAACGACTGAAGTGATCTCTGATCTTTCTGTACTCTAAGACTTTATTCTACTTGTCTGTTATTTTCTTGCTTAAGGGAATCATCAACTTAATGGAAAATGAAGGTAAGGCAGGAAAACCTCTGCTTCCAATCAAGCTATAATATCTTGTGTAAGTGAAAATGCACCAAAGCCTCATAGGTGTAGCTCATTAATTAACATGGCTTAATTAGCTGGCATTACTCTGTCTGGTTTCAGCTGGCTATTCCTTGTCTAGTGGGTTTCAGCTGGCTGTTATTATCAGTGTAGGATGTTGTCATGTTCTTTGTGGCTAGGAATACGAAAGCAGTTCTTAGGGCCTTTCTGCACTACAGTATTATAGTGCTATTATTCCACTTTCAACATCCTGTGGAATTCTGGGGTTTGTAGTTTACTGGGGCCAAAGAGCTCTCTGGCTGAGAATTCCAAAGGCCCCTCCCTAAACTGCAAAATCCAGGATTCCATAGGATGTTGAAAGTGGAATAATAGCACTGTAACAGTGTAGTGTGGAAAGGCCCTAATTGAAAACTTAGAATTGTGAGCCAGGGGCAGATTTTTTCTAAATCTAATAAGGATTTGGCTCTCCTTTCTCTCCACTACAAGTCCTTCCCCTCATCCCGAGAAGATAGGAAAATAAATGGGGGACCCATGATCCAGTCAAGCTGCTTGAAAAAAAAAATACACACACTGTGGAGAGGTCTGGAGAAGGTGGTGTAGCAGAACAAGAACAAAGATCTCAGCTTCTCCTCACATTTTCTGCAATAATGGTCAACATGTATTGGCTTAAACACTGCCATTAGAGGATAATGGATTTACCTATATATTGACTTGCCATTCAACAATTGATGTGAAGGATCTACTCTAGCTGGAACTCTTGCTATGGTCATCTCTAATGGACTTGTACTCTGTGGCCCTTTCAGCATGTGGAAGTTAACATGGACCAAGGCGTCCTGGCACGGAGGTCATCCGCACCTTGGATTGGACTAGGTGTGGACTATTTAACTTAGTTCCGTGCCTTAGTCCGATCCAAACTGCCCCCAAGTGGTCCTCCAGTGTGCTAAGGAAAGACCAGAAAAATCCAGTCTTTCAATTTTCTGGAATGCGCCATTGCATTCCTGCTTACCTGTGCAGATGCGCAGGCTCGCACCAATGCGAGCCTGCGATCAGCGGAGGGTGGGCTGTGGGCATGGCCAGCGTCAGCAGTTGGTCCACACCCACAAAGCCACCATTTTCATCCGGAAGCCACAGGAAGCCACCATTTTCTGCCAGAACAGTGCGAATCTAAAGACCTCACACTGCTCCAGTTTGCCCTGGAGCCCTGTGGAAGGGCTCAATGGAAAGTCTGTGTTACTTCAGACCCAAGAAGAACCGGTAAGTAACACCACAGAGTGATTCACTCGCCTTGTGCGGAAAGGGCCTGTGTCTCTTGCAGTTTGCGTGCTTATATCTACTCTGCAGAATGTAATAGTATTTTCTGCCACTAAGGGTGCTGTTGCACTACTCAGCTATGGTACTATGCTTCCACTTCAGCTGACACAGCTGCAATCTATGGGATCCTGGGGTTTATAGTTTGGTGAGACACTAGAGGTCTCTGGCTGAGAATTCTAAATATTGCTCCATAAACTGCAAATCCCAGAATTTTTTAGGATGATGCCATGGCCGTTAAAGTAGAATCATAGTGCTATAACAGTGTAATGTGAAAGGGCTCTATCTATCAAAACTGCTCTTGTCTTTAGCTTTTAACTTGCTGTTGTGCTTTATGGATACAAAACAAAGTTCTAGTGATGATGGTGGTAATAATTGTTTTAAATGAAATTCTGAATGCAGCATTGTTAGTTAAAATTCAAGAAATAAAAATTTAAAATGTAAAAGGTAATAGGAAGTACTGCTATGTGCCCATGTCCATTTTGTCATCAAAGTACAACTCTAAGTGATGTGAACTCAATTTTTTTGATCTAGGGATGTTCACTGACTAAAACTGACATAATTTTAGCTGACACAATGACCTGGTTAGATTAAAGGATACATTACTGGATGGTTGTGGCCCTTGATTTAATAAGCTCCTTGGAAGGAGAAACTAGCATTTTCAATCACATCTTTGTAAGTAAAAAGCTTTTCCCCTCCTTTCTTTTGATGTTGCATTTGTAAAATGTATGGTTTATTGTCTAGCTGCGTCTCTCTTCTGAGCACAGGGAAAGTCTGAAAAGATCTACCCCTGCTAAGATGCCCTTTGTTTGGGGGTGTGCTCCTTCCCTGCCTGCAATGCTTTCTGCTTTAAATCCATTTCTGGAACAGAAGCAGGAAAAATGATATAAGTGGCCCATGCTGATTGATAGTTTTTGTTCAGCATAGGCAAAGAGCTAAAGCCACCTGTAGTCCTAGCTTTCATAGATCTGTGGAAATGAATGGGACTTGAGTTAGCTGTGTCTAATGAGTAGCATTCATTTCAATGGATCTGTTCTAGGTAGGACTAATGTTAGAGTTAGTCTGATGTGTGTAGAAAGGTTCTTGAAGACACGCGGAACTCACAGAGTTCCATATATTGGGGGACTGCAACTACAACTACCCTAACATTTGACAAGTCTGATTGGAGCTGATGGGAACTGGAGTCTAAAAGAAGCTAGAAAGGCTTAGATTCCCCAACTATCCTCCAGGGTCTAAATAGGGCTGGTCAAAGTATGGCCCATGGGATACATATCCCCCTGAGCCATTTTGTGACATCCCCCCCCAAGGTTCCCAGGAGTCAAAATTTTCCCCAAAATGCCCTCCCATGAGTGGGGCATTTTTGGTGAGTTTTTACCTCCCTTTGGGTAATTTTCTAAAACAGGAAGTGAACTTGAAGTAATTTCCATTCCATGGACCTCTTTTGGGCCAGGAGCCCCCCCCCCGCCCCAAAAAAGTACCTACAACTCCTAGAGGATATTTGTGAACATTTGGGGGAAAATCATTGGGAGCTTTGCCGAGGGTGGCCCTCTTGAATTCTCCTGCAGGGTAATTTGTCCCCCTACCCTCCCACAGTTGCCCACCATAATCTAAATTGAATTACTATATCCCTCTGTATTGCCATTAACTATAACATGTGTGTTGGATTTGCATCTCCCATGCCAGAACATAACATAGCATATCATTGCCTTGCACATGATTTCCTAAAACTGGTGCTAAGCCTCTTTGGTGCTAACAATTGTCCTACCAAAGAAGCACCCTGCTGTCATGGCTGACTGTATCTACCAATGCAGGATCTTGAATATATTTATACCCTGTTTCCTCCCCCAGTACTGGCACTCAAGGCAGCTTACAGTTTAACATATAAAAGTCAAGATTAAAATAGCTTTATTCACCAAAGTAAAACAATTTAAAACAGACACCTAAAAAACTATAAAAGGGAGTTTAAAAATAGTTCAATAAAAATAATTTAGCACTCTTTAAAGCCCATTCTTTAAAACCTTCAGTTCTAAAAGCCCATCATCATCATCATCATCATCATCATCATCTCCTCCTATTAATCAAAGCAGAGCAACAAGGGAACAAGAGGGCTGTTCCAGCTGCCCCAAGAAAGGAGTTCCAGAGCTTAGGGGCAGTCACCAAGAAGACTCTATCACACTTAACCCTAACAATGCCTATGAAGATGGTGAAACTGAGAGAAGGGCCAATCCTGAGGATCTCAGGCCTGAGTAATCTCTTACTTTTTTTAAAGAAAATTGTGCTGAGTGGTTAATTGTTCAAATAGAACATATATTAATTTTCCTGCTTAATCAATAGCATTAATAAATACAAAGACTGCCCTCCCATCATATTCCAGCAGATTTTGGCAACAGATTATTGCCAATAACATATATATTCAGGCATTCTCAGAACAAATTGATTGACATATTTTATAGAGACATGATGTGATGGAAGGAAACAGTATGTAAAGTATAGTAAAGACATCCTCTCCAGTGATTGAAATGGAAGCAAATGAGGCTTTAAGGGCCATACAAGAATTTATAGTCCTTTCATACTATGAAATGGGCTAATAGAACCTAGAAGGGCTTTTATATGCCAGGAAAATTCAAAGGCAGCAGGAAAAAGAGGAATACTGCATCATAGATGGATTGACCTAATCCTGGAAGCTGTGGCCCTGAGTTTGCAAAATCTGAGCCAGGCTGTTAATAACAAGAGCTCTTGGAGGCCTCTCATTCGTAGGATTGCCAGACGTCCTGACTTCATGGCACATAACAACAAACAACAAGAGGAAAAGAAAAGGGGAAAAAATGGTGAATAGTGAGGTCAAATGGCCATGAGATCACTTTGAGACAATTCAATTAAAGTATGCAAACTAAGTCCAGGAAGAATTTGCAATGACAGTTATATCCCCAATTGCTGCTGTTGCGAATACACATGGTGCTTATTTTTACAATCTCTGATTGAATTTTTTCCAACAGTTTTTCCTGCATGTTGACCTGACTGTTTATAACAGATCTTCAGCCAGCTGAAATCTATATCTTTATCTAGGGCCATTTCCACCCACACTGTTATAATGCTATTATTCTGCTTTGAACATCCTATGGGATCCTGAGGTTCGCAGTTTAGGGAGGGGCCTTTAGAATTCTCAGCAAGAGAGGTCTTTGGCCTCAGTAAACTACAAACCCCAGAATTCCACAGGATGTTGAAAGTGGAATAACTACACTATAACAGTGAAGTGTGGAAATGGCCTATATTTATATCTAAATATAGATATGAATAGCTAGACAGAGAGGAATGGAGTTGGAATGGAACATGGTACATCAAGGTGGTCTATGAAAGAGGACCTTTTGTTCCCATGTAGTCTCAATGATTATCTCCACCCCATACCTGGTATTCAGAAGAACTTTCATTTGGCATTGTGGCTCCTATATGAACTTCAGCAGGAGTGAAAGAAAAACCCCTGTGTCATATTTCCAGTCTGGTTTGGGACACTCTGCAATAGCTGTTTATTAAAGGAAATGCAATCAAGCAAGAGCAGACTATGTACTGATTTCACTTCTAGGGTGGCTTGGACTTGGCAGTTGCAGAAAGAAGACTTCTTTTGGTTCAGGATCCTTCCTGTCTCTGGAAATTTTCACCCATATCCTATTGTTCTCCTCCCAGTGATAGCTGGTGGTTTTCACACCAGCGTGGCAGTGCATTTTCCAAAGAACTTTAAAGAAGGTATCCACAGTGCCATCCTCACCTATGAAATTGGTCCAGCACTCTTGTATATCCTTTAAATTTCAGAGTAAAACCCAAGGCAGATTTTCCAACCCACTGATGAGGAAATTACAATGCTCACAATAGGAGATCATTCTGCAGTTTGAAAACTAATAAATTAGGACAGCCTCCCCGATGGGCAAACTGGCTGAGGATAATAGGCATTCTAGTCAAACATCTGTAGGACACCTATCTGAGACAGGCTGAATTAAAGCACTGTGTTCAAAGGATAGGGATTCTATAAAACATACACACCGTGTTCTGAATCATTAGTCTTCAAGTGGTTGTAATTCCAAACTCGTGAGCCAGCCAAAGTTAGGTTGTACCAAGGGCACAATGGTCATGGAGGTTATTTTAAAAAAACAAAAAAAACCCCTCTTGTTACGGCTTTTTTTAAAAAAAGAAAAAAATGAATTGCAAGGGAAAACAGGAAAATGGAATAGCAAAGAGCAAACAAAGGAAAATCTAAACAGAAAAAGAGAAAAATAGGAAAGACATATATAAGAGAGGGGGAGAGAGAGAGAGACAGACTTAGATTGGGATTAAAGAGAGGTGTAGTGTTGGACTACAACCCTGGAGACCAGAGTTCAATCTCCACTCAGCTACGGAACCCACGGGGTGTCCTTGGGAGCATCACATACTCTCAGCTCCAGAAAACCCCATGACCTTAGGGTCATCATAAGTTAGAAATGACTTGAAGGCACACAACAAAAACAACAACTGGCCTGATTAAAAAAAGGTTAAAAACACTGACCAGGATTCTGAATTGAAGTTATTGATCCTTAACCTAGAGTTACAGGTTCGTAACTACTCTGCATTCAGTAAGATTATGTAATCTACTGTAAGGCAACATAAATCCCTACTGCAAGCCCACTTTAACAGCCAGCAGCCACACTGAGCAAAGGAGGTCTGTTCAGCACTGATCAAAGTACACAGAGGAGGATGTTTCCAGCCCCCTTCCACCAGCAAGCAGGACTGTGACAATCAGAAGCAGGATCCCTGTTGCAATTCCTTGTTGCAGCCTCACTTTTTGGTGGGAGGAGGCTAGAAACATCCTTCTTATGCCCCAGTCAGCAGCTGAACAGATTACTTAGTTGAGCATCTGTAAATAAGTAGTCAACATAGGCATCATCCCAGGGTGGAACTCCAGGATGTATTGACGTCTGTACTGCCACTGCTTCCGTTGCTGCCCAAGTTCAACTGCAGTGGAAACCATAGAGCAAAATGCCTTTCCTCCTTTCACCACTAGGGGAAGTGATGGGAAGAGTATTTTTTTTTTAAAAAAAAAGTGCTTTTAATGATGTGAATGGCAGCAGTTGTTGATTTTGCAGCAGCAGGGTACCTTGAGGGAAGCAAAACTGGCAAACAAACAAAAAAGATGTAAGAGAATCATGTGAGCCCTGCTGCCTACCTCTATTTTAAGTAATCAGGCATTTGGGGAAACAAGCTATGTAATGAGAGTGATTATGGGCTCATTACACCCACCAGCACATTAATAGGTGCGCTGTTTGTCTTATTTCTACCTTCATTTGCACCCACATTTTGAAAATCTGATTCATGGCACATTTCTGGGGTTGATTTTTTTCCCCTCAACTTCTGATTGCCCCTTTGAAAACAAAACAGCTTCACGTTATAACTTCATATCTTTTCCTTGCTTCCTGAAATCAGATCTTTCGGGGAGTGATTTGTGAAAGTTATAATAAGCTGCAATCTGAACAGTAATAAGCTCAATCTCCAGGTACAGTTCATTTTCTCCTCCTGTGTGATTGCAGAAAGGAGTTGGAATTAACTTTATGCTTTTGAATTAGTATGACAGCATCTTAGAGATCTGAATGTTGTTCAGGGACTGTTCATTTGCATTCATTTCTCAGACACTGACCCACAGGATAGCGTCTTTGAAAATGCCGAAGCACTCAGCCTCGAACAAACACTGATTATCTCTTAATGTTAGCCATTGTGGTGAATGTTTAACTTTGCCAAAGTTTTCATTTTTCCTCATTGGTAGTTTCATCAGTGCTGAGTTCTGAAGGTTTATATATCCCCCTTTAGCTTTATGATTATTGTCTCAATACTGTCTCTCTGCTTCAGGTTTTTATAGTTGAAGGGAATCCTCTTGCCGCAATTCAGGCTGGTTGCAGCACCTATGGATTCATAAAAGAGAGATCTTGCTGTTTTCTCTCTGCACAGAATCTTAAACACTCTTTTTATGGTTCGAGTTACGGGCAGGCATGTCACTTCTTTCACTCTGTTGAGGGAGACAGCTGGAAAGTGCTTTAATAAGGCAGAAAAATGAACTGTGGGCAAGAGAAATTTCAAAGCAGAAGGGTATGGTAGTTTTGATATAGATGTTGCAGAGATCTGAACTGACTGGAAGGAATGAAGGCATTTTCACAGAGGCAGTGAGAATCCGGTGTCTCTCAGTCACAATGCACACTGCAGGCTTCCCTATCAGTGGAGGGGCAAATAGTTCTTTTTCTCTGCTTTGGCAGAAAGAGAGAGAAGCAATGCTGGGGTTCACCACTCTTGTTATTAATATTAAACAGAGGCTGGAAGTATCCAATTACAAATTCCTAAAAACATATAAATAATGCCTTTTTCCCAGTAATGAAGATGTAACTAAATCGTGTTCTAATTATAATATAAGAGGGAATATTGCCCCGCTCATTCAGTGCAACTGTAATTTTAATTACTTTTGCAGTTGTGGGATTGTCCTTATCAAATGAGGAGGAAGAATATTTCATGGTTTAAGTGCTATGGTGTCATGTCCTGTTATGGGAGTTACTACAGTACTTAGATGGATAGGAGGAGAGAGACCTTTTAATCGCAAGCCAGGGGCTTTCAGCATTCAAAGGTTTTGAACCCATTTTAGGGGTGGGTCCAGGACTTTAGATAGCTCTTTCAAAGTTCAGACTAAAACCAACAGCAGATTTGCCATCCCATAACTGCCACTGTTCATGTAAACATGTTTTAGACAACAGGAGCCCAAACAATGGAGTGATCTCACATTAGACCTTCTGATCTATCCAAAGCCACACTAGACCCTTGCACAGGTAATGACAGAATGGGTTCTGGTTCTCCTCCGCCAAATATGGGGCGAGGGGAATGATTAGGAGCTGGAAGTGGTGATGGAGCCATTCAATTCATGGGATCTGCCTCTTCACACATAACCAAGTTTCCTCCCCTCTACAGAGGGACTTACCATGAAAACCACAGTAGCTAGGGAGAGCCAAGAAAGAGAGCTCTGAGAGACACCTTCCCCTTCTGGGATTCAGATAAGACACTGGAAAAGGTATTCTAATCAATCTTGTCAGCCCCAGGGATATAATCCCAGAGCCATAAGACTCCTTCTTAAGTTAAGGATGGGTACATGTAGTGCTTTTTTTTAGTTTTTATTTCTTTTAACACTGATATTTTTTTTAAAAAACTATTCCAACAATTAATACAAAAAAAACCAGTGCTACACACACAACTAAAAAATTAATTTCCCAATAAATATAATACTACTTTAACCCTTCCCTCCCTCCCCCCCACTCCCCCCCCCACTCCCCCTGGGAACAAAGTTAAAATTTATTTAAAACCCTTTTCCTTTAATGTGGAGAATCATATTAATTGTATCATTTACCCCTACCTTTGTTGTTTCTGTTCATTTGTTCCATTTCCTTAGCCAATCACCTTTAATTGACTGACCCCCCATTCTTCTTCCTTATATAAAATCAAGCATTATATATTCTGAAATATAATCTTGCCATCTATCCACCTTCCATTTTCCTTCCTCTTTCCAACCTTATGCAATAACTGCCTGAGCTGCCATCAACATTTGTTCCAGCAAGTATTCCTCATTTCTATCCAAACCCAAATCTTTGACATTTACAGTCATGCATTTTGCCCTATTATGCAGTTTATTTTGTTAATTATTTCCAACGTCTCTTTACCTAACAACATTCCCACCACATATGTATATATGTGCCTTTACTTCCACTTCCAGGTCCACATCCAGTGCTTAAGGTTTTGTTGGATAGCAAGTGCCCAGAATTTCTCAGCACTGGCTTGGTTGGGCTGTAGTTCAATAGCATCTGGAAGGCCACACATTCCTTAACCCTTGTTGTAAATTAACAAAAACAAAAACGAGGGCCTTTTAGGTGATTGCTTCTAAGCTATGGAACTCCCTCCCCAAAGGCCCCTTCTCTGCTTTCCTTTCACCTTCAGTTAAAGACTCCTTTGTTTCAATAGTCATTTGGAGATTAATGGATTACAATGAAAGGTGCAGGTGTGTGCACATTTTGTTTTCACAGTTAAGTTTTTAAAAAATGATTTGGTGCTTTAACATGATAGCTGATTTACTTGTTGCCTTGCATCCCATCTTGGTTTAGGTTTAGGATGGAGAGATTTTAGGACACGTGGTTTTCAGCCTAGGTACCACTATCTGTGTGGAACAGGTACAGTGAAGCTTGTTCTCCATATGAATTGCCAGTTAACAAATCCATGAGTGGAGATTGGCAAGAATCTGGGATTCAGAGAAGACTGATCCTTAGAAGAGCTGCGTTGCAAACTAGGGCAGATGTAATTTTTATGTACTGTCATTTGACGGCATTCCCATACAAAATGCCAAATAGTATGTAGGAGCTATCTCATATTATTAGCATTTTCCTCTATGTGGGTTCCTTTTCTGGTGGCTTAATGGACAACACAATTTAGGTGGTCTGCCGGATCGTGGAACCAGAGGAGCCATTCTTGGCAGCGGGGGGGGGGCTGTTAAGCTCCTTCATGTCAAGCAAAGATCATAGGGGGTCCAAAGGAGCTTCAGATGGCACTGGAAATTGGGTCCGAGCTGTCGTGTGCTTTGGAATCTAGCAGGTGTGGCAGGACTCCAGGTTGCTGAAGGTAAATCATGGCTGCTTCTGGGAGACTAAGGGGTGATTTAAAACCCTTGTTAAAGACACTACATTAATTGCTACCTGACATCTTGCAACTAAAGGTTTGTTTTTAATAGAATTCTTTGGATTATGCAAGGACCTCTTGCTTGCTACAGCTGTAAATCTTTCCCTAAAGCTAAATTGCTATCTCCTGAGAAAGAAAGATTTAAAGAGACAGTATTCATTTTCTAAGGCTGCCAAAGTGAATATATGGTTACGACAATCAAAAGTATAATTTTTTGGAAGGGAATTTTTGAAGATGTTATCTTCTTGATACCTGTGGATTTTTTAAAATAAATAATTTTGTGATTGGAATGATTACAATTTTGGATTGAAGATATTAAGTTGGAAGTAATTGGATTTAATTGGGACATTTACCACTTGAATTATTGTAATACACCATCTACAGGGAATAACTAACTATCCATGAGAAAAAAATTATTTATGGTTATCTTGGCCTAAAAAATAAATATTTTCAATAATTGTTTTGACTGTACTTTTGCTCTGACTTGTTTAACAAGATGGATTTACAAACTGACTGCGACCAAGAGAAGGTACCAACTTACTTTATGGAGTTTTTGATGGAATTTAGAGATTATACACATAAAGCAGTGAAGCAATTTGGACAAATAGAAAGAAAGCTAATAGATCTGCTGGACTCAAATAACTCTTATCATAGAGGACCTAGGCGGAGAAGAAAATACTGAAGAAATGTTTGTGGATTTTGGTGGATCTAAGTTTGACTTATACTCTGAAGAGGAGGAGGAGCAGGAGCAGAAGAAACCACAGGAAGTCCACAAAATAATTCTTCTAGAGGAGATCACCTCTGTGTTGAAAGAATTGGAGATTCAGAGTCATCTTGTTTTTGGGGTGCTGGAGCAAGAGCGATAGTGGTTGTTGAAGATGAGGTTATGAAATGTTTTATGAAAATAGGGGTGGGATAAAAATAACTATTTTCAGGGGGGAAATGATAAAATTATAGGTATTACTGGGTTTTTTTCTTGATTTAGAATAGCTGCGTGGATAAAGATTTTCTTTAAAGAATGAAGTGGTAAAGATTAGGATGAGGATAGTGATATGATTTGATAAAGTAGTTTTATGATTCTGAAACTGTCTAAAAAGAAGAGATATAATAGTTTATCCACAGATATAATAATTATCATAATTTTGTTGAAAGAAATAAAAAAAAAGAAGGAAACTGATTTTAAGGTGGTAAGCTTTATAACTTCAACTTGGAGCCTGGTTTTTGTTTTCTTTTTTCTTTTTCTTAAACTCACATGAGAAGTATAAACTGATAAATGAATTAAACTGATAGTTGCTTTGTAAATCTAATTGTGATATAGCTTATCTAATCCAATTTTAGATAATATGGACTACTAACAATAGTATTACTAATAGATCTTGTTGGCTATTACCATTACTATATATTTTAGGACTATATGTTAGTATACTAATGTTTGATATTAATCAAATACATACATAGCTGGATAAATATGTATGATGTTATAGGAATAGCAGTATGTAGTTATTATGAAATATAAGGTGATAATAGATGGTTAGGTGTTTGACTGATTGATTACTAGGAGCTGTTTGCAACAAGGGCGGGAACCAATTTTTAATTTTTCT
This sequence comes from Iguana delicatissima, assembly GCA_948472985.1. NCBI lineage: Eukaryota > Metazoa > Chordata > Lepidosauria > Squamata > Iguanidae > Iguana > Iguana delicatissima. The sequence goes on along the minus strand of CAOKZL010000161.1, from coordinate 547,438 downwards.
TTTTGTAATTTTGTTACGTATTCTTTTTTATGTATGCTTTATATTGTGTAGTTTTTTCCCCCTCTATAGTATGGTTTGTATTGATTGTTGGGCTTTGTTGGTGTATGTTTTGTTTTATATTTTTATCTATGAGGGTATGTTTTTATTAATTAAAAATGTTATAAAAAAGAAGAAGAAAGAGCATTTTTCTCTATGTTTGCTCAGCATGGTATTCATATTAAGTGCAGCTCCACTTCACTGTGAAATTCTGCCATGAATTCTACTTGTCTTTTCATCTGTTTCATAGATTCTAGCAAAAGCCTGCCTCTCTGTTAGCAAAGCTATCTCAAAAACTCCAGGACAGGAATAAAATACCTCTAAACAGTAGTGGCCAGATCTTCCAGCTGTGCCTGAGATGAGTCTGCTTCTAGTGAAATAGGCAGGTTTGCATCACTGCAGTGGAACATTTTTAATACCCTAATGTTTGAATTGCTCATTGAATTTGTATCAGTGTATTTATTGGGGCTAAAACCTTTGTTAGTTCCAGCTAGAATAAGATGAATGGGAACTGTTAAGTCACCAGTTCTATTAAGTATCATTGAATTCAATGACACTACTTTTGCTTAGGCTAATATTGGGAAAAGAGTGCAAGAGTGAGAAGCTGGACTGTATCACCCAGCATTCTTTGCCACTGGCTATACTGGCTACGGCTGCTATGACTTCCAGTCCAGCAACCTCTGGAGGGCTGTATGATGCTCACCTCTGTTACAGAGGAGCTAAGTTGGGTACATCTTGAGATTGTGTCCTCAGGTAAATCATAGTCCTTGTGAGGAACATCTACCGAATGTAGCCTTGATCTGTAAAAATATGTAATGTGATTAAATCATGAAGTTAAAAAAACCAAAGCAACTACTTAAGTTAATTAGTGATATATTATACAGTTAGAAAAAAACTATAGATTGGCAAATTCTTTTGCTGTCTGAAGAACGTGTCATTCTTTTTGTAGGTAAGAATGAATGTTATTTTTTTCCAGTTTTGTTCTACTAGCTAGGAATGTCACTGAATGTTGATTAGAATTCTTTAAATCTTATAATTTAATTCTCTTTCCAGCAACAAACAGAATATTGCCTTCTGAAAACAATTCATGTTAGGATATCATGCAGAAAACTTGCGCTTAGTTTCCCAGAAATTTATGAGGATACAGCAGAAAAAGAAAACCATGTCCTCTTGCATAGGTGGTTAGCTACATAAAACAGTAGGGGGAGCTGGAATAGTTTCACTGATGGGATAGTAAACTGGGATGAGGGCAAGTGAGAATAACCCAATAATCCAAATGGAGAAATGGGAATAATTTCAAGGAATGTAGGCAGTCTTGTGGATTAGAAAACATGCAACCCACACAAATGGAATTGGAATACAGCTGGCTTCATTCTCCACCATTGGCTCTACTGGCCAGTGCTTCTGGAAAGTGCAGCTGGACGGTTTCTGGTGGGTCAGATGATTCCCACATCTTCTTTAAAGACTAAAACATTTTTATTTTGTACATGTTTTCTTAGACTCCAGCCCACTCATTAGGAATATTAGATTTGTTTGAATATGTAGGCATACCTCACTTAACAGAGCTTCGAACAAAGAAGCTCTTTTTTGAAAAGTCTTGTTATGCCTGCCAGCTCCTCACCCATCTGCCTAGCTGGGAGGTTTCTTGTTTGTTTGTTTTTAGCACCATCAGCATTGGGATGATGGTGAATAAGAGCTTGGAAAACAGACTTTTGTCATTGGGTTGCAGCAGCATGTATGCACTAAACAAGGCAATAAGGCTTGATCTGGGAAAGGATGAGATTCTAGGCTAGCCAATCCTACTGTAGCTGTGTGCACCTGCCTACAACAGACAAGGCGAAAAGCAGCTTCCTCCAGAATGCTTTACTGAACATGCATGAACAGCAAAACAGAGAGAAATGTGGGGAGCTGTCTCACCAGTTATCCCTGCATGTTAAAACACACACAGATACACGCACACAAAACATAGCTCTGTAAGTTTGGCTATCAAAATGAAACCATAAGAAAAGTCTGCTGAAACTTGTTGAACTGCTCTTCTTTTTTCTGATGCAGGAACCTTGTCTCTGATCTTTTCCATGTTATTTCTGCTTTTGGTACCAAATCTTCTGTTAATAAAGTAATGCCCAGGAATACATTCACTTAATTAACAGAAGTATATCTCAGTTATATGTCATATATGTTTTTAAGAGTATAACTTTAATGGGTACTTGAATAAATAGAGAATTGAACATAACTTAGTATTTGCCTACTTGCATGTCAAGGTAATATATGTCCCATTTGACAAAGGTTTACAATGGCAACCTCTGTGTTTTGAACATGAAAGTCTATATAGGGCTCTGTAATTATGTTCACTTACAGAGTTCTCATTGGCCATTTCTGCATGACACTGTTCTAGTGCTATTAATTTTTTTATTTTTTATTTTTTTGTGCTATTATTCCACTTTCAACATCTTGTGGAATTCTAGGGTCTGTAGTTTACTGAGGCCAAAGAGCTCTCTGGATGAGAATTCTCAATGTCCCCCCGCTAAACTGTAAGCCCCAGGATTCCATAGGAAGTTGAAAGTGGAATAATAGCACTAGAACAATGTAATGCAGAAATGGTCATTTTCCACACAATTGTCTGGAATACTGCTAAGACTGGAAGAGTGCAGGGATGTCAGAGGGCATGTGACCTCAGTCATACTTTAGTCCTACATGCAAGCAGAGGAGCAGCTACATAGGGCTAATGTTGTTAATAATAATAATAATAATAATAATAATAATAATAATAATAATAATAATAATTGATGATGATGATGATGATGATGATAGAGAGTTTGCAGTATCAGGACAATATATTCTGCTTGGCAACATCCTATTGAACCCTGGTTTTGCATTGTAGTGAGACTTTAGAGCAGGGGGTGAACAAAGTATGGCCTGCAGACCTCATGCAACCCTCACGGCCGTATACGTATGTATGTGTGTGTCTGTATGGGTATGGGTACACATGCACATTCCCAGTGTAATGTGAATGGTCTACATGTTTCTTGCCTGTGGAGATTTCACCACCACATCTGAAGTTCTCCCATATGGAAAGTTTGGCATGTATGTAAACCAGGAGTGTGCAAAGAAGGCTGAGACTGCTTGCACTGCCTCATGGCTGTTCTGTGGCTTTCAGACATCTCCGTACTTCCAAGAGCATACTTTCCCCACTTCCCAGAAAGAGTATGTTGTCCCTCCTGGAAGTCTCCACAAGTGGCAGATGCACTGTTCAATACTAAAAAGAAAATGAAAACTAGATACACCCACTTCTCCTCCCACTTTTTGGCATTTCTGACAGTCTGTGCAGCACCCACAGAGGGTCCTAGGCGCAGAAAACTGGCCCTCAAACCTGCCATAGTTTGCCAACCAGGTCTAAACAATAGGGAGGGTGGTAAGGGCAACTGCATGGTTGCATATCAAAGCCACGCCTGCAATATCTTGACTCAGTGTAAGGAAATAATTTACTCAGCTGCTTGGAGAATTCCTTGTCAGTACCTGCTGCTGTTAGGAGGGACAAATAATATGTGGGAAAGCTCTCCACACAACTGGGGACCAAAGGTGTTCCAACAGTGAAGATCAGCAGCTACATGAAGGTTACGTGATACCACATAGACCAGACCCTAAATCCAATTGTTAGTCTCAAATAGAGCATACCCATTGAATCATGTTTTGAATGTTTTGAATATATTTAATGTATTTAATGTTTTAGGGTTTTGTAATGTGTATTTATTGTTGGAAGCCACCTTGGGTCCCAATTCCAGGAAAAAAGCAGCCTAGAAATATAATCATAAATAAATAAATAAATAAATAAATAAATAAATAAATAAATAAATAAAAATAAATCAATAGGAATTTGGAAGTCAATATGTTACCCTGTTTTCTGGGGGTCCCGGAAGAGACTCCAAAGTATGCTCTTAAAGTATGGTGGGGAAATTAGCTAGAGCACAAGTTAGCAAAACGAGGGGCAGGGCAACAAAGCGGAATCTTTAAACCCAACGTCTATGGGGTCAGACCAAGCCAAGAAGCACACCAAATATGAAATAATAACTGTGATTTTATTAAATACAAGCAGACGATGTATGCAACACACTCACACAAGTAACTATAGAAAATAAAGGTGGTAGCGGTATAGAGAAATTTTGAGAGGGATTGTTGAATTGGGTCATACTACACCTGTCCAAAGCCCAGGGTAGATTTCTGCAGAGGTCCATAGGTGCGCAGTCTCGAAATGAGACTAAGGGGAAAGCTCACCGGATAAAGCGGTAGCAAGGCTGGATGGAAATTCGGAGCGATCCGAGGAAGGTCTCAGAATCAGGGGTTTTTTATAGGGAGAAGTGTGACTGCAGGTTATGCCTTACTCGGGGACGACAATGAGTTTTGGGTGTGAGACAATGTCTCCGAAAGGTCAAAATTTAGCGTGATTGAGTTAAGTCCTAATTGACAAAGAGGTAGACTGTATGCAAATGCTCAATGCTTGGCATTTAAGCTTCTAGCTTGCCAAGTTACCTGCTTGGGGCAGGGAATCCTTTGTAAACAGTGTGCATACATAATGAGGGTGTTTGCAGAGAGGTTTCCTAAAGCGGTGATCTGGCTATTTCTGGCCTGCCTGCATTGTCTTGGGATATTGCAGCATTTGATGGCCGAGCCTAGTTCTGGGCTTGTCCGGAGGCCTCACAAACACATGGAGAGGGATGGTGGAAGAAAGCCAAATTATTGATATCAAAGTGATATCTTGTGCTATCAGCAGGTAGGCCTTACTGCAGTAATAAATATTTATGAATCATTACTCCATTGATTTGACTGTTGTTGGGGTGAATGATTGGATACAGGCCAGGTCTTACAGATCTAATGTGTATTCTCCTATTTCTAGCCCAATTAGCACAAAAGTCTCATTTGGCATCTCCTCTTCCAGAATATTCTTCATTAGGACCCATCCCACTCAGGTGAACCAAAGGATAAAATCAGAAATAAAGGTCCACTGTTTTTGGTACTGCCAGTGTTTTTCTCCCTTAATGGGCATTCCTATTGTCATTTTTAAGAACCACATACTATTTCATGGTACTTTAATTATAGCATGATAATTCCATTTCAGCTGCCATGGCAACCACCTGTGGTATCCTAAGACTTGCATTTTAGGGAAGAATATTTAGAATCTTCAGCCAAAGAGCTGTAGTGACAAACTGAACTACAGATCCAAGAATTCAATAGGATGCAGCCAGGGCAGTTAACATGGAATCATAATGCTACAATTGTGCAGTGTGGAAGGGCTTTTGGTAAGGCTCTTGGTAATTGATATGTGAATTTGTGTTTATTTTTCTCTTCTCATGCCATGGCTTTTCCCCTTTCCATCATGGCTATGAAATTAGATACCATTATTTTACATTGTAAAACAGCTTGTGTGTATTGGCAGAAAGGCAGTGTACAAGGGAAGACAGTACAAGAAATATTCTGAAGTTGCTCAAGCACATCTGAGCCAGTCCGGAATATATCCTGGTTTTAAGCTGCATTATCTATATGCACCATGGAATCTTGGAAAAAAAATGAGATAATCAAGAAGTAGGATTGCTACCTGCTGTGCAGTCATAAATTAGCATTTGTCATGCATTCTAGTTTCTGTATTATTTGCCTATGCAAAGTTCAGGACAACTTGTTTTCATGGCTACTAGCTGCTAATCCATCCTCTACACAGAACTGTAAAATGCTTTCTCTTCTCAGTATTTTAGAACTCTTCTATGCATTAGACAGTGGAGTCAAGCAGTGAAGAAACAACCTTTCCATTTCCTGTTACAGCTCATCCCCTCCTAGAAAATTTAGATATAATGCTGGATGAAGAATAAAATATGGAAAGGCAATAATAATAACAGCAGTATCCTTAAACCACAGATCAGTAGATTTATGATACTTAAGGAAAGAAACAGTAAATAAATAAATAAGGAACAGGAATTGTGTGGCCATCTAGATATCACCTGGCTACAATTCCATCATGACTCATCATTGACTGTACTAGTGAAAAATGACAGGAGTTGCAGTCCAGCAACATCTGGTGGGCCACACATACTTAACCCCATGTAGCAGAGAAATGTGGGTTTGCTACAACAGCATTTGTATTTAAAGATCCTAATGTGAACCTTGGCAGAATTTTCTATTAGCTTCTAAGGAGAGGTTTTCAATTTTTGATCCTCCAATTGTTCTGTACTGGAAATCTCTGAAACCTCCACAAACATGGCTAATGGTCACATATTCTGGAATACGAAGTCCAAAAGATCTGAAGGACCAAACGTTGAGAATCACTGAATACAGCGTCTATTAGATTTAGTGTTAATTAATCTCTGCAGATTTGTTGTTTAGGCCCCAATTGTGTATTAAACAGACATATATGGGAGTGGGGAGGAACCCTGTTATGACCTTATGGATCTGAAAGGTCCCTACTGCTAGGCCTTTCTTTACAAGGATTCTCCTAGAAAACAAAAACTGATAGGCTTGCCATCAGCAAGGTTGGACGTCTAAACACACCTAGCCTGTCCAGCTGGGGAGCTGCTTATCCCTAGTATCACAAAACTTCTTTTTGATAAAAGAAGAGTTTTGGATTTTGGGGGGCCAAATCCCATACCTTCAGACTGTAACACAACAGAAAAGCTTAAGAAAATCCTATGAACGGAAGTTTTGTTCACAAAGGGGAAAATGTAGTTAAGAACTCCCTTTTAAAACAATATAGTTAAATATTCAAGCATTTTAAACATTTGTTTGGGGAGGGACAAGAGAAGGCAGTAATCGTGCTCAGAAAAATTCCAATAAAATCCATAAAGTTGATCTAATCTAGCTAGTAACCTATTTACTGGTTGAGAAGTGTCCTGGTTTCTTTGACAGCCTATGCAGAGCTCACTGAAGAAAAAACAGACTGAAAGAGAGTATCTTGCCCTGTTATTAGATATTTGGACGACCAAGCCGGAGTTAAGTAATAGGCTGTGCAGCTGCATCTCTAAAAGTGAAGCAAATCAGGCTGATTCAGACTAATTTGTATATGTTCCAGATCTAAACAAAATGCCAACTTGGTTCCGGAGCAGTACTGTAGAGCTAAATGACAGTGTTGCATATAACTGAAATAGCATTTTCCCATACAGAAGAGAAGTGTGATGCCATAATGTTATGGCATTCTGCTTTCCCCCTGTTTCCCCCGGGCAAACACACAAGACGAAATGAACTGAAAACAGCACTGCAGCTTCCCCTGTTACGCTGTTTAGACTTTGGAACGGCTTAGTGGACTCTGTGGTCAATGGAGAGTTTCAAAACCTCTAAGCCAGAAGACAGAATCAGAGACAAGCCAGGGATGGGAATGCAATGTTCTGCAGCGAAAAATGAAAATACTGTAAGGCTTTCTGCTTGCTCCTGGAGCTTCCGCTGGCAGCTTACAGCAGATTGTGTCTGCCTGTTCTAATGCAGAGACAAGAAACGTGAAAAGAATGAAGAAGTTACCATACTGCCACACATATGTTTTTCATAGATATTTTTTAGGCATCTTATGAAGACAGGGCAGCCATAATTATAATATTAAAGCTGCCAGTAGGCTAACAGTCTTTTAAAACTTCAGCAACACTTCATCTTTCTGAAGCAATCATTTTATTTGTATTATTTATTCTTCATATTTATGTAGTCTTTATACCAGTGAGGGGAAAATACACATACTCACAAATGTATAAATTCCCTGCCTGCCTGCCTGGCTGCCTCTCATTTGCATTTTTTTTTTTATTTTTATTTTTTGTCATTGCTGTTAAATGGTGGCAAAAGGTCATACTGGTCTGCAGTCCACAAATGCCAACTTATATCAAATAAAAGTGTTAGGTGCCATGAGATGCTCTGTCTTTTCTGCTGCAACAGACTAACAGAAATACCTTCCTGGAAGGATAGTTTAAAAGAGATTGATAGATAAGTGTTTGGATTGCTTGATTGATTAGCTTTCAGTATTCACCTCTTGTGCTAATGGGAAAAAAGACGTAGGAAAGAAAGAAAGAAACCTAGATACTTTGCAAAGTTAACAAGCATAATTAGTAATTGGGTGAGCCCTGGACTGAACTGGCATCTCTGCCACTAGGACCCATCCACACTACATAATTATAGTACTGTGATTCCATTCTAACTACTGTGGATTTATCCTAGAGAATCCTGTGGTTTTCAGTTTGGTGAGGCACCACAACTCTCTGTCTGAGAATACTAAATGGCTCCCTAAACTGCAAATCCCGGGATTCCAGGACTACCTGTCCCCATTTCCCATTACACAATTACAGTGCTATTATCCCACTTCAACTGTCATAATACCATTGTACGGTACTGTGGGAGGCACTAAAGCACTCTGACTGAGAATTTGAAATGCCACTCTCTAAACTGTAGGGGGATTCCATGGAAAGTTGTCATGGCAGCTGAAGTGGAATGTAGCACTATAGCTGTGTAGTGTGAATGGCCCTGTGGCAGTGGAATCATAGGCCATTTCTGCACTAGCCTGTTATAGTGCTATTATTCCACTTTCAACATCCTATGGAATCCTGGGGTTTGCCTTTGGGCCTCTCTCTACACTGCAAACTCCAGGATTCCATAGGATGTTGAAAGTGGAATAATAGCACTATAACAGGCTAGTGCAGAAATGGCCATAGTGTTGTAACTATGTTGCAAGGGGAGATATTCAATTGCAAGGGGAGGGGATGATGGGCAGCAGCAACAACTAATAGCCAGAGTGGAGTACAAACTGTATTTATGTGTATGTGAGTCAGGACTTTGAATGGGACATGAATTTTCAAGTTGTAAGAGTTCTCATTTTCAGACTTAAGCCCCTTAGTTCATGGATGAAATGAGGTGGCAGGTAGCATTTAATTTTTACATCAAAAGTGATAGACAGGAACTGAATTCTCTCCTCTTCCCAGTTTACTACCCATGGTCTACCTCCAGTATTAGAACTGTGGTGGCTGAGAAGAAAAGTGCCTGAAACTATGAGAAGGGGAAGAAACTGAGCACTCATCTGTCTTCAGTCATGGATCACATCCTCACTCTTATATTTGAACAGGATAGACGTGTGAAGAAATAAAACTGGCTGCCCCTGGCACATCCAGTTCAGACTTAAGCTGAAGATGCCTTTTAGCATTTGACAAAGCACTGTCCATAGTTTGATAAAATTACTTTTGGGACTACAACCTTCAGAATCCCTCATTTAGATAAGTATTTTCCACATTCCAGAAATGGCCAATAGAGATCACTCAGTTTATCTAGTCTCTTGTACCATGCTTTAAAATACTGAAATCTTATGATTTTCATAACATTTTTAAAAATCCAACTCCACTCCCCAACTTCAAACCAGACTAAAGCACTGCTATCAATCTTACTATTGTGGTTTTGTCATAGGACAAAAGACAGAGGTGAAATAAGACTGACCCACATGACAGGAGGAAGAACAGTTACTCCAGATTCTGCTCGAAGCTTCAAGCATACCGGAAATTAATTTGTTATCAGATAAATATTTGTGGCCAAAAGGTTGAGATTTTCTTGTAAAGGAAATTTTGAAGTGAACTGTAGCAACTTCCAGAGAGGAATGTAAAACAGGCAAGACAAAACCTTGGCAACCTTTCCAATCAGCATGCCTGAATACCGAAATCAAACCTTCTGAAAACAAATTGAAGAGACTCAGGCAACTGAGGATAGCTTAGTTAGTCTGAGGTTTTGAACCACATGCCTGCAAAGGGCTGGCCTTACTACTCCTGCCACCCTGGATGGCTGCTCAACTGGGTATGGGTCTGACTTCCTTTCTGGAAATACATATCCACTTACTACTCATGTCAGTAGTAACAACTGACCAACTTCCCTGAAAGGTATTCTAGAACCCTTTCTGTTGATGTTCTCCATCATAGTCACTCTCTTTACAGTCAGTTCTAGGAATGTGCCCCTATGCTGGCATTGGTCCAGATGCTACAACTGATGAATTGTAAGACAATGAAATTAGTGCAGGATAAGATTCAAATATTAGAAATTCCATAGACTATACAACTCTATAGACATTTCCTCACTGCATTCTTATAGCGCAATTATTCTACTTTCAACATCCTATGGAATCCTGAGGTTTTCAGTTTTGGGAGGGGCCAGGATTCCATAGGATGTTGAAAGTGGAATAATCGCGCTATAAGAGTGTAGTGCGGAAATGGCCCATGACTCAAATTAGATTGATTGACAGAGATACGTGATGAAATCCCACATCTCTTCATATTTTTGTTAAAATAACCACTTGAATGACAGAGGTGTGAGTGTGTGTGCATATGTGCGTGTGTGTGTGTGTGGGAGAGGGAGAGAGAGAGAGAGAGAGAGAGATTCAGATCAGAACTGTGGTTAGCCTCCTTCTCACTGGTATTAAAGCTCACTTGTTTCCACATGTCTCAGTATGTTTCCTTCTCTCCATCTCCCCTTGTCTCTTCCCCACCCATCTCTCACACACAACATGTACATATGTACGGCTTATTTACAAATGTCTTGCAGTGTTTACAGTGCTAGACCAGTTCTTGTGCAATCAGGCTCAGCTGAGCTTTCTGTCAACTTTACATCTGAGGGCAGAGTGGCAAAGAAAAGAGTCATATAAGCTACCTAGAGTTCATTGGAGGAAGAACATGGTATAAATTTAACAAATAGTTAAAGATATTCTCATCTCATTTAGGTATTAGGACACCACTCCATGTAAGGTCTATGAGTAATCTATTATCTTGGTACTAATGCAAAGTTGCCATAAAGCGGCAGGTGACTTGAAGACATACACAAATATAATGCAACTAAAGAAAAATGGTACTGCATCAAACAGAGTCACTAGTGGCATCAATGCTGCTGGGGTTTTGCCAATGTTTATGTACTCCAAAACAGTCTTCAGAATGGAAAAGTACTGGAGTAAGTAAGAAAGTAATTTAAAAGTCTGTTCAACATTATTTCAGATAACCTTCATAACATAACCTGTAATTATAATTGAAGGTGCTGATATCTCCTCCTCACTTAAATTAGAGATGTTCAGTCTTTGGATGGATTCATAACCAGGACTTTTCCATAGAAGTACCCTAAGCCCCTGCCCAGGGAGGCACTCTCTTTAATGTGCTTCAGATGGGCACTGAAGCCCAAGTATTCTACTGGGCTTTTAGTTATATATAACATAACTGGCTGGGAATTCGGTATTGCAGTTATAGATTTGTAACCAGTCTGTATTCAGTAGCACTACGTAGTTTTACTGTAAACCTACCTAAACATATCTCTAGTCCCCCTTTAAAAACAGTTGCCAGATCAGGCAAAGAATGTCCTGTTGAGCTTCTTATGTGATTGTTGTGGGCCCCCTCACTCACTTGTGAGAGGGAGATGGAAGATGAACAGATTTTTGCCCAATCAGGTGGATATCTCTTAAGGTGGACAGGAGCAAATGGGCCAGAAGATGATGCTTAGTTACACAGACATAACTAAACAGCCAATGTAGGATTCTGGTGCATGTCTGTTTTTATATAAGTTTGCCCAATCATTTTATGATGACTTTTTTTTATTTTACTGTTGGTGGTGGTGGTAGTGGCGTGTGTGTGTGTGTGTTTGTTTGTTTGTTTGTTTGTTTGTTTGTTTGTTTGTTTTAATCACCTCAAGTCCCTGTTAGATGGAAAGGTGAGTAGTGAGTGCAATGAATATATTACTATATAATAACAATAAACTGATGACTAGATCCTTGAAGGTAATTGTATAGCTCAGTCAATTGTCTCTTTTGTCTGCAATTTCAACTGAAAACTCCATTGTAAGGTCACTCATTCATAGGGTTGCTAATAGTCAAAACCAGCTTAACAGCCCATAAGAACAACAGCAACAACCGTGGATAACTACAAATAAGAGAGCCCCAATGGCTCTTTTTTTAAAACAATGTAAAACACTATGGTTTGAATCTCACAGGAGGGCAAGAAGCACTTGGAATGGCAGTAAAGAAATAGTTACATCTCTATCACAGACACAATCAATTTTCTTTCAGTAAGCTATGTCAGGATTTTCTGTGTTTGTGCATTAAATAATAGTAGCCAAATTTGAAAGTGTCCACCTTTACTAATCTTATTAAAGAACTCCTGATAACCTTACAATAAGGTATGTTCTGCAAAACACAGTTTGAGACCCATGGGGTTGCATCTAGCTAATTTAGCTGAACTTAGAACTCAGTCCTAACCAACCAAAATGGCCACGAGTCAAGTGAGTGGACATCAGGCCACCTGAATCCATGCTGAATCCAAATCCAGCTCAGCCTAGGAAACGTGGAGATTACTTAGGACCATCCTCACCATGGCCTAACTTTGTGATAGCATTGTGGTTATACCCCTGGGCTGGAGATGATTTAGATCTTGCACATCTTGATTCCTCCTTCACCTTCCCTCTTCTCTGCCATCTTCCTTTTTGGTCTGCAAGAAAATCTTAGCTAGCAGACTGATTTTTCTGGCAGGTTCCTCTATCCACAAATCTTTGAGATCAGGCTTGGCACTTAATCCAAAACTCCAACAGCTGGCACATCCTTGAGATGGGATTGCACCACTCATTTCCATTTAAATCCCAATTCATTACCCCCTTTGTTTTCAATGGGACCTTAAATTAACTTAGTCTGGATCCAAACCATTGTGCACAGGCCCCGTTGCCTCATCACCTCTCTGTATCCAATAAATGAAGACTTGTGCTGTTTTCTTTTCTTACCTGAAGCTCTTTTCCTTCGCTTGTTGCTTGGATTATATACCAAGAAGATGGTGCAAGCCAAGCAAATCAACAACCTTGATTGTCAATATTTGCTTTTGAATTATTAAAGTACTCTTGAATAATTTAATAAATCTCAGCAACCTATTTTGTGTTGATTGACAGGGAGCTAGGACTTAAGCTGAATTGAAGGATCTCCAAAGAGGAGGACCTGTTCAGAGCCAGACTACAGACCTGAAATCTACAGAGAGGGAAACTGATATACCACTGTCTTTCTTTTGCTGCCTATGGAAAAAAATATTACAATCTAGCTTGAACTTTTACAACTCCCACGCTATTTATTTCATAGATATATACCAAACAGATCTACTCATCCTACAGAATAGTTCCAAATGAAGTTTGCAGTAGAATAGTGGAAGCTGAGGGCTGCAATATCACTGAAGTGGGTCAATCCATTCTGGGTCTCTAAGTCTGAATTTTAAAGGAACTATACAGAATGCTGAATGAAACCCCACAAAATATATGCAAGAAACTTGGATAGAACATCCACAGTTCTGATGTTGGGCACAGTCAAGAATAGATTTACCTGCCAGTTGAATATTGAAACCACCACCTTTCACTGGAGTGGCCTAAATGAACGTTAACTTTGTTGTTATGCTCCCAACCCCCATCAGCTATAGTTATCCTAGGCAGGCCAAAGATTATAGGCTGCCCTGAACAATATACTGAAGGCAGATTCACATGAAAGAAGATAGTTCTTCAAATGTCTTGGCCCCAAACCATTTATATCTTTTAAGGTCAAAACCAGCAGTTTGAATAATGCCCCAAACAGACTAGAAGCCAATGAGGTCATTCTAATACTAGTATAATATGGGTCACAAACTACAATTGTGAAACAAATCTAATGATTGCACTTTATGTTACCTGCAGTTTCTGAACAATTTTGAGAGTAGCCCCACATACAGCATGTTGCAGTAATATACATGTGCAGTGACAAAGGCACAAATCACTGTGGTAAGATCTTCCTCTCACAAGAATGGGTGCAGCTGGTACACTCAGCAAAGATGGACTCTGGCCATTGCTTCCATTTAAGCTTCCAGAATCACTGCAAGATTCCAAAGGATTCTTGCAAGCAGCTACTTCAAAGGAAGTTCAGTCCCATCCAGAATAGGTTGTATCCCACAATCCTGCTTGCCTACTCACCTGCTGGACCTCAATCCTGTTGCAACAGACTTGAGCTTCATTCTTTTTTACTCACATCCAATCCCCCCTTGAATCTATGCAACAGTTTAAGACTTTCACAGCTTCCTTGGCATCTGTTGCCCATGTTCTTGAAAACTAAAGTAAAAGAAAATGTCCCTTTTCATACCCCTTATTATTTAGTACAAGGGCATTTTCATGAAGCATTAAGTTTTGCATACAGATTTATCCAGTTTGTGATGATCAGGTGTAATGTGAGTTAAGCCACGTTTGCTAAATTGTTCTCAGGCTGTGTGAGGGATCTGAATGTGGACAGCCAACTTTCAGCAAAGACATCAGTTGATTTGCAAATCCTTCTGCAGATTTTTCATGTTAACAGCTTACTCCTCATTGATTCTTGTGAAACTACATGAAATAAAATCCCAACTTTTTTTCAGGTACATGCACAGAAATTATTTTCATTAGCTCCTTATTTCTGATGGATTTATCCTGGTGCACTGCAGTTCTGAATTGCTTTGAACAGCACTTCCATGCTGTCCAGCTCACCACCCAGCCTTATGTTTAGAAAATATCTTCTCTGTTCAGCTCAACCTGTTTCCTTGATTTTCTTGTAAAACCGGGTACATTTGTTCCTCCCATCCAGATCTAAAATTGTATGCTTGTTTCTGGGAAGGGGGAAGCATTTCCATGAAGTATATATTTAGATGAAGGCAATGGCAAACCATCTCTGCGTGGTTGCTTGCCTAAGAAAACCCTACAAAATTCATAGGGTTGCTGTAAGTCAACAAGCCAACTTCAAGGCATATACTTTACACTGACTAGGAGCAATGAATAAAGGAAATGCATATGTTTGTGCATTTGAGAGAAAGTATGATATAGCGGTTTGAACATTGGACTACAGCTCTGGAGAACAACTCTGGAGAACAGGACTCAAATCTTTGCTTGGCCATGGAAAACCACTGGGTGATCTTGGGCAAGTTATACTCTCCCAGTCTCAGAAGAAGGCAAAGGCCACCCATCTCTGAACAAATCTTGTCAAGAAAACCCCATGATAAGTATGACTTAGGGTCGCCATAGGCTTTATAAGCCAGAAGAGAATTCTCTTCTCTATGACACCATTGTTTTGGTGATTTCTAGGCTTTTGCCCTCCCCATGCCATTCATAAAAGGATGAAATGCTTCTTCTAATGCTTACTTCTTAGCAGCAAGAGCCTAAGGTATTTTTGGTCTCATTCTCTTTCTTTAAGTCTTTAGGTCCATTACTTAGATCTTATGTCAACTATTAGATTGTGGCCCCCAAGAATCTCTCTGAAATTGTATTTAGCCCTGGGGTTGAAAGAGGTTCTTCACACTTGGATCAAGGGGCATCTGATGGTGGTAAAGATGTGAAATGGAAGGAAACATTATTTCCACATAGGGTGATGCCAAAAGAGACTATAGAAAAGAAAGAGAATGAGAGAGAGAGATTTCAACATATATTTGGTAACTATTCTGTGTCCTTAATCAATGTTGGGCACTGAGCAATTGTGGGGGGTTTTCCCACCTACAAAAACTACAATGTTGCTATGATTGTATTTTGTTCCTGTTGCTTTAAACATATCATTATTTTTCTTTAGCCAGATGGGAAAGGACTCAAAGAGCAGTAGAGTGACTTTGGAAAACCTATAGGTCATTTAGTTAGTCTATGCTATGAAAGCATATTATTGTGCATTATTTGTAAGCATTTTGTATTTGATGTCCATTGTGGCAAGCAGCTGACTCCATGTAATTGCAGCCCATCTCCAATCCTTTCACCTCTTTTTGTTTTTAAACAGGTGGAAAGGATGTAATATGGTCATTATCATTCCAATAAAAAGGTTTCTGGAAGTGTTAGAAATCCCCACAGAACTGAGGATGTAGAAACCTCTGTATAAGATATACTGAACAGAAATTTTCACTAAACAAATATGCTTTATTACATATGCACATACTTGGTGTGATGATGAGGGGACCAACATCTTGAATTTTTTAATCTGATTAGCATGTCCTTATTATCAGTTGAACTCAAACACAGGCTTATTGCAGGGAATGAAAAGGGCAGAGTGAAATGTACCAGCTGCATTTTGTAGTTGGATCATTCAGGGCTTGTTATAAACCTCCACTCTGATGTTTATACATTTTCTAAATAAAACTACTGTTTTGAGGTAATTACTTCCAAGAGGTTGGTTGGCTACATTTATGTAATCTAAAGTGTGGTCACTCATGGTGATCTTTTTAAGAAGAAAATAAAACTACTATTTCTAAATTCAGAAGACTTCTGCTGATGTTTCTTTTAAGACTGACTTAAAGATTTATGGACATAGATTAACACTGACATTGCTTAGTTGGCATGGCTCCTTTGCCTTTTAATCAACATGGCTGAGACATATAAAAGTCAACAGGCCAATCCTGCACTGAATGGGCTGCCATTTGCACAGCAGTTGTTGCGTACAATAAATAATACATTTGATTTTGAACATATCAGTAACTTTTCAAAGGTTGCCTGAGGCAATGTACACAATGTGCTTTTAAAATCATCATCATCATCATCATCATCATCATCATCACAGTTTAGAACAAATCCAGCATACATAATGCCTTATAGGACAAAGGACCCCACATAGAACTGCATTGGCTATAGAAAGGGAGGGGAGGAAAGAAAGGAAAAATAAGTTATCCACCTCCTTGTATTCTTCCATACCATCCAGCATTTCACAGGTGAAAATTAAGGTTCATATGGCCAAGCGACATCAGAGTAAGGTCAAGATAGCAAAAGTTATTGATGAGGAAGAACACACAAGCTATGAATTTGCTTCAACCTGAGTTTTCAGGAAAGGGCAAGATTCCAACTCGTTCTCTCACCCCCTCCCTGTCACATTAACTGAGTGAAAACTACTTTGAACTTAGTTTGCAGCAATTGAAGTAAGCAGAGGACAAAGGGGGAACGTGGACAGCAGAGAGAGAACAGTTGGAGGGTATGTTCTTCACTGCATGTATTCACTATAGGCACTGGCAAGTATTCACAGTAGACTATTGGATATAAATATTTTATTACAGAATATATGAAAATACCAAATCAACACTGCCCCAAGATATTTTGCTACTTGTCCGAGCTTGGGCTGGGCTGGCAGCCAGGAGAAGCTGACAACAAACACAGGTCAGAAACTCATTAGTAACTTAAGTGGTCAGTTTACTGAAGAACAATGGTGTACAGACCCTTAACAGCACCCAGGGCAAGAAGTAAGAGTGAGAGGAGGTGGGCAGGGTGAGTGGCGGGCAGAAGTGGGTGTGGTGAGTGGCAGAAGTGGGTGGGATAAGCAGCAGCAGGTGGGGAGAGATGAGTGAAGGTAGGCAGAATGAGCGGCAGTGGGCAGGGAAGGGGCAAGGGGAGGTGGGCAGGGTGAGCCGCAGGCAGAAGTGGGGGACGTGAGTGGCATAGAGGTGGGGCGAGCAGCGGCAGGCGGGGAGGGGCATGGGGAGGTGGGTGGGGCAAATGACAGGCAGAAATGGGCAGGGCAAGCAGCAGGAGTGGGTATGGCGAATGGCAGTGGGCAAGGAGGGGGTGAGTGGAGGTGGGCAGGGCGGGGGGCAGAAATGAGTGGGGTGAGTGGCACTGGGGGTGGGGTGACTGGTGATGGGCAGGGGAGGGGAGGTGGGCAGGGCTAGCAGCAGGTGGACGTGGGCATGGTGAGTGGCGGCAGACAGGGTGAGCAGTGGAAGTAGTCAGGGTGAACGGTGGCTGTAGGGGAAGGGTGAGTGGAGTAGGTGGCGCAAGTGGCAGTGGGGGTGGGCAAGTGGAAGAGGGCAGGGCGAGCAGCAGTGGGAGTGGGGTGAGCAGCGGCAGTCAGGGGAGGGGTGAGTGGAGATAAGCAGGGTGAGTGACAGGCAGAAGTGAGCAGGGTGAGTGGCAGTGGGGGTGTGGCGAACAGCGGGCAGAGGTGAGTGGGGTGAGCGGTGATGGGGGGTGCCCCCTAACATTGGTGCCTGAGGCACGAACCCCAGTTACCCCAGCCTAAATCTGCCTCTGCTGAAGAAAGGAAACAGCTTTGCAAATGCAAAGCAATAAAGGTCCCAACAATGTCCAGAAATCAGAGCCAGGCAAAAACAAACACAAGTCAAAGGTAGAAACACAGGCAAGGGAAGCAAACAGAAGCATGCATGGGAGAAATGATCAGTTGATTGCTGGCAAAGGCTAGAGAGGAAAGGCTCAGTTCTTATAGGCTCCAGGGTCAGTGCAACTGGTGCCTGATTAATTGGTACTTGGCATAAATTTGCTGTGAGCGATGCAGGAGACCCTTTTGGTTCTACCCTGGGCGAAGGTAGGTACGGCTAGATTATTCTCTATGTCAGAGTGAGCAGGGCTCCCTGCTGGGGCTGACACTTCTGTCCCTGGGGTGAGTGGTGGTACTGTCTGCTCTGCAGGTTCTGCTGCAGCAGTCTCTGTGTCAGGGCTCAGAACAGGTTCTGCTGCCTTAGAGTCTGAGTCTGAGTCTAGGTCCTGGAAGCCCATGACACTACCTGAGACAAAAGACAAGATTGTACCATCTTCCTAGAAGCCAACTGAACTGTTATTTGAATCTTTTTTCAACACTGGTGATTGTGGCAGCAGCTTATTTGAGTGATGAGATGATGACAAGGTTGCGCAGCCCCTCCAGTTATTAGGAACTGCCAAAGAATGCCCACCATCCAAACACTACCAGAGGAAATTGCCTCACTCTACCTGATGATAGGGCCAGCCCTGGGTAAAACTGTAATTTAGAGTTATATTTTAACAAAGCAACAGAGAGGTTTATACAGCTGGCCCTCAACATTTGCTAGGGTTAGAGGCACAAGACCCTTGCAAGAGTGCAAAACGTATAAATATCAAATTGGAGGGGGGAGAGCATTGGGAGAGCATTTGTGGTGCTGAGAAATTGGGCTGCAAGCCATGCTTAGCTGACTAGGCAGTTGCTGAGGAAAGAGGAGGGGGAGGACCACAGGTGAGTTTCTAAAGGGCTATGCAGTCTAATGGGAGCTACCAAGAGAGAAGGTTCCCCTGGAAAAGAAGCATAGCAGAGGCGCAAAGGTTGAAGAAACTTGCAAATAATCCAATCCATGAAAGTGAGACCTGATGTGTGGAAGGCTAACTTTATAGAGAAAGTATGAAAAGAAGCACAGGGATTTGCCAAGGAGAAAAAGCTGTAGTTGTGAACAAACCAAACATCGAAAAGTCAAGTTTTGGCACAAGAATACCCCTTGCTGTGATATAAATGTACTGGCCACTGAAAGTAAGACTTGCTTGATTTTTCATTTTCTTGGTTGGGGCATTGTAATTAACCTAGTTATCTATTTTCTAGCTGCACTCCAAAGTGTTTTTGTTTTCAAAGCAGCAGAAAATAACGACCCAATGAACACTGCAGTCAAATAATTACAGGTGATTCATGCTACTAAATGGAAACTAGTTTGTACTCTCTCTCTCTCTCTCTGTCTCTCTTTCTTTTTCATCTCTCTTCCATATTTCTCTGCCCTAGGGTTATCTGTAGAGGCTAACTATGCTGTAACTTTCACATTTGGATAGTTCACAAAATCATAGCCTAGAAAGAAACTGAAAGGATACATAGTCCAACTCCTGATGATGAAGGAAGTTAATAGCTAAAGTAATCCTGAGAGGTAGCCACCCAAACTCTGTTTTTAAACCTTGAATGAAAGAGAACCTGAGGAACAGTCCTTTCCCTTCTAATAGCTCTTAATTTCAGGATTTTTTTTCTTAGTATTTAGTTAGAATCTCCTTTCTTGCAAAAGCAAAATTCCAAGATCTGAACTAAGGGCATGTGTCTTGGGAAATTAAACAGGGGTTTCTTAATTTGTTTTGCTGCTCAAGAGCATCACTGTTCAAATCTGGAAAAAAAATGTGATGGAACTTGGGTTAGATAAGTAGCAATTCCAAAGGTGCTTATTGCTCTTCCAGGGGAGTAGGGTTTAAAAGTATCTTCTCACATATAAAAACTTCAGACTATTTTATTTTGCTTTGTTTATCTTACACTTCTTCCCCTTAGCACAGAAGCAAAACACACACCACTCCAACCTAGCTTTTATATAAATGGCATCTTATTTAAAGAACTTGATAACCAGGTACTGTCTTTCTATGACAAATTCAGTTTATCGCATTTCAAAGCAAACCTGTTCTCTTTTCAAATTTTTCAGTATCTTTGTCTTCAACAGTACAGTCTAAGCAGTATAGGTATAACAACCTTCATAGATATTCATCTTGAAATTCATACTAAGGATTTTAGTAGCCATAGCTAAGACAATTGTATTTTATGCTGCAGTTCTATCCATGCTTATAGGGAGGTCACTTCAGACCGGACATGTTTAGGAATACAGTCAGCACTCTACATTCACTAGGGTTAGGGGCACAAGATGCTCGCAAAAGTGGAAAAATCACAAATATGAAAATGTGTGTGAATCTGCAGAAAGGGGGCCAAGGCATGGGTTGGGGGAGAGCAGGCATGAAGGGTCCAAAGCAGGTCAGGAAAAGGAGAGAGACAGGGGGTGGGTTGGCATGGTGCCCCTATGCTTCCTGTCTCTTGCCCATCTCCTTCCTTGGGAGGGGGAGAGGCATTGGGAGAGGGTTTGTGGGGCTGAGAAATTGGGCTGCATGCCCTGACCAAAGCAACCAAGAAGGAAGGTACCTCTGGGAAAGAAGCACTTCGGGGGGGGGCAGGGGTTGGAGAAATTTGCAAATAACCAAATCCGTGAAAATCAAACCCGCAAATGTGGAGGGCTGACTGTGTACTGTAAAGTCCCAACTGATGGGTTTTGGTTTTTTTAGATCAGTGGTATTTAGATACCATAGAACCCATCATTTTTATGTGAGAAGTCAGAATTCTGTTTCCTTTTCTCTCTCATTGGTGTTGCCAAAGATAACTGCCCCATTAAATGTACAAGTATGTACAGCCCACTGCTATTTGGGTATATTTTTAATTTAAAATAGCATCAGTAGAAAAGTAATAATGCAAAATGACAGCCAGAAGTAAACAGGAGACCACATACTGTTTACTCAGCCAAGCCACCAAAGTATCTAGACGTGGATGGGAAATTTTGGTCCCTCAAATGTTGTGAACTACAACTCCCAGCATGTCTTGCTATTGACTATGTTGGATGGGACTATTGGATCCAAAACATCTGAAGGGCCAAAGTCTCCTCCTTCTTGTGCCTTCCTAAGCAGAAAGACCCTGAACAAAATTTTAAAAAAATTCCTAGAACTTGAACTGACAAGATGTTTAAGGCCCTTGTTGGGGTCATCCGTTTGCCTAATGTTGTTCTTTAAAAGCAGCAAGAGTTAGTTCAAAATGAATGCAAAACGTGGTGTTAAATCAGTGGTTCTCAACCTGTGGGTCCCCAGATGTTTGTGGACTTCAGCTCCCAGAAGCCCTGAGCATTGACCATAGCAGCTGGGGCTTCTGGGAGCTGAAGTCCATGAACATCTGGGGATCCACAGGTTGAGAATCACTGTGTTAAATGGAATTTGTCTTAATCCGTGCCTTTTTTGTCTTGTGGAAATAGATCTTACATGCATGCAACATGCACACAAGTTGTTTGCTCAGTTAAGGAAGTTTTTTAGAGACATATTGGCCTTCATGAGATGTAGCATCAGCTGTGGACCTATTTGGGGGCAATCACATACATTTGCACTTGTTTATGTTTAAGAACACTTGCCTGTAAAATCCTGGGGCAGTATATTGAGAAGGTTGAGTATTTTTTGCCTAAGAAAATTCTCTGAAATTCATGGGGTCACTGTAAGTCAAGTGACTTGAAGGCACATCCCCACACAAGTACGGAAGAAGGTAGATGAAAGCTGCTACTAGGCATTTCTGACAGTTTAAATCTAAGCCGCATAGGGTTTTGTAGGTCACAACCAGTATTTTGACTTGCGTCTGGAATTTCGTTAGAGCTGAGATTCTCATTGAAATCATCAATTTTACATTTTACATTTTACACCTCTCAAGACTACTTGTAAGCTAAAGGGCACCTTGTCTTGGAAATTTACACATTTACAAGCTCTATGGTGCATTCTGAAAAAATTAAAAAACACACACACAAAAGCATTTTTAATGGCTAAAATTACATGGGATTGAAAAAAAATGCACAAAGATGCTTTAGTCCTTGGGTAAAATATACATTCAAGAAAAATGCATATGAAAAATGTGTTCAAATTTCCAGGTAGGAAGAAAAAGAATGAAAAAAAAAAAGTCTCACAAACCAACGGTAGCAAAGGTTGGAACAAGAAAAGGTAGAATTTGGAGAAACACAGTGAAATCCAGACTGAATTGTCCATATACCCTTGCTGCAATAATAATACAATTCTTTAGGAGAGAAGTTTTAAACTGGTTAAAGATATAGAATAAGAAAGGATAAGGAACAAAGTAAGATTGTAAGTAACGTAATCTAACAATGAAATAAGGTAATATAACAAAGCAACAAAGTAACAATGTAAGATGTAACAATGTAAGATCATCTTCTCCTTTGAGTAAGCCGTAACTAAGTATGAATGGAATGAAAAGAAGCAGATTCAACTAGAAAATAAGCATGGAAGTGGGGAGGTTTTTTTTTTTATTTTTAATTATAAACTTCAATATAGATAGACAGACAGACAGAGAGACAGACAGACAGACAAAAAAAAGATAGCATACCACACCTGGTATTCATTGCCAGTCTCCTATCCAAGCACTAACCAGTGCTGACCTTGCTTAGCTTCCACAATCACACAGATCTGGTGCTTTTAGGGTATTCAGTCCATTATGTAAATAAAGCTTTCCCCCAGGTAAAGGTTATAACTCTGTAAGTCTCTTAAGACAGTACAAATATTATTTGTGTGTTTTAACAGAAAAATTGTTTGTGTGCAACCAATAACACCCCCCCCCCAATTTATTTAGCTGAGAGATTGGCTGGGTGAGTTACAGAATGAGAAGCTCAGATCTGAAGACTTCAAGGTTAGAAGTAGAGGCTACATCTCCTTCTTAGATTTCTAGTGCTTGGTAGGTAAACAATCACAGGAGGCAAGAAGGTCTTTCTGAAATGTGAGTTGCTTTTATCTTCCAACATTTCAACAATTTTTGGCCACTATCCTATTTTCTGGCAATAATCACAACGAGCTTAAAAGGAAGACTGTGATCATAAACAAATCACATCCTTCTGATTTCACCAGACCTTTTATTCCTTTATAGTCTAAGCACCATTGCTGTTAATTTCAGAGGAAAACAGGCAATATTTTTTTCATTCTGCATTCTCGGTTTGTCCAAACACTACACATTTTGCTTTTGACTTTACTTAGATAAACATTATAATACTATAACATAGAGTTACCTAGTTAAATTTATTGGCAATATATCTAGGACAGATCAGATCAAACACCTGTCAACATATATTGAAATAACATATGGAATTCACTGTCTCAAGCTGTGCTGATGACTTGAATTAGTTTAAATAGGTTTTTTTTAAAGAGAAGAACGTTAAGTGATGAAACAAAGATTTCAAAATATTTGAAGTGTTACCACATACATAGCTGAACAGATTTGTTTTCTGTTGCCACAAACTGTAAGAGACATAACCTGTTCAACAGTGAAACAGACTGGTTGAAATTGTAAGAGGTGTAAGATGGAACTTTCTCAGAAGGTGATTGACAGTCTTGTACTGGAAATATTTCAATGCACACTGGAAACCAGGTTAGGGAGGGGAGCATCACAGCTAGAAAAGAAAACACTTTTTTTGGTTGAAGGCAATTTATGATGCTGGTCAAGTCCATATGCTCCAGTAGTTGCTGAAGTAAAATAAGTACCTGTCTTCAAGTTGACTTTAGATGACCCCCTGAATTTCCCAGGGGCTTCTTAGGCAAAAAAAGAGTTTGAGGTAGTTTGCCATTGCCTTCCACTGAGTGTAGCCTACAGCACCTGTTATTCTGTGGTAGTCTCACTTTCAAGTAATAACCAGGTCACACTCTGCTTAGCTTCTGAGATCAGAGAAGATATGGTGCCTGCAGTGTTTTTCCACAGCTCACGTAGTTCTTGGAACTCATGAAAAAGCAGAAGCTGAAAAAAGACTGGGATACAGCCTTTAAAACCCAGCAGCATTATCATATCTAGGAACATCCATCCAAGCCAAACTAAGTACATTTACTAACTCTACAACTGTCCTGAGTTGGCAGGAACAGTACCGATTAAGTCTCTATCATTCCAGTTTTTCAGCTGCTTTTAAAATGTCCCATTTTCTCTGTCCTCCTCCCATTTTCTTCTTTTATTTTCAGTTTACTTCAACTGGTACAAACTGAGCAGAAAATGCAAACGTAATTTGTGTCAATTAGTTCAGTGTGGAGATGGGCAACGGGCTGGAATCTTGCCCTTCCTGTGGACTCTGGAAAAAGCAAATTGCTGCTACCTCTTCCAGACTAGGTGTTGTTCTTCATTAATAACTTTTGCCAAATTGACAACATTTCACTTGTTGCTTGGTCACACATGTCCTGATTTTCATCTGTGAAATGTTAGAGGGCTATGAGTTTACTTAAGGAGTGTGATCCTACCTAGAAGATGCACTGTCCCAGTGAATCTACTGAAACCTCTATGATCAACTTTGTTTTCTCTGGATGGAGCTTCAGTTCATTCACTTTCAGCCATCTCAGCACTAATTCTAGAGATGTACTCATGGAAAGTGAGAGATAATCTGGGTGTCACTAGCAATATTGGTACATCAAGTCTCCCCAGATAAGTACTTTTCAGACAAGAGTGGCTGGTCTTTGCTGTTGTGTTATTAATATCTTTAACATTCAGTTTTTGAAAGAAGAACAGTGAAAGCAAACATTCCTTTGATGGTTTTCAGTCCCTTGGATCAAGGCACGCGACCGAGGGAAGAGAGGACACCTTGGGTGCGTTACGTTGCTTTTCCAAAGCAAAAACAGGGTGCAGATGCTATTTCTTTTTCAAAGTTGTTAAGACAGCAACATGTAGTTTTGCAAGTAACAGGAAGGAAGCAAAGGAGGAAATGACTCTTATATGCCAAAGGTACTGAACAGTGATAGTAGCAGAACATGAGCATCATCTAATAGATGAGGGAATTCTGAAGAACTGCTCGTGTCTGTTCAGCAGACATTCAGCAACATATAGAATTTGGATCGTAGCAGGAATGTCTATACTTATGTGGCTGGGGTGTAGAGTTAGCAAGATGTAGTGGTTTGAATGTTGGACTATGACCTTGGAGATCAGGGTTTGATTCCCCACTCAGCCATGAAAACTCATTAGGTGACTTTTGGGCACCTCACACACTCTGAGCCCCAGAAAACCTGTGGATAGCTTTGCCTTAGGGTCACCATAAGTTGGAAACAACTTGAAGGCACATATCAACAACGGGCTGAACGTAGAGTCACCATGATGCATATTGCCCCCTGATACAGAAATAAAAGCACTCCTTCCAATGTACATACCAGGTGGGCTAGTACTAACACACTTGAGACAGAAGACTGGTTTATGGGCCCAGCATAACTCATGCGCAACACAAACACTTCTCTCCTCCCAAAAAGTAGTGAGGTGGGGAGCTCAGAAAAAAAAATAACTAGGAGGCTCCCTCCCCAACTGCAAGTTTGGATAATGAC
This sequence comes from Iguana delicatissima, assembly GCA_948472985.1. Lineage (NCBI taxonomy): Eukaryota > Metazoa > Chordata > Lepidosauria > Squamata > Iguanidae > Iguana > Iguana delicatissima. The sequence goes on along the minus strand of CAOKZL010000161.1, from coordinate 521,833 downwards.
CTGCTGGTACTTTCAAAACAGGTTGGGCAAACATTTATTTGGATTCAGTTTGGTGGTCTGAAACCAATAAGCCAAAGAAATTTACTCAGCCTCAGAGGAAGGCAAAGGCAAATCTCCTCTGAAAAATCTTGCCAAGAAAACTCCATGACAGGTTCTTCTTAGGGTAACTATAAGTCAGAAACAACTTGAAGGCATCCAACAACAACAATAGTTTAGAAGCACACAGACAAGAGAAGCCAAAAGTCCTTCCCCCTACTTCTCCCATACAAAAGTAGCTAGAGTTAGGCCCACGGAACCACCTATAGAGAAACTATCAGGCAGTGATGTATTTAAATCTTTTACACTGAGTCTCAAGTCAAGCCTCAAGTCCTTGAAGATACTTTCAAGTCAAGTCTCAAATCTGGAAGCCAACTTTATACTCCAACCAAAATTCCAGAATTATTGGATAGAGTGAAATAAATTAAGTTTTTACAATTTAAGCAGAGTCGGCTCTCCACATTTGCAATTTTGCTATCTGCAGCTTCAGAAGTGGGGAACAGGATCTTATCTTACTTCCCATCACTCAAGATTCAAAAGCTTTAGGAGAAAGAATCCTTCTTCCTATTTTCTAACACATTTGCTGTTCCCCTCTGGGAAATGTACCTTGCACTCTGGAGGAGAAACTTGTCTTTTGCTCTTAGGAAACATTTTGGAAGATTCCTCCGATATGCAGCGGGAACAGGCTGCTGAGAAGACCTCAAGCCTCCCTCAAACCCATTGCCTAACCTGTTTGCTGTTCCCCTCTGAGAAATGCATCCACACTTTGGGCTTGAGAGAGATTGTCATGTGACTAGTAGGCAAAAAGAGATGGAGGAGTTGTTCAAAGTCATAAGATTTCTGGATGAAGGTGTTATGTTAACTGAACCAAGGGCATCAAGTCAGTCATTAAAATTATACAAATCTTGAGTCAAGTCGAGTCAGTGCATCATTTATGGCCGAGTTAAGTCCAAGTCGAGTCACTAAAAGGGACTTAAGTCCGACTTGAGTCTGAGTCTATCGACTCAAGTCTACATCACTGCTATCAGGCATTCCCTTCACTCTCCAAGAAGATCCAATTACTAAGGAGGAAGTGCAACATGTCTGAGATTCCAGGGACTTCCTATGGAATTCTGGAATTTGTACTTTGGTGAATGACCTCTCTGCTAGAGAAGTCAGATCTGTTCCCCTCTACTAGAGCTCTCTAGCAGTACCTCACCTGGCCAAACCACAAATCCCAGGATTCTACACCATGGAACTATGACATTTAAACTGATATAATTTTGCAGTGTAGATCCACAAGGGAAAGAGAATGTTATGGACTGTTTGCTGCTCAATTCCTTGCCCTCATCATCAGCTGCACCCGTGTATAAGACACACTTCATTTATACACTGGCAAATACTATTTGCCTGCATATAAGACACACCCCATTTTCAAACAGTATTTTTCTAGAAAAAAGTGAGTCTTATAGGCTAGCAAGTATAGTATTTCACAAAGTGGATTTAAAGGCCACATCACACACCCTCAGTTGGGCTGCTGTAATGCATAACACCCTCTTCTCTACTTCAAAATGCGGCGGGGGGAGCCCCTCCTGTTCTCCCCAGAAGGATCCTGCACTTCTGCCTCCAAATCCTGCTCTGAAAGCACTCCTGCTTCGCACCAGCTACTTGTCGTTCCGAAATAAAAACGTCTGCGTTGCTCCCACTGAATTTAAAAACAAAACGGCGCTGAACAGAACCTCCACCTGAAAGGCAGGGCAAAAAAACATGCTTTTTCCTGTCCTTCGACCCAGTCGTTCTCTCACTTTGGCCCGCCAGGCGATAGGACTTCAAATCCCAGAAGCCCCAGCCAACTTGACCAATAGTCGGGAATTCTGGAGGCCGAAGTCCAACACATCTGGAGGACCAAGACTCCTCACCACGCCAAAACGACAGCCGGGCTTAAACAGGAGCGAAGACGGGCAAAGCCACCCACCCACCGACCCCAAAGGCGTCCTGGCACCCGGGAAAGACGCAACCTTCAGGGGTGAAGTACAAAACACAGCTGGCGACCAGCGACGAGCTGTCGAGTTCTTCCAGAACTCTTCCCCAGGAGCCCGCGAGGGAGTCCCACAACGAAAGGAGCGGGGGGGGGCCTCGAGGCCCCCCAATTTAAGCCAGGCGGGGGTTGTTTTCTCCCCCGCCCGCCCTCAGTCGGCCTCCCGTTTCCACGCGCGCGCCTCGCTGCGCTGCGCTGCGCTGCGCTGCCCTTCCTGGTTGGGAGCCGCCGGGCGGGCAGCGCGAGCCCCACCCCTCCTCCGCGCGCCACCCAGGCTCCCGCGCCCTCCCCGCCGGGGCGAAGGTGCTTCGGGGGGGGGGAGAGGCGGAGGCGGCGGAACGGCCGCGGCAGGAGGAGCCCGAGCGGCGGGGGACCAGAGCGCCCCGACTTCCCAGACCGTCCGCTCTCCGTGTACCCTCCGGCAAGGTACCAGAAGCTCCCCGGGGAGGCTGGCGCTCCGGCTGGGCGGCCGCACCAGGCGGCCGCGTCTGCTTCCTGCTGCCCGCGGGCACCTCGGAGCCACCAAATACCCTCCCACCTGAGGGGCCGAGAGTCCCCCACGCCCGCCCCTCCTGTTTGCATTGGTTTGCTTTTCGAGCCCTGCGCAGGCCCCACTTCCAGAGGCGTCGAGGAAGGAAGGGAAAAGCGAGGGAGGTGGAAAGGACGCGAGACAGCGAGCTTCCCATTTTTACTCTGATTCGCAACCTTTGGATCCCCCTTTCCACGAGGAGTAAGATCAGCAACGGCAACCACCGGAGCGGCGCCGGGACCTGCCCCAGGTTCCCAGCGCCCCCCTCCCCACGCGACCTCGCCTCCCTCGCGCGGGAGTGGGGGTCTCCTCTGTCTCCACCCCCAGGCCTTCGGATCGCCTCGCCGAGCCGGTGGATGCCGCAGATCCCCCCGCCTCCTCCGAGGCCAAGCCAAGCAAGCGCGCCACCGAGGGAGGGAGAGGACACCTTGGGTGCGTTACGTTGCTCTTCCTTCTTCTCCCGCCCGCCCCCCGAAAAGAGCTTTGTCTCCGAGCAGCGCTTTCCCGGGGGGAGCTGCCCAGAGCCGAGGGGAAGGGTGGCGAGGGCGGCCGACGGGGGGCGACGGTCGGCTCGGCCGCCTGTGTCTGGCGGCGGCGGCGGCGGCGGCGGCGTTGCGCCCGGGGCGGAAAGGCGGGCGCGCGGGGACGGGTGGCCGGGGAGAGAGAGAGTGAAACCCGGGCTCGGCGGAGAGGGAGGCGAGCGACCTGGTGGAGCGGAATGACTGGTTGAACCGCGAGCGGAACAGAACACACTTCGGGTTGGGTTTTGGTTTTGGTTTTTTTTGGCCAAAGGCGAAACAATACAAGCAAGGGATTCCTGCTGTGGGAAGGGAAGGCTAGTGGCAGCCTTTGCGGCCCGTGCGTTCCCGCCGCCTTCTACTGCCTTCCCTCGCCCTCAGACAGGTCCCTTGCTGTCAGGAGTGGGTATACCTTGTGGGTGCCTTTCGTGCCCCCTGCCCCCGTGGTGAGGTTTGACAGGCACCTCCCCACACACACCTGGGGTGAAGGGCTTTCCCAGAGGTCTCCTAGAAAGGTTTACCTTGCCTCTCTTCCTCTGGGAATAAAGGAAGGATACTGTTTTTTATATAGTTTTATTATTATCAAAGTTATAACAATCAGTATTTATTTCAATGGCCATTGAGGAGAGGTGAGAGCCAGTGGGGTGTAGTGGTTTGAATGCTGGGCTGCAGCCCTGGAGGCCAGGGTTCGATTGCCTTCTCAGCCAGAAAACCCACTGGGTGGGTCACACGCTTTGAGCCCCAGAAAACCCCGCGATAGGGTTGCCCTGAGTAGGAAAGGACTTGAGGGCACACAGCAAGAAAGGCAGGCGGGGGGGGGCAGACAGAGGGAGGACAGAGGCCTATCTCCTGCTGCTTACATAGCCAAATAATGGGTGGAGTGTTTTGTAGAATACATGGGATGGTTTAAATTAAGCTGCCTCTGCTTTTGTGGTGTCTCAGGTTTTATAACTGGGAGAGAATAATGGCAGTAGGTTGCTGCATTTATCCCAGAGAATAGGAAATACAGGGCTAAATTCTCCCATTGAATCAGTTGGATTTAGCAGGGTGTTGATTCACCATTCAACAATTGATTGAATGGGTCTCCTTTAGTTGGGACTAACCAATATGATGCCTACCTTAGGATCTTGGCCTCAGAAATGTTCTGTGAAAGGTAAGAGCTTGCATACTCCAAGTGAAGTTACTCCAGCCAAGAGTGTAATTTTAACTGTTGTCAAATTATGCCTGTTATATTTGTGAGTCAAGCTGAGTTCTAAACTCAATAAAAATGTAGTATTTGATAGACAGGGGTATTTGTCTGGCTTCATAGCTGAACCCCCCTGCACTAGGAATAAACAATCCAGTGGCCCTCTTGAGACTGTACCTTCCATCATCCTCATATTGGTAGTTAGGTGAAGGATCATGGGGTTTATAGTCCCAAGAAGGTCTGGAAGGTCACCCCTGCCTTGCAGACACAAACATGCTAATTTGGAGGACACAGGATACATGTGCAGGATAGGTAGTTCACTGCTTTTGAGGGACAGATGGAACACCTTGGACACTTGAGCAGGTTAGTAAGGCATCTTGGTTGTGTTTCAGACTTTTTAGTATATCTTTCTTCACAAAGTGTTTGAACTTGGGAACAAATGTTATGGTTGTTGCCACAGTGGTTTGTCATAGTTGCTGAAGGGCACAGCAGTCATGCCAGCTCATTTATGAAATTGTTCTCTGCATGGAGTAGCACGGGCCCACGTGGATTGTTTAATTACTTGGCTTGGCCTTCACGGATCTGCTTCCTGACAGTTGCCATATGTAGCTATGCCAGCTCATTTATGAAATCGTTCTCTGCACGGTGTAGCACAGATCCACGTATCCAGAACAACATACTGTGGGATTCAGTACATTTCAGAGGTGTGATTATAAGTTAAATGGAACAGAATAAGGTAGAATTGAATATCTCTTCATGCTTTGAAAGACATGAGTTTTCCACATCTTGCACACATTAGCAGTATTGAGAATGAACCCAGCTGTAATTTTAGATCTCAAGAAAGAATATAGTGCTACTTCACTGAGAGTATTTCAGCCGTTTAATGGGTTTCATTGTTCAAACAATTATTTATTTCACGAAGTCTTTATTTTGCCATGTTGCTTTTTATAAGCTATCTGGCAAGATACAAGTAATTTAAAACAGTATGTATTTATGGTAAGAGTGTCTCATATTTGGTTTCCTGTTGCCATGCTGTTTGAGGAAAATATTTACAAAATAAAAGACAGTTTGGAAAACAAGGTAGCCTTCCAGCCAATTTGGTGTGTGTTTTTTTTTAAATGGTAATCTTCTAGCTAGGACCCTACAGTACTTAGCACAGTACTCTTGCACTTCTGAAACTGAAAGCCCAATTCATGTCAATGACTGAAATCAAAGTGTACGATATTGCTTGCCATTCTGGTCCAAGATGGTTAAAACTTCATTACCACTGTGACCTTGGAGACCAGGGTTTGATTCCCCACTCGGCCATGGAAACCCACTGGGTGACCTTGGGTGCATGATACACAGTGCCACAGAAAAACCCATGGTAGGTTCTCCTTAGGCAGTGGTTCTCAACCTGTGGGTCCCCAGATGTTTGTGGACTTCAGCTCCCAGAAGCCCCAGCCACTATGGTCAATGCTCAGGGCTTCTGGGAGCTGAAGTCCACGAACATCTGGGGACCCACAGGTTGAGAACCACTGTCCTTAGGGTTTCCGTAAGTTGGAAATCACTTGAAGGCACAAAAGAACAAAGGAAGTCTCATTCAGTTCAGTGAAGAACAAAAAAGTGAACTGAATGAGACTTCCTTTTGAGTAGAAAGACTTTAGGGTAGGCCTAAGCTAATTTTTGAAATTAATTACTGTTAATAACTCTTGATTATAAGCATCTGTGGTGTCACCCAACACTTTGTTCAAAATAAGAAAATAAGGAGAGCCAAGATTATGGCATAGTCACACAATAATTAAATCAAAGGTTATGTAATTGAAATAGCTACATATGGATTTTATAATTAATACTATTACTACTAGTACAACTACTACTATTATTATTCTTTGTGAGACAACAATTCCCCTAGCCACATAGTCATGTAAATACAACACTAAATAAATAAATAAATAAATAAATAAATAAATAAATAAATATTGCTGCTGTTGAAGATGAAGGTCATTTCCACACAACACTGTTAGGGTGCTATTATTCCACTATCAATATCCTACGGAATTTTGGGATTTCCCATTTAGGGAGGGGCATTTAGAATTCTTAGGTATTTAGAATTCTTTGGCCTCAGTAAACGACAAACCCCAGAATTCCATGAGGTGTTGAAAGTGGAATACTAGCACTGGAACAGTGAAAGGCAGAAAGGGTCTCAGTTATAAAAGAGCTGTACATCAGTTCTTCTCAATGAGGAAATCTGGCATAGTTTTTCTCCCAGTGTGCTAAGACTATGTTATATCAGAATGGTATTTGTGCCCATTGTATCTTTTTTTTCTGGAAACTATATATGGACCAGAAGCCAGTGGCTCATGGACTGGCACCAGTCCAGAAACCACCACTTTCAGTAGCGCTGGTGTAGATAATTTCAATCTTATGCCATTAAAGTGGATTTTCTCTCTCTCTCTTTCTCTTTCTCTCTGGGAATGATCCACAAGTTGTAGGTCACCCTACTTTTGCTTCCAGACAATTATAGAGTAATCAGGTTCACTTGATATTCAGCACTAAGGCATATGCATAAAGCAGGCTTGAAACTGATCAGATGAAAGAACTGTTCTAAATGGTAGAAGCCGGATAGTTTGAGTGTTGGACTAGGACTTTGGAAGGCCTGAGTTCAAATCCTCACTCTGCTGTGGCTGACTTTGGTTAAGTCACACTCTCGGCCTCAGGTGAGGGCAGTGGCCAAACCCCTCTGAGCAAATGTTGCTAAGAAAACCCTGTGATAGTTTTGCCTTAGGCCCTTTCCACATGGGGGACGGGGAAACGGGGCAGCGCACGAAGGGACGGATCTTACCTGAAAACAGGTTGCTCCGTCCCTGCGGGGAGCGCGCATTCGCTGCTCCACACGCTGGCGAATTTCGGCGGCGTTCGGCGGCGCCCAAAATGGCGGCCGGCGGCGCTCCGCCAATCAGGGCAGCGCGCCAGCAGGAAGCCCGCCCCCGGGCAGCTCTGCAGGGATGCACTAGCGCGTCCCTGCAGTTTCAAACGGGGCGCTGCAACGGGTTAGCACACTTGCGTTTTTTAAAAACCACATAAAATGTGGTTTTTAAAAAACGCGCCGCGCCACCCCTTGCGGCCGCGCTAGGGCGGTTTGAGGTGTGGAACCTCCACTTTTCAAACCGCTCTAGCGTGCCCCACGGTGTGGATGACCTCCGGATGAGGTCGCCCTAAGCCGTTTTTTTACCCCCTGTGGAAAGGGCCTTAGAGTTACAGTAAGTCAGAAATGGCTTGAAGGCACTCAGCAAAGACAATTCTGAATGGCTGATCGTTCACCTGAAGTTTGGAGGCAGCAATAGCTCACTGTTGCTGTGTGCAGTAGGAGCCAAATAGTACCATCCATTTTTCCCTCCCCTCATAGAGTTAGGAAAATCTCCTGACTGAATCTCTGGAGATGTATTCAGTATCTCCCTCTTACCAGTCGGTGAAGTTAAACAGTGCAGATTGGCTAGTGGTGTGACAGAAAGTATTCTTCTCCATGGTTTGTGGTTGTGGACAAATGGCACTACACATCCTGCTTGCTGTAAGAAGCAGATGCTGTGAGCATTCAGTCTGAAGAAGCCTCCATGCTGCTGTGGGTTCACTTAAAACAGGTCTCGAGGGTAACATCTTCAAAAGCACTTTCAGCTGAACTCCTGTGGCCCAGCTACACATTTACTTTCCTGCCCACAGCTAGAGTACAAAAGGCTTCTCTATAAATGAGGATAATGACAGAAGTGGGACATTTTATTGTTTTAGAAAGTCTGTCTCAAGGTAGGTGTAGTTAGCAGAGCCTCTGCCACCAGACAGATGGGTTTTGGAGTCCTGGTTAGCATCACAGGCAAACATTTGACGGCTATCCAGTGGTGTTAAAGAGTTAACTTGTAATATTAACCTTGTTGGGTACTTCTTGCGTCGGCTTTGCAGTTTGAGTTTGGAAAAAAGCATGAAGGCTAGGAAGAGATGAAGAGGTGTATTTTTCTCTGTTGCTAACCTGCTTGCACAGTTCTCATTGCTGTAAGAGTAGAGATGGATCATGATTGTGAATTTTGAGTTTCTTTGTTTGCCTTTACACTATATAACATTTGGGAGCCCATCTACTATATACCTTGCGTAGGAGAAGTGCGCCTCAGCCCAAAGGCCCTCCATATGTCCAACGATGGGGATTTGCATTTGATCACTAGCCAAAGGATATGTCTGGGTAGAATTTTTTTGGGATCCCGGTTGTACCATTGGCTATGAGAGAATGAAGGATCGTTTTCTGCAAAAGGACTGGAATGCTTCTCTTCTGTGTATCATTTCTTGCATTTTTTATCATCAGTAAAACTTATATTATAGCAGTAATGTGTGCAGATGCTGGGCACCAAAAGAACCTTTGGAGAGGCCCGGAACTACAGCTGGTTCTAGAGAAAGGCAGTGGGTAACCTTTTATTTCTTTTGAAGGCCATGTTCCCATGCAACTCATTTGTTGGGGGTCACATGTTGGTAGTGGATGCAATTGAAAATTAGCAGTGGGGTGGGCCATAAGGAAAGCTAAATAGATTAATAGGTTTTTGTGGGTTTTCCAGACTTTGAGGCGGTGTTCTATTAGTATTTTCTTCTGACATGTCACCTGCATCTGTGGTTGGCATCTTCAGAGGATCCTCTAAAGATGCCAGTCACACATGCAGGCAAAGCATCAGGAGAAAATACTAATAGAACATGGCCTCAAAGCCCGGAAAATCCACAACAACCTATGGATTCCGGCTGTGAAAGCCTTTGACTTTACATTGAATAGATTAACTTTTCTATGTGTATCTCTCTGCCAGCCTCTCTCTCTCTCTTTCTTTTTCTTTCCCTAATCTTCCCTGGGTTATGAGGGAATGAACAAATCACTCTTGCCAGAGGCCTGAACAAGTTGCATGCTAGTGACTTCTGAAATCAGACAGTAGCCTGAGAGTTATTTGTGGCCCAAAGCTGGCAGTTGCTCTCTACTGGCCTACCTAGTAATGGAAGACACACTCATAAGTAACAGGCTAGAAAACGAATGCTCAGGGACCATGTTCTCCCACACAAATTTGCCCATGTTTTTGAGGTCTTCTAAGGAGGCCTTTCTCTGTCCCACCACCGTCACAGATACATCTGGTGGGAACACAGGAGAGGGCCTTCTCAATGGTAGTTCCCAGACTCTGGAATTCCTTTCCTAGAGAAGATAGACTGGCTGCTTGCTTACTGTCTTTCCACAAGCAGGTGACAACCTTCTTGTTTTGGCAGGCCTTTGAGGCAGACTCCTTAGGAGGAATGGGTCTCACATAATGTGTTGCATTTGCTAGTGGTTACTTTCTTTTTAAAGGTTTTTGTATTTAACATGTTTCAATTCTGTGATAGTTCAGTTACATTTTTAACTTTTGTGTGTTCTTAAGCTGTGTTTGTTTTAACTGTTGTAAGCCACCTTGGATCCCTAACTGGGAAAAAGGCAGACTATAACAATAAAGATAATCCATGGAGCTTTAAGGTAATACTGGCCACCTTAATAATATACCTTTAGAAAGCCTTGAGGAAGAATAGAGCACACTTGTCTTGGCTGTAGAATATATTAATTGGCATTGCTGCAGGTGTGAAAAAAAATCTCCATGCAAGTGACACTCCAAACTGAATTCTAAAATGGCCTCAGGGTGATGGATAATGATGACTAGTAGGCACGAATGACCTATCACAGCTCTTGGGAGTCATAACTTCCATGACCTCATTGTTAAAGAGGAGATCTACTTGTCATCTTTCAAGGTACTTGAACAACACTTGAGTGAATGATGGAGAAGTCATGAAGAGAATACTGGCAGTCATGCTGCAGATGTGAGAAGTATACTTGCCGGTATGGGAAACTGCTTATTTTTTCTCCAGAACCTTCTTTACAACTTACATTCTCCATTACTTTTAATAATGTTCCCATTTATCCTGGGAAAGAAGCATGTAGTCATGGCTCTGTTTTTTCCTCTTCTTTGTTCCTCACATTGAGGCTGTAGCAAAGTCATGTCAATTTTTTTTCTTTATAACATTGCCAGAGTCAGACCTTTTCTTTCTTGCTTTCTAAGACCTTATTTCATGCCTTGGTCATCTCCCACTTTGATCATTGTAATCTTCTTTTCACTGGGCTTCCAGTAGCTCACCTTAGTCCTCTGGTTTCTGTTCAACATTCTTCTGCTAAGATTATATCTGTGGCCCATCATTTTGATCATGTTATCCCACTTTCAGTATCTTTTTATATGGTTACCCGTTCCTTGTAAGGCCACTTCCACACTACACTCTTACAGCGCAATTATTCTGCTTTCAACATCCTATGGATGTTGGCCCCAGCTGGCCCCTCCCTAAACTGCAAACCCCAGGATTCCATAGTATGTTGAAAGTGGAATAATCGCTCTATGAGAGTGTAGTGCGGAAATGGCCTAAGATTCAGTAGAAGCTTCTTGTTTTAACATTCATAGCCCTACACAACCTAGCTCCCCACTATATTTCAGCCCTTACTTATTTTTACCAGCCTGCTTGAAATCTAGGAACCCTGGGCTTCTCACTCAACCAAGGCTTGCCTCTTCCTTGGCTCGGTTTTGTCCCTTTTCACTTGCTGCACCATACACTTGGAATTGTCTTCTGGAACAAATGTGGACTGTTCCTTCCCTCATTAGTTTTAAATGTCAATTTTTTTTTTACCTTTGGAATTTTAGCTTAATTTTTTTTATAATCTTGTGTATTTTGATTACATGTATTTATCAGTTTGTTTTGTGTTATATTGTATTCTTTGTATTTTATCTGAATAGTTTGTTTTACAACTGTATGGTATAATTTATTATTCCTTCCTTCTCTCCCATGTTTGTGTACATATATTTCAGATTTTATGTCTTTGGTAGGATCCACTCTTTTGGTTGGTGTACTTGTAAAGCACCATGTACACGTATAGTGCTTCACAAATAAACAATGACGACGACAATGATACAGATACCTCTGAGTTGAGCTAGATGTTACGTTTGCCACAGGGATCTTCTCCGTTCCCATGACCTTGCTATATTCTGATCTAACATTATTTCATCATTAAACTCCACCATAGTACACCTCTAATGGTGCCTCCTGACACTATCAGTAGAACTGTGTCAGATGGCAAGGGCCTGCAAAAATTACAGTGGGGAAGATGTGAACATATGAAAGAAATACTGTTTCTGCAGGCACTGATGTAAACATGTAAAGAGTGGCTGTAGATGTGCCATAGAGAAGGAAGCTGTCACATCTCTTTCTGTGAAGGAAGACAACGGTTTCAAATCTTTAACAGTTGTATAATTGGAGGAATTTTTGCTGGACTAGCTTTCCAAGGAGGGTGGGGAAAATGAAATTATTGATATCCCATTTTCTGTACTCTGTTGTTGTCGTTAAGGGCCTTCAATCTTACGCGAACTTATGATGACCCTGTCGTAGGGTTCTCCTGGCAGGATTGATTCACAGGAGGTTTGCCATGGTCTTCCTTTTAATATAGCCTACAGCGGCTGCTATTATGTTGCTGAACATATAATCTTCCTTTCAGTTGGTTGCTGAGTATTTCTACATTCCTGCTTTCCAGAGCCAAGCTAGATTTTGTGTTATTCATGGTGTGTGTTTGTGTGTGTTTAGAAACAAATAGCTAGTATAGAAGGATCCATTTCCATGAGGGAGACTGACCTCTAGGCAGAAAAAAAAACTTCCAAAATTATGTGGATTTTTTTTATATTTTTTATTTTTATTTTGCTTATTTGGCTTGGAAGGAAAGTTCTTATTGGCATCAATAGAGGGCTTTCTTCTTACTTAAAATAACTAGTTCTGAGATGTCTGATTGTAACTGGTACCATAGTGAGACCCTCCTCATGTGTCGAGCCACTGACCATTTCCCCTACCATCACCTGGAGTCAACTGCTTGCTAAAATGCAGTAGGCATAAGGCCATGATGTTAGTTCACAGGCTTGATGGCTTTTAGATCTTGTAACATTTTGCTCAAACCACTTGTTGGACCATGAGAATTAATCTATTTTCCCCGGCTTGCTTAGTATCAAGAAAGTGGCCGAAAAGACTTTGCTGCAACTGTTCTTAGTGAGTTGGCAGTTGGTGTTGTATTTACTCAAGCTGTCAATAAGACTAATTCTCTGTTGGGATGACATTTGTTTGGGCAAGGCAGCTCATTGAAGAATGGAGCTTGTTAAAATGTCATTCCTGAAGAATTAATATTGCTATTTCAATAATGGTTCGTTTGTCCTCTGACCAGCCCAGTTTCAATTAGTAGAAAGCCCAGTGTGGTGTTGTGCGGTTCAAAAGGGTGCAGAGTGAGTGTTATAGTCTATTGTGTTTGTGAAAGTTCTTCACAGAGCACACTTTTATGATCTTGTAATTACAAACTAGAGCTGTAGGGATTTCCTTCAAATGTTGTTTCTAGACGGTACTTCTTGAATCAAATAGTTCGGATGACTTCATGTGCAATGGTATGCTCTTTTCATTTATTGACCTTTACTGTTAAATTCAAACACCAGGGAGATGCTGATAATGGAACATGTCTATCAAAAAGGAAGAATTCTTAACATAGGCCTTTAGCAAGATTTTCCTTGTACAAGGCAAAATGGAGAGTGTGTCTGGTAACAGCATTGTGCTTAATAAAATAGTATACAACTAACCCTCAAATCCAAAAGTATCTACTCAGATAAGTCCCATAGAGTTCAACAGAAGACATTGCCAGATAAGTGGATACAGGATTGCAGCCTAATTCATCATACCTAAATACAACACATCTATAGTACAAAGATAAAAAGTGTAGGATTTTTGTTTTTGTTTCTGTTCATGCTTCTATCATACAGATGCATTCTTTAATCCATTCTTTGATCACAGACATCATTTTTTGATCTTTAAGCTCTTTCTATATTTGAAATCTATTACATTTTTTTTTCCTATTCAGATCAGTGACTGAGTTAGCCAATGGAGCTGTTGATTTTGTTGGCCTAATCTATTGGTTTCTTGTTTGGCTTGGCTTGAACTTTGGGACTTGACGGGATAACAAGCAAAATATGGCAATCATAGTCTGATTCAAGGACACAACCTTCCATCCTCTGATGTTGCTCCTTGTATTGCAGAAGGTGTGAAAGTCTCAAGGTGAATGAACGCTTGCCTTGAACCTTAATACTTTATTTAGACCAGAGCTTCTATAGAGTTGGGAATGAAGATTGTATTCTTTTTTGCCCTTAAGCATCAAGCAATGAACTGTTTATTTCTGCCTAACCATAAGCCCTCTTCCACAATAATAGCAACTGTTAGTGGCCCAAATAACCAAATCCCTCTTACCCAGTCTCTACTTTTTAAAATATATCCCTTCACATTTATATAGGCCCTAGAAAGCACTGAATCTATAAGGCAAGCACAGAATTTACAGCTGTCCAGGTGTTCTTGATTTATACTGGATCACTGGCCATAGGCTCATAAATATGGAGGATAACAGGTTTCTAACAGCTGCAGATATCTGGAGCTTTGTAAATCAGCCAGGCCCTTGGCTATTTGAGTCAACATCATATTTCTCCTTTTCATTTTGCAATTACAAGCAATGTACACATTCGCTGGGGTTAGGGGTGCAGGACTCCTGCAAAAAAAAAAAAAAAAAAGTGCAAATATCAGTGTGAGTGTGTATGTGTGGGTGAGTGGGAAGGAGGCTTGGCATGGTGGCCCTATATTTCCTCTCTCTTGCCCACCTTCTCCCAAGGTTGTGGAGGAGCTTTAGGACAGTGTTCATGGTGCTGAGAAACTAGGCTGCTATTCTTTGCAGAGTAACAAGAAAATGACATGTTTCTGGCCCAAAAAGTTTGCTGTCTAAATTTAGATTTTGGCTGTGTGATACAGGGGTAGATATTTTAAAAAAATATACAAGGTATAGAAGAAAACATACCAGAACAGCAGAAAGAGAGAGAGAATGAGAGAACAAGGATGAGAAGAGGTTATTGTGTACAAGAGTTGTTGTTTGGGTGTGCAGATATGCAACCCTAAGGAAGGAGAGCTTGGATAAGTCAAGACCTACAGAAGAAATGAGTTTTCAGGAAGCTTTAAAGGAGGAAAGAGATCTAGGTATCCTGGGGATAGTTGGCAAGCAGGTGAGAACCTGATGACCATAACATGGCCTCTTATACTTTAAAGCAGTTTTTCCCCATAACATAGCTTAACAAAACTCATCATGCATCATTGTCAGGAGTCAACTCAGATTTCCACATTTCTATACTTCTGCTTAATCTTTCAGTCTGGAGCTCACACCCAAATACAAATATGAGTAATGATCATGCATGAAAAGGAATATCATTGTGTGCAGTAAGTGCTGAAAAATATCTTTTGGGGTGAGTTGTCTTAGTAATCCAGACAGAATATAGGAGACAAAGCTGTTGGGACATGCTGTCCTTGAAAGGCTTTATGGAGATACAAAACCCGGAGAACTGAGGAGCCACTTTTCCTGAAGTCACAGCACATCAGTAACGTGGCTCATTTTTCAATTATGATTCACTTCCAGCTTCTTTAAAAGTGGTACGTAGCACATTTTTATCCCTCTTCATGTTGTCACCGCTGCCAAGATTGACTGGCATTTTGATTGTTATTGCCACTACTGCTGCTTTGTTTAATTTGGCAGCTTAATGAAAGCCATGCCTTTCTCACTGTGAACATTTGTATAATAACCGTACTTATGGGGTGCTGCATATTTAAACAAAAGCAAAATAAGAAAAATAGTATCTAGTGTGTCTTTCGGTGTGTGCATTCATGCATACTTATTAAAAGGTATGAGCATGAGAGCACACACCCCTTCTCCAGTGTCTGCTTTCCAAGATTTGGCCATATCTTATACTCCCATATTTAAGGGAATAAAACACTTGGCTTTTTGAATACAGCTGTATGGATATGTAACAGCTTGAAATATATTTGCCTGAGGGAAAGCTTTTTTTTTTTTAATGTGACTGTTTGTTAGCTTGTATTGGATGTGGATGAAGAAAAAAGGAGCAATGTAAAACTAAATGTTTTCCTGCTGTGACTTTAGTGATAGGCAGCCTTTTTTTCAACTGGAATATCTGGGATGGCTGCCACTATATTTCAGTGATCATGTTATCATAGAAGACATACTGAATACTACTTCCTGCAGATGTCCCTTGCAAAGACCCCCTTTCATAAATGCTTTAGATAACCTGACTGTTGCATAAGAAAGACCACATCTGTATCTTTTTTGGGTACTGGGACCATAATTCATACTCATTGTGAGTTATCTGGGAAAGAACAGGACTATCTCAAGGTTTATTACTGAAATACACTTGATGCCAGCCCCTCCATCTCAGCTCTGAATGGTAATATGACAAAAATCATACACGTACCCAAAAATCATACACATATATGTTCCCTATCTTATTTTCATGGTTGTTAAGAGAGAAATCAGAAACAGAGATGGATTGGGTGGGAGATAAGCAAATCAATTACATGAATGAAACTGTAATTGCGTGAGATGCTCTGGCATATCCCAAATGATAATTAGGTATACTTTGGCTGGAAAGATTCAGATAGAAAGCTTTAGATTTAAATAACAGTTTAGGAGAGCAGGTTTTCTTCAAGTTTCAAGGAATCGATGCAGTGAAAAAGTGACACGTAGGACTCTGGAACCTTTCAAAGAAAACAAAGCAATGATTCTAGTAATTATCTATGAAATAAACATATTGCTGTTGCTATTGCTGCTGTTCTTCCTCTCCTCTACCTCATTCTCTTTTCTCTCTTGTTGTTGAGAAAAAACAGGTCTTTTTTTACATAGTGAAATGGGCAAATTTGATTGAGAAACGTAGAAAGCTAAAAGGATATATCATTTTTTTCATGCATCAAACTGCCACCATGTCTGAACATGCCTATATTTCTTGATTTCAGAAGCTAAGCAGGGTTCGGCCTATTTAATGCTTGGATCGGAGTCCACCAGGGAATACCAGAGACCTCCAACTAGGTTAGGCAAGAATCCTGCCTGAAACCTTGGAGAGCTGCAGCCAATCAGAGTTGACAGTATTGTGCTGGTTGGACCAATAAGGCAGCTTCCTGTGTTAAAAAATAGATCTAGTTTGTAGTTTGTTTAAAACCAAACACTCTAGCCACAAACTGAACCAGTCTTCCTTCCTCATCCTTAGTTATTCTTATCGATCTCTTACAGCATAAACTCAACATTCTGCATATCTCACTTGAAGACTCTCCCTGCCATATATGCCACCAGGCTGAACAAATTTGTTTGGGCCAGAGGCATGCATAGAGTTCAGCAGATCTGAACAAACATAACTAATGATAACCAGCAGAGAGGCTCACAAGCACAAACAGATTGAGAATCAATTCCTGTCACATTTTGTAGGTAAGATGCCAATCTGTTCAGTTTTTCATAGAATCATAGAAATGTAGAGTTGGAAGAGACCACACGGGCCATCAAGTCCAACCCTCTGCCATGCAGGAACACCCTCAAAGCACTCCCAACAGATGGCCATCCAGCCTCTGCTTAAAAACCTCCAAAGAAGGAGACTCCACTACACTCCGAGGCAGCGTATTCCACTGCCGGACAGCCCTGACCATCAGGAAGTTCTTCTTGAGGTTCAGGTGGAATCTTCTTTCCTGCAGCTTGAATCCATTGCTCCTTGTCCTGGTCTCTGGAGCAGCAGAAAACAAGCCCTCTCCTTCCTCTACATGGCATCCCTTCAAATATTTAAACATGGCTATCATGTCCACTCTTAACCTTCTCTTCTGCAGACTAAACATACCCAGCTCTCTTAAATCTATCCTCATAGGGCATGGCTTCCAGGCCTCTCACCATTTTGGTCGCCCTCCTCTGGACTTGCTCCAGCTTGACCATGTCCTTCTTGAATTGGGATGCCCAGAACTGGACACAGTATTCAAGATGAGGTCTAACCAAGGCAGAATAGAGTGGTACCAGTACCTCCCTCAATCTAGACACTGTACTTCTATTGATGCAACCGAGAATTGCATTGGCTTTCTTGGCTGCCGCATCACACTGTTGACTCATGTTCAGCTTGTGGTCTATGAAGATCCCTTTCACACATACTGCTATCCAGCCACGTATCCCCCATCCTATATTTCTGTATTCCATTTTTTCTACCGAAGTGTAGGACCTTACACTTCTCTCTGTTGAATTTCATTTTGTTAGCCATGGCCCAGCTCTCCAATCTGTCCAGGTCCTTTTGAATTTTGATCTTGTCCTCTGGCGTATTAGCAACCCCTCCCAATTTGGTGTCATCTGCAAATTTGATGAGCATGCCCTCTATTCCTTCATCCAAATCGTTGATAAAAATCTTGAACAGCACTGGGCCCAGGACAGAGCCCTGTGGCACCCCGCTAGTCACTTCTCTCCAGTCACTTTTTCTCACTGAGCAGCACCTTTTGACTGATATGTGATAATATCTAAGATATTGTTGTTGTTGTTTTAGAAGAAAACAATATTTTCATGGGAAGTTGCTGCCTGCTGGAGGTTGTTAATAAACTGAAAACTGTCCCTTGCTTCATTATTATCTTGTACAGTGGTTGCTATTAAAGAATTTGTCCAGAAGCTCATTGACCTACCTTTTGGGAGTCCAGGCAAAGAGAATGGAGTCAATGACTGTGTTGACTTGAATATAAACATACCTTCTGTCAATCAGGACAAAGTCCCTGCTGATTCTATAAATTGGATATTGCAGTTGGTACAAAATACTAAATAGGAAGGAGGCCGACACAAAAATCAAGAAGCCAGTCAAATTAGAGGTGGAGTGAGTCATTTTTTTTTCTGTTACATGTACAAATGTTGCTATCAGGGCTCACCCCAGAAATTCCACTGCCCAATATAGAACAGCAAATTCTTTATGTCATAGTACCCCAGGCCAGCCAGCATCTGGAGCAGAAATATCCCACATACTCTTTTTCCAGCAGTGAAAAACACAATAAGTACTCAACTAAAAGTTTGCTGCTCTTTTGTGATACCCCAAATGTGCTCTTTTATGTGACACTCTGTTCAGTGGCTGGACTAGCACTGGCTGGTCAGATAATTACAGCCTGGACTTTTACATTTGCTTAGATAAAGAAAAATGCCATCTGCTTCCAACATTTTTTGGCTCTGCCTTCTTGAGTTTGAGGTTTAGCAGCAAAACCTGAAATAGTTCCAAGATTTGACAACAGCTCCACTCTCAATACAGCTCACACCATCAACACACAGACTGATACCCTCCATTCATCCATTGGTATTTCTGACATTTATATTCATGAACACGTTATCGATTTTCTGTTTCCTTGTTTCTATGAAATCATTGTTTAAAAGAAATTCTCTAAAAGTGCATTTGCACTACACAGTTTGTGTATCAGTTTGATACTGCTTTAACTGCCATAGCTCCTTCCAAAATTAATCTTGGGATATGTGATTTAATGAAGTAGAATTCTCACCTAGAGAACACTAAGTGCGCTCCTTTGAAGTACAGCTCCTAAGGCACCATGATGTAATTCTGAATCCTTTCTCCTGGAGCATTTTGGGAACTGTGCAGTGGCATGAACACTAGAGCACTCTGGCATTGAACTTCAAGCACTTCACTAAAGTACAAGTCCCATGATTCATTAGGATGGAGAGACAGTCAAACAGAATCAAACTGTAATTGTGGTGAAGATTCAGCTTTAGTCTTCTTCACTGAGGTTTATCATACTCTGGTATCAGGATTCCATCTGCTTAATCAATATCTTGCTCTTGAGCATCGGCTGAGGAAAAGATCTAAATAAATCTATTCCATCTTCAATTTAATTTAAGGGCAACATGTGCCTGCTTATGAGGTTTAGCATGTGTCTTCTATTAGCATAAATTAAAATGTCTGGTACCTTTGACAATGATATTGCCTCTGGTGCAAAACAGCAGATTGCACAGATTTATAAAGAGTCTGTAGCTTATAACTTGGAAGGAAAAGATGCTTCATGTGTCGTAGGCCTGACGTATCCAGATGTCTTAAGTCTTAAGATATACGAGCAGAACAATTCTAGGAGAAAAGATGATTCAAAATTCATTTCTTGGACTTCTGGTTTGAGATGGAACAAGTGAAGTTGATTCAGAATCTTCTCCATGGCTCCGGGGCAAAAAAGTGACAGTAAATTGGCTTTACTCAAGATTGGGAAGAATTAAAGCCAGCAGTAGTGAACCCAGAATGAGAGGTCCCTTGTGTTTCCCCCTCATTGGTCATTTGTGGTCCACAAGACAATTGCCCGAAAAAGAGCAACATGTGTGAGTACCAGTGTGTGACAGAGCACAAGCACAAGAAATTCACCAGAAATCTGTAAGAAGAGTCATGCTGCATCAGATCAAAGTTCTGTCTGGTCCTACATTTTGTTCTTTCCATAGCCAATCAGATTCCTATGGAAAATACAACCAAGGCATGAGTGTAGTACCATTTGATCACATTGCCCAGTAATTTGGAAATTGGTTCCTTGTATTGCCTGTGATTCATCTCATTGAAATTAACATTTCACCATCTTGATTAGTAACTATTTGGGAGTTTCGTCCCCTGTGAATTTGTCTAAGCAGGTGCTACAGATTGACTCTGAAGAATATTTCCTTTTGCCTGTCTTGAATCTCCTTCCATTTAGGTTTGTTAAATGAAGCTAAATTATAGTACAGTATGTGTGTGTATGTGCCTTGAAGTCGTCTGTCAATTTGTGGTGACCTCATGAATTTCACAGAATTTTCTTGGGCAAGGAATACTCAGAGGTAGTTTTGCCAGTTGCCTTCCTCTGAAATATAGCCTACAGCACCTGGTATTTGTTGGTGGTCTCCCTTCCAAATACTAACCAGTGCTGACCCTGCGTAGCTTCAAAGATCAGAGAGGATCTGGTGCCTTTAGGGTATTTCGATAGGTGTTAGGAGGAGGAAATTTTCTGTATACATCCTACACACTTTGTGTAGTTTTATACATCTCTAGTATGTTGTCATTTATTTGGTCATGCCTCTCTTTAAGCTAAATGGTCCCGAACATTGTAAATTTTCCTCATATGAGAGCTTTTTGGGCCCCTTGCTCATTTTTGTCTACCTTTTTCTTTATCTTAGTTCAGTATACCTTCTGCTATGTAGTAACAAGAACTTTTACAGTATTGCAAGTGTTAAAATAGGTTTTAATGAAGACGTTATGAGATTTTTTTTTAAATCATTCCTGTCCAGGTGATCTCCAACATAGAATTTATTCCTTTCACAAGGAGGAAACTTGCCTTTTTCTGGCTGGATGTGCACCGTTCAGGCAAAATGTAATCTTTTTTTCCACACAAACAAGTGGAGAAGAGTGCTTTCAAAGTAGTGATGCAGCTGGATTCAAGCTTTCAAGAGGGATCCTGCTGTGTATATGTGTATGTGTGTATCTGAATGGATGGATTTGAGAGATGGAGAAGGAATGAGAAGATAACTGTTTTTTCTCTCTCTTAAGATTATTAAGAGGGACTGAAAACAGGGAGAAATCATATATTTTGTTTGATTGGGTAGGATTGCAACCTTGACCAGCTTCCCACTGGTAAAGTATATCTTCTCTCTCCTGCTCCCTGACTGTTCTTGGCATCTGCTTCTGTTTGGGTGTCTCTCTTTGCTTCCAAACTGGTGACCATTTAACCATCTTGAGTTCAATATTAGAATAATTATCTCAAATTGTTTTACTCTATTTTTGTAAGAGACTCAGAATTGTATACTTATTGCAATTTGGTTACTGAACTACTGAGGTTCATGAAGAGCTCTGGAGCACCTGTGTAGTTCAGGGATCTTCTGGTGGGCAAGGCACACATAAAAATGAAAAGGCAATATAATCCATCTCTGCTTCTTTGTTTTGCTGGCTGATGCTTGGTCTTAGAATCTTCCAAGGATAATTCATTTGGAAGTAGAGTCTATACCTTCTGAAATGCTCAAAAGGCTGTTTTGTCCTGTTGTGGAAAAGGCCTTCAAATGATTATGATAGATTTAACTGACAACGTAACTGACTTTTCTTAACCATATGCTTATATGATAAATCATGGCAATACCTTTGGGTGACAGCCAAAAACACAGAGAAAATAAGATATTCCCTACCCTAGAAGAAGAAAGTCAAATGCTTTTCAACTGTCAGCAACCTTTTCATTTACAGGGGAAAACTCAAGAGGTTGGAAATGTTACCTTTTGAACTACAGTTCCCAGAATTTCCCATCATCATGTTAGTGGACTTCCTGTCTGAAGGATTCAGGAAATGGATTCTGGGAATTGTAGATAAAAAGAAATCACTTTCTTTTTTCACTCTGGAATAAAGGACTATTAAGATGGCAGCGGTTTATAAAAGGTCAGAGATTGAAAACTATGACCAAGTATTTTCTCCACTATAATACCAAAACCAATAAAATTGCTTGTCAGGATAAAGGAAGTACATCTTTCATAGTGTGCATAGAATTCATCATCAGATGTACTGCACAGTTCTGCCTTAGATGTTCAAAAAGATATATAAATTTAATTGAGGCTAGGTCTGTGAATTATTATTAATCCCCGATGGTTGAATGACCTCTTTCATGTTTAGAAGCCATATATTTCGGACTACTAGATGCTGGGACAGTCACCATAAGATGGTGAGTATCTTTCTGCTCTGTTCTTTTTCCTTTGCAGAATTACTAGTGTGACAGATAGAATGTTGGGTGAGATGAGCTTCAGTCTTACCTGGAGGAAAGGACAGAAGATTATCTGAAGGGCGTATGTTCTTATCATAAAGAACAAGAAGTACTGTTGCTACTAGTGCTTCCCTTTTTTTGCAACTCCTCCTCCTGATATGACTTTTTACAAGTAAGATTGGAAACATCTTACAACACTTAAACAGAAGTTAAGGTGACTAGAAGACATATGCATACACAGTAGAAAGAATGTATTTGTCATTTCCTTTTTTATTACATCTTTGTCCTGTTCTTCCTGCATTGGCCCATGGTTATATTCATGGCTCTCCTTCCTTCCACTCTGTGCTCAGAAACAACCAATAGTGGGTCGTGGACCTTCATGCCAAAATAGTGGAGGGTGGTGAGAGATGCCTTCCTTACTTGGTCCATGAGCTACTACTGCAAAAAAACTGAAAGAAAGCTTAGACTAGAGGGAAGTGACTGGGCCAGGATCATTTAATGCAACTGCAAACTCCCACAAAGAATGAAAGGTCATAGGGATAGTAAGTATGGTATGGGACAAACACATGAGGAAAGGAGCTGAGCATTTTCAGCCTGATGAAGAGAAGGCTGAGGGGTGACATGATTGCACTCTTTAAATATTTAAAGGGCTGTTGCAGAGAGGAGGAGTCAGGTTTGTTCTCTGCTTTCCCAGAAGTAGGACCAGGTCCAATGGTTTTAAGTTATAGGAGGGTGGATTTCAGTTGAATATTAGAAGGAACTTCTTGATGGTGAGAGTGGTTTGGCAATGCGACCAATTACCTAGAGAAGCAGTGGGTTCTCTTTCTCTGGTTTCTTCAAAAAGCTACCTGCTGGAGATATTTTAACCTGCATTGAGTAGGAGTGGGGAGGAGTTGCATTTGATGGCCTATTGGCCCCTCCAGCTCTGTATTTTAGTATTATATTTATGCTTCTTCATTCATTTGACATAACACAGATATTTAAAAATAATTCAATGATATCCTAGCCAATGCTTGGAAGCAGAGAAATATTATAACCTGGCACCAAAATGGTGATAATGTTGAGGCCAGGTGGACCTCCCTGAGGAGAGCAATCAAATACTAAAAACGGTTCCTGTGTAACGTAAGCCATTTACTTTATAATCCCTGTTCTGAATTAATTCAGTAATGGTTTGCAGAATCTAGTGCCTCAGTTAACTAGAGCACTGGAAATTTATCCAGAGAATGACAGGACTTACTTTAAAATTGGAATGAGCACATGGCAGTCTTGTGGCTGGTTTAGGTCTCCAGATCAGACATCCTCAACAACCCTTTCCCTTAGCCAATCTATTTTTCCCATTTGATAGAGTGGGATGGGATTGGTGAGAATGACATAGATAGTTTCTGATTCCTGCATGCTCATGGGTACTTAGAAGAGTTTGCAGAAGCCTGTGGTGAAGCTTCCTTTTGTAAGGAAGAGGATTATCAGTAAGTGGGCAGCAGCAGGGTGTGGGTGAATGTACTAGTGATGGGCATCACAACATCCCTTTGGCCTTGCACTCTGCTTAGGCCAGTAGTTACCAACCAGGGTTTTATAGCCTTATAAAGTCTATTGCTCCTTTTTAGGAACTTTGCAAAAAAAAATTTCAAAAAAAGTGACAACTTTTAGTGTTTTAGGTTTATAACCCATACAAATATGTAAGAAGACTTCTTTCAAATAATATAAGACATCACAGACTGATTCCAGAAGCTCTTTTTCATACTTATATGGTATCAGCAGTTCCCATGACACTCAAGACATAGGCATGGAAAATGCAAGTACAGCAAGTCTAGATACCCCGTTTTTTCTTGAAGTGGTGTGTTCCAGAAGTAGTAGCAGTTGTGATTGAAGAACAAGATGAAATGCTGTTTTCTTCTGATACTCATTATGATTATTATCTTGATCAGAATTTCCTCCCTTTCATCTCCATGTTCTGTGAAAGACCCTGTGGTTTCATTGAAAAAGACAAGCCATATTTAATAAAGTTGACATGAAATAGCAGCAGGCCTAGTAGAGATGTGAGGCTGTTGCAAGAATTTAAGACTGGCTGCAGTCAGGTTTAGGATTCACAGTGGACTTTATGGCCATTTCCGCACGGGGTATTTGAAACAGTGCAGTCCATCCTCCAGGGAGGACGTCTGCACCTGGGAGTGGACTGGTTATGGACTATTTAACGTAGATCCGCACCTCAGCCCGCTCTGGAACGACCCCAAGTGGTCGTCCAGCGTGCTTTTGAAAAACCTGTTTCTTTCGGTTTTTCAAAAGCACGGAGCGCGCCAGTGCGAGCCTGCTCCCTTGTGCAGATTTGCAGGCTTGCACCAATGCGAGCCTGTGATCTGCCGGGGGTGGACTTTAGGCTGGCGAGCTTCAACAGTTGGTCGAGACCCTCGACCAACCAGAAGCTGCCATTTTCGATGTCGGAGCAGTGCGGCACAACAAGCATGCACTGCTCTGGAGCAGCCTGGACCAGACGGGGGAGCCATAAGACTCGGTAAGTAGCAGCACGGGGCGATTCCCTCGCCCCATGCAGAAATGGCCTATATCATGTCTTTTGGAAGATAGGGAGGCAAATGCATATGGTATCTATCTATTGGCAGTCCCTGTCCACAGCACCCTGTTTTCTCATTTTTTGTTAATTCATTTTCTGTGCAACCATGCACATTGAATTTGCAAACTCTTTTGCAAAGAGCAACATCGAGTGAAAGTTCTGCATTCAGGATAAATGGCACTTATTCCCCAACACCATGTGGGGCATTATGCTATAATTAGGTTTGTGGTATTTTGTTTGTTTGAGCTATTTGTGTGGAAGAGGAGAAAGAGAGTCAAAGTAAAATATACAGGTCAGTCAAAAATAAAGATACATATGCCCAACTCACATATGTACCTTATGGTGAACATAGTTGGCCTTTAGGATGTTGGTGGACCGCAACTCCCAGAAATCCTTATGATGTTCGCTAAGAATGCTGGGAACTGCAGTTCAAGAATATGTGGAAGGCTGCACTTTACCAGCCCCTGCTGTAGGTCATGTGACTTCTACAAACACTGTTTATTTGATATATCTGCCCTTTGTTCTTCTGACAGTTTAACTTCTACAATGTTTGTTATTGTACAAGTTACTGTTGCTGTGATTGTGTGCCTCCAAGTCATTTCCAACTTACAGTGACCCTAAGGTGAAACTGTCATGGGGATTTCTGGGGCTGAGAGTGTGTGATGTGTCCAGGGTCACCTAGAGGGTTTCCATGGCTGAGACTCCAAGGTCACAGTGCAACATTCGACCCATTACAGCAGGCTGGCTCTCTGTACAACTTTAGTTCATATATTTGGCTCCAGGACACAGTTTGAAGAAAGCATATGATACAGTGAATCTGCATAAGCAAAGAAGGTCTGGATGATGCTGGTGTTTGGATGTGAACTCCACCTGGGGGCCTCATAAATAAAATAAATCTGTGAGAGTAAATTCTGTTTTGAAGATGTGTTTGAGCTCTATCTGCATAAGAGTGAGTTATGTTGTTGATGTTTTATTTAGGCCTTTTCATTACAGGTTGGGCTCTGAAAACCCATGAATCTAGTGAATGTAGTTTGTCATTCTATAAACCCAAGGGAGAGAGTGCTGATCTGAATATTTCATGATTTTCTCTTTTCCAAGATCTTTGTTACGACAGTGCAAAATCTAGAGTTTTGAAAGGGGTTTTTGTTGTTGTCGTCATTTGCTATAACTTATAGAAAGTTGTAGCTCAGACAAGTAACTTGGTAAATCTCTTTTAGAGGGGTGCTTGTAATTGTTTGTTGCATGATTTTCAGAATTCTTACCAGTGTTAAACAGTCACCCTATTTAAGTATATGTGCATAAGATACTAAATTCACAGAGACTTTACTTGGTGGTCTTTTTTCACTGGTGAAGTTAGAGCTCTTTCCAATTTGTCTCCAGCTTTTAATGTTCTGTGTTAATAGCAAGAAAGGGTAATGCCCAAATAGGGCTATCATGTTTAAAGCCAAGTGTTCAAAATGGTGAGAATGTAAAGGCTACTAAACAGCTTTAGTCTTTGAAGTGTAAAACAGGCTTGAAATTCAACATAGCCCAGAAATAAGTATGACACTTGTACTACCAGAAAAGTGTTAATATAATGACTTGGCTGCGTTCCAACCTGATAATTATGGTCTTTCTACTTCAAATACTTCCTGGAGAACCAACCGAAAAGAATTATCTTCATTTCCTGTTGCTGAAAAAAAATCTCACTTAATGTTTCTTTAATTTTTAAATTTGAGTATAAAAATGGGTAAATTTGGTTTCATGGTGCCAGCAAATGACCTAGAAAAGGTACAGTTGTATGCGTCTTTACCTGAAAATAAATCCAGCTTGCTTTCTGTCCCAAGTAAACAAGTTTTGATTGCAACGAGAGCTACCAGCCCAGAGAAAGGCATCGTAAAATGTCTCTGATACTGGATAGTGACTCCAACATTGATCATAAGGCATTGCGTTGGAGGATATACATATTCCTGGAAGACTTGGAGCCCAGACTGGGGGCTTGGATGAAAGAAACAGTTCCCTTGTTAAACATAGACCAAACCTTCTGAGAATCTGCATCCCCAAAGACTTGTACTACCTGTCCATGAGAAAAATTGTCCCCCTTAAAGACAAGAAAAGTTCCGAAAGGTCAGACTCCATCCTGTTGAGAGACTGTGTTCCTCCTTGAGGAAGTAAGTGCCACATTCTGTTCATTTCTGTGTGTTTGTGTGTGTGTGTGTGTTTGTGTGTTGCCTCTTTTTGCCCCAGAAGGTTTTACATGCTGCTGTGGATTTGTCCAGTTAAGACAAAATAGTGTATGATGTCCTGGCTCAAGACAGAAAGAAACACAATTGACTTATGCTTTGGAAATGATTTGTTCAAGACCAATTGGTCCAAAAAACAGAGTGTTTTTGTTTTGTTTTTGATTAACTATACCACTATACCTATACTTATAGCACAGCATTATCAGCATCATGTAGACTGATTGGACTAGTCTAGTCTAAACCTCAGCCAAGGCATAGCATAAGAGTTTTGAATGCAGAAGTCCACTACAATTCTCCTGTCACCAGTTGCAGGACTCACTGTGTCACTGCAGAAGACCCCACCCCCCACAACCATTCATGGATGGTGGAGAGAGGAGGGGAAGATTGGAGGCATGTGGCTCTGTTCCCGTAACCAGATGCAGACTGAGGACATCTTCTCTCAGGATCCACTGGGGTCCTCTAGAAGTTTCAGTGGATGTTGTCCTTGGTGTGTGTCTGGCTATGGGAACATATCCAGCTACTTCTCTGTTCTTTACCAGCAATGGAATGTGTGTGCAGGGTGGAGGTGTGTCAGGGGAAATGGTGATTCAGGGAAGGGGGCTTTCATCATTGCAAAGGGAGGAAGAGACTATCAGCCTCCACAACAGCCAAAAAAAAAAAAATACATGTGCAAGTGAAAGGTGGAATTGCATATGTTTGTGTCATTAACAGGATGCCACCCTTATACTAGTATAAAGTTTTGTAAAAGAGATCAGTTCCTTTCTGTTTATTTCCGAAGCAACTCTTGAATATGGGTTTGGCAGACAGGCTGCAAGGCTTGGATCAGTTACTTCTAGTATTTCAACTGCTAGAATCATCCTCCTAGCACATCCACAGTGACTAGGGGGTTCTAGAAGTTGTAGTCCATTCTCAGGTTCTGAGAGATCATAGCTGAAAAGCATGGAAAGAGAATGGAATTTCACTTCCGGGTTGTTGTTTTTCTGGTTTTAATTAAAAATTGTATTAACAGAACTCGTCTCTAAGAGATAAACAAATCTATGAGCGGACAGCAATAAATCCCACTCAGAGTCCCAGAAATAAGCTGGTTTGTAGTAAGCCTTCTGGTGAGTATGGTACCAGCCTATGTAAATTACAGAAGGCTGAGAAAATGGTCAGAAGGAGAGGCTGAGGGAGGAAATTGCTAGATCCAGTTGGAGAACAATGCAGAATAGCTGTGCCAGCTGGTGTGTGCAGCATGATCCTCAAGAGCTCTGGCTTAATGTCAGACATGACATGTTGTGCTTGAAACAAATAAGATCGTATAATCTTCAGATAGCTGCTCTTAATATTCCGGTTACAGATTGCATGAGGTCTCGCACTGTGCTTAGTATGTGTATTTGTGGAAATGGGCATGACAACCATTTTGGCTGGAGAAGATCTGTTGTCCCAAAGTACAGCAACACCAGACATGTTACATTCATGCTTCTGGTATTATGAACATAATAATGAACTCTTCCCCTAACTTGATTACAGCTTAACCTGTTTAGTTCATTGACAAACAAATTGTATGATGCTTAGAGTAAAACATTTATCACTTCCAGGAGCCATTTGAGAAGATAAATATGGATACGTGCTGATTTTGCTGTCTTTTTAAAATATAATAAATATATAGTAGTATATAATAAATATATAGTAGTCATTTATTTATTTCCTTCTCTAGTCTGCCAATTCAGTGTAATAGTCTAGTCCTATACAGACGTTTATCTATACTGTTTGAATACAGTCCTTCACAGATACCATCTCTGGACTAAATCCATCCTGTTATGCCGTCTAGAGCAGACCCATTAAAGCACTGAAATTTATACATTTGGAATTTGCAGCTTGCACAAGTCTTGATTTATTACTCAGCAGTTGACTCAATCTCAAACTAATTTCCAGCTGATCTAGTTGGAAACAACAGTTGGATTTAGGCCATCTTTTACAGTGTTTCCAAATTGTAAGCAGGCGTTTCTGGAATAGAGATAACTATATGCTTCTATAACAAAAACATACAGTGGAATTAATTTGACCAGGATAGCATGAAATAATCTAAGAAATCACTTTAGCTCACTTTTGTGTCCAGAGTTCTAAGCAGTCAGGGTGAAACTACAAATTATAACAAACATTTAGAGATATTTCCTTTAATGATACCCCTCCATCCATTGTTATTGAACACCCACAACAAGAGTGCCTGATGCCATGAGAACAGAGGCTAGTGTTTAAGGGCAAAGGAGACAGTGCCAACCAAACTGTTCTTTCTTCTGTCTTCTAACCTGTAATGAGATCCTCTCTCCATCAGATTAGTTTAGTTGAATTTCAGCTGATTATGGAGAACCGGAAATAGGCCTCCACCATCTCAAACTTTGGACAATAACACTAACCTTAAACCTTTTCACACCACCCACTTTTACAGCTGTGCTTTCTCCTTTAACTGCCACGGCTGCATCGTGTGAAATCCTGGTACTTGTGGCTTGGCCAGGCAGTAGAGCAGCTCTCTGGGTGAGAATTCTAAATACCCTAAAGCCAGCAAACCACAGGACAGAACCATGGCAGTTAATGTGGAGTCATAGCACATAGTGAAAGGACCCCCTGAGAAGAGATTTTCAGATTTTGATAGGTATGCATAGGCCTAAATGCAGTTGCTAATCCCAACCAGAGTAGAACCAGTAGAGCTTAATAAGTGTTGCCTTATTAAATTCCCATTGATCCATTGAGTCTACTTTATTTGAGACTAGCAATTTGATTTAGGCTACAATTAAGTGGAGTAGGGCTGGATTTATCAATAGGCAGAGTTAAACACCTGTCTCAGAAGAACCAAACTGTTTTTTTAACCTACTGTTCTTTTATTTTTACTGCCAGTGAGTGGTTCTTGTGCCCCTTTTTCCCTTATGTGCCAAAATAGCTCAACTGCTCTTGGGTACTCTATACCTTGAATTCAGTGGGTTAGAGAGCTGTGGAAAAATGACTCATTTGGGCTTCATCACCCAGAATGTCCTGGCCAGCATGACCCAAGACTATGACCAGAGACCCTTTTTCATTGCCTGCATTCTGTGGAATCCTGGGATTTGTAATTTGGTGAGGCACTAGAGGAGCTCTTTGGCTGAGAATTCCAAACTGTAGATCCCAGCATTCTGTGAGAACTTGCTATGCCAGTTACAGTGGAATCATAATGCTATAGTTCTGCAATGTGAAAGTGCTTCTGCTCTTTAAGGTTTCCCTGCCCTCCATAGCAAGTGCTGAAGAGAGATTTGGGGCTGTGAAATGGAGAGGGAATCCCCCCTGTTAGCTCTGTTGGAAGCATTCTGTCTGCAGAACAAATCCATTGGATCTAGGTCAATGAGATTTTGTTATGTGCAGAGGTGTATAGCATCTAGCTGAAAAGTTGTAACCTAATCAAAATATGAAATTTCAGATCTTATTCATCTATCTTTTAATCAACAAGATAAATAATAATAATTATGATACTCACCGCATGTGTTATCGTCCATAAAGCTATGACATTTATAACATGTGGCCAGTGACCTACCAAATGGCATTTCTTAATCAGCCACTTGGCAAGCTACATTTCAGACTCGGGGGGGGGGACTTTTTAAAACAACTTGTGATAATAGCACAGTTTTCTGATTTTCAAAGAAAAAAATTTAAAAAGATCACCCTGGTTATGCACGTTTAATATTGAATTTTGGATTCCAGATAGCTTTTTTAAAGTGAGAAAATTAATAATGTTTGTAGACTGCGGCTTTCAAAACAATGGCTGTTACTGATTCATGATGGCCATCGTATGCCATCACAACTTATTTTGGGGGCCACTATGTAGGTCAGATCTCTTCCAACTGCACATTGACCCAAAGCTTTCCCCTCAACAATCCACTTTGTAAGCCATGCAGCTCTTTCCAGCACAGTCACTTGTGGTCTGTCAGATAGCAGGGAGATCACTGACAATTGATCCAGCTATTTTCCTTTAGCTAGAGGTACTGCAAGGATGTCATCTGCAGCCACGTCCTTTGACCTCTGGAGGTTCTAGTTGGTGCCTGTCAGAACGCATCCAGCTAAAAGAAAATACATTGACACATCACCAATGATTCCCCCCCACACACACACACACTCTATGACAACATGGAAATGATGAGGTGTAGCTATGAAGATATAGCTACATGAGACACGTACATTTCCCAATGCAGGATCTTGGCCAGTGTTAGCAAAAAACTGGATTTCAAAAACATATTATACAAGGAAAACATGATAATAAAAAATTTCAGCCTCAAGCAGGGAGTGAACAATAATAGCCTTCCAGATGATGTTGGATTTCAGCTCCCAACACCATAGGCGATGCTGGCTAAGATTGCTTGGACTTCCAATCCAATGACATCTGGATAACCACATGATTCCCATACCTGGTCTATAGCTATACCAGGACCAAGACCTAAGGTTTGGGTTTTCTTGGCAAGATTTGTTCAGAGTGAGGTTTCCTTTTCTTTCTGATGAAGCTGAGGCCATTTCTGTACTACACTGTTATAGTGCTATTATTCCACTTTCAACATCCTGTGGAATTCTGGGGTTTGCAGTTTGGGGAGGGGCCTTTAGAATTCTCAGCCAGAGAGCTCTTTGGCCTCGGTAAACTACAAACTCCAGAATTCCACAGGATATTGAAAGTGGAATAATAGCACTGTGATAGTATAGTGCAGAAAGGCCCCGAGAGAGTGTGATTTGTCCAGTGTCATGCAGTAGGTTTCCATGGCTGAGCAGGGATTTGAACCCTGGTCTCCACACTTGTAGTCCACTGATCAGACCACTATACCACTCTGGCCTGTAGCTGTACCAGTACCAGGATATTATGTTGGTACTAGCCAACATTTGGAGGATTTAAAACTGTTATGTTAAATAATTCAGTATTGAACTTTACAAACAGATAGTGGATTCTAGCCAGTATTTGAAAGAGGGAACAGGTTTAAATTGCATACTCTTTCCAAATTATGTTCCTCTTCTCTTGATTCTCTACAAATATTTACATGCAGAACTGTGTTACTAAGCAGTTTCTTTCAAAATGAGGAAGCGGCAGTAAATCTGTGGGATGTTTCTCCAATTCTCGATTCACACAAGTTGAGTGAAATCCATCTGTGTATCTTTCAACAAATCCTCAGGTACAGTAAACCTAACAGAAATTAGAATAAGCACTAAGCATGCAGCTCTGTGGCAAGCTCCAAACAGCTATTCCCAGGGACTGGCTGTAAGTGGTTAAATTCCTCTCCTACCACACAAGTCTGTTAAGTAAGTTTAAGGCCAATATATTTGGAACATCTTTGGCAAGCTAAAGTGAAGCCAATGGGTGCTGGTAGCCTTTCTGTGAGAATAGTCAAAATGTAAGAGATGATGCTTTTAATCTGATATGTTATCTTTTGTTGTCTGATCATTTTCAGCCTTCAGCCCCACCCCTTTCTGACAGCATTGGCTCTAATGCCACAAATGTGTGAAATAAATGTCTTCAGCTTTACTTCATGTGTAACAGGTTGGTAGGGCTGGATGAAAATTTGACAGAAATCTACATTTTGCATTGTAAGGTACTTGGTGAAAACACATTTGAAAGGCTTCAGTCAAAACAAACCTCAGCTGCACATCTTTTTGGCACAAGCCAGATGGAACTAAGTGACTTATCTGAATCACACTGCGAAAAAGGAAGTGCATCAAGGAGGTGTGACTTTGCATAGATACCAAGCAATTAAGTGTTCTCACTCAGCGCAGCAAACAGGAACTCATGTGGTTTGTGCTAGTCTGACATTTTTGTGAAAGTCAATTTAGAAACAAACATTTAGTGTAATTATTATTCCATAACAAATGCAATAAACTGTTGTGCAAGAACACTATGTGAAAACAAATTGAGAAGCATTTTAATTGCCTACCAACTCATATATGAATAAATAATCAAGAGGATATTTGTTTACTGATAAATGGACAGTGAATAATAATAGTTAACTGCAAAGTGGTTATTTCCTGGGAAACCAACGATTAAATTACCACAGTGAGAGCATGTTTTTGTATACAAATTACTACATGCTTCCACACTAGAAGTACACAGGGAAACTTGTTTCTCAGGAATATAAAAATTTATCCTTCTTTAATTTCTCAGTCACTATCTTGTTCTGTTACCAATACTGTGTTGAACTGCAAGTCTTTTATTTTAAAATGGTTTGGTTTTGTTCTGTTTTGGTTTTGCATTTTTCCCAGTGTAAAGTTTTATATATTATTTTTCAGTCTACATTGCCTTGTATGCATTTTTTGTATTCAGTAAAGTGAAATTATGTGCATTTTTAGTCTTATGCATGTGTGCATAAGTTTTGTTTATACATACTTTTATGTGCTTTTTTTGAAATTCATTGCAAGCCTTGCAAATGTATAGAACACATATAAAACACAATATGTTTTGTTTTGCTGCCAGTGTTGGAAAGTTATGGAATCAATATTTTTTATAAAGAAATGCAGTTTCTTTTCTAACAACACAAGGCAAAAAGCCCTATGGATCATTCCAAAGGCCTATCTAGTTCAACTTCCTGTTTTCCACAGCAGTGAGTCAGATGTCTATTGAACTGTATGGACTCTTCTAAGGAGTTAGTTGCCTCTCCTTTCCTGGGCTAATTGAAGGTGTTGATTTTTATGATTAAAGCTTCAAACCACTGTCTGAGAGAATACATGTCTCATTATTGAATTTATCTAGAAGTGATAGATGGGCATGAGAGAAAGGGCCTTGGCTTTCTTGTCCCAGATTGGGGAATGTATTCCTCTCAGAGTTTTGTAAATATTGTAGTCTTACTGCTTTTAGGACAGGTGTCTGGACTTTTAAACTGCTTTTTCTTGTGGTGCATATTTAATGGTGTTGACTAAACTGTGTTTAAATGTCTGTTGGCCACTTGTTGTGCTCTTTTTTTGTGATGAGATAAAAATATACTCCACCCTTCCTCCGTTAAGCTTTGGGTGACATACACAGACCTAACTTATCTCTCCTTGCAATATTTTTGCAAGACAATCAGAAGGAGAAGATGACAATTTTTCTAAAATAATTTTGTTTATTTTGTGGTTGAGTGGAGATTTAAACCCAAACTGCCTTGGCCTAAGTCTAGTACTCTGTCAACACTGGCTGTGAAATATTTTTCTTTGACTTCCTCCCACACCCAAGAAGTTGAGGGGTAACAGTTTTACCATATAGTAGCTCTGAACAGAAGCTTAGGTTGAAAGACAGTGACTTCCCACTTAATACATGGGAGAGGAAGGAGTGGTAATTCTGCAGTAGGAACATATCACGTTCTCTGTTTTGAAAAGGAATGCTTTGTAAATTGTTCTGCAGACAGATATTTCCAACCATCTGGGAAAGCAGGGTAATGAATTTCCATCTGTGATGCAACCATATAAAATATTAGCGGTTTGGAAAGTGTTGGTAAGGGCACCCAGTTGATGCAAGGACTAGAGCATCTGCTAAATCTGGGCAAATAACAGTCAGATTATATTCGTTTCATTAGCCATTTGTTTGATTAAGAACTGGTTTTTTTAAAATAATGGTTTGGTTTTCTGATGGAATGAATTCTGCCTTTCAGCTCCCAAGTTATCAGATATTGTGAAATTATTGAGCTCTTCTGAAAAGATGTTATTTCATATTGGCTTTGCAGCAGGTTATGCTACCTATCTCGAAAAGGAAGGGAATGGCTATTGCTAATTTGTATATTTTATTTACAAGTAAAATTTGATAACTGACCTGGATTGTACTTATTATGTACCAGGCCCAAGCAGCAGACAGCAGGTGGAAGCTTGTTTCAAGCAAGTTAGGTGGCAACCTAACTTCAGAAATATTTTCCTTATCTCTTCCATTTATTCCTGTCTATAGCAACAGACATTCTTCCTCTGTAAGCAGAGAGGAAAAAAATCAAGGAGGCCTATGTGCAGAACAAATGAATAACATTGCTCAAAAGTTATCTTTCACTTCACTCAGTGCCTGTTGAATATCTTTGATAGATGATCGCTTGTAACTGAGCTTCACTGATGTACAAAAAAGCTTTTCTACTATGTTTCCCTTATTAAACAGTAACAGGAAACAGTTCAATATGTATTGAGAAAAGTGTTAGCTCAACCTCATGGACCTTAGAGGAGGTATTCTGTTCTACTCCTGGCACTGGAATAGAGCAAATATACTTTTTGAAAAAAAGTGGTAATGTTGATGGTAGACAGAGGAGAGTTGGGGTGGGGAACAATTTAAGGGCAACTTATTTACTCTGGATTTCTGAGGAGGGGAGGTAGAAACTAAAAATGCTCTGTACTGATCAATGGCTGTAAAAAATGAGTTAGAAAAGTTCCACCAATGAACTATATTTGTTTAATGTAACCAGAGACAACTTCACTATCGCATATCTTAGACATAGCACAAAACTAGGGTTGTGTGAGTTAGCAAAAGTATGCCCCCTTCTCCTTTTTCAGGTGAGTAAGGAAGTGGGATTGTTCAGGTAAACTATAGCTTAAACTAACCACAGTGAGTTCTTTAGAGAAATCATGGTTTGTGTTAAACTGAATCCTGAGATAGTTCCCCTTGGGTAGCAGCACAGTTAGTCCACACTTTAATTTACCTTTACAGAGGTGGGAGGGGGAAGAAAACACGTGAACTGGAGGTCTGATGTGGTTCATTCCTGTAGCCATGGTATAATGCAGAAGTGAGCAACTTCCAGGGCCTGGAGGCCACATTGGCCCCAGCCTGTGTGTTGCCTATCCCTAGACCAGCACTAGAATTTTCTCTGACACTCCTGATCCCATTGTCCTGCACCTTTGTCACCTGCCATCAACCAGTCTCCATTGTCTTTTCTCCTACTTCTCAAGAGTTTCTTGGCATTTCCTTTACATCTGCAGAGTAGCCAGTTCATTTCTCTCTGTGTGTCTGAGCTGCCTGGCCACCCTAAGGAAAGAAATAAGGAAAGAAAATCCTTTGCTATAGGCTTTTTACCTATAGGCTATTCCTAGGCTATACCTGCTCTGCATCCTGGGCCGTTTTCTGTGCATGTATTTCATGTTTGGTTGCCTGCATATAGTCCAATGGAAAATGAGAAATCTGATTTTAAGTCTTCATATATCTGGTGTTTGATCTTAGTGGAATGACATCTGGAAATAATGTCCCCACCCAGAAATAAAATAATGGAAATTCTGTTTAGTAAAAATATGTCTTGGTGAAAAATGAAATTCCCTTTTCTGCTATTAAGTAAGGTTTTATTTATACTTCTGACAGTATATTATGCAGATAAAACAGGGGGAAAAAACAACCAAGGGAAATCTGTGCAAAATCAAAAGGCCTATGAGTTGTCTTAGAGATAAATAGGCTTGTAGCTGACTTTCATGTTAGGACTGGAATAGCTAATAGCATCATTCATTTCAGATTGATTTTTGAAAGATTCGGTGTTGTGAGTGGAATGTCTCATAACCAGCTGCGATGTCTTGGATGAAAACATGAATATATTAAGCAGTATTCTCTTTTGCTATTGATTTGTGGCACATACTATCTGAAAACATGTGCAAATAAAGACAACCAAGACTTTTTTTTTTATTAATGGGTGATATGGATCCAGATATCTTTAGATACATTATCCTTGGCATTTATATATTGCATTTGAAGTGCCAAAGTGGTTTGCAAACATAATTTCACTAATCATTAGTTCAAGAGTATTAAGGAAGGCCATTGGAATTGTTCTCAAGTTGTAGATTTCAGGACTAAGATAGATAGGAGAGCTTGTTGAAGGTAACTATGTGAGCCAAGATCTGAACTACTTTTTTTGCGGCTCAGAAAATTAATCTCTAAGCTACATCAACAGGTCAGAGCACCAAAACCAGCTTCAGTGAAACTTCCCCACAAAATAACTGGTGACGATAGATGCATTTGCAACATTGAAAAACAAACTTTGACCTCTATTTGCAGTCTGCATTCTTCTCACAGAGGTAGCTGGTGGTTTCTGTGGCGATGAGATGGTAAATCCACTTTGATTTTTAGACCAAATTTTAAAGGAGTGTGGGGACAAGAGTTGAGCACCTTGGATAGCTTCTTTACAATTTATGCTAAAACCTGTGGCAGATTCACTGTTCTGCTGACAAGGAATCCACCAGCTGCCACTGTCTGTCTGTGATCTGTTTGGTTTTCTTCAGCATTTCAAAAGGCATCACTTTCTGTCCTTTATTTCCTCTCACCTGCTTTCGAAAACACTTTAGCTGCACTTATGGCAGCCTGTTTCTCTTGGGATTCCATTGCATTTCAGAGAGTCAGCATTTTTAATTCACTATGAAGAGCCTAACCTTTTAAAAAATTTACTGGAAGTACTTAAATGTCAGTAAAAAGAAATGGCATGATGTTTCATGTGCTGCCAGCTGCTTTGAAGTTATTGATGTTTTAATAGCACTCCTGTATACTATAAAGAGTGGGAGTTAACTGCTGTTGATTGATCTTTATTCCTTCTTGTCTGCCAACTTCCAGAAGTGGTTTGTCACTTATTAGAGGGTAAATTATATTAATCAGTCACACTAGTATTCAGCAGTCACAGTCTGAGGATGAATGGAATTCAGAGAACTCACTAATGCCTTCATATAATTTGCGGTATGATGGCATCTGCTATTAAAAATTAATTACAAGTGGCTATATTGTCTGCCTTTGTGGGATCTGCTATTTGGGTGGGCCAGTGCTAGCATAGC
The DNA here is from genome assembly GCA_948472985.1 of Iguana delicatissima. Taxonomy (NCBI): domain Eukaryota; kingdom Metazoa; phylum Chordata; class Lepidosauria; order Squamata; family Iguanidae; genus Iguana; species Iguana delicatissima. The sequence goes on along the minus strand of CAOKZL010000161.1, from coordinate 484,388 downwards.
TGGGATCCTTCAGGAACATTCTATGCAGTATGTGCCAATCAATATAGCTGCAGCACTAGATGAGTAATTCACCAAAGAAATATCCCATCTTTGTACTCTTGCTCTTCAGTCATTCACACATTACATTTTAGGTGCACACTTAAAAAAAATTAGGAGTAAATCTAAAAAGAAGATGTGAAGAGAGATTTCAGTTAATATTGCACTCTTGCATTTCTACATGGGGGAAATTTAATTTTCTTTCAATAAAGAAAGCAGTCTTTCTCATTAAAGTAGTCAAAGTCAGTGCTATCTTTTCTTTGATCTGTTTAGTTTCTTGCCAGTTAGTAACCAGTGTTGTCAAGTAGGCAAGAACTGACCTGTGGATCTTACCTGTTGATTTCCAGTATGTTATCCTCTTTACTCCTTAAAAAAATGAAAACAGTACGGCTGATTTTAACACAACAGTTGGGAGGATGGTGTAATTCAAAGTGCTTCATGGGATCTTCTTTTTGCCTACAGTTGCTTTATTTACAATATTGACATAGTAGTCAGTTTTGTAATAATCAGACGGACTTAATCTTGAATAAATATGATGAGGATTGGGCTGTTTGCATCCTCCTTCTGTCTGTCCTGGCCAGCTCCCACCTTTGCAATGTAAGTTACTTCCTGGGGCTCTAAAAGTGGAAACATGCCCAGTACCAAACAGTGATACCATTCTCATCGTTATAAGATCTTGCATGGGGAAAAAAGCAAAAGGTCCTTGTAGGTCCACTGAGAGCTGGACCCAGGACTGAGTGTACTTATAGCTGCCATTTAAACCTTGTATTGTGATTCTTAGCATAGTACTTGGGGCTAAATCTAGTTCGACATGGACTAATGGGTGTCTTAGGTTGTAAGAATTGTTGTACAATGGTCAGAACAGAGAGGCAGGAAACTGAATATATTTAAAAAGTGCTTCAGTTATATGATGTCTGGGTGAGCAGTTGGATAGAATACTGCCTGTGTACTCGTTATCTCTGCATAATTTAAAATGCTGGAAAAGTGATGGAAACAATAAGAACATCTGACAGAAGAGAGACCACAACATCACTTTCCCTCTCACTTCAAGGTTGAAAACTGTCAAAATATCCAATAGTATACAGGCTTGTGTGTCTCAGACACTTGAGATTTGTAAGGCATAACATTCAGGAGCATCTCACAGCTCTCTGTGTTGTTGTGACATCCAAATAATTTTTTTCTCTTAAAATATGAGATGTTATTCGTGCACCATATGTTTCACTTCCCACAATAAATCCATGTGACTCCTGGCTACTGCCAAGTGGGCAGGATGTCTAAATTCTTGCTGAGTTTCTAAGGATTTGAAACTAAATCTTTTTTTTTTTTTTTAAGGATGATAAAACACATTGAACTTAAAGATGAACAATTTTAAGTGACCATGTGCAGGCAGCTGGTGGGAGGGTCGTAAAAGCAAAAGACAGCAAATTGTTCCTTTATTTAGAATTGTTCAATTTTTTTACTGTCAGGGAACACTGCTTATAAAATTGTCTGCCTCTAGCACCAAAATAACTTGATCAGTCATTGGCACCTTGACTTTAGGAAGATCAGTGGTTCTACTAATCACTGATTTTCACTATCCCCAGGCCGTTTCCACACTACACTGTTGTAATGTTATTATCCCACTTCCAACCTCCTGTGAAGTTCTGGGGTTTGAAATTTTCTGAGACCAAAGAGCTCTTTGGCCAGGGCAGGGTTTGGGCAGGGGTTGCAGGAACTCACAAATAAATCTGTGAAAGTCAAACCCGCAAGTGTGGAGGACCGACTGTATAAGTGTGGTGCAGAAATGGCCCCAGTCAAATATGGAGACTCACTATTCAAGGAAATCTTTATGATTCTTCTCTAGAGCAAGGCACAGGCCCTTGTGGGAGTGAGGGTTTCCCTGTCATGTTTTTCAGAACCTGGTCATCAACTTCCAGTTACTTTTGGTTTTGGAAAAAGAACAGGAGAAAAGCACATTTTTAGATGAGTTCTCTGCAGAACTTGCCTGCTCATGTTGCACATTTTGGTAAAAATTAAATAAGAATTAAATATTCCTCTTACTTAAATGGAACTACCATTTGGGTTGGTCACCTTACCTACATTTAACTTTTCATGGACATATAGGGAGTTGCCTTACTAAGTGAGTCTGTGTAGCTCCATATTGGTCTATGTAGCTCCATATTGTCCATACTGACCAGAAACAGCTTTCCAGGGTTCCAGGCAAGAAGATTTTCCAGCTCCCTTGGGAGATACTGGGGAGTGAACCTGGGATCTTACCTGTGCAGAATGTGCTCTTCCACTGAACAACATTGAGCGTATAGTAGAATTCAGGAGATGGTAGCAGATTGATTGAGTTCACTGTGACTTTTCTGACTCCTGCCCTTTTTTTTTTTTTTTTTTTAAATTTTAGTTCTGGAAGAAATCTAAGAATCATCATGGGGAATCATGCTGGAAAACGAGATCACAGCACTGAGAAGTTAAAGGTAAGGGAAAGCATTATGCTTAAAATTAGGCTAAGAGAACAACATTGGAAATTTTAGGTCATTGTGGGTTTTCTGGGCTTTGAAGCCGTGTTCTATTAGTATTTTCTCCTGACGTTTTGCCTGCACCTGTGGCTGGCATCTTCAGAGGATCAGATCCTCTGAAGATGCCAGCCACAGATGCAGGCAAAACATCAGGAGAAAATCCTAATAGAACGTGGCCTCAGAGCCCAGAAAAGCCACAACGACCTATGGATTCTGGCCGTGAAAAGCTTCAACTTTACATCGAACATTGGAAACTATTTACTGACATTTCATTACAGATTGCGGAGAGTTTGATTATTACCAAAGTTCATGGTTGGCCCATTTTGTCCCATCAATTCAGCACAGTGATAAGAAAAACTGTACGTTTCAAAGGTCTCCATACCACATAACAAGCGTAACCTCAGGAGCATTCATAGAATCAGGAGTCCTCAATTACCTAGTGTACAATTTTAATATTTTATTTGACAATTTGATTTGGGAAGAATGGAGTGGCAATTGGTCTGCCACTTTCAGAGTCCTTATGGCAGGCAGTGGAAGGTCATCTTTGCTTTTCCCTGGCTTTTTGAACAATCTCCCAGAATTTTCAATTGGTTTGAAAATAGCTATGCTAATTTCATGCTGGCAAATGTGAAGGGCCCAGTCCTGTAGCCTTGTGTGGGGACATTGGGGCATTGGATCTAGTGGGTATGCGGATACCTCTAATCTGCCCTTAAAAATCCCCAGTTCAGAGCCTACCATGATAATTCTATGCCTGCATAGCTTTCTGCATGAATACTGGGTATGCTAGAATGGACCCCTTCCCACTCATGCTGTTGGGAGCTCTTTCTGTCAGCAGAGGTGCGTCTTCCTATGCTCACCCACTCTAGCCAATACATTAAGATTTCTTCCTAAGAGAGACATAAATATTCCTCTCTTTATTCATGGGTAAGCAGGTCTCCCCTACACACTGCATCAACTGAGGTTCCAATAATTTCCATAATCAAAGTTGCTCATTTTGTTTTCTTCTTACTCTTATTTCCAATAAAAGCAAACCAGCAAAATATCACTCAGGGATTTTGTAAGATTCCCTATTTGTCCAGTGAGAGCTGGGAAGGGAAGGAAAGGTTGTGTAGAACATACAGAGCTCTTTATGTGTAAAGCTTTGCCAAAGTTCACAGAAAAATTGCTGGAGAAGGAAGGCAAAATATTTTGTGGTAGTTGGATGATGCCAGCCATAGCACTGATATTATTAAGATATGCAAACAATGGGGTTGAGTCAGGTTTCAATTTTAGCTATTTTTCTTCTTTCATTTTTCTCCCCTTCCAAGATGAGTAAGCTGTCTGTCTGGGTTTGCCAGATATTTCCACCTATTGTAAAATGTAGCCTCTTCACCCGTATGTGATGTTTTTGAGAAGTCAGTGTTCAGAACCAAATAATCCTTTACTGGAAAAGAAACAAATGCTCACAAATGAGTGTTGGGCATGCTCTGTTGGATCCAACCTGCCAACTTGTTCCATTGATTACATTGAGACTTAGGGTATGATTAGCTTAGTCTGGATCCAACCTATTGAGGAGGTTCATTGCTTTGATTCAGGACAGTATGGATCCTTCTGATCTGCTTTTCAAAGCAGTTTACCTTGCTGTGAACAACTATCTGGCTTTACTTTTGGAGTGCACATTGTTTTTTATGGGATCTTTTCTTCTATCCAAATAGGCTAAACAATTCACTTCAGCTTTGGGGAATTTCACAAACAGTAGTAGTTTCCCAATGGCATCCTGCAAAGAGATCTGCAGTACCCATCTCTGTCTTTTGTTATTACCGTTACCCTTTGCATACATTCACATCACATAAAGGGTACAGGGCTTATCAGTATACATTAAGTTGAGCCACTATGTGTGAAAAAGAAGTAAGTTCATTCTACAAAACCTACCCCAATGGCAAAATTGGACCATCCTTGCTGTAGGCATTGGTTTTCGTATGGAAATCTCATATTTATTTTTTATGACAATTTTTACCCTGCTTTTTGTACACACATGTCATTTTGGGAAATTTACAATTAAAATCACAATGTTACAAAGAAGAATATACAACAACATCAAACCAAAAATATCACAGAAGATACATTGGAAATAGTTACAGTTGTATGATTAGGAGCCATGTTATTGCTTGTACATGTAATTTGACAGTATAAAGCCTTACATTGGTGGTCTTGGTTCTTTGTATAAAATATGAATACCTTGCTCTGAGTTGTACCCAGTCTGAACAGATGAGATACTTGTGTATGTATGAAGGCTGCTCTGCCAATTATGGAGGCAATGAGAGAACAGTACTGTAGACTTTCTTATGAAGAGGATAAGTGCATTTATTCCTTTCTTGTATCATTAGCCTATTTCATGAGCTGGAAATGGAAGAGATACTATTGAAATCTCATTGAAATGACTTCAAACAGGCATACATTTATGTTAAAGATGAAGAGTACAAACGTTTTTCTTTTCTCCTGGCAAAGTACTCTTCAGTTGCTGATGCATCTGAAGGAGTGAAGAAGGTTGAGACAGAGTATTTTTTTTCACATCAGTTGTACTTTCTTTTCTTTTCTTTTTTATTAAAATCCATCCATTTATGTTTATACAATCATTATGTCTTATTCATTTTTCATACAGCAGTTGTACTTTCAATAACTTCTACTCAGCCAGTATTTGATAATTGTACTCCCCTCCCCCCAAAAAAGGCAAGAGCTGAAAGACATGTTTTTGCAAGACAGGGGGTAGAAATCTTCTCATGGTTTTAGGCAACAGTTCTAGAATGGAGAAAGAGATAAGAGAGAGAAAGAAAAGCTTTGTTTTCCTGCGTTCATCCTTCAGTATCATACTCGGGGACAACCCATTGTATTTTGGTACTTGAGAGAAACAACAAGGTGGCAGCCCTTCCCTTTTCCTGGTCAGAATTTGACTTATCCCACATAGGTGATGGGGCAGTAACATCCACTGTTGAAGGCAGCAAACTAGCTTGGTGAGGGCAGAGGCTGCTGTATGGCACACAGGCCTCTACTTGTTAGCTGCCAGCCAACATCAGCTGCCTAAAGTGACTGCCTCGTTCTGCCCAGCGTCAGGGCTATCACTGACTGTGATTCTTTTCTGATTAGCAACATACCTCCAAAATAAATGTACATAAATTGCCTGGCAGAAGAACCAGAATTTGATTTAATGACAACTTGATTTTCTTTCTCCTTAACATTGCATTTCTTTTAAATTCGCTTGCCATGTTATTTAGCTGACCTTTTGGGCTGACAAGAATTAGCCCACTATAAGGATGTTTCTACATGTGAGTTCCTCTGCTCCTAGTTCAATGCTATACTTCTAAAGAAGCAGGACAGAAAATAATTCCTATAGAATAATAATGGTATCAGTGTGGTACCACTTCAAATGTATGTAAAGAATGATCTGTTTGCTTGCTTTTTATTGTTATGGGCCTTCAAGTTGACTCTGAACTTGAGTCACCGCTATTATGGAGATTTGTCATTGTCTTCCTCTAAGGCTGATTTCCCTAAGGTAACCCAGTGAGTTTCCTTGGGTGAGCAGAGACTCCTTGGTCTCCTGGAGTCCCAGTCCACTTTCAAGTTACTTGTCACCTTATGGCAACCCCATGAGTTTCATAAAGTTTTCGTAGGCAAGGAATACTCAGGTGGTTTGCCAGTTCCTTAATTGCTACCCACAGCAAAAGCTGCCTTGCTATCTTGGCTGGGGGATTAGGTAGTTATAGGCCCTTTCCACACAGGGTAATTAAAACGGTGTAGAGGTCGTCTACACTGTGGAGTGCACTGGGGCGTTTATAATTTTGAGGTTCTACACCTCAAACCGCCCTGAAGCGACTGGAAGTGGTGGCGCCATGTGTTTTTTAAAAACCACTTTTCAAGTGGTTTTTATAAAACACGAGCGTGCAGCCCCGTTCCACCCCGTCACAGCGCCCCAGTGTAGATTTGCAGGTGCGTGCCAGTGTGTTCCTGCAGATCTGCCAGGGGCGGGCTTCCGGCTGGCGAGCTTCTCCAGTTGGTGGAGAGCCTCTGCCATTCGTAAGCCACCATTTTGGATGCCGCAGGACGCCACAGGAGTGTGGAGCAGTGAACTCGCGCTGCTCCTCATGGCGACAGACTTACCCGGCTTCTGGTAAGCTCCATTTCTATGAGTTTTACCCCGTTTCTCCCTCCACATGTGGAAAGGGCCATAGTCCAAAGATTTTTTTTTTTCCAGTGTCTAGCTAATGGACATGGAAAGGTAAAACTACAGGAAGAATCTTTATAGCTTATTCTTCTCCATGACAGATCAGCTTTTCCCACACAGATTATTTTTATCATCTATTTGTATGAGAGATCATTCAGATGTACAGTCTCCTGCATTCCCAAATGAAGAGTCTAAGTTAGGTGATAGCTGAATTAAGCAAAATGGCAGAATTGGTTCTCTTCCACTGATGCCAGATATTTTAGCCAAACTCCATCCTTTGAATTTGTTTATGAATTAAACTATCATCATGTAGGATAGTTTAGGGTGGACCAGCAAGATGAAGTTTAGAAACATAACACTGAAGTCATTTTTGTAACCCAATCTCTGACTTGGCCCAAAAATGCAGCTAGTTGTTTTGAGAATGCTACTTGAGTTTTTCTATTGACTTGCACGGACAGGAGCATTGCGATACCCAAAGTTAAAACCATTCCAACAGATTGTGTGATATGCCATAGCCAGGGTGATGATGACTCTTGGATAGTTTGACAAAGTGAGTTCAATAAAACTCAAAGAGTCCTGGTATCAGCAAGGGACTAGTAAACATATGGCCTTTCCTGTCTCGGTACCTAGCCACATACTGAGACAAAGTGACTTTATAGCCTGATAAATAGGTTTTCCAAAAAGCTAAGAGCTGGATAGCATAGGAGAATGAGAGGAATAAGAAACTACATTTCTGGAAACAAAGCAAAGAGGAGACTTATAGAAAAGGAGTGAAACAGTTATTAATGATGGCAGAGGTTGCTTACATATCTTATAGTTTTCAATATTTTATGACCTTTAAGTTGAAAAATGTTATATATTCCATATTTATGACCTTTAAGTTGAAAAATGTTATATATTCCATATTTCATCACTTCAAAAGCTAAATCAAATTGACCATGCTAAGTGTGTTAGGTCACAGTATGTCTACGCAGTCCATTTCTGACAGCAATATTTCTTAGGCCGATAAATTCTGTGTCTGCTTGTAGTGCAGCTGTAAACCCATGACTACAGAGACCTCGGTTTATTACTAGACACAAACACTGTTGCTTTTAAGTGTTTGTTTATAAACAGTCAGTCATATATCAAAGGAAGACTAAGGCATCTCTTGGGATGCAGGCATGTTGAATAACTGCAACTCGCTTTATATGAAGGGGCTTCAAGCATCACTATGTTGATGAATAGAACAGTCAGATACCGCTTAAGGGGAAAAAAAGATGCTCACAAGCTTCTGTGCCAGTCTAAAAATGTTAACAGTGAGTAAACTCAATCTAGTAAATATTAATGATGACGTTCTGTCATGAGATGAGCCAAGAAGAAGATATCCTGGATCAGAACTCCCACTCCAGTGGCCCTCAACTGCTCGTAGAATCATGAATTGGAAAGAGCAAGCTGGAAAAAAGATCAGAACTGGCTGGTGGAAGGTGAATAGGTTGTTGGGTAGTAGATGCCAGGTTTGAGATGATGCTTTACAGAATCCTAATCTTAGTTCCAGAGATAACCTGAAGACAAGATGATTCATATGGGGCGTGAGAACAAAAGACTGAAGATGTAGGAAAGTAGCACAGACGACTGAAAAGGGAAAGACCTAGAGTAAAACACACTTGGGTGCATCCTATAGGAAATGTTGGTGAAGTTTGTCTAATAATGTACAAAAACATCTCTGCTGCTATGGTACCTCCATAATGTGAACCATTTGGGCCTAGAGAACCTCAAATGGAGTGTGACTACTTCTTGATTAAATTCATAGCTGTTGAAAGTTACATATAAGAATTTTATTTCCATCATAATGGAGAAGGTCACAGTGACAGCATCTCCTGGATCATATTTGCTATTTAAGAATCCTCATCTTGGGCTGCTTGCTGAGCTAACTGCTGTGTTAAGTGTGCCACACAACTGACCTCAGTCAAAGTCCAGTAGTTAAGTCTAATTATTTGAGAGTGCCACTGTGAGGAACAAAGGAAATAGTCCACTGAGTTGTTGGTGCCAACTTTTGATTGGCAACTAATCAAGATAAACACTGATTCTGTTGTACTTGCACTTTTTAAACATGGGTTCTTGATTTTTAAAAAAACAAAAAAAACAAAACATCTACGTGTTATGAGTGAAGCGTGGTCAGCCACCACTAGCTTAGACATCAAGCAGATTTACTAAGCAGAATCTTTTTTACTCATACAATATGAGCCAGAAAGAAGTGGCTTGGGAAATTTTTGGGTTATATTGGCTAAGACAATTTGCTTAATTAAAGGGCAGAGTGTATCCTCTGTGGTTTAAAAAAGTTTTTAACAGTCTCCATGCAGGAAATTCAGTTCTGTGCCATCTGCAACATCCTGCATGCTGAGTCTATGCAACTCAGTCAGTTTTCTCAAAACCATTTGTATCCCCTTTTCTGATCTGGTGGATATTGGAAGTTAATGAGCTAGTAGGAAGGCCCAAGCTGAGATATGCTTAAGCTTAAAAGGGATAATAGCATCAACCGCAAACATTTATTATGTAAGAACTTTTAAGAGGTTTTTTTTTTCTCTAGTATGGGTATTGGTTTTGAGTCCCTTAAAAATATCAAGCCCTAAATTTTAGTTTTCTGAACATGTGTGTAAATACGGTACCGTATTTAGGACATAAAGAGATTCCCTCCCATGTGCAAGTGGTAGTTCGTACAACTGATTTTTCTGCATGACAGCAGCAAACACAACATTCCTGCATACCCTTGGGGTGCTTGTGTGCGTAGCACTGAGAAGTAGGAAACATCCCTTTATTTCATTCACACACACACACACACACACACACACACACACAGAGCAATATAAATGATGTCTGAACTGTCTCTACTACTCCTTTATATGAGGAAGTTTATATAGCAAGGTTTTAGGAGAGTTAAGATAGCTGGTTTCTACAGTAGGTAACAGCAACCACATCCTGTGGCATTGTATCTGTTTGCAGAAGTAGTTTTTAACGTTTGTTTGCATTTTCAAAGGAAAGGATATGGACATTCATTCTGAGCTATAGCTTGTGTGTGTGTGCGAGCGCATTTGCTAGAACACTATCGTATGAGCTGCACAAAGAACTGAGTGCAATGGTTTGTTGGTACTTGCTCTGTTCCAGAAAAAAACATGAACCAGGCATTTAAATTATTTGTATGGACCTCCTGAAGGCTTTTTGTCAGATTTTACAATACTTCTGAAGAACTTCAAAGGGGCTGAGATGAAATGAAACTGAGCTATGTGTACTGTGAGGTGTTGTGTCCCTGGACAACTCTCTAGAGTGTAGACATTTAAGTTGAACATCTTTCTTAGTTTTGAAATTGAGAGATATAATATAAACATTAGTCTTAGTCTAAAAGCAGGACCCAGTGTGTGCTGCACTTCAAAAACAACCGCACAAAGCTCTTGAACTAAAGGAAATTAAATCTATGGCAGGCTATTTTTTTATAGACAGTATTCTTTGTCACAGAAATACTTGACAGAGTACATTTGTTAGTACGCTGATCTTCTACATGGAAAGTTAATTGGCACTTTGCCACTCCAGGTAACCCACTGTTTGAGAGATAGTGGAATTGTTTTGTGGGGTAAGTGGAAGGCTGCATCTCAAGTGTTGTGTTGAATACCTCCAAGTCGTTTCTGACTTAAAGCAACACTAAGGCAAACCTATCATGGGTTTTTCTTGATAAGATTTATTCAGAGGAGATTTGTTGTTCCCTTCGTCTCGGGCTGGGAGAATATTACTTACCCAATTACTTACACTGGGGATTCACATCCTGGCCCTAGTCCAACATTGAAACTATTACACTGCACTGTCTCTTTCTTCAGTGCATCACCAAAATTAAAATCTCCTAGCACATGTAAAGGTATTATGTCAGAGAAAATACATATCTCAGCATAAACCTGATAGCTCTTCTCTGTTAAGATCTTATGTTTCTTTACAGTGTATTGGTGATACAGCTGAAATAGTTGCTTTTGGTGAGATGCTCCTCCTAGTTGCATCCAAACAAAGTAGCTTCTTTATTTGGTTTTGTAACTAATTGCTTTGTTACTAATTGTGTAAATTAACAATTCAGAAAGAAACAAATGAGGTATTCTGTGTTCTCAATTAAAACAAAGAGAGGCCAAAGTGTGGATGTGGGGTTAAATATACCCCCATGCTAATTTTGAAGTCCCTGAAATACCACTCAGGCCTCTCTAAACCACTGTTTTTCTAGAAGCAGGGTGGACTTTCCTCCAGGAACAGCGATTTGCCTTTCAAACAATTTGTTGGACCCAAAAAATTAGCATACTTTTTTTTTTTCCAAAACAAGGTGTGGACTTTTGGCCACCAGATTTCTTTCCTCCTCCCTTCATTTTTTGATGCTTGGGGAAGTTTATACAACCCAGGTAGGTGCTCTGGGGAATTTCCACCAATGTCACCCATCCCTGGTTTTAAAATGTGCTTAAATCTAGTGAAAGAGATTTCCAGAAGTGCATTCTCAGTTTGGATTACATGATAGATGAGGTGCTGGTTATTAAATAGATTTCTCACACGTTTATGTATTTTCTTTGTCAGCCCATTCCTGGAGGGCCTAATGAGCTTGGCCTGATTAATGATATCTGAAAAAATACAAAAGAAGCATGTGAGGAAATGGCAAGTCAGAGCTCCTAGGAAATGAAGCATAATATAGCTCTGTTTTCAAGCGGCTTCAAACGAATAATCACTAGACTCCAGAGTTGCATAAAGCAAGCACGCTGCATCTTCTACCTGACAACCCTTCCATTAATAGGGATGTAGTTCTTCACTATTTTCTTTATAATGGAAGAAATGAACAATTATAGCTATTTTCAAACTGTGTAGCTTTGGAAGCCTATTCACCATTCAGGACTTTTCTTTGCAAAATTTGCATGTGGCTGTTTTGTACAGAAAAACAGCATTTTCTGCAGAGTGTATCTGTGCAGAAAATAATATTTCTAAGCTATTTCCTGCACTGAAAATGCTATTTTCTCTTTAAATCAAGAATGTGAAAATTTTAGCACCAAATAAATCCCTAATTACAGCATTTTTTGCATAAGAAGAGGTTCTTTCTGTGAAGAAAATAATACAGTTTCTTTACTTCTATGCTGTTTCCTGCACAGAAGATGATGTATTTTATGTACAAAACATCCACATGCAAATTTTATGCATCGTTAAGTCCTCAAGTGCAAAGATTGTCAGTTCAGGATTCTGACACACAAAATACTTGTTTTTCTACTATTTCTCAAAAAAATTTTGAGTATTCTTTCCATTTCTAACAGACAGTTAATATGCATTTTGGTCTCTCTTATTATAAATGGACCATGCTTGTGATTATCTCAGACACTGAAGCCAAAGTCTTTGAATGGACCAGCTTTTTATAAGACTTAGCAAATGAAAGCCTGTCTTCTTTACATGCAATAGAAAGTTATGATTTTGAGTAGGTAGCCCAAGCCAGTGGCTGTTTGAATCAGAAATGCCTGAAGTGGTGGCTGATGGTTCCCATGATAATGCAGTAGTAAATCTGCTCTGGGATTTAGCTTGAATCTAAAAATAAGCTATTCAAAGTACTGAACCAATTTGGACATAGGGTCCAATACCTTTGATATCTTGTTTGAATGTCAGACTAAAACCCAAAACACATTCACAATACCCACATACTGAGATTCACGAGCTGCTACTGCTTGGTTGGTTTCTTTCAAATCTAGTTTCTGTCATGGATAGCATGGTCTGACAGGGATAATCAAAGATATGCATGCCATAGATGTTTTTTCTGAAAACAAGTTAAATTGTAATTGAAGAAATAACTCAAAATTCATATTCATATTAATTTATTTGTGTGTGTGTGTGTGTGTGTGTGTGTGTGTGTGTATTCTTCTGCATCTCTTTGTGTTCCTTTCCCAGAACAAATTATGTTAACATATAGTTAATATTCTTGCAAATTTAAAATAAGTCAGTGATATTATTCCTTAATTGTTGTTCCAGATTCATAATGAAAGCAAGTAATCTTCCTGTTTACTGTTAAAATCCTGTTAACTGTTGCATTTTTTCTCTTTTAAAAAGTCTCACACCAATCTCTACCCCCCTACGCCATCATTCCTGATGTCATCCCAGAAGGTACTGTGTTGTGCCATGGGAAAAACTGTCCGGATCTGTCTGAACAACAACTTGGCTGAAGCCCTGGAACGTAGTCTTGTGAGGGCTGAGTTTCCCAGCCCTCAAGAGACTTCAGACTGTGATTCTGAGCTGAGATCTCAGACCAAGTATTGTGTTGACTTCTAGATTTCATGAAGCTTTGTGAGATTATAGTGGTTCTGTATAGGCCTCCTGATTTCCTGGCGAGATGTTTATGGCCTGACCAGATGTTTATGGCCTGAAGATCAACACAACCTGTCCACCAGTATGAGGAACAACTAAAAATCAGATATAATACAAAGTTTAAAAGGAATGAAATAACCATTAAAATAGTAATTAAGAAACATTAATTGAGAAGAATTTAAAAGGCAATTAAAATAGAACAATGACGTTAAAAAATATAGCACACTGCAGTTCAACGCCTTTTTAAAACAGCCACTTAACAATCAAAGGCCCAGATAAGTGGAAAGGTCTTTGCCTACCAGCAGAAAGGGAACATAATGGCAGCCAACCTAACCTCACAGGGGAGGGAATTCCACAGACTGGGAGCAGCCACTGAGAAGGGTGTCTCCTGTATACTCTCCAAATGTGCCTGTGAGGATAGTGGGATGTCAGAGATAGTCCTTCTGTATGAAATAAAGTAGAAAGTATAAACTTTGCTCTATTGGTTTTATCATGCCATAATGCTCAGCTAAAGAAGGAAGGAAGGAAGGACGGAAGGAAGGAAGGAAGGAAGGAAGGAAGGAAGGAAGGAAGGAAGGAAGGGAAGAGGAAGGAGGGGAGGGAGGAAGGAAGGAAGGAAGGAAGGAAGGAAGGGAGGGAGGGAGGGAGGGAGGGAGAGAGGGAGGAGAAAGAAAGAAAGAAAGAAAGAAAGAAAGAAAGAAAGAAAGAAGAGTTTTAAAAATATCTTTTCTGCAGAATACATTCTTGAAAGTCAGTTGGACCTTTTTATTACTGTTTCTCCTGTTAGTAGACATGCTTCTTGTAAAGTCACCTGGATTTCATTTTTGAGCGTAATAGCAGAAAATGAAAAAAAGTATAGTTAGAAGACTCTGGAATAATATACATTTCAAGGATCTGGCCCCTAGTGCAAGAAGAATTATTTATTGGTCTTTTTGTTAGATTTGCCATTCCCTCATACTGTGTCAGAAATAGTGGGTAGAACTGTAAGAAGCTGATCTTGTCTGGTATGCATAACTACACTGGAAGTTAATACCATCCTTTAACCACAAGGTGTCATTAAACTTTCCTCTTCATTTCTAAGATAATGTCTGGATTGCTCTTCAAACAATGGTGAGGGCATAAAAACAATTTCTTTCCCTCTTAATATATAGCACAGCAGGCAAAAGAACTTGGTATAGATATGATATGTCTCAGCTTGGTGCAGGCATGTGGATTGTTTATAGAGAACAGGAATATGTGTTTCCACAGATGAATCAGCTGTCACCTGGGAGTGGGAGGCACTCCTTGATATGGTATTTGGGTGAGTCATTTCCTTGCAATATCAGTGTCTTGACTTGAATTCATAGACATTTATCTGAAACTGTCATTAGAAAAGCCATGTGATGGAAATGTTCTTCCTACTGTACTCTCTGAAGTCAACCTAATGTTACGCAGACTTTGCAATCACTGTTAATGGACTATTATAGCTGATGTGACATTTTGCTAGTCATGTTGTTTCAGTTATTAACTCATGCCTTATTAATGCTTTTCAAATCTGTATAAATAATTAACATTGTCTCTTTTATACAAGTCTGTAGTTTGCCTACCATATGCATAGTTAATCTCTCTCTTTCTGCTTATGTGCTGATCAACCGAAGAGTGAAGTAGATTGTCTAATTCAGTTAGCTTAAGGATTTTAAGGGAAATATTTACATTGTAAAAAGGAGAGAAAATCATCTAGCTTTTTTTTCTGTTCACACTGACAATTTGCTTCATTGTGCATGCTGCTACTAAGATGGAAATATTATTATCATTTATTTATATAGTATTATCAGTGTAATCTTTTTCAGTGTTTGGAAAGGTTTGATCCCTTATATATGAATTCCTATAATTTAAAGGGAGAAAAAAAGAATGGAAATGAAACTGCTGGCAAGAAAATTGCAGGTGCGTCTTCACTATTTGCAAGAAGATGAGGGAGCATTTTAAAAAACCATCTGACATACAGGAAGCCCCTGCCTTTCAGTGCCCTGTTATCTGGCAACTCATTCTTTTGACACTTCCAAATTAAGGACAAGTTCCATTAATTCAATGGGTTGTCCACTCTTTCATCAGTTCTTCCTGCTTCAGAGTCTTGCTAGGAACTGCTTGCGTGCCCGTGCTATGTGCAGGGCAAGCTGAAGGCAGGGAGGAAGGTGCCAATCCACCTGAAAGACTTTGCAAGCAGCACATGCATGATTGGTCCCAAGTGAGCCTCCATAAGTCCTCCACGCTCCCTACAGTACAGTACATTACAGTACAGTATATGGGTTCCAGTTTTCAGCCAATTTCATTTTCTGGTAGTGCTCCTCTGAAAATAATCAGCCTTGACCATGTTAAGCATGGAGATGATCTGCACTTAATAGCTTACCTTTGAATTTGATAAATGATTCCAAAGGGAAAGATCAAAATACATAACGAGGATGGTAAGAAGAAAGTCAAACAAGTAGGTGAATTCATAGCCAAAAGTATTGTATAGCCTTTTTCAGAAGTAAATTTGGCCAGAATTCTTAACCAGGGTGGTATTCATGCAGCCCTCTAGAAGTTATTGGAATGCAGCTCTCAGTATCCTTCACAATCAGTTATGCTGGTTAAGATGGCTAGGAGTCACAGTCCAGCAATGTTGGGAGGGCCTCACATTTCCCAACTCTCGTTTATGTTATTCTTGCATATTGTCACTTGCTAATCTTCCAAGTCATCCAACCCTCAAACTGGACACTCTCTTATTGAACAGCCATAAAGCTAGCCTTTTTGCCTATGCCGCACCACAGTTCATTTCCATCAGATGCGGTGGAGCAAATGTGCAGTGAGGAGATGGAATATCAGGCATGCCAAATGACTCCCTTCTAGGAAGATTCCTGTTCAAAAGCAGCCATTCCCTGTTGCTAAACCAGTTGTGCTTCTTTTGCATACTCTGTTAACATTTTACACTGGAAGATATTTCCTTTCACCATCGACTTTTCAGAAACCTGATAGAACATGTGGTTTGTTTAGTCTCATCTGTTCTGGTGGCTGATTGTCTTTTATCTGAGCAAACAAACAATTTTCACAACTGATAAAAAACAATTTGTGTGAATCAGTCTCAGGATTTCTAGTCATCTGCCTTCCCTTCATGTTTGCAGAATATTTATTGCCTTGGTCAGGAGTCTAGCTAAAACTGAGGTCAGAGGGAAAAGCGAGGATCTTGCCCCTACCAAATAAGAATTGTGCCCCCAGGTAGAATTTTTCTTCAGTTCCCAAATTTTCAGCATTGTAGCAACTTAAAATTTTGGTTGCATATTGGAACTACAGTTTAGGCATCCAGAGAGAGGAGGCAGATTAAGTTACCAAAAGAATGCAAACTCTGGAAATGTTAGACTCCTAGGTGTGAACAATTGTCAATGTCTCACTCTCTACAATGTTAGAAATATGGAAACTGAAGGCAAATTTAATTGTGAGGGGGAGAATTCCTATTTGGGAGAGCAATGCCCTAATCTTGCCTTCCCCCATAGCTAAATCCTTGATCAAAAAATCTGTAGATCTGTTCTGTGGTAGCATAAAAATCTTCTAAGTGTTCCAGTTCATTGTACTGTTGTGTTGCTTTTACAACTGCTCTGAGGGTTCTTAAGAATGATATTATAATTGTAAACATTCCTTTTCTTCCTCTCCCTTTTTTTTTAATCCACTGTTTTGCAGAATCATGAGCATAAGGCCCATTGCACATTGCTCTCAGCTGGATTCCGTACTATATTATTAGGCTGACTTCATTGTCCCTTAGTGTATGTGCTGGAAAAACAATGTGACAGAAGTTCTCACATTGATAGACTAACATGTGCCAGTTTGGATAGTTTAAGAAGACAGCAGAAACATATCCATATCTTCCAACCCAGAGCCATTTGCTAGTCATACTGTGAAATAAATAACAGAAAACCTCTGCATTTATGAGTAATTCGGGAAGGAGTAGCTTCAGAAAGAAGAAGGCCACTCAAAGCTCTTCTGTCATCCTGCTACTACTCGTAAGCATTGCAGTGGAAAGTACACAAAAGGGCAAAGCTTGGAAGAGTTACCTTTTAGGCTAAAATTCCCTGAATCCCCCCACCAGCACGTCCACTGATTCCTATGTGCTGTTTTGGCTGGGAAGTCTCGGAGTTGCAGGCCCAAAGAGTAACTTTTCCTAGCTCTGTTATTTCCATAGTCTGCCTCACAGCTGTTAAACTTGATGAACAACTGACTAGTAAATAACATTGTCAACAACTGTGTCCATGATTAAGCATCAAGTCTTGTCAATTCTTGTCACTATCTCAAGGGGAACTGTAGAAGTAAAAGGAGATGTTTGGGCAGGAGTAAAGTACATGTTTTTATGTATCTGGGGGATTTCTGCATCATTCTAGGAAGAAAGCAGCCTGAAAATAAATTTAAATTTTAAAAATGAGGTGATAGGAGGCTTTGAGGGACTGAGGTAGGGCTTCAGGGGCCCAAATATGGGGTCTAGGGACTGCATGTAGCCTGCTGGCCACACTTTGCCCACCTCTTCCCTGAAAAGTGGACTTTTTTAAAAGCTTGGACTTTCCTTACCCTGCCCACCCCCCATGCATTACATGACTGAAACAAAAGGACAACAATGGCAAAAATCAGTAGGCTTGGTAGGACCTTTTTTTTTTTTTTTTGTCCCGATCATTTTTGGTCATAGGAAGAACCATTGTCCTTGCAAGTTTCTGAAACTGGGGGGTCATTGTTTACAATGTTCAGATGACAATGTTCTGAATATTGCCTAGAATATAGATCTAGTTCTGTATGGTTTTTCCAACAAAATGAGATTCTAAAATGTCATCCTATCGTAGTATTTGAGTCTTTTCACACTACACAATAAAGCACTGTGTTCCACTTTAACTGCTGTAGCTGCATTGTATGGATTCTTGGGGTTTTGGATTTAGGGAGATGCTATAACCCCCTGGCTAAGAATTGTAAGTATCTCCCCCTAAACTGCAAATCCCATGATTCCATTGGATGGAACCATGGCAATTAAATTGGAATCATAGTCCAACAAGTCAAATGGAAAGGGTAAGACTTAACTCACTGAAATAACAAAAGGTAAACAACTTCCCTTCCATCTTTTCTTCCCTGTCCCTTCCAATCAGGACACACACATTTTACTGCAAAAACAGTGATCATCTGTCATCAACATGGCAGATTATGTTTCTTTCATTTTCAACAGCTTTACAGAAATCTGGGATGAAGGATTTTATGTTTTATTGGTTTGTCCCGGAAAATTTCAATCTGCTGAAAGCTCAGGGCAGTTGTCTGCATCTTGCAGAATTCAAACATTCTTCTATCTGGAATAAACAAGCTTATGGAATTAGGGCTATGATGCATTGGTGTTCAGAAAAAAGTGCTGAAGTAAAACAGTCTTGCATTCTGGAAAACAGTCTTTATTTAGCATATTTATAACAACATTAATGTTTGAATTCTTTTTTCTAATTGCTTAATTAATAGCTGTAACTGCTCCAGCAAAGTACTCAGCTTGTACACTGTTTTTATACAAGTGTGTAATTTAAAAACATACTGAAACGTGACAAAAATCAAATGATTAGACTGAAATTTATCATATGGAATCAAAGTACAGCAGTAAGTTTATAAAAGGCAGATGAAAACAGTTGTGCACAGAGGAGGAAGGATGACAGGGAACCAAGTAATTGCGCCACTTCTTATTGTATCTTCTTCAGGATACATGTGTAACTTTTAAACCTTCGTTTTCATGGCTCCAGGCTAAATAGCTTCGTCTGTTATTATTTGTGTGCTTTGAATTCCCAAAGTTGCTACAAAGAACTGTGGAGATGCATGACTCAGTCATCAAATGGAAGGCAGGTGGCTTGTGTTAGAGCATCTGTCGTCTTTACTTGATTGTGTGTAATAATGTCAAGACAGAGATGTGTAAGCCATGTAATTACCAAAACTTGGAAACATTACTTTTAGGATATCAGTTCCTAGAATTCCCCAGCCAGAAAACTCTATGGCACTTTAAACTGAATATTCAGTCATGCTGTATAAGTGTAAAATTAGTAAACTTTCTCAGGTGGCAGATACTTGTACTGCTAAATATGGGCTGACAGAACAAATAATTTATGAACAGTGTATAAATCCTGCCAGATCACAAAGCGGATTGAGAATTTCAGAAGCAACTTGAAAGTACTTAATGTGTGAAGCCCAGTAGGCTTAAGAGGCAGTGTGGTATAGTGGTTTGAGCATCAATCTATGACTCTGGAGACAAGGGGTCAATTCCCCACTCAGCCATGAAAACCCACTGGGTGACCTTGAACATGTCACACATTCTTAGTCCAACAGACCTGTGATAGGTTTTGCTTGGGGTCATCATAAGTTGGAAATGTCTTGAAGGTACAACAACAACAACAACAACAACAACAACAACAACAGACTTAAGCTGCTACCTGTTTGAAAGGTTGCTGAAGAATTCCCAGTGTATTGCTCCAATGTTTTCATAAAAAGCGTAGGAAGTTTTTAATTACTAGAGCTTGGAAAATTTACTTTGAGACTACAGCTCCCAGAATCCTGTTGCCAGCATGGCCAGTGCAAGGCCAAACCCTCCTCTACCTTGTGATCTGGAAGATTTTCCATGCTGCTGTAGAGTGAACTGGTGGCTTCTTTGTCAGTGAGGTGCTGAGTTTTCGGCTAGCTTTAAATGAGAAACTACTACCCACAGGAGGGATAAAAAAAAAAAGACATAATAGGATTTGAGTTTTTTTGTACTACATTGTCCGTTAATTGATTGATTGATATACATATATATAAACTATAAAAACATACTGGTCTCAGAACCTTAAATGTGAGTTATTCCATTATGTTTGATATGTAGTTGTTAAGAATATGTTATAAGATTTTGGTTGGTATAAACAGCAATATTCAATCGTTGTGTTATATAATATGAGGAGTTTTTTTAGTCCCTCCCACGGGTAGTAGTTTTTTTTAGTTTTTTAGTTTAGTTTTAGTGAGGGGGGGAGTGCTTCTAGTTTTTCTGGTAGCTTTAAATTAACTCTTCAGTCTGGTCACTCTAAGATTAGAGTTCAGCATCTTGGAGACATCCTTTATAGTCCAGTTTAAAACCTGGAATAGATTCATTTGTTTACTAACTTGCTAGTCACCAGCTGTCATTATACTACCATTAACACAGATTGTTAACTTACTTTTACAAGAACAGATCTTTGCCGTCTTAGAAAGTTTTCAGTTTGCATTCTGCACTGATACAGGATGATTGTCTGGATACTTAATTTAAAGCATTGAAGGATTTAATTTTCAAAAAGGATGTCAAGGCCAAGATGAAGCCCTTAGGTCTGTATTTTATTACTAGGCTTATACCACAGGGTATGTTGTTAGGCCACCTGAATGACATTTTTATTCAGGCAGACCTTTAATGGCTAACTGGGTCTAAATGGGCATGCTGGTTTTTTAATATTTCAATATATTTATTAAGGTGGGTTTTTTTAAGTATATCAACTATCTATCTATATAAATAATGTATATACAAAGTTTGTTGCA
Source organism: Iguana delicatissima (assembly GCA_948472985.1). Lineage (NCBI taxonomy): Eukaryota > Metazoa > Chordata > Lepidosauria > Squamata > Iguanidae > Iguana > Iguana delicatissima. The sequence continues at coordinate 463,772 of CAOKZL010000161.1, read as the reverse complement.
TTCTATTATGTTAACACATTATAAGCTGCTTTGCATCCCAGTCACGGAAGAACAGTGAGATACTAAATAAATAAAAAAATATGGCATAATATAGATGTAGCCTGAAACACACCAAGAATATCCTGACCATTGAAGGAGGAAGCCAGGCTCTTAGTAATCACATCTGATCTTGCTAGTCCGTAAGTTACATGCTAGTCAAAGGCCAGTATTTCATATGTCTTCTTTTCTGCACCTTAATAATAGTCTGTAATTTGAACATACTGCTCTGATAACACACAGTCACCAGGGACCCTACCACACAGTCCACCATGTGGAGTCTTGGATTTGTAATCTGGTGCAGCTCTAGGATTCTCTGTTTGAGAATAATAAATACCACCCACCCTCAAACACAGAGGGGTGAAACCATGGCAGTTTAAGTGGAATCATAGACCTATAATCATTCAACATAAAGGGCCCTTGAACCATGGTGAGCTTAGTAAGCTGTTGCAAGTCTCAGGCTTGCATACTCCATGTCCTCTCTCCTCTGCATCCGAAAGGTTAAGCTTTCACATTCAGTTTAAAAGAAATGCCATTTCTATGTTATATGGAACATCAGGGAGGTATGGTGTACTGTTACCAGATTTAACAAAAGCTTTGTCGAGCCATTATGATATACTCTTGATCATCTCCTGACTGAATTACTGTAAGATGTATATACCAGGAAAAAAAATTCTGGCAACTGCATTCTGAATTAATTGAACATAATCTGAACTAGTTGGCTATAATTTTGGGTATAACCAGGTGGAATAATATTACACAGATTCTGAAAAAGCTGACTTCATTGTTCATTGACTTCTGAGCCTACTTCAGGTTACTGGTGGTTAGCCTGAAATTTCCAAACAGCTTGGGATCCAAACACCAGAAGCAATATCTCTTCCTGTATTAGGCTTCCCATATGTTAAGATTGTCCATCTAGGGTGTTTCTTCCCTTTGTATCTTTGTTAAATATCTTCATTAAATATGTGGAAGAAGAAGTAGCATGTCATGTGACGGCACTGTGACTTCTCCACAGAAGTCCTATTGCCAAATCACAACATAGACTTTCATAATTGCCCAGGCATTTTCAAACTGGCACATCGATTTTCAGTCTGCCTTGCTTGTATTGGCTGCTTCAAAGTTCTTTTATGGAGACTATTTTTCTGGGTTTTTTTTTTAATTGGGTAGCCATCTCACTGGATATAGCCTTGGTATCAGTGAGGATACCAAGAGGTCTAAAACGGTCTAAAATATTTTTTAAGTAATAAATAAAATTATCCAATAAAACCACTTTGAATTCTCTTGGTTTGCCCAATGTACAAATCATATTGTTGTTGTTACAATTGTTGTGTGCCTTTATGTCGATTCTGACTTATGGAAACCTTAAACTTTCTACCTTTTGAATGTTTGCACTGTGCTGCCGTGGTACAATATATATATTGTATACTATATATTGCATTCCATTCTTACACCATACTGGTGAAGTTGTTGCTGCTAATCTAGGTAACATCTTATCTTTGCCCTAGGAAACGCAAGTTTCCAAAGGGTCCCAGCAACATTATTCAATACTAAAAAGCTATTTAAAAGAAAGTGAAATTGATTGGTTATGCTATGTTTAATGATTTTCATTCAAAATTAATTCTTTCACTACTGCTATGATGACCAATTTTATTACATTTCGCAGATATCTTAATCCTGAACAACTGCAGGTGTTGAACTAGACACAAGAGAGCACTACAGCATCTGAGAAGCACTGGGGAAGTTCTTGCCATAGGGTTTCCATAGCTCAAGCAAGCACAGAACACTGCCGAGACAGAAATAGCTCAAGGAGGTTTTGATTCATTTCAAGAACAATGGTTTTCCCTCTTGAGTTTTGTGTGGAAGAAGCTTAGCATGTGACTGTAAATAAAGCTGCTACTGAGCAGCCGCTTCCAGAGAATTTCTAACCAAATTTGTCATTTAGCCTTCAAAACAAGTTAATGAGATAGACAACATACTCCTCTGCATTTCCTGAACACCAGTTTAGTTTAACAAACACATGTAACACATTAGAATGTTTGTTTCTTCCTGATGATGATTGAAATGTGACTGAAGGAGTGCATTTGCTTTGAAAAACCACTTCTATTGTGTCCAGGTTTCATGAAACTGGTAAATTCTTCATCCTATTTTCTGTATGGATCAGTCAGATGCTATGCAAATACATATCTGGCATAGCTACTTACGATGTAATGTGCCCATTCTTGGTCCATGAAACCAAATAGAAGACTTACCACAATAAAGCGGGTCCATAACAATGTGGGATTCTAGTAACTTCAGAACTGACCTCAAAGACCTAGGCCATTTCTGCACCATACTTCCTTCTGTTGTCCTCCCATCGCAGTACTGACAGAGTCTTTGCTGGCAAGGCAGCATGGCACAAATGCTCCCCTCTGCACCTGGCCAGCTCCCTGCAGAAGGGAGCGCGAGTGACACATGCTTTCGTTCTGCAGTGCAGCCAGCCTCTTTCCCATGCTGCGCTGGGGAAGGAAGTGCGCGGTCACACTTCTGCCTGTTCTGCATGGCTGGCAGTGACGGGATCAGCAAGCAATCACAGGAGCTTAATGGATTTTTTCTGTTAAGCGAATATCCCGTGATTGCAACGGGTGGGGAAATGTTGGCTGCAGGACTGCAATGACATCTTATGAAAACATGTTATGTGGACTACTGCCAATGCGTCCCCATCGTGGGTCAGCAGTGCCATGCGGAAATGGGCATAGTCTGGATCAGTACGCAAAGGGGTCTTGTAGCACCTTTGAGACTAACAAGGAGAAGGAAGTTGGTAGCATAAACTTTTGTAGAAAATATGTCTACTTTGTCAGAATTGACCATAAGAGGACTTAAAAGAGAGTTACAACAGGAGGGTGGATTCCTTTGTAAAGAAATATCTATTTGTACTATCAAAACATTTCCCCATATTCTCTCAGTAATCCAGGCCCACTCCGTTGTCCTCAGGGCACCACAGAGGGAAGCATGCCTTTTGCTCTGTAACTGCATGGAGGTCTCTAAAGATCTCTGAATGAAAGGCATATAAATCCAATTTTTTTTTAAAAAGTGTGAACTGTACAGCCATGAGATTTACCTCTTTAATAACTTATACAAGAGCAGATATTCATGTGAATGCACATGCGGGTGTGCTTTCAGGTATGTGAAGTTGCTATTCAGGATGGGTAAGTGTGTGTGCGTGCATGCATTCATTCACCTTCAAAGTCACCTGTTAGCTTTAAGTGATCTCATAGGGTTTTCTTAAGCAAGGAATACTCAGAAGTGGTATTACCAGTTCCTTCGTCTGGTATTTGTTGGCAGTCTCTCATCCAAATACTGACCAGAGCTGACCCTGCTTAGCTTCCAAGTTCAGAGAGGATCTGATGCCTTTGGTTCATTGAGGGTTCTGTAGCACCATCGGTAATCACAGACATACACTTGCACAGATTTATGCTTTGCCAACATTATAGTCAGGATCTCTGCCAACATCACTGTCAGTATCCTATTAATTAAAATCAATTTAAGTAATTTTAAGGCTCATTGAAATATGAATATGACTTTAATAATAATCAGATATGAGTGGGGGGTTTTATTTGTTAATAATGAGTAAGGAAAATGTCCCTAAATTAAATGTTAATAAAATGAATATTTAATGAAGAATTAAGTTTTAATTTATGTGAATACATTTGAATTTCTATTATATCTAATTAGCTACTGTTCAATATTTCTTTACTAAAAAGCCCCCCAAAACTGACCACCACTAGAAAAAATGGTGACCCTCAAGCTAGAAAGTGGCCCCCAGTTCTTCGGCACCTCCTGGTTCAAGAGACAAGGGGTATGGAGACTATAAATCCTACTTATCTATGTGGAGCTTATGTCATCAAGTAGTTATTGACTAATTTAAGAAGGTTTGTAATTATATGTGGAGAGATTCCTGGTTTCATTTTATATTACAATCAGTGTTAATTAAACTTTAGTGGAAATTAGGAAACTATAAGATTTACAGACTATCATTAAAATGCAGTATAAACATGTCATGAATGTCTCCATCCCACTAAAAGATTGAAATGGAGGAAATGTACTTTCTCAGCTCTTTTGATTAAATTATGAGCAATGGATTGTAGGGCATCCTAGGACACTGGGAGCAAAAATTAAACAGCTGGTTTGGAGAGAGGTTTTCAGTTCCTTGTCTCTAGCAGAAAGTACAGCATCTCACCCACATGCTTTATCTAGATAGATACGGAGTATATACACAAGGGCGTTCTCTCTTAAATTGGGGTGAGCAAAGTGATCTCCGTGGGCTACATGTGTTCACAAGGCTTATTTTGAGCTCCCTGGCTGTCCTGATTCTTGTAGCCCATTCTTTTTTTCTGGTAAAAAGTGTGATTTGCCTCTCCCAGAACCATCCAAGAACAGCAGTTCACCTTCTGTATAGGTCACACCCTGGCCACCCTTTATTGTTTGACACTAAAAAACTTAGGCCTATGTTTCAAAACCAGAAGCAGATTTCAATTTTGGTACTGGGAGACTGGGTTTTTAACCTTGTTCATTTTGAGAGGGGGGAGGGCATTTTTGGCAGCCCATTTAGCCCCACAGCAGAAAACTGCCTCCTGGACCTGCCAGAAGTCCTCATCCTTGGTTTCAGTAGGGGGGCAGCTTTAAAGAAATGATGTAGTGCAACAGCTTTCTTTGGATTGTGCATCAGCCATATGGATTTAAGACTAACACTGAACTTTAACTTCTCCTGCTTTGATACTGACCTGAAAGTATGGAGGAAACATCTGTCCATCACAAGAGTCACATGCCAGTATTCTTTTGGGAGCAGGGTCTACACTGATGCACTCTGTTCTTTATTGGATGCTTAGTAAAGTGTAGGCTGTCATTCAATGTCGAGCTTATCGCAGGATGTATGTAGATTGCAGGGGTTGTATGCAGTAAATAACAGTATCCAAAACCTGAAAGGAAAAGCTTTGTGCCTCTGTATTTCAGGAATTCTGGAGCTCAGGCATTCAGTCTGCAAGATGTCTGATCGGACTATGTCAGTATTTTTCCTCTCTGCCTGTCATAACATTGGAGAGGAGATACCACACGTTTCAGCCCATCTTTTTGAACAACACGAAGAAAACATGTAGGCCAGGATTCAACATTGTATTTGTACACTTCTACTGCGGAAAATGACATTCAGTTTTTCTCCTCTGTCTTTGAAGTAATATAGGCCTCTTTTTGAGTGCGTATTTTTTTCCCGTCTCACATGCTTAGAATGGATCAGACTTCAAAGCAGCTGTTTCATATAAAATAAGGACTGTCTAAAGCAATATCTTTGCAATTGATAAAACATTTCCTATGGATGCCTTCTTAACTAAGGTGTATATTATATCTTTCCAGAATCCTGACACAAAAGGAGAGGAAGGTGAAGATAAAACAACCTCCAAAGCAGTCCAGCTAACTCAGGAACCCTCAGAAGACAATGAAGTTTTTGGTATGTGTCCCAAGGACTAGAGATTTTATACTTCATACTCTACAACTTCGTCATATGTAATCTTAAGAATGAGACATACGCTTGCATATTTCTTGCAGGATTAATTGTAATTACTTTGTAAAAGATGTCTAAATTACCAGGCCTGCAATTCTAAGCTTCCATATTTTTAACAGAGATTCATTTAAATGAATGGGAAAATTAGGCACAATAACTGTAGTTTTGAGTATATAAACATGGAGTATTTTTTCTGCATATAAATTGAGGATGGGTCTGATTTTCATCAAAAGGCTCCTCTCATCTGTAGTGAGTATGTAATTCTTTACTCATTTTGTTCTTGAAAGGAGCAATGAGTCATTTGAGCAATTTTCTTCCCACTTCAACAAAGATTCAAAGACTGTTTAGTTTGGGATTTATTCTTTGCAAAATTCACATGCAGTAATTTTATGCAGAAACCAGCATTTTGTGCACAGCAGATAAGATTTCTGTGGAGAAATATTGCCTGTGCAGAAAATGCTGTAGTTGGGGGCTTGTTCTACACATAATTTGCATATGGTATATTTGCACAGAAACCAGCATTTTTGTGCAGGAAACTGCAGAAAATGCTGTTTCCTGCACAGAAAATGCTGCATCAAAAAAGCCCACATGCAAAATTCCAAACTATGAGATTCTTGTCAGTCTGGGATTCTTTTTGTCAAGGTTCCCTGAAGCTTGAAAAATACATTTTTTAAAAAAAAACCATAGCCTACCTTCCTGGAATAGACAACTGGAGCTCATCATATGTTGTTAGAGCAGAATTCACATGATTTCTCACCACCAGCCTTGCTGACTAGGACAACTGCCTAGAACTGTAGCACAGCAACTTCTGGAAGGCCCCAGTTTCCAGTTCCCTGTCCTAAATACTTTTTTCTCAGGCTGAGAAAATGTGATCATCTGGGATAAAAATTCTTGGGATGAGATGTTGCAGGCAGTGAGAAAATGCTGGATTCTCTTCCCACCTAATACTAGCAGCCAATGGACAGAGCAGAGGGGGCATCTTATCCCTCACCCTACTACCAGCATCCTCTACTACCTCCTCTTTTTTTAAAAAAATCACTGACTCTCTTTCCCTCTCTCTCTTTCTCTCTCTCTCTCTCTCTCTCACACACACACACACACACACTATCTCTGGTTTAGGGACAGTTTCAAGTTTGAACTAAATTGCCAGCTTATATCGTAAATGTTTCCGAAAAGTTTCCATCTTTCTTTGGTTAAATGTCATGTTTTGATTTGATTAATAGGAGCTTATTGTAAGATGTTCCATTCTACATTTGTGCAAATGAGAATTATTATGCCTCCCAACTGGGAGTTGAATTTTTGCCTCAAATATCAGACAAGACCAAACTGTGTATCACAGGGGAAGGGCTTGGCTCTCCAGATATTTGAGTGACAACTAGTTCTAACCACTGCTCATATGGAATAGGACAGAGAGCATTTGCTGGCCAAAATACATGGAGAGAGGCCAAACTTTCCCTATGCCTGTGTATTGCAAAGATAATCCCTCTTGTATATCAGCTGTCTGATTCATTTTTTTCTAAATATATGTGCTACAAAATGCATGCTGTTTTATCATTGCTATGCAGGTTTTCCCACCCTTGCTAATGGAAGCCAGTGCAACTGAACTGAGTGTGGTCAAAACTATAGCAATGTAATGTTACACATTTTCTATCACAATGTATTACCAGGGGAGAGGGGATGAGTAAGTGTAGATACCTGGCTGCAGCTTTTATTTACATCTCACATAGGGCTTTGCCTTATTATTTAGCAGTTAATTTTCTTAAGGATCATTTGTATGCTAAGAGGCTTTCACAGTTAGAAAAAAAACTGAGAAGGATTTAAAATTATCCAATTTTTAAATAGTAAGATATTTTGGTATATGGAAATTGGATGGGGATTTCAAAATGCCATTTTGAAATATCATCTCATGACATTAATATAGTTATTTTCAGTAGTGATTTGACTGACAACTATGAATGAAGTGACAGAAACCTTTCCTATGTATAATAGAATTGAACAGAAGGGGGAGATGTAGGTCTAAAGTTTCTACATCATAGGAGGACCTACAGCCAAATCCTGTGCATGTTTGTTCAGAAATATGTCCTACACTACTGAGGTTATTTCAGTTTACTTCCAAGTAAATCTGTAACGCTTCCAGTTCTGGTACCATATTTGTACCCATTGGCTACACTTTCTCTCCTGAAAAAAACAAGCAAACTGAAGACCAGCAGCTGGTGGCTCATGAACCAATAGCAATCCATGGACTGCTTCTTTGAGAAGCATTGGTTTACATAATATATTTGAAAAGGTTGCATGTTTTATGTTTCCTTCATGTGAAGTGTTCATATTTAGTATAGTTTAATTGCCCATCATGACATTACCTGATCTTGTGATGCGAGAGGCTGTGCTGATGGTAAGTGTGCTGCTGGTAGGTCTCCCAGGTCACAGGCTTTTTCTGAGGAGCCAGACTAAACATGCCAAACTGCTACTAGGCAGCAACATTAGCAGGCGGACGGGTGACACTGCTGGAGGATCTCTCAGAGACCGCAGCATGTAACACCCTAACTAACATTTGTTAGTATTGCATAGAAGGAGGTACCAGTAAACCACTTCTGAATGTCTTTTACCATGGAAACTGCATAAAGAGACAGTCCAAAATGAAACATAAGATACTGTAAGAAGGTGAGACTCCCAGGTCAGAAAGCTTTCAGCCAACTACTGGGAAGAGCAGAGAACTGGTATGAGAAGTGCTGTGCCTAATGATGCAGGTGACTCAAGCTGAAAGGATATTCTGCTGCTGATCTATGCAGATATAAAAGGAAAGCCTGAAGCTGCACAGTACACATGATAGGACCATGGAATGTGAAAAGCATGAATCAGGAGAAATCTAGACATTGTAAAACAAAAAATGGCACACATAAACATTGTAATACTTAGGGTAAGCAAGGTAAAGTGAATAGGAATGGGACATTTTCAATCAGATAATTACACACTGTTTTACTTAGGAAATAAAAATCTAAGAAGAAATGGGGTAGCATTGATAGGGAGGCAAGAAGCAGCGAAAGCTGTCAGATGATATAATGCAAAGTCTGACTAAGTAATATCAATAAGACTTCAGAAAAAAACTCATCAGTATAGCCATAATCCAAATTCATGCTCCAACTACAGAAGCAGAAGAGGAATGCACTGAAAAATTCCCTTCCAGAGTCCAGGAGGAAATTGATCTCATACCAAAACTGGACATGTTGGTAGTCATAGGTAATTGGGATGCAAAATTAGGAAACAGATCAGAACCAAAAATTACTGAAAAATTTGGCCTTGGATCAAGGATAGTGACTTAAAGTCCAGTGGTCTGTGCATTGCATACACATTATTCAGCCAGTGAAAGGGACAACTGTATATGTGCAGATCATCTTATGGCCGGTTGGAAATCAAATAAACTACATAATTGAAAGCTGAAGATGGAAAAATTCCTTTCTCTTTGCAAAATGAAGGAGCAGATTGTGGCAGGGACCATGAATTGTTAATATCAAAAATTTGAGTAAAGCTAAAGAACACTAAATCAATCATCATGCCAGAATAAATCTGGAAGATTTTGCCTGTAGAATTTAAAGACTATGTACAAACCAGTTTTGCACTATTAAGCCTAATTGGCTGAGAGCCAGAAGAACTCTGAACCAAGACCAGGACATTGTTAGGGGAGAATGCAAAAAGACAATATATGTAGCCAAAAGGAGAGAAAAGCCTCGTTGGATGACAGATTATCATCATCAAACAGTTAAAGACAGATGAGAAGCAACAGTAAAACCTGACAGACATAGGGTTGCAATACTGAATGCAACTGTTCAGCCACTTGTGCACAGGAACCATGAGTACCACTGTAATAATCAGTGTAGAGAAATGAGAGACGAGAACAAAAAAGGTCAAACGAGAAGCCTATTGTGGACAATCTGAAAAATCAAAGGAAAATTTAAGCCAAGATTGGGAATGTTGTACAACCAACAGGGGAACACAGTGCATGTCAAGAAAAAATTAAAAGACAATGGAAGCAATACACACAAGAACTATATAAAAGAGATTAAAAGATGGCAAAATCATTCAAGAAAGAATCATTTGAAGATAAACCCACAGTTTTAGAAAGTGAAATGAAAGCTGCTCTCAAAGCACTTGAGATAAATAATCTCTAGGTCAAACACCATTCACATAATGCTATTTCAAACTACAAAGATAGAATACATTCAAAAGTATATTCAAAACCACTCCAACAAGAACTTTTGCCATATGTGGAGTGAGAATTACCAGATGTCTTGGTTGGATCTAGAAAAGGAAGAGGCGCTAACATACATTAGAAGAAGACCAAGTTTTGGAAGGACAACTAAGAGGGAACTAGATAAGATCCAAAGATATAAATACATTTGATTGAATGCCAAAGTCAGGATTGTCCATGCCATAGTATTATCGATTTCTATGTATCTTTTGAAAGCTAGACACTGGAGAAAGCTGACAGAAAGAAAACCAACACATTTGAAATGTGGTACTGGAGGATAATTCTACAGATACCATGGACTGCCAGAAAGACAAATAAGTATATCCTAGAGCAAATCAATCCTAGACTTTCCAGAGAGGCCAAAATGGCTAAACTGAGGCTCTAATGAGACAGCATTATTCATTAGAAAGGATGGTAATACTTTGTAAGGTGGGAAGCAACAGGAAGAGAAGAAAATGGTATTAAAGATGGATAGACTCAATTTAGGAAGCCGCAGTCCAGAAATATGAAAGACCTAAGCAGAACTGTTAATAACAACCTGTCCTGAAAGTATCTCGTTCATGGGGTCACTATAAGTGGAAGCCAACAGCATGGTAATTAACAATAGCAACATTTTAATCATCCTCTTTTTCTAGCAGGTCAGCTTTTCCAGGGTATGGGTGAAAACAACTGCACTCACTAGCCACTCTGGCCCTTAAGTTAGCCTGTTACTGCAGATAAATGAGGACCTGCTTGCGCAAGGGAATACTGGATGCATCCTTAGGCAACTGTGTAAAAAATGCAGCAGTGTGATGTCCTAACAGGTTACCAATCCAAATTGCTGATGTGAATACTGAAGCTAGATTGTTAGCATGTGTAATTCCTATGTGTTCATGGGATTGCAACCTATGAACACTTGGGTTATACCTACTTTAAATATGCTAGTATGTTTATTTTTAGAGTTAGTGTGATGTAATGGTTTGAATGTTGGGCTATGATTCTGACAGACCAGGGTTGCACACCCGCTTTGAAAAAATCATGCCAAGAAAACCTTGGGCCTTAGGTTGGAATCCACTCGAAGGCATTTAATAATACGTAGTGCTTTGTGTACTTGGCTTTAATGGTAACTTGGAAGCTATGAGAAAGAAGAGAGGGCTGTCAGTGCTGATTTTTTTTCCATGCAGATTAACCATTTCTCAGTATCATTACCTGAACTGTATCAAAAAGAGGCCCCAGCCAGATTACTCTACAAGTGGCAAAATTTTTAAACTTAGCTATTTTAACTAGATCTTCCTTGTCTATGTAAATGAAATATCTGCTTACCCATATTGTATGCTACCATTATCACCCTGATTGTATTTTCTCTGGTAAATATGAGCCACCATATTTATTTATATTTGTATTGTTTTAAAATGATTCTAATATGCTGTTTTAATCGTCTGTTGATTGTAATAAAATAAAATGAATGAAATGAATGAATAGAATCTATGGAATCATAGAATCACAGAGTTGGAAGAGACCACAGGGCCATCCAGTCCAACCCCCTGCCATGCAGGAATACACATCAAAGGATTTCCAACAGATGGCTATCCAGCCTCTGCTTAAAAGCCTCCAAAAATCTCTGCTTAAAAACCTTGCATCCTGCTGTCAGTCCAAGACAAAAGAAAGGGAACCATACTGGGTCTGAACAGTAGGTAGTATTTTTCGATAGGAAATGAAGGCTAGTAGATGTCCTAGTGTGATCAAAAATATAACACACAAACACACAGACATAGACACACACACACCTGGACGTTGAACTAGGATATCACAAACTGCCCTCTAAGGTGGGTCTCACCCTCCCTCTGTGCCTCCCCCTTTGAAGGAAAAAACACATTTGGAGGTAGCTTGATATCCTATACATTGCATTCTTACCCAAGAATAAATACCACTTTAACTCATTGGACTATACATGCATAGGATTGCATTTTAAAAGTCTTATTGGATGATAGTATCACCTATGAGATGAAAATAGAACACTGGTTCTAAATATTCCCTTATAATCTATGCAGTTCAGACTGGTGAGACTCTTCCTCTCTGATAATGTTCATTTTCCGGCGATAGCCTGGACTCTGACAACACTTACCTGGTTGTACTAATGTGTCTGTCTCCTTGTCAGGTGTGTGATTCAACAATATAAATGCAGTTCTGTTTTGTTTCAGGGAGCAAACAGTAATATATAAAAATCCTAGAACTATAAAATACCAAATAGTGTGGAAAACTGTTGTTTCCATATGGCGCATTAAGGCAACTAACAGTTCAGTGAAATATGTGGCTGCCTACATTGTGCATTGAACAGAGTAAATACAAAATGGCATTTTGCTCAAGACATTCACGTCTGAAAGAAAATAGTGCAAATAAAAATCAAATTATATTGGGAAAAGAATAGGAGGGCTTTTTAAATCATTATTACACATCAGTAGATATCTTTATTCAATGCTTGAAAATTCTTTCTTTGCTCCTAGCAGTAAAATATATTTCTTCCAATCATAGTCATTATCAGGAACCAAGACTGAATAAGCTCCTCCAAGTTCAGGCATGATACCTGCCTAATGACATCAACTTTCTGCAATGATGATTTGCAGCTCAGTGGTTTCCTAAGCCAAACAGGTAGCTGTTATTTTAATCAATTGCAATGGAAGAATGAAAATAAAATCAAACATCAGAGAGAGCCTGAGGACTTAATTAAAAGCTTGTCATTTGCTCATAAAGGGTAGTTAAGAATTTTGTCCTGGTGATCAAGGGTGCTCACCAATGGCTGCTTTTCATCCTGGAGAGAAGTGACTAGCGGGGTGCCACAGGGTTCTGTCCTGGGCCCAGTGCTGTTCAATATCTTCATCAACGACTTGGATGAAGGAATAGAGGGCATGCTCATCAAATTTGCAGATGACACCAAATTTGGAGGGGTTACTAATACGCCAAAGGACAGGATCAAAATTCAAAATGATCTGGATAGATTGGAGAGCTGGGCCAAGGCTAACAAAATGAAATTTAACAGAGAGAAGTGTAAGGTCCTACACTTAGGTAGAAAAAATGGAATACAGAAATATAGGATGGGGGACACGTGGCTGGATAGCAGTACGTGTGAAAGGGATCTCGGAGTCTTCATAGACCACAAGCTGAACATGAGTCAACAGTGTGATGCGGCAGCCAAGAAAGTCAATGCAATTCTCGGTTGCATCAATAGGAGTATGGTGTCTAGATCGAGGGAGGTACTGGTACCACTCTACTCTGCTTTGGTTAGACCTCATCTTGAATACTGTGTCCAGTTCTGGGCACCCCAATTCAAGAAGGACATCGTCAAGCTGGAGCAAGTCCAGAGGAGGGCGACCAAAATGGTGAGATGCCTGGAAGCCATGCCCTATGAGGATAGACTTAGAGAGCTGAGTATGTTTAGCCTGCAGAAGAGGTGGTTAAGAGAGGACATGATAGCCATGTTTAAATATTTGAAGGGATGCCATGTAGAAGAGGGAGAACGCTTGTTTTCTGCTGCTCCAGAGACCAGGACAAGGAGCAGTGGATTCAGGCTGCAAGAAAGAAGATTCCACCTGAACCTCAAGAAGAAATTCCTGGCAATCAGGGCTGTCCGGCAGTGGAATATGCTACCTCGGAGTGTAGTGGAGTCTCCTTCCTTGGAGGTTTTTAAGCAGAGGCTGGATGGCCATCTGTTGGGAGTGCTTTGAGGGTGTTCCTGCATAGCAGGGGGTTGGACTGGATGGCCCCAGTGGTCTCTTCCAATTCTACATTTCTATGATTCTATGATCAAGAAAAGAAGATTATCTTATTCTTTTTCCCCCTTCTCATTTAATCATAATACCAAACATTTGTTTCACAAATATTTTATGTAAGCGTTTAGGGACAAAGGGCTTACTTAAATATTTAAGCAGGAGCAGGTTGACAATCAGTTCCTGATTCTTTGTTTTATAGAAAATGGGAGGTGACAATAGCGATTCTCTCCCATGATGATTTTCAGTGTTAACATCTATCACCTGCTGATCAAGCTCCCATTAAAGGCTGAGAGCAAACCAGCCCCTAGCTTTGCAAAAAAATTCTGGTTGGTTAGCAGATCTAATGTGGGCTGACAGCCTTGATTTGTTTAAATGATTGACAAATAATGTTTTTTAAAGAAAATTTCAACATTAGGAAGACTTCAAATGTATAAAATACTGGGAGAAAGTTCCTATCTCTTATGTTATGATGAAGACTTGCGCACCAACCAATAGTATAAAGTGAAAAGTATTAAACATGCTGAGGTTTCACCTCCCTAGGCAGAGGCCTGAGTGTTTCATGACTTGCTGTTGCAACGCTTCTTATAGAAAAGAGATGTCATCTCAGGAAATACTTGACTTCTTAGAGCTGCGCTTGCCCAACTGCTCCCATTTTGCTTCTCCTCTCATGGAGAATGAATTAACAAACCATGAAGGTGCAATTAAGCACAGCTTCCAGTGACCTCCAAACTGTGCTCTGATAATAAGCAAAGTCAGAAAGCCAGCTGGTTCTGAAATCTTTATGTTTTGGAGAAATAAAGGCTTACTAGAGGAAACAGGAGCAACTGAGTATACCAGTATGCTGCTTATTTCTATTTGTGTCTGTGTCTGTTAAGCCAGAATTGATAGTTTACCATAATTTCTGAGCATAGGCACTGTCTTTGATTTACAGTGGTAGGCAGGGTTTAACATGAAGCTATGATACAGACTGCATGTATTGTAAAAGGTAGGAGTAATTCTAACATTACTATTTGGGCTGTGGCAAAGAAAATTTACATAGATGGAAATAAAAATGTGAGGGACATGGACAAAGGATTTTAATCAAGGTAGTTTTAGTTGTACTGACTGGGTTTCCATTAGGAGGAACCAAACATCAAAATAATGACCAAATGGTACTTAATGTAGTACAGATAAAGCACACATTTCATGCTTATGTAAGCTCTGAAGAGAAGTACAGAGAAAAATTGTTACTGCACATGAACTGTATGCGCAGTGGTTAACAGGATGAGAAAGTTCTGGTGCAATTCTACAACATGTTTCAGTATACCAGCAGTGGCTTATCAAGAGATAGATTTTTAAAAGAAAAGAAAAGAAATTATTGTTGTGGTCATACAATAGTTAAAAAAGCAAACCAACTGACAGAATGATATCTGATAATAAAAATGCCACGGAAGTACACAATTAAATCATAGTAATATCAGTAGGGTCATTTCTGCACTAGAGTGTTATAGCGCTATTATTCCACTTTCAACATCCTATGGAATCCTGGGGTTTGCAACTTAGGGAGGGGCCTCGAGGCTATAACAATCTAGTGCAGAAATGGAATAAGAAGTACACTTCAAGTAAGTATTGGGTACACTTAAACATTCATTGTCATACTGAAGCAACGATCAATAAGATGGGGAAAATGAGCATAAATGAAAGTAAACAGGTATACAGCAACTCACCTGATTAATTCTTATTGACGGGCTTCATGGAGCAGCCATGCAGTGGAGGAAGGCTGTGAGGTTACTGTAGTTCACAGTGATCTACTTGCTGGGCAGCTTCTCCCCTCAGTTGTAAACATAATTGTTCCTTAAGCACAAGCCACAGCTTTAATGCCAAATGGTGACAAATGGGCACAAAGCACATTCTGGTAAGAGAGCAGCGAGAGATCGGTATCATGATCACAGCACAATCCTTCTCTGTTTTTATTCTTTTCTAAGGTGTGAAGTTTAGCGGAGCCATTACTGACAATGACCGAATACTGAGCGTTTTTGAAAATGCCCAGTGCACCATTACTTAGTTAGCAAGTCCAATTTAATTTATAGCTTTCAATTTGGTTAGACAGTGCCTGTTAATAAATGTAATTTTCATTATTGTTGTTATTATTATTGTTATTGTTGTTATTATTACATGAGCATAAAATGCACAGATCTCATACAAATTCTGCAAAATATTATGTTCTATTCATAGGCAATTTGTCATCAAATTTAGCATCCATAACAAAGAAAATATTTAGTGGCATCGAGTGGCTGAGTTACAGTGGCATAAAACTGGACTCAAACCATTGTAGCTCACCTTTTTGGTTATTATGGACATCAGAATTTGCTACTGGCCACACAATGACAACCCCTGCCAAAACCCACCTTTTTCTCAGCTGCAGCATATCCAACCTGGCCATTTATTGATGGACAGAAAATGGCAGGAGCAACAGGTAAGCATCCACCTATTTTCCTACAGCTGGACGCAGAATAGTGACAGCATCTGCAGGGACCTCCACAGATCCCTGTGTATACCTTCCACTATGTGTCCAGCTGTAGGAAAATAGCTGAACGCTTGTCTGCAGCTCCCCTTGCTCTTGACAGGCCAGGAAATGGCCAGGTTGGGGGGGGGGCTGCAGCTTAGGAAATGTGGGTTTGAGGTTGGATGGAAGGCTACCAGATCTACATCTTTTAGCTGCATTACCCAGTTCAACTTTGTGGTCATGATCATTACAACATTTTTCTGGTGTACAAAGTGTTATGCCCTGATTTTCTCTTTTACACTTCCCAAGAGCTTGGATCCTAAGTTTTTGCTCCATACGCAGAAAAAGCTCCCCATTCATAGATGGAGAGTTGCACTTACAGAAGGACTTCTTCCATGAGTGGAATGGAAGCTCATTCTGTGAATAGAGCAAAGACTTGAGATCCATTGGAATAGATCTTAAGATAAGTTACCGTAAGGGAGTTAGTGGAAAGGATATTTCTAATTCCCCTGTGGCCATGTGCCTTCCAGAAGATGTATCCACAGTGTGCAGCCCTGGAGCTACATACAATCCCCCAAGCTGTTTTTGTGGCCCTTGACCCCTCAGACTATGTAGACTACCCTTTTTCTGGCTAAAAAGAAGGGGGTGAATTGAGTCTTCTAGATGTCTACAGAAGCAGCAGTTTGCTTTTTAAATAGGCTACACAGCCGTCCTTGCTTGTTTAACAACAGAAGACCCATTTCAAAACCAGAAGTGGTCCAATCACAAGAATGATGTGGACATGGCTTTTTTCAAAATATTATTTAACTGATTAAGAGCCTTTTAAGAAAGGGAGGGGGTGATTATTTAGTTGTACAACCTACCAAACTTTGTTAAAGATTTTCTATCAAAAAAAAAAAAAGGCATCAGGATGTTAATTTAATAGAGTGTATCATTTAAAAGGAATACTTGATTGGAAATATTTTGCTGCATGTACAATATTCAAGCCCTACTTACACTGCTTTTATTGCCTATAAATGTTAGTGTAGTAAAAAAAAAATCTGGGTGATTAGATTGTTTAAAAAACTGTAGTACAGAAAAAATGTTTTGGTGTGTAGATATCATTAACTAGTATATTGTGCCACTGAGACAGCGTGATAAATAAGGCCAGTGCAAAGATTCAACACATCATATTTGAGAATGGGGAAATTCAGGATATACTTATGAAAGGAGGCAAAATTAAGGCACTGAGCACCTCGAATAAATATTCTGCCCTCTAAATGAAAGTCCCTGAAATTTGTAGTGTGTCAAAGTGTGAGGTAGTTGAAAATCCTTCCCACGAAGAACTCATATTTGCTGCATTCATATTTCCTTACTATCTTTGCCTGCTGTTTTTCTATGGATGCCTCAACTGGCTTTTCAGAATTCTCAACTGAAGTTTTAAGTTTAAAGCAATGCTGGAAATTTGGAGACTGAAGTAAAATTTCATTTGAAGGGGTCAGAATTCCGGTTTGGAGCACGGTGTCCTCATTTTGTCCCTCTATAGCTGTAGCTCTGGTGAAACTTATATGTACTTAGCTGTCAAATACAAACAAAGTCCCAATAAAACAGGTAGAGAAAGATTTTGTTTTAGAAAGAAAACAAAATTGCTCTTGGTAGTTACAAAGAATAATCAGGATGACGTGTTTCTTGTGCCTAGTTGGTTGAAATGAAAATGCATTCACCACCCAAATGAGTACTCGCTATGTTGCATTCGCTTCAGTAGTAGTAAAATGTTTCCTCTTTTGTTCTCTTTTCAGTTTTTTAAGAAATAAAATGATGGTAGTCAAAGTGCAACCTTGAGATCTCATGCAGATACCCTAAACTGATTTTCAGCACTCAAACCTCAGCAGTCTCCCTGGGTTGATTTTCTTTCTGGTCAGCTCCCCACAACTTTGACTTGTCTCTCCTAGAAGCCTCCAGGGGGCCACCATTCATCTTTAAAAGGAGTTTGCAGAAGCTCTTTTAAAAAGCCAATTTTCCAAACCCAGAAGTCCAGTTACGTGTTTTGTTTTTGTTAGCTTTCTTTGGAGTCTGTGAGGCTCCCAAGGGGTCCCGGACATAGAAAATTGGTTCCTGGACCTGCCACAGCTGCCCACCTGTGCAATAAATCATAAATTGAGAGATTTCTGTCCTGTTGATCCTTATTCATTCCACTAGCAGTCTCTGCTATCTGCCAGGAATTGATTTGATGCTTGCAACCTTCCAGAGAACAAAAAGAATTTTGACGAGGAAAAGCGTAATGCCAAAATTAGATTTAAGAGGGGACTAAACCCCATGGAAGGCATGCACAGCAATGAATTATAAGTTTCTCTGAAAGTAGTGGAAGTAAATTTTGTCAGATTGATTTGAAATAGGGAGGGAGTCCAGGATCTGGGTATAGACTAAGAGCTTCTTGGAGAGAATATTCTGTATATTAAGAATGAATTTTTCAAAAGTGCTTGTAAGCACAACTTGAAGGGAGCATTTAAATCTGTGTCATTATGAAAAAAAAATACTGCTTTAGTTTAGGCAGTGCACAGTTCAGTTCAACAGTCTCAGCTGGTGACACTTGACATTCCCACGGTATTGTAAATTTATATTCCTTGTTACCAGATAACTCAAAACATCGTTCCAAGTCTTACCCCCATGGGGAAACCCATAATAATTTAAAAGAACATCAAGGCTTACTGAGCATGTAAGAGATGCCATGCTTTTGTTTCATTTTTAACAGTCCTGAGGTGCCTCTTTAAGAATTGACAAGGACATGAACGGTAGAAATTAGCATCACAGGGGTTAAAGGATAGAGTGTTAACTTGTAAGAGGGTATAAAGAAGTGAAAAGGACTAGTATTTTCAGCCTCCATACACTGGCACTTGTTTGGAAATATCCTGGTGGTGACAAGACGGCAGTTCCTTGCAAATATCACAGCGGATCCTTGATAATGCTCGCCTTTATTTCACTCACATTCACTGGAGGCTCGCTCTCTAGTGCCTTCCCTATGCTCCTCTCGTCCCTTTTATAGCTCCAATGAAATGCTTGATTTATCAGGGCTCTTCTAAATGCACAGCTCACCAGGGAATCTATAAAAGACCTTCTATTGTAACCACGATTAAAAATTAGTCCCCTTCCAAACTGGTTCAGCTTTCAGATACTAACACGCTGAGTAGTTTTTGTCTTAGTGTCTTAGTTGGGGTAAATGTTTTATCACCACACTGTATAGTGATAATCCTGGGCAACAACTATTTTTTTCTAAGCAGTTTAAATATATATATATAAAAAATCAAAGATGGGCAAATCATTTGCTGAAAGTAATTTAAGAAATGTAAGTTACAAACTCATTTATTTTTCATTATTAAATTAGGTTACTCCAGTAACTTGTATAAAGGGCTGCTCTTGAAACTTTGTGATAAATTCAGATAGTACACAATGCAGAAACTCATTTACAAACTGGGAAATTGTATTTTTCATTATTACACAGCCACATGAGATGCTGATCTGTTTCTAGGTATAATTAACAGTGTTGGTACTTACCTGTGCAGTAGCTGTCCCTAGCCAGGTGCACCCTAGATGTGTTGGACTGCAATTCCCAACCTCCTCAACCAACACTGTCTTTGGCTTTGCTGGATAGGGTTTCCAGGAGATTTGTTCCAGCCCTTTCTTAAAAACTCTAGGCTTGGGAAGCTTTAAATGACTTGGAATCTCTCCTAAAGGTATTTCTCCCTCAATGATCTCACCTTTAAATGCCTAGATGTTATTGGATTTCACCTCCCAGAAACCCCAGCTAAGATTGTTAGTGGTGAGGAATTCTAGACGTTGTAGTCCAACATCTTCCAGGGACCAACAAGTTAGGAACTGTTATTCTACAACATGAGCGTCCCTGAACTCTTTGTTCTCCATTTGAGAATTTCTGCTGATTCTCCCTTCTATGGATTGTCTTTGGAACTCTTCCAACTGGTAGGGCTCATTTTCTCAGTAAGAACTGGTAACCATCCTTTATTAATGGCATAGAAATTCAGACTAGCTTGGCCCCAAAGCAATAAAATACTTTCTTCTAATCTCACACATATGCACTTCAACCAAGTTTCATACACACACAACAAAGGAAGTAAACTGAAAACCCATTTCTCTTTATGACTCCAGACGTGCCAACCCAAATAGATATCACACAGTCTTTAGCTTGCATTGCCATGAAGTCGGATGGAATTCAAAGTCCTGGCTAGAGGTCCATGTTATCTTACCCTTGCCTAGTGCAGTCTCATCTCTTGGGCTACAACTGCAGTCATTAGAACTATCTCTTATTTCAAAATGCTAATGTCTGATTCTGCCCAAATGCTCCTTAAGCAACAGACTGTCAAGACCTAGCAGTCTTTTGAAGCACAAAATAAACCATAATTCCTTTCCAGGCATTTTTTTTAACATAAAGGCTCGTATCCGAGTGCCCCAGGAAATTTTATATCCAAAATATTTTGTGTTGCTTCAGTTATTATATAGCAGTTAACTTTAATCGGAGGCTAACAGGTAGCTTAAAGCTGGAAAAACAAAATAATATTTGAGTGTAAAAGCGTCCTTGTGACCAAGTATAGACAGTCTTGTATGGGAACTTAGGGCTCAATTTGATGGCAACAGAGCCAAGCAGAAGAACTCACACTGAGATTATGAAAAATGTCCACTTCCTGCCTCAATGTCTTGATAGATCCAAACTCAGAAAACTGTGGCTTCTTTAAACCAGGTCTTGAAAAAGTTATTGGACTACATATCCCATAATTATTTGGACTCTACCTCCCATAATTCCTAGCTAGCATGGTCATCTATTAGTGATGTTAGCTGAAGGATCCTGAGAGCTGTAAATCAAACAGTAACTTTTCAGGGATCTGGTTTATGGTATTCCAGATTTCAGAGATGGCCCCGGGAGACAATTTTCTGTCTCTAGGTTCCCTCCTCCAAAAGCCAGTAATGCCTAAAAATGAAGGGGGGAGGAACAGAAGTCCATTTCTGCCATCACTTGCACTGTTAAGTAAAATATTCTTGGTCCATATAATGCTTTTATGCATATGAAAGCAGGTTTTACCATGTGGATTACGTAAAATGAAAATCAAATGCGTAAGTAATTATTGCAGTTTCTGTTCTTCAGTGGAATCCACCATCCATCTATATACAAGGTCCTAATTAGTTGCTCTGAATACCTCAGCTGAATAGGCGAGGAGCTGGGGGGAGTGTCTAGATTCAGTCACCTCTGATTTCCTTTTCTTGCTTGTTAACTTGATTGGAACTCCAAGGCTTTCCTTTGCATATGCATAGAAGTGTATTAGGGTCTCTTATACCTCTTTGTAAACCACTTGTTCGTAATACTTACAAACCACCATGATCTCTCCAGTAATTTTTTTAAAAACTGTTAAACAAATTTGTAGAAGATGAACTAATCTATGGTTATGAGCCATGATGGCTGGATTTAACAACTACTTACAGATGCAATATAGGAATATCAGAGGCCAAGGGAAAAAAAATATGTGACCAACTTCATGACATGCTGTGCACAGATATAAATCCTCAGAGCAGAACAGTGTGAAGAAGGACTGCTTCAGCACATGTTTTTAATAATATCAAAATGAACTTAAATCCATAGATGTTTGCTTTCATAACTAAGATAGGAAAAAAATGAACTTCTCGCAGCTTTATAAGGGACAGACTATATTTCCTAAACAAAGTTACGGTTTTAAAGTGTTTGAATTAAAAATCTTTTCTCATTTAATCTATTGGTAGATGACTTTCTTTGTACTTAGTGTTTTTCATGAATACTTTTTTTTAAAGAGCAAGTTGCTCTGATTTTTTCAAATTGTTCTAAGTTACAAAATTGATTTTCTGCTAGAAGGGTGGGATGTGATGATCACTCATAAGGTCACCTTGTTTTCCACTTACATTCATCTGGGAGCAAGTAATTTGTCTTCCTGGAAGAATTTCTTAAAGATTTTGTATTGTCTTAATGCATCCAAATCATCTTGTTTGTCACACCTTGCATCCATCTAGTCCTGTACTATATCGGTTTTTAATGAATCAAGGATACCCAGCAATGAAGCCCCAACAATAAAAAGCTAAATGGCTGTTAGAAGTTTGTCTAGGCATACCTAATCTTTTCTGGTTTGGGAAGCTAAGCAGAGTGGGGTCTTACCAAGGTTTAGTTGGAAGACCACCCACGACTACAAGGGATCTCTAGGAAAGACTAGCAAGAAATCCTGCCTGATATTCTGGAGACTCATTTCCAGTCAGGAGCTGATGATCCTGGGCCAGATGGATGAAGGATATGACTAAAAATAAAGCTGCTTCCTATGTTCCTAAGCCAGGCAGCATATAACACTACCATAGTGAACTGGCATTTCAACCTTTCAGAAGGAGAGGAAAGGGGAGAGAGGGTGTGTCCATCTCCCTAGGGCCTTAAGTTCCCAATCCTTGGCCTACATCATCTCATGTTGCCAAAGCACAATGGAAGGAGCAATAAAATATATGTGAACGGTGCATGACTCCCATGATGCTAAAGTACTAGCAGAAGACTCCTGAAGTGCCATAGAATTTCCTTTGAATTGTAAGTGGTAGTTCTGAAGTGTTGCTATTTATTGATGTTTTTCTTTTAAATAATAATTTTTTTAAAAAACGTTTTCTACATGTTCTGCCACCTTCGCAAGCTTTTCAAAAAGGCACAGCCCCACCTCTTCAAGCACTATTGTACTTAAGTAATTTATATACTGTCATGTGTTTTGCAATTCTAATATGCATGAGCCACTAACACAGTCATATTTGCATGAAAAATGCTTTGTTGTAAACAGTAAATTGGAGGCACTGTGGGATGTTAATCAAACTTTCAATTTATTTCTGTAAAAAGAACCAAACTAGGTTTTTAATCCTTCTTACGGACGGCTGCACAATCCTCTTAATTCATTTTTGGCAGCATACTTTTGTGCCAGAGTCTTGCTGCATGAATAAAATTGGGTGTGGAGAACATAATGATAGCAGCACCCATTATGGGCTGTGATGGGTACATTTGCCAGTCTAACAAAGATGAACATAATTCCCAAAGGATAGGAGGAATTAAGTATTCCCTCACAGTTTTTTTTCCTTTTGCACATTTACAACATTTGGAAATGGAACTGCATTATATAGAGTCATAATATGAAGAATCTCATGTACTAGATTTCTGGTCCCTGATGCATGAAATGTGTCCTTGAACAGTTGCTACGAGCAGTAGAGAAGAACAAACCCCAGGAACATCAGGACTGCAAAGGATTAGAAGAGGTGAAAGCCTCTCTCACCCCACTCCACTCCCCATGTATTTTCCTATTGAGATTGCTGTTTCTGAGATTGCTACATCTCAGTGTGCAGGTATACCTAAGGAGACTCATCCATTTTCCCCTGTTTTCTCAGTCTTCCTAATAGCCAGAGCATAGGTTTCACCCTCTCCTACCCACCAAATATTCCCAGCGAGATCACTCTTCCACTGGAAGTAGCAGGAAAACAGCTTTATCAGCAACATCTGGATTGCTGTGATGTAGAAGAAGCTTTCTCCTCTCCTTCTTACTCACTCCCAGTGATTCTCACCAAGGTCACTGTGTCCCATTCCGTTCTGTAGCAGAATGCCCCATCGATATTGTTAGACTAGAATGTCAGGCACACAGTTCAAGCCAGAACTTAGGGCCTTTCCGCAGTACACTGTTATAGTGCTATTATTCCACTTTCAACCTTCTGTGGAATTTTGGGATTTGTAGTTTACTGAGGCCAAAGAGCTCTCTGGCTGAGAATTCTAAATGCCCCTCCTTAAACTGCAAATCCCAGGATTCCATAGGATGTTGAAAGTGGAATAATAGCACTATAACAGTGTACTGCGGAAAGGCCCTTAGTGCTTTTCTACAGTAACTTGTTGCCTGGCTCGTAGAGATCCTTGAAACTAAGGAGAAGGATGATTTGACAAATGACCTGACAAAAGGACACAGATGAGTTCCCAAGTAACCCCTCCATTGACTCTGAGGAGGCACAGAAGAAATAGGCATATGCCAGATGACTATTTCTTCCTCTCGTTGTACATGAGTGCAGCAACTTGTACATGAGGCCACTTGTCAGCACGAGTACTGGGAGGTCTTGGATATCTTCTTACACTATTGGTGAAGTGTCAAAACATTTGTGGAATAGTCTGTTCTATGAGTTGTTAGACACTATAGGATGTTGCCCTGTGTCTCTGCTACTATTAGTAGCTCAGGATCACTAGAAAAAGTAGATTTTCAAGGTTACTGTAAGACCAGCTAAATCAGCCCATAGGTTGATTACATTAACTCTCTTACATACTGTCTGCTCAATCATTATAGTTTTTGACTTTTTATAACTCTTCATTCCAGCCCTATTGCCCTCAGTCAGTGACAGATGAATACCATATGGCTTTCTCTGTACCAGTGAGCCAGTCCTTCTTGGAAAAGAGCAGCTGATCTGTATTCTCAAGGGAAAAAAAGGTCAATTGTCTGGGCTCTGCTAAAAGCTGTTTCACACCTACCTGAACATCATTTGATTGATTTCTCATCAGTTGATAACTTGCAGCTGAAAATGTGCATTGAGTTCACTGAAAAGCATAGCATCTGAAGTGATATTCAAGATCAGCTGGTAACCTATAATTGCCCAGCCACACTTGTAAGTCACAAAGCTATGAAAATGCATGTGTGAGCCAGCTGTGATAATATTATCACCTCCCATTTTATATATCTGTAAGTCTCATTGCTAATGGATTGTTAAATTTATGTCAGGATTGAGATGCTGTAGTTAAGGCAATGCTTAGTGCAAATGTATTCACATCACATGATTGTATGAACATCTGTGTAGACATAAGCTGATAGAAGTTTGCTAGAGCTTAGACTCAGAAAGAAGAATATAACCTTACAGTTCTAATTAAGTTACCTAGAGAAATGGCCTTGTTACTCAGATGCGGGACAAAAGAGCCAACAACTTTTAGCACCTTAAGGATGAATATATTATGGTGTGAGCTTTCCTGGACTAAAGTAACCCTCACTTAAAAGCAAAGAGTTTGATACCACTATAAGGATAAACAAATGTAATATGGCAGACTAAAGTTTGCTTCACTAGATGCAGCAGATATACAGAGAAGGCATCTGATGAAGGGCACTCTATTTGATGAAATTTGTTTATCTGTAAGGTGCTTAGGACTTTTAAAAATTAACTGCAGATACTCTTAAAATTGTTTTTATATGGAAAGTAGTACATGCCATTTTTAAAGATTTTGTTGTGGATCAGTGTTATGTTTTGCAGTGTTATGTTTTGCAGCATTATGATTGCTAACAAACATTGTGCTAAGAAATGAATGTTCTTAATAAGCATATTGTCAATGATACC
This sequence comes from Iguana delicatissima, assembly GCA_948472985.1. Lineage (NCBI taxonomy): Eukaryota > Metazoa > Chordata > Lepidosauria > Squamata > Iguanidae > Iguana > Iguana delicatissima. The sequence goes on along the minus strand of CAOKZL010000161.1, from coordinate 438,345 downwards.
AAATCCTGTGGCAACTGTCATTTCAGGCAGATAGGACAGCCAAAATGTTCCAGATCAAAGTTTGTACATGTCACTTCCTTGGTACTCTAGGAGTGTAATGTGTAAGTAAGTAATTTTGACAGTTTTCTTCCTGCTTCATGAAAGTCTTAAAAAAAAACTGTAAATTTTTCAAGATTATTCACAGATAGAGAGTTGTTCTGTGCGAAACTTGCACATGGCTTTTTTGTGTGCAGAAAATACTGTTCGAGTATAGTAAATTCTGTTTTCTATTTAAACACGCCCAGACACACACACACTCTCTCTCTCTGAAACTGTGAGATTCTCATCCATCCAGAATTTGCTGTATTAGGGTTTCATGAGACTTGAGAAAGATGTTGATTGTTCTTCAGATGTTTTCAAACATTCTTTCCATCTTTACTTGGTACTTGATGTTGTAAAAAGAATATAGAAGAAGGGGAGAAAGAGGAAGAAGGCAATGATTACTCTTTAGGAAGTTTGGTTTATGGTGAATAAATTGTGGTGAATAAATTGGAGCAGAAGAGAGAAGACACATTCTTGGCTGTCTGACAGAACAGTTATAAGCACACCTTGCTCAGGTCTCAGCTTGCATGTTCCTGTTGCAAAAGACTTTCTGTAAACATATATGTCTGGGAATGCTAACCAGAGAGCCTGTCTGTCCTCTGTGGCATTAGGTCATTTCATAAGACTGCTTGGTGGCTGTTGCACAGGGCAGGAGAGGGCAAGTACATGCTTTCTAGTAAAATCTTAGAAATACCAGGTATTTTCCGATTTCAGACTATTGTCTTAATTTCTAGCCGCGGTCAGATTAACTTAAGCTTTAAGTTAGTGGCTGATTTAGGAGGTCTATCAGAACTGGACTAGCAACTGGATTTAGCCCATTTTGTTTTTGTGTATAAACTGAATTGGAAATCTCAAAATGGGGCCAATAAGCATATAAGGCTTTGCAAACCCCTGTGTTACTGTATTATTCCCTGCCTTTATTTCTTAAGAAAAAATTGAAGCAATTATTATGGGGAGGGGCAATATGGTAGTTGTAGAAAGTGGCATTGTGAATCCCTGTTCTGAGCAGTAACCTTCACTTTAAACATGGGTCTTGACTATTTTAATCCATCACACTCCCCTCCTGCCCACAGAACAGAGAAATGCTTAGCACTAGGGCAAGCAACTCTTCACCCCATTCATATTCAAAGAAGTGGGAGGAAATGAACTGGTCCCCTCCTTGATTAAAGCTACAGTTCATTGTAGCTTTAAGCAAATGTCTTGCTGCCAGGGTGGCTCAGAGAGGGTGTGGGAGAATTGTATTTAAAAGGACAAAAGCTTGGAGAGATGATACAGAAGATTTTGCTTGTTTGTGTACTTCTCTTTCTGGAAACCCCCCACTGTAAAGAAAAGACCTCTACCCTCCTCTGCATGTGACTGGGCAAAACACATGTCTAATACATATAGCCACCTTGTGCATTTTGTCTGACCATTTTTCTTTCTGTTTCCCATAACTGTTGTGATTCCACATTCAAGCTATTAGCTCAGTAGGAATCCAGGACCAGCTTGTTCTTCTTTTCTAAAAATCATCATCATCATCATCATCATCATCATCATCATCTTAGGCAATTTGTGTTATTATCATCTTACTTCCAAGATTAGTTAGTAATGCTAAACTAAATCAAACTGAACAACCTTAGTTATAGATTCAGGCCTCTAGTTCTAGGATCACAAATTGTTTCATGTTTTTAGTACGTAGCTGTTTTCCCTCTATTGCTCATGCGAATGATCAAAAGCACTGAAATAAAACTTGTATTCACTGGCTTCAGTGCTGTGCCCACTGTGAATAAACATAAGATAACCCCTTTTCTCCATTTTATTTCCTTTGTAATAAAAATCAAAGCATGCCATGACAGCCAGGCCTCTTTCCTCCTTACTCAACATGAGTTCCAAATGAAAGTTGAAGGAGTGTATGTGAATAATAGGGGCATTTAAAAAAAATCAGTTCTGCTTTTTTCTCTCTCTCCTCCTACATAGAGATTTGTAAAACATTAGAAGTTTTAAATGGCACATATTCTACCCTTTCTGCCAAAAACAGCAACCCAGAATGTGCCTTGCAATGTACAGCATTTCCGGTAGCAGGGTTGTGACAGACTTCTATCTGAGTCACTGTCAAGTCAGTGTCCACCAGAGTAGAGTTGGTGGATCGTAGGGACTAATCAGTTGGCACAGTTATACTGTGGAAGAGGTGTGGAAGAGCAGCAGTGATGCTTATATCTGTGCTTTGAAGTAGACTGTCTGCATCTTGCAGTGTCTTTGTATTGCTTGTAGCTCTGGTAGAGTTGGGAGTAGAACCAGAGCTCACAAAAATTACTGCTTTAGATTATAACTCCCAAAATTCCCCAACCACTGTGGACACATGAGGAGCTTTGGTCCAAGAAAGTAACTTTCCCATGTTTAGTATAGCAAATAATGAAGTATTTTTGTCACCCAGGATAACTAGTACTGTTTAGCTTTAGAGATGGATGAAATTGTCGGTGGTGTTTTCTCTAATTTTGAGCCCAGAATATTTTCAGTACATTTAGTTTCCTCATTAGTTTGATATTTTTTTTTTAAAAAAAAGCATGAAAATTCTTTTTCATTTTTACTAGATTTCTTCTAATATAACCATGCAGTTCAAATTGAGGTATTTGACCAAAAAAAAAAAAAAAAAGTGGAGGGGAGGCAATTTAGGCCTTCTAAACTTCTTCATGGAACTTCCCACAGTGAAACAGCCTCAGTTTGGGCTTAAAAGTGGCCAAAACTGATGAAATGTCACTGCTTGTCATTTGCTGAAGCAGCATTTGCGATGGGGCCCTGGGCCTTCCAAATCTGCAGAGGAGTCAAAAGTGTTGACATGTGTATCAGCTCCAGAGTGTGCACACTTCTGTTCTAATATATGCAGTTTGCTTCAATGTGTGCGTTTTTGTGAACAATTTCCCTATTATTAAGCCTTTTTTAACCTTATTTTTATTAACATACACATTTTGGATATCTGTCCCCCTAATTATGCATTTTTGGACACATTTTCTGAGTGAAGAATTGCATCATAGCATTCATAGAAGGGCACATTCCAATGTTAATTTGATTTTTGGTTCACATATTGGTTCAAAATTGCAAAATTAGGTAAGTTCATATTGAAATTGATTTAATTAAAATTTACAATGGAACCTCTTCCTTGTAAGCCAAACCCTGGTGCACATTTAGGACGGTTTGCACAGCGTTTTTACCATCCACGTACTGCAGTATTCATTGGAGTGTAAAAACTGAGAAAAGGACAAGTGTCAAAATAGGAACAATGTTTAAGTGGAAACATAGATGGGTGGCAAAATTATTGGCCACCTGAATGTAGGTAACTTGTTATATGCATTCAAGTTGCCCCTGATCTATTGTGGCTTTCACAGAGTTTTTGTGGCAAGATTTATTCGGAGATTTACCATTGCCTTGCTCAAAACCTGAGAGAAATGTGGCAGGCCCAAGGTCACCCAGTGGGTTTCCATGGCTGAACAGGGAATTTCTGATCCAGCTGCTGGCTCTTAAGGTGAGCTGGAAGGGTTGAACCAGGATTCATTACTTAGTTGTACAGACATAACTAAAGGCCTTTCTGCACTACACTGTTATGGTGCTATTATACTGAGGCCAAAGATCCCTTTGGCTGAGAATTTGAAATGCTTCTTGCTAAACTGCAAACCCCAGGATTCCATAGTATGTTGAAAGTGGAGTAATAGCATTATAACAGTGCGGAAATGGCCTTAAGTCGCTGGTGTAGAATACTGGCAGTTATTTTTAATGTACTTTATAAATATATGCTCAACTCTTACAAATTTAATCCAAAATCATTTACATTTTGAAAAAGAGAGAGAATTTTTTTTAAAAAAAGTGTACAAGAAAGCTACATAAAACTTACCCAGGAGGGACTCATTCAACAAAATGGCAGAACAGAACCTAATCACACAGAAAACCAAGAGTACCAGGTTGAGCAGTCCCAAAGACCTTTCTGTAAAGCTAGGTTTTCAGCAGATGGAAAATGTTATTGTCTGGGAGAGGTAAATCTGGTGTCACAGCTGTGTAGATGTACTCCTAGCACGTTCTCCATACTTACTACTGCAAACCTTTACAAGGAATTTCAGCTTTTTAGATGCAGAAAGATACACTGTACAAACACTGGGAAAGCACCAACCTGTGGTGTTGTAGAGAAAGGAATTTGGCTGTCTGGTGAACCCGGAGCCCAAAGCTGATTCCTGGGAGGGGGAATGGTTCCTCCCTGTAGCGTAAGGTTTCCTGTTCCCTAGCAACATCAGTCTCAGTAGGGTATAAAAGTTAAACTTTATACATAACTCAGGCCATTCAGTGACTGAACAGAGATGCAAAGATAGCAAAGGATTTCCAGTCTCCCCCCATGCTCCACCATAGTCCTACTGTAATTCATAGTTGTGTGACTTTCTCCATAAGGGTTGTTGCACTTATCCTTCATTGGCGATTGGTAGCAATCACTTACTTTATTTCTCTCATTCATCCCAGTACTAAATCCATAGCAGTGAGCTACAATATTGAGAAAGCTTAAGAATTACAGGAGAAGATAGTGCACACCATTTGTAAGTGTCTTGAATTTCCTCTTCCGCAGTGGTTTTCTTTAGTAATGACTTTTAGAAGACAGTAGACCTTTCATACTCTAACCTATTTTACATAGAATAGTACATATCTCATGCATTAAAATAATTTTCATAAAAATGGAACGATGAATTTATGCAGTGACTGCATGAAATTGAAACTACATGAAAAGAAACAGTGAAAAATGTGCAAAGGTAATGAAGAAACACTACAGTAAAAACGTAATAATAGCACCATAAAAAGCCAAATTAGATAAAATATGAAATATGAAATAAGTGCACTTCCCAGATTACTTTTTTCAAACTTAAAAGCAATTGTGAGGTCAGGATCCAGATATGGGATGGAAGGGTTTTAATTTTCCACCATGGGTGCTGCTCTTTGTCTTTTATTGTGCAGCAGAGGAAAAGGCCACGGGTAAGAAAGAAGGTATGGGATACCTCCTTGCAGTGTTCAAAACAACAGTGGTTGCTGCTGTATCTCATGTCACTGGGACAGTAAATCAACTTCAGGCTTTAAATGAGCTTCCCAAAGTGTTGAACCCTATTCCTAAATAGCCCCAGCACTTTGGATATCTCTTTGTCACTAACTGAAACATGGAATGGCTTCACTGCCCCACTGAAGTGATACCTACCAGCCACCACTGCCAGTGTAAGTCACAAAGAGTTCCCCAGCCAAGCCGCTCTGCCACCTAATTAACTGCACAATTAAACAGATTCCGTTATCCAGACATTCTTCAAAAAATAATGTAAAAGGGGAATGTTCCTTAGTTTATTCTGATGTAAGGATTAAACTTTCTGGACCCAACAGAGCAAAGCTTGGAAGAGCATGAAAAAGTTACTTTTTGAACTATAGCTCCCATCCCTCAGGATGAGGAATTCTAGGAGGTGTAATACAAAATGTAACTTTTCTCCATTCTACTGTAAATAGCTGTCTTTAGCCATTTAAATTGAGCGAACTATGCCAAATGCTGATTCGTAGCCATCTGTAAATATCTACAAAGTGGTTAGAGTTCAGTAAGTACTTCTCAGACTCTGGAACATTGGGAAAACATCTTTATTATCCTTCCTGTAACTTTGTTCTTGGAAAACCCACATCTTTCTTTCTGTTTGCCTTGCTTGTACAATGCTATACTGAAGAATACTATACATATTTGAAAAGCTGGCTACATTTTTTTTTCTAAAAATGAGGGGTTTAAATAGCAGTAACTCCCACTAACTGGTACAAAGCTTGGTACTGTGCATGCAGTTTTTCACTCCAGAATGCTCAGATTGAAAAGCTGATATTGTGTGAAGCTCCATCGATCACTGCTGCTGTTCTATACCATCAGCCACCATTGTTCTTCATCTAGCATTGAGTCACACTGAGAACTCCAGTGCAAAGAATGAGTTTGTTGGGGGAGGGAGAGAGGGAGGAAAGAAGAAAAGATTTTTCTAAAAAAAGTCTTTCAAGCTGAACATCTCTCAGTATTACCATGGCAGATGCCGTAGTCCAAGGGAGTAAAGCTTCAACAAGCTGAAATAAGGTAATGTTTATATGGAGCACCCAAAAGACAGTTTCTGATCATGCTACCTGAAGTTATAAAGGACTGAGATCTTGCATCAAGGAGGTTTAACATTCCTCCGAACAGAACTCCAGCACATTTTGTGTTTCTCCTTCCTGAAACCCACCTTCTTCATACTGCTTCCCCCTTGCATGACCATGTACTGGCCAACGAAGGGGGCTGTCTGAGAAGCATTTGTAAATGCAAATAAATCTTAGCTTACAATGAAATATGAGAAGTCGTTTTCCCAGTTAGTCTGGTAGTATAAGGAAAGATTACAAGACTCTTCTATAAAATGCCCTCATTAGAGTAGTATGCTCTTAGAGTTGATTCGCACTTAAGAGTGAAATGGCAACCTAATCTGTATGTTATGAGATTGATTATTTATTATTCACTTATGTTTTTTATTCATTAGCAGCAGAATAAATATAGTTGGAAAGGCAGTGGGGGAATCTGTGCAGTTCCAGAAGTGGTGGCAGTTGGTGGCTTCGATGTCAGTGGAGAGGTATTCATGTTCTAGGTTTTAGTCTGACGTTTAATTGAGCTGTCCATGGTGCTGAATCTCTAATGGGAACAGAGTTCAGGACCTAAGGTAGCCCCTTTAAAGTTTAGACTAAAACCCCAGGGCGTATTGGCTTCGACTGACATGGAAGCCACTGGTGGCACAGAAGGTAGGCAGCTCTTCCCATTTTGCTGGATGTGCTGCTCCAATAGGCAGTCCATCCATTTGTCAGAGAAACTTTTCAGGAGGCACAGTGGACTACAGAGAAAAAGGGAAAGAACAATCTCTCTTCCTCTTCTTCTGAGTGAGCAGAATTCTGCTGAATACTGTTCTGATTCCACTAGACATAAATTCATACTTAGGCTTGGTGTTAGACTTCTAGCAATCAGCTGTTTCTGAGGCTAGAACATGTTGGTGTCGGATTTGCAGCAGTTTTATTCAGGACTCACCTTTTCCTCTGCTTTCTTCCACAAGAACACAACTCCAGTATTTATCAGCCATCATTTTATTGAGAACCTTCTACCATATTCACAACCATCTTAATTCCCCTTTCTCTCTCTCTCTCGTGTGTCTCTCTTTCCCTGTTCTCCTCCATCAGTCCTATAGGGTTTCCCATCTCTGAGACAAATCTAACCAAAAAGAAAGAAAACACCTATAATCTTTTATTTTCTTTATGCATATGCTGTCAAAAATCATGTCAGTGCTACAACACTGTTCCACCTAGAGCGAAGGGAGGGAGGGAGGAAAAAAGAAAGGAGGAACAAAGCTTTGACATTTGGGTACAACAGCTTCTCAAAGATAAAAGTAGATTCTAAAAGTTCTGATTTTTTTAAAAAAAAAAAAATAAACAGCTAATGAATCCCTAGAATGCTTCAAAGGCCATCTGCTCTAAACTCTCCATGCCCAAGGTAGCTTTTTAAAGGTTGCTGTCATACATATAGCCAGGTATTCCTGAAAATGTGTTCTTTTTCATATGTGCCTTCATTTCAACCCCAGCTTACGTTGCACTCTCATAAAGAGTGAGTGTGTGCATATGTGTGCGTGAGAGAGAGAGAGAGACTGTCAGCCAGTGTTGATTGTAGAGGATTAGATGAACCAGTGGTGTTATTTAATATAATGCCTCCTCTCTCCATCCTGGGGTGGGTTATGCTTTCATATGAACTCTGGTTCTGAATACGTAAGTTCTCATTGCTGGGATAATTATACATCTTAAACATTCTGTTGAAGAAAGTCTGTCAATACTGTGATATTTTTCTCTGTATATATTTAGTTTTTGAGAAAAACCATTAACCAACTGTGTTCCCAAGCTGGATGGGCCTGCTTGATTAGGGAGTTTGCCAACAAAGAGGTTTTGAAAAGCTGTCCAAGGCACAGTGCAAATCATCTTGCCCTTTCCTCCACACAATAGTCAATAGGACCCCAAAGAGGCTGTACATTTATAGTGCTCTCTGCTCCTTGTGATTCTGCCAAGAGGGTATTTGGGGACATGTTGGAGAGCGTAATAGGAGGCCTGCAAGAGGAGATTTCATCTCTGCCAGTTTTATTCCTTGCCACAAACTAATTTATCCAGCATTGAAGTCACAGTTAAGGAAATGTTCTGTAATATGTGCACAGGCTGGTTCCTACAAACAACCCCCTTCTTTCTTCTCATATTCCCTTAAGGCACATTTACATGTCCTCGTTAAACAGAAATGTTTTCTTTGGATCTTCTGCTTTCAAAACTATCTTCCAGGGAACCATATCAAAGAGGCTCCCGAAGGAGAAGAGCACTAATGACAGCTAAACCTCCCTGATTTCCCCACCTGTAGCTTCCTCGCTGAAAGCTCATGACTATAAGGAGAAAACTTTATACACTACAGCTCTCCAAATTCCCCAACCAGTATGGCCAAGAGCAGATCTTCTGTCTAGTCCATGATGTCTGGAAATGTTTGCTTTTCTAATTTTGGGAAATTGTGGAAATAACACTGCCAAACTGATGTTGACTGGTATTCTAAATCAGCTGTTTAGCTATGTAACTACCTGAGTTACATAGCTAAGTAGTGTTTCTTGGCCTGACCCTGCCCCCAGTTCTGACTTACTAGGCAGCAGCCAGTGTTGATTGGAATGCAGCTGACATTCCCACCCCCTTTCTCTCCACTGATCTCCAGTGTGATGGCCAGAAGCAGGATCTCAGTCATAATTCCTCCTTGCACTGAAAATCACTCCCAGGAGGGGCATGGGAATGTCAGTCGTCTATGTTCAGATCAGCAGGAGAAGAGACCCCTGTCACTCGTACTGACTACTTCCCAATAACTCAAGAATTGGGGAATTTTTTATGATTTTTCTATGTTCCATACACTATCAGATATATAGAGGCTGTGAATATGAATCAGTTGTGAATGTATTAACTCTAGATTGTGAATTCTAATCCCAGTCTTTAGATTTTTTTTTTAAAAAATCATCTTCAAACATGGAGCCTACTGATAACATTAGACCTGTTTTATTGCTGCTTTATTGCTCAGTAGCATCCAGGAAAATGCATTAAACTGAAAATTGAAGTTTCACTGTGTGTTTGACATCTAAACTTCTTGCTTAGTGACTTTAATTTTCACAATTATGATTCAAACCAAGAGAAAATCATATACATTTTCTTTTTCTGTCTTCTTCTCCTTGCACACCAGGTTATAAACCTTTTCTGTGTTTTTTAACATCTTGATTTTGTACATTGCTTTGTAAGGTGCATATAAACCACAGTTTCTAATCCAGATGCTGCAGGAAACTGTGGTTTAACACCCAGATCTGAGCCTAATTCCAGATCAGTCATGGTGCTCTAAAATGTTGCACCTTTCTGTTTTCACTCTCACTATTCCTTTGGATTAAGAGAAAGAATCACTTGTTTGTTCCTCATATATTTCAAATATGGGAAAGAATCTCAAAATGATACTAATATCATAGTGGCAAAAACTTTAATGAGTACTTTGATCTTGTTTATAAGAACTGCCAAAGTGAGAAGACAGACGAACAGGCAGCTTGAAATAAGGCTGCTTTGATGCTAGGAATGGATTTTCTGTGGGTCAGATGTATTTCTTTTCAATTTCACAATGACTTCAAAGGAGTCTGTCCCATTTTTGCTGAACTATAAGTTGTGACAAGTTTTAATGCGAAGGAAACTCAACTGGAGGTGGAGGAAATCCCATTTTTCTTACTTGCATTTGTTTTACCTGTACATCTTCACAAAGAAGAATCTATTTTTTTTAAAGAAATCATTCACAACTAGAAGCTCTGTCAGTGAGTAAAGAAATTCACTGAATTTAGTAACTGTTTTCCACAGAATTGTTGCAGATAGTAGCTGTTTGGACTTTGAATATTGTTTTTGTTTTGTTTTGTTTTTTAAGAGAACTACAAAACCCGTTGAAATGGAATATGTATAGCTCATAATTTTAAAACGTCCATTAATGTTATGACAGTAGTGATCACAGTGATGGTGATTCTCTTCTGGAAACCCTTCAAAGAGACATAGAACTGTATACAGTGGCATAATTCAAAGACATAGCTGTGTTAGTCTGGATCAGTATGCAAGGGGATCTTGTAGCACCTTTGAGTCTAACTGAAAGAAGTCAGTAACATAAGCTTCTGTAGATGCAAGTCTGCCTTATCAAATACATGGAGGTAACTGCCTAGGAACAGACGTTCATAACTGTACAATAGTAGCTTGTAAAAGTGAAATACATTTTCAACCAACATTATATGGCATATTAAAATGTCATCTTGTAAGAAGCTTAGAAGACCTCTGGAAGTCAAGAACATAATTACAACTTGTGTTACAAAACTGGGATGGTTTCAATAATGAATGGGGCACTACTTAGCATTATTTCTCCTTCCATGCACTTTGTGTGTGTGTGTGTGTGCGCGCGTGCAGGCACACACGCACACGCCTTCAAGTCACCTCTTGACTTAGGGCAGCCCTATGATTTTCATAGGGTGAATTTCCTTGGGCAAGGAATACTCAGAGATGGTTTTGCCAGTTTCTTCCTCTGAAATATAGTCTATAGCACCTGGTGTTTATTAGCAGTCTCCTATCCAAGTGCTAACCAGGGCTGTCCCTACTTAACTTCCAATATTGGACAAGATCTGGTGCCTTCAGGTTACCTATAATCTATTTCCAAAACAAACCAGTTTTTTTTTTTCCTTAATCAACATTTTTTGGTTCCTTTGAATCATTGTGTGTCAGCTTTCTGATATACTAAAAGAGAGAAACGTCTACAGAAGATATCCCTTCCCCAAATGTATTTCATGATGGCACTGTTGATGCCCTCTGTTGTACAGAGAACTGTATGTGTGAGCTGCTTTGGCTAACTCAAAACGATATGTTCTAGGCATACAAAGGATTGTTTCTGCTTGAAAGAGGTGGGTGTCTTGATAGAATTTACTTGTTGAAAGGACTTGGAAGGGTTTTTTTAGTTCTCTGTGGGGCAGTGTGGATGACTTTTCATACATTCCACATGCTTTTCATACATTCCAAATTTCTGCCATAGCAAATCCCACTAGCAACAACCACAGACTTTTGTTTTCTGCACCTTCTCCCCTGTGACCCTAAGTAATCTTCCTCCATGCCAGGAGTTGTTAGAAAATAAGGAGGATGTGTTGCAAACCAGGCCTACACTGTAGAATTCCACTTGAAGGCCGTTGTTCTGCAAATCCCTGGCAATCTGTGCTGTCCCACTGTGTGAAAATCTGCAGAGGGGTGAAAGTTTCCCTTAAGATCTACAATTCAGACTTATCAGATGATGATTGATATTTTAGTTCTGTTGGACCCAGATTCTTTGTTGGTATTATATGAGATACTTTTAAATAAAGACAGCAGTCACAAATGCAGAATACCATCCAGCTCACAGTCTTAGTGGCTTCAGTCAAATGAAGATTATATTTGTGTGTTGGCTAGAGACGGAAAGATATGTCAACAAATCAAGTGTGCTGGCTTTTCATTTATGTCTAGACTGTATGGTAGGTTTCACATTTTTACCCAAGTGGGAAATGAAAATCGCTTTCAGAGCTCCTGTAATCTAAATTAACTTGGGGTTGTTGTTTTTTAAAAAACAAAAACTGAACTGACATCTGTGCACGTGATATGGTATAGCTCTTCAGTTAGCTTAGTCGATGCTTCAGCCTAAATATCTACTTACACTGCTACAGATCACAATAAGGCCATTTCCGCACTAGACTGTTATTCAACTTTCAACATCCTATGGAATTTGTGGGTTTGCAAACTGGGGATTGATTAGGTTGGTTTGTGCAATGTTTTTCTCTTCTTAGAGAAACAAATCCATCTAGGTTGAGATAGAAAACCAGGAGAAAACTAAAGTATATGCAGTACTTATTTTCATATCATACTGAAATTTATTTTACTGTTGTACCAACATAAATATTCCACTCGCAATTTAGTTAGCATATAAAACAGTGTTATTTGGCATACTTACGAAAGTCATAAATATAAAAATCTTAATTTTGTGTATGTGGAAAATTGTGAATTTCCCCGGTATAAAAGAGACTGCTAGATCCTATGATACTTAAGGACAGGTATTTTTGTCTTCAGAAAAGCAGAGGAGCTGAGAAAAGAGGGGAAACAGAAACCACATATTTTGTAATAGATGACATCAGGGCCAAGATCTACACTGGAGTGGCATAGTATAAGGTCCACATACAAATTTACTCATAGATTATGGTGTACAGTTCTTGTGTTGAGTGGCAACTGAATGTACATGGAAATGTGTGATCTAATTCGCATGAGCATCTGTGCACCTGACAGTGCCACGTGTTCCTCTCCACAACAACTGTTTTTGTAGGGGAGATTATACATGTGGAAGATGCCAGCAAGATTCCAGTGAAAATTTGTTAGAAACAGTCATAATCTTAAGTATATGAGCAATATATTTGGATATAAAGTTTACTGAACATTGAAAATATTGGACTCTTCAGTAGTATCTTAGACACATAAGCAACTAAGGACCCCATATGTTCTTCTCATGAAGACAAAAGCACCCACTAGGTAGTGAAATATATCTTGGTTTTGAGTGTTGATTATGTCTTTTACGTGCACAAGATTATGTGCATAGCCTTTTCTCCGTATTGGGTGAAATTACAAGAGTTGCTCCTCTACTTCCTGCATGCTAGCAGGAAGTAACTTGAGATATGTTTGTTGCACTGAGATACCTGGAGGGTAGGACCACTTGTAAGAGATTTTTATATCTTTTGGATATTCTTAGAGTTGTAAGATCCATGACATTCTGGTATTGTCATGAGCTTTTTAATATTGATTTTAATTTTTGCTGCTACTCTTGCTGCCTTATTTGGGATTTCTTTATTTGAATGTATGTATGCATGCCATAAATATTAACAAACTCCAAAATCTCACCAAAAAGGAAAAATAGGGACATTGCAAAACTGGTACTAGAAAGCAGAGATTGTGTCAGGCTCTAAGACTATTTAGAATGAATGTAGAAACTCTGAGAATTGCCCTGCTAAACAACTGGAATAATGTCATCTCCTGAGTATAGTCATACCTCCACATTCACTAGGGTTTGGGGCACAGGACCCCATGAAAGTGGAAAAACTATGAATAATTCTAGGCCCTCCCAAACCATATTTAACACACAAAAAAAGTATGGTCACCATATTCAACCCACCATGGACTACTTTGAAGCATCAGGGTTCTTTCACAAGGCAGAAGTGGCTGGTTGGTGGGGCTTACTGCCGCCTCCACTGCTGCCCCACACCATTTTTAATAGGGACTTACTAGCCTTGTTCACAGTTTCTTAGTCTCACTAGGCTTGCAGTCCCTATTAAAAATGTCATAGGGAGGCAGCAGAGGTGACAGCAAATGATCCAAGAATGATCAAATCTTCAAAAGTGAAGCCCACAAATGTGGAGGGCTGACTGTAGTAAGAAAAAACACATCCTGTTGCAAGGAGTACCTGAATGTTAAGATGATTGCTACTATTCAGTAAACATGCTGATTTATCATGGATGCTGTAACATGGTGTACTTCATGGATCACTTATGTATATCTTCGGGTTCAATATAATAAATAGTTTGATATTCTACTTTATAGCTGTAATCTTTGCAGACTGAAGACACTTTTTTTAAAGTCAGTTGTGTGTGGTTTTTGTTTGTTATTTTGTATTTTAGTACCTATGGAACAGGTTCATCCACCATCTTTAAGCCATGAAGAACAAGGCTTATGGACTTGAAATATCAGCACTGCACAGCTTTCTGGTTTTACAGATAAAATTATTAGTGACTTCTATAGCTAATAGAATAATGAAATTATGCTGAACTTCACTGCACTATGCTCAGTCTAAGAGATTAGAAGATCCTTAATAGTTGAAGGGAGAGTAAAAGATAAAGTTTAAGAGCTAGTACGAATGGCCTGTGTACTTAGGAATCATGCTTTGTGTAATTGACTTGAACATACTTGGATTTATGAACAGAATGATTTCCTTTGAATCTGTTCTGAATTAGTCAGAAAAAATCACTCAGATGCAGTGATAAGGAATGCAGTTATGACAAAGAAAGAGGAAAGCTCAATGTGCTTTAATAGTTGACTTGATTTTAGTAGTTGGAAATTTAGTTTTGCAATTATTTTAGTACCTGAAGCAGTGTTGGACAGAACATGGAAATTATAAATTACGTTTAAAAAATAGCATGGGTTACAATGGCCCCTCCACTTCTGTGATGATTCAGGGCACAGAACCCTCATGAGAGTGGAAAAACCTCAAATAATTCCCCTCCATGATCTCCCTCCCATTCTCTTCTGGGGCTCTTCCTTCCCATTCCCTTGCCTTTTGCCCTTGCATGTGAATCTTTCCTCTCCACACCAAGGCTGGAGGCAAGAGAATGGGAGAGGGGAGCTCAGGGGAAGGGAAAGAGGAAGGAAGATGCATGCATGCATGCCTTCCTCCCCCCACCCTTTTGCCTCAGCACAAGTTCTCAGCACCAGGGCCAAAGGCAAGGGAATTGGAGGGGGAGCTCTGGAGAGGAAAAGGAAGGCACATACCTACCTACCAACCCCCCTTCCCTCACTTTTTGCCCAGATGTGTTTGCCTTCCTGCTCTGCATCTTGCAAAACACAGGGGAATGGGAGGAGGATAGTGTGGGAGGGAGGCACATGCATGCCTCACGAATAATCAAATTTGCAAAGGTCAAACCTATGAATATGAAGGAGGGACTGTACATTTTTAAGGGCAATTTAATTAACAAGCCTAGCATAAGAATGAAGCAAAATAATGTCCATGCCCCTTCTCCCAAGTTGCTAGCAATCAATTTCTACTGATACATAAACACAGTGCAGCCTGTGTATTTGCCAGGGCCATAACATTTAATCTCATCTTTAAAAAACTCTGATGAGTCTTGTATATATGAAAATTACATGGTGAAGAAAAAGGTTGCACGAATTAGCCACACTGCTGATTGCTTTTTTCTTTATTTTCCATTTTAAAAAGCAGGCATGGCTATTTTTTCAGTATGAAGAATTAAAAAAACAATGCTTAAAAGCACATTGTCATTTTGAGCATAGCAATGGGCAGCAAAATTTTGCATAAGGTCTTCAGCCCAAGACTCAATTTAAGCCCAACTCTCACACCCTAATCCAGTGTTTCTCAAGAGAGCTGATGTGGTGGACCAGTGTTGCCAGTTTAAGGAATGGGACTTCTGTCCCTTTAATGGGTGTATAGAAGATGAAGTTTCAATAGATTCAAAAATTTAGCAGAATTTCACTCAAGCAACGCCTTCTGAGTTTTATTTTCACATTTGCTTCCAAAGGCAAGTCAGAACTGTAAGTGCATCTACAGTTCTGTTATACCTTTAAAACAGTGACACTCCCACTGGAGAGAATAGGAGAATAAAAACTCTCAATGCATAGTTTCATTACTAAAGAAAGGCATAAGATGTTCTAGCTAGTATTGGGAGAAGCTACTTTTGTGCCACAAATGCCCTCCTTTGTTGACCACAAATAAATGCATTCACTGACACAAAGCACAACTGTTGTAAAAATATTAGCATGCAGATGCTATGGTGTTTTGTTAATGCATTTAATTAAACACAATATCTTCATTGTTCTTTTTCTTGTTCCCCCCTCCACCCATGAATGTGTTTTATGGCATAGAATAGCCAGTGTTTAGGAATAAAATTCCCTATATTGTGTTAGTTGTTCACAAAATCTTATGCAGGCATTAATATCTTGAGTTAGTTGTGGTCTCAGAGGCTTTGTGTAACAAAATTACCACAGAACTACAAGTTATGAGTTAAGTTACTCCCTCTACAGCTTGACATCTCGATGGCAGCAAGCCAGTCAGCAAAAAAAGCTGCTGAAGTCAAGAAAAAAAGCACAAATGTTGTCAATAAACTTTGCTCTTGGCACCCAAAGACTTAATTGATAGATGCCACTGCCAAAAAGTGTAGTTTTGTCCCAAAAAAGTTCTTTTTAGATCAGAATTTCCAGCTTTTTTTTTTTTTTAAAGTTTTCTCTGGCTTCAACAGATGAACAGCAAACACTCCAAAAGGCAGAGATCTTCTCTATTTTGAAATTCACTGATGGGATATTGTGCCTGTTGGACACCTTCCTGTTAGATGATATATTATTTGTCTCAGAATCTTGTCAGCACTGTTAAGATATCCTTGTTCCTTAATGTGCTTTTTTTGCAAGTATACAGGAAATTTCACAAATAAATACTATTTTATTTTTTGAAAAAAGGAATAGTTGCCTGATATAAGAAAAAATGTCAAGCATGCTGAAGGACACATATGGTCCTGGATCCTGTTGGTTAATCCCAACCAGTGGAAACCCATTGAATCAAAGACTGAATGATGAGTTAACACATACATAAATCCCATTGATTCAATGGGCTTGCCATTGAAATCAATGTGATTTATGTGTGTGTTGACTTGCCATTTACTCTAGTAACATGATTCAGGCCAGAAACTCTTAACCAAAAGAGAAGAAGCAATAGAAAATTCAGGTAATAACAAAATGAGGTAGTAGCGATGCTCTTTTCATTCTCATAGAGCAGTGGTTCTCAACCTGTGGGTCCCCAGATGTGTTTGGACTTCAGCTCCCAGAAGCCCTGAACATTGACCATAGTGGCTGGGGCTTCTGGGAGCTGAAGTCCACAAACATCTGGGGACCCACAGGTTGAGAACCACTGTCATAGAGGATGAGCCCAAGCCATTAATATAATGGCTTGGGCCCAGAGTAGTGCTTTGTCAGTTTTTGCTTACATTGAAGAAAGAGAGTGGGGAAGGCAAAGCTTGTGATTCTTTATTCCTCTTGTAACTTCTCAGCTCAATAATAAACCATTTACATAAAAAGAGAAAAAAAGATAAACATCACAGCGTTTGTCAGAACATTTTGGAAGTCTGACAACACTATTCTCTGGCTGTCATGATTTGGAAGGGATATTCCCAGTTAATCTTCTGCCATCCTGCTTTCTTCGCTGCTTTTAAAATGCCTCCATTTCTCTCTCCTCCCCCCACCTTCTCCCTTTGTCCCCTGCTTACTTCAGTTGCTGCAAACTGAGGCCAAAATGCAAAAGTAGTTGGCATTCAGTTAACTCAGAGGGGGAGGAGAAGAGGGGGCATAATCTTGCCCTTCCCGGTAGTCCCAGGCAAAAGAAAACTGCTGTAGCTTCTCTTAAGATATATGTTCTTCTTCATTAATAGCTTTTGCTAGATTGACCACACTCTGATGTTGCCCATGTGCCCCCCTTTTCATCAGTGAATAATTAGAAGCTATGGAGCACTTAAGACAGAAATCCTATTGAGCACCAGTCGACTAGAGGGTTCTGCCGCTATAACGCTGGGATAGTGGAACAGACAAGGAAAGCCAGCAGGTAGTGGGACTGTGCCCAAGCATCAGACTAGCAATGCTTCAGGTTGTTGTGCCCAGAGGTATAGTGGTAAACTTGTACAAACCTGCTGAAGCCCTAAGATCTGCAGGGGGACGCTTTCTCTCAGTCCTGCCACTGTCCCAGGCTCGCCTGGCAAGGACACGAGGGAGAGCCTTCTCAGTGGCTCTTCCCGCCCTGTGGAATGCCCTTCCACAGGAGACCAGGCTGGTTCCCTCTCTGCTCTCCTTCCATCGGCAGACAAAAACATTTGTTTTTAAGCAGGCTTTTATGTGAGCTAGGCAGCTTCTTATTTATTTACTAACTTATTTTATAACTGAACATTATTTTAGGCTTTAATAATTTTACTAGCATGTTTACCTGGCATTGCTGGGGGGTTTTGTTTTCCTCTTAAGATCCCATCAAACTGTCTTCTCCAGTTCCTGTAACTTTGCTCCATATTTCCCAATGCAGTGTATATTCAGAGTTATTTACATACACAATTTGGGTTGCTGAGGAAGTACACTATCTTCCTCTTTGCTGCTAGGCCTCATCCCCATAGCAACCAGTCTATTCCAGTACCTGTACATTTCCCCCATATTCCCCAATCTAATCTTTATTCAGAGTTGTTGACATACAGACGTTGGGTTTCTGCAGGAACACACTGTCGTCCTCCTTACTAGGCCTCATTTCCATAGCAACCGGCCTATTTCAGTACTTGTGACTTTTCCCCATAGTCTCCAATCCAGTCTGTGTTCTCTGGCAGCGTTGATGTACTGGCTTTTTATTTTTTTGCTTTCTGTTGAATTTGTGCAATGGCTTTGTGTTTTTCTGGAAGCATTTTTTGTTTTGGCTTTCAGTTGTAAGATTCCTCACATATAGAACCCATACAATCTGCTGTGTGAGACGATAAGACTTTGTAACCATGTTGTGTGTGTCACTTTAATTTTTCTCACATGTGCCTCCCAAAAGATTTCTGGCATCCTTATCGATGGTAGGCCTCATCTCCATAGCAACTGGCCTGAGACCCAAGAGCTCTCTGGCTCAGAATTCTAAAGGCCCCTCCCTAAACTGCCAACCCCAGGATTCCACAGAATCTTCACAGCTAGCCAATCATATGAGGTCTTCTCACCTTACACAGCCAATCATACGAGATCTTCGCCTGCCTGATGCAGACAAACAGACAAACCTGCAGACAAACATTGACTTTTAGATAGTAGATATGTTTTTAATTGTTTTATTTTTATTTTTTTTTAAGTTTCTAATTTAATCTTGGAAGCCACCTTGGGTCCCACTCTAGCAGAAAAGGTGGCATACAAACATAATAGATAGACAAATAAATAAATAAATAAAAATAAACTTTGAAATGCAGGCCCTCATCATGCCAGTCACTGTAGAATACTACCTAGAACGGTCCAAAAATGTAAGTGTTTGTGTTGATATAATTTATCTATACACACACACACACACACACATGTAATCACTATCAGAAGGAGGACTTCTAGGTCTAATAGGTCATGCCTGCTTAAAACCAAACCACTCCAAAGTCCTTTGATTACAGCATGGGTAGTTTGTAATAAGAAACTGGCAACTCTGGCCAAGATAGCCAATCGTTAGTAGCACGATTTGTGTGCTGCTCCAGCTTTGTGGGATTTATTATTATCTTTAAATTTATAAAGATATGGAATGATTCCACAAGGACAGACTTTCAGTCTCTTGCATAATCCCCTGAATCCGGAATGAACAGGCGCTGTCTGATTGAGACATATGCCTTGCAATGACAACTCTCCACTGAAAATTGAAGAGGTCAGCTAGACACAAGCTTCTCTAAACAAGGAGTTACAATATGATTAACAGGACCTTCAATAGCCCATATTGAACAGGGAAGGAGAAACCCTCCACTTGGTTGGACATTTACTGTATTCCAATGAATGTAAACAATTTGCATTGTAAATATCCAAGGTCCTGTCTCCATTATTTAAGTACTTGTAAACAGAAACTAGTGCCAAGAGAGATGGACAGCATAGCACTGAAAAGAATTGAAGAGTGGCAACGTGTCTAAGAAATAGACTCAGCTTTTGTAAGAAATAGACTCAGCATTTCTAAGACTAAAATAATAGAAGCCACATTTTAAAAAAGGGTAAATAAACATTGCCTCTGATACTAAAACTCAAGTAGAAAGTATTTTGTAACACTCCATAAAAGGTATCATAAAATGGCCACTAGAAAAATGTCCAGAGGTATTGGAGTGCGCCTCCCACCATTCATTAGTGTTTTGCCCAGGTGCACTGCCATCTGGGTGCCCAAGTGAAACACAAGTTAATGGGGAAAGGTGCACACACAGGCCTTCTCTGGGCATGTGTCTGCTCCTCCCATTTCCTTTCTCTATCACCCGGGCATCTGGAAGGCAGCATTCCTGGGCAAAAAGCAAGTGAATGGGGGAAGGTACATGTGCACATCTTCTCCAGGCGCATGACTGCCCCCTCACGCTCACTTGTCTGTTGCCTGGGTGCCTGGAAGGAAGGCAGCATGCCTGGGCAAACACAAGCAAATGGAGAGGGCTTGAAGGGAATGAGGGGTGGACTGCTCACTTGGGCAGGTAGAGTTATTTGTAGGGAGGTTGTTTTTTGTTTTTGTTTTTTTGTTTTTGTTTTTGTTTTTTACTTTTGTGAGGATTCTGCTTCCCAAACCCTCATGAAAGTCAAGGGGCCACTGTACTTCTGAAAGCAGAAGTACTACAATTTAAACAGAATTGAGGAAATTCCTTAAACTTAATTTAAATAAGGATGTAGCTCCCACAGTAGTTTGAGATGCAAGCAAAGCTTTTATGATATGTGAGGAGAATTAATAAAATATGGCTCCAAACTGAAAAAAAGGAGAAGAATAAATGGAGTGACAAAATACAAAATGATGGAGAGAAAACTCAAGAAAAATTTTTGATAGAAACTCAATTTACTTCAAAAACAATTTTCACTGGAAATGAATGCCAGGAAATGAATGCCAAACTACTATATTTTAAAAGAATTTTGAATTGGCAAATAAATCTGGGAAATGGCTGTCTTACAAGGTGAGACAGGAAAGAATAAAGAAATCTGTCACAAAGATCAATAAGGGATATCAATATGTACTAGACAATTTCAAAATGTTAAAAGCTTTTGAGGAATATTACAGAGGTTTATATGTAAGAAGCAATAAAAACATCAGACATGGAAGATTATTTGGATAGACTCCAATAGGATAAACTATATCCAAAGAAAACCAAAGTCTGAATGGGCCTGTGACAACTATGAAACTTAGTGAAGCAATTAAAAAGATTAAAGCTGGGAAAGCTTCAAGCCCAGATGGAGTGCCTAGAGTATATTATAAGAAATTTGAAGATGAGTTACTTCAGTCACTAAGGCCTGCATGTGATGAGTTATTAGATAAAAGGTGTATGCCAGACTCTTGGAGAAACACCTGTGTTACAGTGATTCAGAAAGAAGAGACAGAGGAAATATTAACAAAGAATTATAGACCTGCCTTATTAGTAGACAACGATTATAAGATATTTATAACTATTTTGGCAAACAGATTGCTGAAACATATTTCTCAGAGTATTCCTGAGGATCAGATCAGATTTTTGTCAAAAAGACAATTAAGGAGTAACATAAGAACTGTTCTTAATATTACTGAGTATTTGGAGTATCATGATGATGAAAAGGCTGTTTTGATTTTTTTTTTTTTTAAGATGCAGAGAAAGCATTTGATAATATTCCTTGGAATGTTTTATTTCAAGTATTGGAGAGAATGGACTTTGGTGAATATAGTATTCAGGCAATAGAGACAATACATTCAGTTCAAAAAACCCAGATTTTGGTAAATAACAACACAACACCAGTTGAGATACAAAAGAGAACTAGACAAGGTTGTTTCTTCTCACTTTTCCTGTTTATTTTGGTGTTGGAGATTCTACTGAGAGATAACAGACAAGATGACAGAATTTGTGTAGTGAGGGTAAAAAAGAAACTGTATAAGCTGAGGTCTTGTGCAGATGATCTTGTGATAATAACACGAAATCCATTGGACGCAGTGAAATTTCCTCTAGCAAAAACAGAGGCATTTGGGACATGTAGTGGGTTTAAAGCAGTGGTTCTCAACCTGGGGGTCCCCAGATGTTTTTTGGACTTCAGCTCCCAGAAGCCCCAGCCACTATGGTCAATGCTCAGGGCTTCTGGGAGCTGAAGTCCAAAAACATCTGGGGACCCACAGGTTGAGAACCACTGGTTTAAAGTGACTTGTGATAAAACAAATCTGTTGACTTAAAACATGATTTCAGAAGAGGAAAGTGCATTAGCTGCTCTTTTCCATTTCAAAGTGGAAAAAAGGAGGATTAAATGTGTGTGAGTTACAGCTATGAAGAATAATCATCTAGTGTTTCAAAATAATTATGAAAAAATCTGGAAAGAAATTAAGAGACTTAGAAATGTGGGAAAAGTTTAATTTACTCCTTTCAGGGAGAACTGCAATAATAAAAGCACATGTTTTGCCAAGACTTTTATTCTACTTGCAGATGATCCCTATTATAAAAAATGGAATACCCTTGATACAATGGCTGAAAGAAATTTCCAAATTTGTTTGGCAGTCAAGGATACCCAAAATAAAATTTTATGCTAAAGAAAGGGGTGATCTGGAAATTCCTGATACTAAATTGTTTTATGAGGCCTGTTGTTTTGTATGGTCACAGGAATGGATATTGCTTAGGGATGAGAGACCTGGAATTTAAAGATCATGATTTAAGACGTAGGTGGCATGTTTGGCTTTGGTACAATAAAGTTAAGGCACATGCTCAATTTAAAAATCATTCTATTAGTAAGGCTCTTCAACAAGTTTGGTATAAATACAAGCAGTGATTTTTTTCCCATGCCAGTATTAGCAATCACATCACAGGAAGCCTTTTTCAGGAAAATAATGGGTTAAAAATCAGAGATGATTGTTTTACGATGACCTTTATACTTTGAACAAGACAGCTAGAAGTTTAAAGTAAGTGAGATGCTTATTAATGAAGGCAAAGCTCTCAATTCATGTGCATGTGTTTTAGTGTATTTTAACCAAGATTTGTTTTTAGTTGTATCTGTGCGGTACCGTGCCTTGAGGCTTGGGGACAGGTGAGTGGTGGTGGTGGTGGTGGTGGTGGTGGTGGTGGTGGTGATGACTATATATGCAACTCAAGGATTTGATCAAGATAAGAGAGATCTAGCCATAGAGGTTGGAGAAAATGAGTTTTATTTAGAATTGTTTAAAAATGATGACCCATGTAATTTAAAAAGGGTACAAATGGCTTTTGAAACTAGAGACAGAAGGTGAACCTGTAAAAGAGTGTATGATAAAGTGGACCCAAACTTTTGACCACAATGCTTAAATGGATGTATGGAAAAAATGTGGTCTAAAGATATGCGATTTAATTTTTGTCGCAATTTAAAGGAAAACATATATAAAATGGTGGATAGCTGGTATCTACCCCAAATAACATGTCAAAGACAAATAAGACAAAAATAAGGTGTCTAAGAATGTTTCAAATTAATGTTGGGGATGTCAGGATAAGGAAGACTCCTTTTTCCATATATGTGGAATTGTAAAGGATAAAAAGTTATTCATCTAAGATTTACATGCCGATCCAAAAAAATGCTAAAGGTCAATTTTGTAGTGTCACTAGAAATGCTTTTTGTAGGGTATTATGAATAAAAAATTGAATAGTAAATGTGGATTATTTCTTCAATATATAATAACAGCAGCAGGAAAATAGTTTGCTCAGACCTGAAGCCCCAACAACGGAAGAATGAATTGAAGTTGCTGAGTAACCCAATTTCCACACTAACATGTGTTTTAAAGGATAAGCCAACTGAAGATTTTTTTTTTGAAAGATTGGAAACTGTATATAGACTTTTTGAGCAAGAAGAAATCTAACAAAGCAGTAAGCTGTGGCTATGGTTACTAGTAATTCAAATAGGATTATTTAGTAGGATCTGTAATGGTAGAATTTTTTTTTTCTTTTTAATTTTTT
This sequence comes from Iguana delicatissima, assembly GCA_948472985.1. Lineage (NCBI taxonomy): Eukaryota > Metazoa > Chordata > Lepidosauria > Squamata > Iguanidae > Iguana > Iguana delicatissima. The sequence goes on along the minus strand of CAOKZL010000161.1, from coordinate 414,757 downwards.
TCTTTCATTACACTTTGGCTGGGGTGAGGTCAGAGCCCTTTTGTGAAACCAGATGCTCTTGCTGGGAAAATCCATGTCCTCTTCAGCTATTCTGGGAATTGCAACTAAACTCAAAGAGAGCGGTAACATCCAGGGAGGGGGGGAGAGGCAGATTAATCCTTGCTAATCACAAAGTCTTGGAGCTTTGACCTTGTGAACCCTGGCTCCACTACACCCCTGCTTGTGTCATCTGGGAACTGCTTGCATAAAGAATTTCAGCAAATTGCTCCAGCACAGTTGTCCCAACTGGATTTCAGCCTGACTACAAAAAACAGATTTATCTCCCTATTAATGTTCACGTTTCTGTACCATCAGTGTCATCGTTTGTTTTTTGTTTTGTTTTGCTTTGTTTTCTTACTTATCTATGGAAACGTCCAGCCTGGAATTTTTAGTACTTCTTTCTTTTCCATATGTTTCCATGTTTTTGCATTATTTTTCCATTTTACTATATGATGAAATGATATATCTAACTTGTTTAATATGTAACAAATTCAAAAAAAATTTTCTCCCTATTAATGTTCATTTTCTGGGCCATCAGTGTCATCGTTTGTTTTTTGTTTTGTTTTGTTTGTTTTCTTACTTATCTATGGAAGTCCAGCTGGAATTTTTAGTCTCTTTCTTTTCCATATGTTTCCATGTTTTTATTATTTTTCCATTTTACTATATGATGAAATGAAATCAACTTGTTTAATATGTAACAAATTCAAAAAAAATCTCTTCTACCTCTAAACTTAATCTGGAATTCTCATGGCCTCTTCTCCACTGCAGATACATTTATCAGTGAGTAATAGCCATGATAGTTAAATAGAACTGATTGCTAAATGGATCAAAGAAAGGGGAAGGCCATCACCTTCATAAATCTACTGTTAAGCTCTCAGGGGCATCTGATCAGACAAAGCAGGAAAGCAGTCTTCTAGAACAGATGGCCCTTCTACTATAAAATGTCTGAACAAAAATAAAAATGAAGGAGAACTTGACCATGCCAATGGTCAATTTACAAGTTCTTGCTTGAGCCCATTTTAGACAATATGGCAGTGACGTGGTAAGGCAGCAGGGGGCTCCCCATACAAGACTATACATATGTCTGTGCAGAATTTGGGAAAAGTTACATTTTTTGACTACATCTTAAAGAATGCCCAGATACATAGTTGTGCCTGTGCTGGTTGGAGGAATCTCAGAATTGTAGTCTGTGAGAAAAGTTATTTTTGGGGACTGCAGTTCTGAAAATTGCATCCTATCACTGAGATTTGTGCTACTGGATAGAAGCATTTGTTGTGTGGTCCATTAACATGGTTCCTGATGTGGAAACAAAACCACAGCATGCATTTCCAGTGGATATGTGGAGCTTCTTTGGAAAGTTTTCACTGCAGTGAAAAGCTTTCACTGGAAAGCTTTTAACAACCATAGGCTCATTGCTGAAATGTACAAGGCAGCCTAGAATGAACTGTGCCCACCCCATTTAAAATCAAGTTGGCCATGTTTTTAGTATAGATTTAGTTTAGGTTTTAATTTAAAATAGACCCATCTTGTTTCCTAGGCACAATGACAAATATATTGACTTTCATTCAGAGATATCGGGGGATAGAAGTATTGCCCTCAAATAAGAATTCTGCCACAGTGAAATTTTCCTTTAGTCCTCAAATTTCTAGCATTGCAGAAACATAAAACTTCAGTTGAACATTTAGAAGTAGAGTTTAGGCATCCAAAGAACAGGGGCAAGCAAGCACAGAAAATAATAAGAGTTCTAGGTGTAGAAGGTTTTGAGCATCTCATTCTTTGCAATGCTAGAAACTTGATCATTCCAATAGTTATAATCCATAAATTCATCTGATCTTCGATTTTAAGTCTTGATGGTCTGTACAATATTGCATAGCAGTGAATTCCACTAAAAAAGTTCTTCCTTTTGTCTGTCATCATTCTCTAGGTTCATTGAATAAACCTGGTTTCTGCTGTTAAGAGGGAGTGAGAAAACATATTGCTCCACTTTCTTTATGTTATAATCAATCTTATGTGACTATATCATGCTCTACTGGCTCACATTTTTTTCCTAAACAAAAAATTTCCCAAAGTTTGCAAAATTTTGTTGTAGGGGACTTGCTCCAACCTCCTGATCATTTTGTTTGGCTTTTTCTTCACATAGATGGTAATATGGATGTGAGCACAGAACAAGTGTTGGTGACAAGACACATCAGAGCATGGAAGAGACTGAATACTTTACTGACCAAATTCTGCAAGCTTCTATTGGTAGAATACATTTTGGTTTTACTACATAACAAGGAAGTGATTCAGTTCTCTGCTGAAGGCTGGAGCTGGTTGAGTAACATGGTGGTGACAGCTGGAAATGCAAGTAACAAGTGAAGCATCAAGGAATATAGACCTGTGTTGATGCTCTAAATTGAATTTTTGAAGAAGTCTAAATCTGTTACCAATCAGATCCATGTTCCATGGTTAAATTCAAAACTAAGTGGTTTAATTGTGAAAGGCGACTCTCTGTAGTCAGTGAGTTTCACAAAATAGAGTCCATATAATGTTGATCCTTTTTTCCTGTTAATTTGGAGAGTTTAAATACTTTTCTATTTGCTTATTTATTTTCTCCTCCAAAGTTTGAACTCTGTACAGCTCAGGTGTGTCTGCAACAATACTTTCTCAGGGCCCATGACCCAGGGATAGAACACATATTTCTCATGGAGAGGGGACAAGATGAAATTCTTAAGACCTCCAGTTAAAAGTGCCAAGTCTTAAGAGGTGTTAGGGAAGAGGACTTCTCCTCCCTAACACACTGGAAAGATTGTGCCAGTCAGAGTTGAGGATACTAGGCTAGATAGACAATCTATCAATTCTCTTTTCTCTCATAGAATATGTTTTGTTGACAGAGGACATAATTGAGAGATGTATGAATATATCATACATGTATATGACATATATGGTTAATTGCATTGAACTGAGGGCAGAATATAGTTCACTCATACTGCTGATGAAATAGTTTCAGCAGAATGGGGAGGGGACCATTATCTTTTGCAGCTACCATGTGCTCTCTAAATCTGTTCTGGAGAATTTATGAACCATCCAGAGTAGAATTTGAGAAGATATGGGAAGGGAAGAATATCTGGTAATGTGAAGTCTATTCACATGGTGTTGAATTCCTCCCTAAAAGAAACTCCCATCTTAAGCCCTGCATACCATAAACATGTCCACGGTAGGTAGTATCACAGTAGTATCTTGATGTTTGAGTTCCGTTAAGAGCAATGTCTTGCTGATGCTCTGTATGCTCAGGAATTAAAAGGATATCACAAAGCTGAATGATTTGTACTAATTATTAGAATAACACCCATGGTCAGAAAATGAAACACAAATTGAATAATATTATATATTCATCAGGAAATACAAGTGACAAATAGATAACTGTTGGGGATCATGGAAAGAAGCGGTGAAAAATGATTGCCCTTCTCTATCAATGGCTTAATAAGAGAAGTCTTACAGAAATCTTTGAGACTTTTGCATTGTTTTAACACAGAGTATATGAATCATTTAATTTCTTTAAAAATCATTACAGCAAATTAGAATCACACTGAAAGAGATCCTGACCATGCAATTTCTCATAATCACATCTGATATCAACAGAACAAGGGAGTTAGAGTGGGGAGTGTAAAAAAGACTTTGTAAGATTTTGCGCACTCATCATGTTTGGAACTCTAAAAGAGGATTCATGTACTTAAGGCTATTCTGTCTCAATTTTAGATATAAATCATTAACAATTTATCATACACTCCTGCTAAAGGGTGTCTTAGCTTGATACTATCTTAGGAACTTTATCTACATTCAGTTTCATAAGAACACACACCCATAAGAACCTGACTGCACCTCTTTCAAGATATATTTGATTCTTGTTAAAATTCATACGGCTATATTGGAACTGGTAGAAGGCAGCTCTGCTTCGACTGCACATAAACTATGGACTTTGTGTGAAGTAGCTAACTCAAGGCAAGGGGAAGAAAGCAGCATTGTTCCAGCACTCTGTTTTTCACAGGCCTGTATTCATATCTCATCCTTGTTGTTTGCAGGAGAGGCAGATGTGAACCAGAACAATGGGAGCTCCACTAAGAGCACAGCGGTGACAGACTCCAAGGACACAGCAGACCCAAAGAATGCCTGGAAGGAGGCCAACCCAGCTGACACAACTGGTCGCCCCCATTTGGTCCGCCTCTTTTCCCGAGATGCCCCAGGGAGAGAAGACAACACCTTCAAAGATCGGCCCTCTGAATCAGATGAGCTGCAGACCATTCCGGAAGACAGTGCAGCAGCTGCTTCTGAGAATTCGGATTTGATGGCTTCACAGAAACGCTCTTCTTTCCGGCATGGATCCAAACTTGCAACTGCAAGTACCATAGACCATGCTAGACATGGCTCCCCAAGAAGATACAGGGAACCGGGTCTACTTGACTCACTGGGCAGATTCTTTGGAGGTGACAAACATGTTCCCAGGAGGGGCAAGGTGAGCTCAGAGGAAAAGAGAACAGAATAGCTTCGATACAGCCAAGAATTGTAAAAAGAAGGGTGGGAGAAAAAAAAAATCAAGAGAACTATGTAACCTCCAAAGAGCAAGAGTTGACTTAGCCATCAGGATGGTATTTGTTTTTAGCATGATATTTGGCTACTAAGACTTTTTTAAAATAAAAGCTTACCAGAAAATGTTATGACAACCCTCCAATTAATAAGAATGTATAATTGTTCTTAATTCTCTTTCAACTGGACGATGGGATTATAATAAGTAGAATGTGGCTGTGACTGTGGTGAGGTTCTACTTGGGAGGTTTGTTGTTCATTACTTATAAGAAACATAGTGTATGTGATGAGGAAATCTTCCCTTGAATTTTTTTCCTTTCCCCATAATGAAAGTTTCTTTTATAATTTTTCTGAAAATCTAACTTGGAGGGGAATCATAGAAAGACAATTGTTTACAGCAGCTTTGTGATAGCTTTACAGACACTGGATTTAGTTGAATGTCTTTTGGTTTTATATCTGTTTTGACTCTTGTTGGCATTCTGTAACACCAGGCTGTGATGTGAAACTAACATGAAATATGGTGAAAGTGGGAAATGTCTGGTTAGTCCTAATATATTTGTTTCCTTTTCCAATAAGAAAAGCAAAGCAGATAAAGGTGGGAGTTGTGACATGGTTGGGCCACATCTGTATTAAATGCATTACGTCGTCATTTGGATTGACAAATATCTTGTGTTTTAAAATAAGAAACCAATTTTTAGCAATTTTGTGAAATGTCAATACACACACAGGAATATGTAGCCTTTCCTTTATGAGAATTACAATGAAGCAGAGAGAAGATACTGATATTTGAGGCCATCAGTTCCTTCACCTGCTCTTTTTCTCTTGTATATCAAGAGATATATTGAAACCATTTGGCTACTGGCTGTTACATTTTATATTTTTATATGTACCTTTTGGATCTGGCAAATACTGTTGAAGTCTTACAGACTATGCTGTGGCAGTGACTGGGGTCATTATTGGGAAGGGCCATAGCTCAGTGGAAGAGCACATGCTTTGCAGTGAAGAGACACATTTCAGTCCCCAGCGACTCTAGGAAGGACACTTGTCTGAAACCCTAAAGAGTCAGTGCTAGTTATGTAGCTAACACAGACCTTGATAATCTGATGCTTAAGTCAACTTACTATGTTTCCGCAAGAAAAATCATTTTAATAAGTAGTGATGGACTTTTTATCTTTTCCTCCACCACTGGGCAAAGTTCATCTCACTTGATTTTGTTCTGCCCAGTCTGGTATGTGTCTTTCTGCATGCTCAAGAGCTCAGTCCCTAACTGTAGGTTTCTTCTTGCTGTGTCTGTATGTAAAATTCATTTTTTTTTCCTGCTTTTGTAGTTAATAAAACTTTAAGACATTCCAGTGCAGCTGAGTTTTACATGTTTACAGCTATTATCAGAGGACATGAGGCTTACTTGCACAGCTAAGCTTAAGTAGTAACTCTTGGTTGGTGGTAATAACTGTTAAATAGTGTGGACTAGTAGCTGGGAGTGAACAGTTCTGTACTCACTTTTTAATATAGTGTTGATTTGCTTTACTCTCCAGTCTTATCACTCACAATTTGGCTGACAGTATTGAGAACAAAATGAAACAAAACCCAAAAAAAAAAAAACACAGTCAAGTATATGAAAGGATTTACTACAGTTCTGAAGTTTTTTCTGTAGGATCCATTTCTGAGGGACTCAGAAATTGCTTGTATCATAACAAGATTGCCCGTACTGCTTGACTAGCTCAGCTCCTGCTTCATTTTAGACTGAAAGATTATGAAGTCACAAAACTGACAAGTATGGCTGACCAATATAAACAACTATTTCCCATAGACGAGGAGAAAAATGTGTTGAAAGGGAATAAATCTGCACCTACAATAAGCCGTCAGGTACTGCTTAGAACACATGCTGATTCTGAAGCCTTCATTTCAAGCTTTTGGTGATAGTGAGTTAAATCTGTTTTCAGACTGGATATCTGTATTTAGCAGTCATTGTGAAATCTGTTTGCCTTTTGGGGTGGATATGTGGATAGACACACATTTTCATATTGTTTGGATTGTTTTGAGTGGTTGATTCATGGTACAGTGCTGTTGATTTTCACTGCCTTTATTGGTAACATTTAAGTCTCTATAACCCAGTGCCTAAAGAACAAAAATACAAGGTAATGAATAATTCTAAGCGCCAGCATAAAACAGAACCTCTGCTTTTTAAATGCTGACTTGCAGGTACTTTTAGCATAATGAGTAGAAACTGATTCTGCGTTACACCAGTATTACTCTTAGAAATACAAATGCCGGTAAAAAAAATTATCCTAGGAATCAATTCCAGGAGCCACTCAATGCTGGAAGTTGATTCAGCAAGTGCCATGAATATTTCTTAATGCTAAGTATGCATGTGTGTTTTCAGGAAAATGGAAAGATATTAGTATAAAGTTATTGTCTTGAACATTGTGAGTATCAGAAAAGATTGTTATTATTTTATGGATATGTCAAAATAGAAATATAAATAGAACATTTTCTTGCTGTATTTAAGGACAAAATAGTAGTTGTGTTTAACAGTAAAACACTGATGCACTTTGAAAGCATCTAGAACAATAAGTAGGAAAAAATTAAAAAATAAATCCTGTGGAAAACAATCTGCATTGCTCAGTCAAAGAGTAACTTTTCTGAAAACGAATCAAAATCAAGCAAAGCATGCTGCTAACAGTCTTGCTTTTGTGTAGCTTGGATTTTTTTTTTTACCATACCAGTCAAAACCCCACAGCTACCATGCAAGCTGGGGGATTCTGGGAGTTGTTGTCCAAAAAAAGTAACTTCTCCCAACTTCATTCTAAATAGGACTTGGATGATCATGTAATATGCAGAATCTCAGCCCCAGTTAACAATGAGAGTGTCCATCACTAAGGATTCTTAGAGCTCCAACAAATTATGTAACTGGAGCTAGGATGATGGTCAGGGCAATGTTTTTATCTTTTTTTCCCCAAGTATTGCAGAGCTTGTTTTTATATCTGATCTGCCCACACCAGTAAGTGTTGGAATGCAGCAGGCACAAATGCCCTTTTGTCCAGAGAATGTGCTGACACTGATTCAGAGAGCATTATGAATTCCTTGTGGAGGCATATTCTTTTCTTATTAACATCCATGGATGAAAAATACATGTGTGAGTAACATTGTCCTTTGTTTAAAGGAAAGAGGAGGAAGGGAAACAAGAAGAATGCTTATCTTGTTCCTACCTCCTCCTCCTCCTTGTTCCTTCAGTAGCAGGCTGCTTGTGCCCTAGTATTTGTCATACATGAAGAAAAGATGGGAGAGAACTAAAATGCCCCAGTATGAATGTATGAACATATTGTCTCTCCTCTGTGGCAAAAAAATTCACCTGTTTTCCCATATTTGTTCCCATGTTAAGACTTAAACTGACATATCATGAGATTGTGCGTGACACATACATGTGTGTATAGACAGAGAAAAGAAGCTAACTTAAGTGTGTTTGGGAAAGAAGGTCTGAAGTCTCAGTTTTATTAAGATTTGTTAAGAAGTCTCAGTAAATTAAGATTTAGGAAAACAGCCAAAAGAGTTCGATTTGAGTTCCCCCTATGGTATTTGCAACATTAACAACCAAATAACAGCCCTGTGATGTTACATAGTCTGCTCAGTTTTATGTGATAATGCATCTCACTTTTGAATAAAGTATCCAGTTCCCAAGGGATGCTTTTCAAAATGAGGGAGAGTAGGCCATCCATGTTAGCAGTGAGCAAGTGAGTTCTGTTATCTGTTCTTCTTCTAAAATAACTTGTTTGAATGGCCACAGAATATTAAGTAATTGTATTATGTTGGAGCTTCAGCATGAATAGAGAGTGAAATCATGTGGTGATTTTCAATTACTACAAGTCTGTATATTTTCAGAATCAGATAAATCAAAATCCTAAATGTTATGACTGTAAGAATTGCAAATCTAAGTATCTGTTTGATGTAGTACAAAACACAGAGCTCAGTCCAATTGTAACTCCCAGCTAGAGTCATCCCATTGAAATAACAGGATTTGTTAAGTCAACATATATGTACATCCGATTGATTCAGTGAGTCAATTCCACTCAATTAGATTTAGTCCATAATATTACTATCAATTTTACTGGATATTCTCCAGAATCACTTCTGAACTAAGGGCATCTAACATGACCTGGATACACTGGAATTTAACGAAGAGCTTTCTTATTAAATATTATTCAAGAGGTATATGAATACCTAGTTGCTTTGTTCTGTGTTCACCATGCAACTGAGAATATTTTTGCTTATTAAGGAGGGTGCTATTTCCAGACATTAGCATCATTTCTTTTTGGTGTTTTCCCCACCAAATATTAACCAACCATTTAAAAAAGATGTTATCAGTTTAACCCTTGATCCAATTTACATGATGGTCTTAAACATTTCCACTGGTATAGCTGGATATAATATCACTGTGATATCTCTGTAACACTGGCATTATGGTTTGGTTTGGTTTGGTTTGGTTTGGTTTGGTTTGGTTTGGTTTGGTTTGGTGTGTTGCATTGATGCAGCTGTTGGTACAGCCTTTCAAAGTACATATTATTAATGAACACAATCTGAGCCCATTTGTTAGAAATAACTTTCACATAAGTTTAGTATAGTCTGTGAGGAGACATCTTGAGACAGTTGGGAGCCTGTGATATACTGGAAAAAAAATCACATCCTTCAACAGATTGAGCAAGGTGTGACTGCATGGTGTTCTTGAGTGCTCAGAATTTTACCAGCTATTATTCTGCCCTCAGCAAAAGCTATTTCCTACATTTTTCCATTATTCTCAATTATTCTTATGTCTGGTGTTAAGATAAGACTTTGGATCTATCTCTCCAGATCATTTATCCATTTTTTCTGTTGCTATACATGCCATCTCTGTTCTCACACAGAAAGTAAAGTTCAACAGCTCAATTCTGTGCATATCTATTTGTAAATAAAACTGTTGAGTTTTATTTATGTGTAGTCCTACAGCCTGTGCAGTCTTTTCTGAGTCAAAGGTACAAGAAGGAACATGGGGCTTACTTCTGTATAAACACACTTGAGATAGTACTGTAAAGGTTTCAGAAATAATGTAGACTATATAGTCCAACACTTAGGCCAGCCTCTGAATTTACGTGCTTGGTAAGTCAAATTTCAACATTGTAGTAGCACAACTGATTGCTGTATTTTAATGAGGGGGAGATGTAAATGTCAGATACAAGTGAAATGGGAGTAGGAGGACAACAGTAAACAAAGAATTGCAAGTACTGGTGTGGAGAAACCCTACTCAAGTTAGAGTTTTATAAAATATAATTTTCTACAACACATTTCCCCTGGAAGGAATGGAAGGTACTTGTGCCTTTAGCTACATCTGTAAATATAGTGTCTATCACCAGAGTCATGTGGACTGAACAAGTGAACCTGTTGCAACCTTAACATTGCAACTCATGAACCACACATTGCTATCAAATTACTGGATTTATTTTTCCAGACTTTCAGTGTCTTTCAGCAGAGAGACTGCTGCTTCTACATGTTCTGCCTGGAGATGGATGGATAGGGTAGGGAGAACAAACACACGCAAGGCAACATTTGTGCAGAAAGCTAACCGAAATAGCTAACTGAGAAAAATAATAGAATCCTCTTGGTGCACTATGGCAGTGTAACTGTGCCAGCGTAGGCAGTGGCAGGAGGTAGAAAATGGCAACAGGTCCAGCAGCCATGAAGGAAGGAAGATGTCAGAGAAATAAGCTGCTCAGAGCTTGCAGATTGTGTCAGCCTTTTCTCACCCATCACATGTGCAATCCCAGGAAAGGTGCAGCTACTAGCACAATGTACCAACAGAACTGTGGCCATAAACCTGAAATTGTAAAGTGCTTGCTCAGTAAGAAATCAAGCAGTAATGCAGTGGATTAGACAGCGAATTTTTTTCTTTGTATGTACTCGTTTCTCTTAAGAGGAATGAAACATTTCTGAATAACATAGATTATATTTAAATAACCATATCTTCCTAAACAGCAGAAGTATGGGGGAAAACCCTTTTGCCATACTGTTCTCTCCTTCTTTTGAAACATGAATACACCAGAAAATACTTGTTTCATCCAAACTGGAACATCTGTGATTATCAGTTGCAAAACAAATGTTAAACCACGGTTTCAAGTTGTTTTAAGATTTTAGTTTCTTCTGAAGCTTGTAACCATTGTGTCCTTGTTTGAATGAAACGGGAAATTAGAGAACTTAATTAGGGACTTCTTGGTTTATTCACAAATTGTTCACTACAGGCTCATGTGTATCTCAGTTTGATACACTGATATGAGATAGTCCAGCACCTGCGCTGTTAATGTGACATGTTTTGCATATTAAATACCTGATGAGATCAATACTAATTTTCACACTTAAAAAGAGTCTTTCAATGTTTATATAGTGAGTCTGAAGGAAATTTATGTATTGTGATTTTTTTTCTTGTTCAAGTTTTTATTGTATCTTGGATAATCTTATCTACTGTTTCTGTACAACTGATGTATAAATTATAGTGCTGTAAAATATATAATTGATGGTACTAGATTTCTGGAGTCTGTGACATAACATGATTTTGTTCCAATGTCTGACCTTTGTCTGTGCTTGAACGTTGATAATGCACTTATTAAATAGCTTTCTCACAGCACAGTGTGTACTACTTATTTAAGTTTAGTACATTAACACCTAACCTAAACATAACATGTTTTCACATTGCACTTTGATGACAAAGACACAGTTGAATTGTTTATCATTGGCATGCTATGGAGGGATAGCAAGTGGGAGCACACTAAGATTTAAAATAGTTGCCTATAACAAACATCTAATAAAGCAAAGTGATTATGTTAAAGAAAGAGGCATTAACTCAATTTCAGAGAAAAGAGAAAGAGAAAAGATTGCTGCTTGTCCTTTATTGTAGAAGGAAAGTTATTAAAAGGTTTGCAACAACCACAGAAATGTTCAAACCTACATGCCTGATAAACTACTGTCATCTGTTGTAATGGGATTGCTACTGAGAGGGCTTGCCTCATACTGTATTCACCCTCAATTATGTCATTGCAAACCACTCTTGCTCCTATTATAACCACTGGACTATACTCCTAAGTATACTTATTGCATGTAAGCCTAACTTGAATAAGTGGAACTATGCTGGATGAAATTGGTTTTGGTCTAAGTGTTAATGAAAAAAAGCTAACATATAGAGCATAGATGGGGAACATGTCATCCTCGAGATATGTGTGGACCCCAGTTTCTCTCACCAGTTAGCTGTGTGAACTAAGACTGATGCTGTGCAGTGCAGCCACGTCTAGAAGGCTACACATTGCTTAGCCTTCATGTAGTGAGCTGTAGAGAAGGGATGCACGTCTTTACAGTTACAAAGCCCACATTTTAAAACCTCATTGCAGGTTCAGATCTCTGTCAGGCATCATGGACAAATCATCCTTAACAGAGATTTGAACTTGGTGACAGCTTTCCTCATAGCAGCACAGTGTGAGAAAAGGGAATAGAGAAAACAGAGAAAACCAGTGCTGTGTATTTTAAGGGTGGACCAACCCAACAGTGACTTGGACTCCACAGGAAAGTGACAGCAGATAAAAAAGCTGTTGCCCAGCCCTGCTCTATAAATAGTAATCGAGCCAAAATGTTGGTATCACTGGGAGAATCAAGGGCATACGTAATCTTTCCACTAAGTGAAGTGTTAACTGACTTGATTGTGCCTCAAAAATAACAACAAACTTGAAAAGTAATCCTCAGTCTGCCAAGGGATTAATGAGCAAGATGCATTCTGAGAGATTCATTATAGCTGTGGCACAAGAGTCAATCAGCTTTCTGTGACTAATGTATATCTTTGACAATTATTACTTTAGAGCTACCGTATCAGCATTCAGATGTCCTGTAGCTTGGGGGGTGGGTGGGATTCAACACCAGAGGGCATAGGGCATTGCACTCTAACCTAACATCATTTGCTAGTTTCAGCTGAATCGGTTGCTAAATGGTAAGTCACTGCTTCTGTAAATCCCACTGATTTAATAAGTCTTCTCTAATTGGGACCAGCAATTGGATTTTGATCTTTGTTGGCTCAAAAAAGGCAAATATAGTTACTCATGTTTAAGTGAAAGGCAGGTCATTAAATTGAATTTGGTCTTACTCTATGGGAGCTCTCATTACCTTTTATTATATATAGCTATAAACAAACTATCGCAAGGTGATAAATGTCCAGCCAACAAAGGTACAATACTAAAGTTATTACCCAAGAAGAGAGGAAGATGAAATTTACATTAATGTCTCAAACAAACCAACAAAACTGAAGCAAAGTATTTGACCTTAATTATTGCAGCATCGCAACGGAAACTGTGTTTTCATTCTTTTTACATGAAAATTTAATCCAGAACGTACTACTTAAAGGTGTGGCTGTTGTTAATTGTGAAACTATGCAACTAAATTGTCCCCACTATTAACCTGAAAGTTATTTTGTGATGTTTTTATTGAAGTTTTTGTTTCAAAAAGATTCAAAGGTCAACATTAATGTAATGTGCACGCAAGATGAATGAATGAATGAAATTTTGCTATTTACAACACAGCACAGACTTTTCGTTGTTAGTGGTAACAGATAAGAGATCAGCTTTGATCTTTTTTTTAAAAAAATAAAGCATTTCTTTACACAGGCTTAATTAATGTCACTGCCACTAGAGATCAAGCCTGGGGCTATGTTAGATGGCTTTGAAAGGGGATTAGACAGAGCCATGGAGTACAGGTTGTTAGTCTGTTAGTCATGATAGACTGTGAGACAGCATCTCTTTCAATATAAGTGGTTGCAATGGGATGGGATCTGTTGCCTTCACGTCCACTTCTAGTCATTATGAAAAACAGGATGCCAGATTAGACAGACCCTTATCTCATAAAGCATAGCTTGTTGTTGACTTCCAGTAATTTATCCACAGGAGGCATAAAGATTCAGAGCAGAAAGGAACTAGAAAGCCCATGATTTCAGCCAAGCCAAATCAGTCTGTTTTCTGAATTGCTGCAACAGGGCAATTCTTGTGATCACTGCAAAAGTTTACCATATTCTTAGCTGAATAATGGAATTGTCTTTTCTCCCTGTTTCAGAAAAAGTCAAAGCTTGATTAGGTCTCCTACTTCTTCCTTAACATTTGATAAGTGAGATTTGAGCTGTGTGTTTTTATCAAAGGTCTTCACAGCTGTTCTCCCGTCTGAACTATGCATGCTTTGCTAAATAAATAATCCTTAAAACATAATATTTGTCCATAACAAGAGAAGAAAAGTTTTTAAAAAACAGCAATAGGAGGGCATAAGTGCAGCAAGAGTGATTGCTGAGAGGATTACTTTATCATGAAAAAATTCTGACATGGAATAGAGGCTAAAAGACCTAGCCCTCTTGTGGGGTATATTGCCTATATTACCTATGGCTGTCCAATGAGGAATGTGAACTTTGTTCATTGTGCAACAAAAGCTGATCTTATTCATAGATTGCTGGTCTAATGTGGTTGACTTGTGGTTTTGATAAAGTAAAGAAGAGGGTTAGGCAACCACAACCACTGTAACTTGTCCACGGTATGATATGCTAAAATGCACATTTCCCACATTATCAGCCTATTCCACCTGCATAAAACTGTACTAAACTGCATGACTGAATCAACAATAATAAAATAGGTATGTGATGCTAGGTTTGTTTTAAATTTTTTGACTTTAGTACACTGCATTTTCCAGGTCACTTTTAGGTAGTTCAAATACCTGCATACAATAAAAGTCACTAGAAGTGTTAAATCTCATTTTAAATTATCCTTCTGATATCTGGCCATGCCATTTAAAAAAAAAAAGACATATGGTCTTACTATATGAAAATCAAACAGTTAAGAGATATGGTCTTACAATATGAAAATAAAAGAGTTCTAAAATATTTTTACCTGTAATGTAGGACTATACCTCCCTGCAAGAGCAAATTATGAGTTGGAATAATGCTGACCTTTACCAGAAAAAAAAAAACACTAGGAACAGCCCCATTTAAAAAAAAAAGCCAGAGAGCAATATGCTCGAATAAGAGAAACAGGATTGAGTAAATAGGGAAGATTCACTAATTCTTATTTTTATCTTCAACTCAGATAGTTCTCTGCTGTGGCTCCTGGTTGTACAATATTCTTTCCTCAGGGGCTTGATTGGTACCAAAACTGACTTCATTTTGGTGCCAAGTTAAAAATTTGGCTATTTACTCAATTGTTTGGAATCCAATGACCATAATTTGAGTCTGACCTACTGGGTTGTAGATTTCTGTACTTTGTTTTGACATTTAAAAAAAAAATTTGTTTTAAATAATTGTTTGACATTGTTTTATTGTCTGAGATCCCACCCTTAGTTCTCTAGATGTATGGGAAGATATGACTGTTCTAATAAGGTACTAATAAATAAATACAGAAGAAATTTATTTAGGTCAGCAACCCATATGCAGAAACATGCTGCATGTATGCTATTCATCTATGAACATCTTCACTCAACCAAGAAAGAGTATTGAGGATGAGTCCTTAAAATGATGATGAATTTGAGAATAAAAGGTATCCAAACTAATAAGTGACTTGTTGATCAGGGTATGTAAGCATAGCATATGGGCAGCACAAAATTCCTGAATAGTTAACAGTGAACTGAGATCCTACAAACTTTAAACCTAAATCCTGCTCCAAATATGCTAAATACAAATATATGTGCAGTTTCCTATAGATTGTCACCTGTGGTGCATCTGAAACATGTTTATAGCTGTGGCTAAGAAAAAGAAAACCTGAAAGACAAGCTTCAGAAAGCAAAACATATGCACACCACAAAAAACTAGGAAACAATACCTACAGAGTAGAAGTTCCTAAACAATGCGCAGAAATGAAGATGGCAATATGAATATCTGTTGTTCATGCACCTTGAATTTATTGTAGACTCCAGTCATGTACATTCTTACCTTGCTATAATCACCACTTAACAAAGTGGAACTTAGTTGTGAGTAAATGATGTGCATATATCACAAAGATACATGCCGATATATTAAATTTGTGTGATAGTATAATGCACATGTGTGTACATTGTTTAATATAATCCAGGATGCTGTGACATTCTGCAGAAATGTTGTTATTTGCTATCCAGTTATGGTAACTTTAACGTACGGTGACCCTATCAATCAGAGACCTCCAGGAGCCTGGGTCATCATCTGCCCTGCTCAGGTCTTGAAAACTCAAGACCATCACTTTCACAATTGAATCAATCCACCTATAGTGTAGTTTCCTTCTTTTGCTACTGCCTTCCACATTACCTAGCATTATCATCTTTTCCAGTGAGTCACATCATCTCATATTATTTCCAAAGTACAACAGCCACAGGTTAGTCCTCTTTGCTTCTAATGAAAGTTCATGTTTACCATACTTGTGTCACTGATCACGAATAAAGTAATAATTTAGAAATGATTTCATGTGGCCAGTGGTATAGTTCTAGAACAAGGATTGATAAATATTGTTATAATATAGGAATGATACAACAGTGCGGTATGCTTTTAACAAGGATAAAACATATTTGATGGATTTTTGAAACCATAGCATCTCCTGTCAGGATACCTAGCTTTTGTGTCGGTGCTATTGATTCTCTCATTTTGAGTGCCTGTCAAGCAAGATGTTTGTTTGCTGTTACTACTAATTCTAAGCCTTGGAGATTAAAAAAAATGAATCAGAAAATGACAAGTGTAATAAAAAATTAAGGTAAAGAGAATTGTCATATGAGAGGTTAGCATTCCCAGGCTATATAACAGGATAGTGGATATCAAGATTAGGAAACATCATTCACCAGGTGTCGGATGGTAGGTCTCATCATCCACTGCCATTAGTTATGCTGACTAGGGATGATGGGTGTTACAGCTCAACACCATTTGTAAAACTGCAGCCCTAGTGTATTGGCTGGAATGGCAGACTAGGACCTGCATTCACATTTGCAAGTGGACAATATATAATCTTAAAGGAAAGATTGAAGTCAGACTGTAATCCTATGATGCCCATTTGTGAACAAGTTCCATGTGATTTACTTCTGGAAGAAAAAACTCTTCCATGAATAGAACTACTGCAAGTACTGTAGCAGAATTTACAGTTATAAGACCATTGCAGCTGCCCTAGAGGTCAGAGTAACTCCTCCCGTTTTCCTGGAAAATAATAATTGAGATTTTTACATAATTACCAATTATTTTCTGGTCCTATATAAAACGTATACTTCCAAGTGTCCTCTTACTGTTTGTAACTGTACACTAGAAATGCAATTGCTTTAAATGCAGTAACTAAAAAAAATTATTATTGATTTTCTTTTCTTAAAAAAAGGTTTCTTATTTCAGTAGTCCATTCCAATATTACTGCTTCCTTGGGAGACTATCAAGAAGCAGTTACCAATCCCATCATCCCAAAAGAAAGCTTTCAGCCATTTCATGAATTAAGATGGCACTATGATTCCACTTCAACTGCCATTGCAGCATCCTGTGGAACCCTGGGATTTGTAGTTTGTTAAGCCTTAGCACTCTGGCTGAGAATTCTAAATACCCATCCCTAAAGTGCAAATCCCAGGATTCTTTAGGATGCTGCCATGACAGTTAAAGTGGAATCATAGTGCTGTTACTGGGTAATGTGAAAGGGCCTCAGGTATATATTTTGGATGATGGCCATGGGCTGTTTCAGATTTCCACATGTGCAGATCACTACACTACACTGTAGAACATCATTATTTAAATATTTCATTGCACACCCATTTCTGGCAACCTCCATAGGTGAACTGAACAAAGTCACCTTTGGTATGTAGGAGAAGTATAGAGCAACAACACATTTACCTGCTGAACAACTAGAACCAAGAATACAGAAGTGTTTACTGCGTAAGTTTGTACAGGTATATTGATGGTGCTTGGAAAAGCCACTGTGAAATCCAATGCCCAGCCCTAGAGATGGACAGATGAATTATAGCAAAAGGCTCTAATTTGTTTCCCCAAAAGTCTATCATGAAATTTAAACATGAAAATCAAAGTGATGGAAAGGAGAGAAGGTCAAAGCTTTTGCTAAATTGTGTTCTTCCTGTGTTCTAGACTTTATTTCTCATCAGCCCCAATAGCCAAGGATATTGTAAGTTGTTTATCCAAAACTTCAGGAGGGCATAGGTTTATGGTCATGTAGAGTTTATAACCTTCTCATCCACATGGAGCCTTTATGAAAACAGGAGGGGGGAATTCTAAATTCTTATCTTCATTTTTATTAAACACAAATAAGAGATACTGACTAGCACCCTGTCCTCTGTTATTGGGGTATTATCCACCTGGAACTCTGCAAACCCCTCTCATTTTAATAGATGTAGTGGTTAGATTGACAGACTGGTAATACCCAGTTGTTCCCCTGAGCCGTGAAGCTCATTGGATGACTTTGGGCCATTCTCTCTCAGCCTGATCTACCTTACAGATAATTTGGTGGAAAATGTTATTAAGGATAAAAATGTCAACCATATAAAAGGCAAGCCCTGCTGAAAAGGCATCAACATGGGTCTCTGCAAAGGTAAGTCCTGTCTCACTAACCTTTTAGACTTCTTTGAAATTGTCAATAAACACACAGGAGTGATCCTGTAGTTATTGTCTATTTGGCCTTCCAGTGGATCCTACAGACTTCCTAGTCAGCTTTAACAGTCAAGGGATAAGAGGAGAAATTATCTTATGGACTGAAAATGGGCCAAAGAACAGGAAGCAGACGGTAGGAATGAATGATCAGTTCTCCAAGTGTGGTCCCTCAGGAAAATCTATTGAATCCAATGTGCTTTAATTTATTCATAAGCAACCTGGAGATGGGTTAAGTAATGAGGTAGCCAAATTGCTTGTGACATTTAATTATTTAGAATGGTGAAAACAAAGACAGATTGAGAAGAACTCCAAAAAGTTTCACAAAAATGGGACAATGGGCAGTAAAATGGCAAAGAAGATTCAGTTTATGCAAGTGATATTCTTTGGAGTAAAAATTCCATCTTCACTTGTGCACTGTTGGGGATTCTGAGGTGGCAGTGACCAAACAAAAAAGTATCTGTCACAACCTTGGAGTTATGGCAGATACCTCAGTGAAAGTATTGACCATTTATATAGCTGCTGGGGGAAAAAGTCAAATTCCACACTGGGCATAAATTGAAAGAGAACTGAAAATAAATTTGCCGTTAAAACTATATCCTTATACAAATCCATGGTGTGACTATGGCCCTTTTCACACAACATTTTTCCATGCGAAGCAGGGCCTGGAGTGTTGCACAATTATGAGGAGTGATCTGCACAACACACTCACAATCGCATGACACTCCAGGGGCTGGCAGGCACCAATTGTGCACCTTTTCATTTTCGGCTAGAAGCTGAAAATGGTGCGTGATTGCGCATTGCTCCCAGGCCCCGCACGCACTTACCTGGCATGCGGACCCTCCGGAGCCGCGCCAGTTGCGCTTCCTGCCCCAGCATAACCTGGGAAAGTCCCAGGCTGCACTGCAGAAGGAAGAAGTGGGGCTCTTGCGTGAGCAGGCAGCTTGTGTGGAGCCAAAGGACCCTGGATGTGAGAACCTCTTGCCAGAGGCTACTTGCACAATCCCTGCACCCTAGCGCCGGAAAATGGTAAGATGCAGAAAGGACCAATATCTGGAATACATACCTAAAAAAGGTCATTGTAGAGATGGAAAAGGTGCAGAAAGGATTAAGCTGAATGATCAAGGAACCAGAATAACTGCCCTTAAAGGAACCTGTTTTGCTTAGGAACCAGGCAAGTGGGGTGTATAACTATACATGGTGTCTAGATAAGCAGAAGATATTCTCCATCTCTTATCAGAATCAAGCCTCATCCACTGAAGATGAGTGGTGGAAGATCAGGATAGATAAAAGAAAGGACTTCACACAGTGCATAGTTAAACAGTGGTATTCGCAACCACATTGTATAATGACAGCTGTCAACTTGGATGGCTTTAAGAGTGGTTGGATAAATTCATAGGACTGAGACAATCAATGACTACTGACCAGGATGGCTATGTGGCACCTCTGATATCATAGGCAGTATAGCTCTGTCAGTTGCTGGCAAGCACAAGATGGAAGATGCCATTATATTGAACTCCTGCTGGTGGGCTGCCAAGCCAACGGACTAACCACTGTGTCAACAGAATATTAACCTAGATAGGCCTTCATCATG
This sequence comes from Iguana delicatissima, assembly GCA_948472985.1. Taxonomy (NCBI): domain Eukaryota; kingdom Metazoa; phylum Chordata; class Lepidosauria; order Squamata; family Iguanidae; genus Iguana; species Iguana delicatissima. Next base: position 394,944 of record CAOKZL010000161.1, on the reverse strand, counting down.
ATCCAACATGGCTCTTTTTAAGTTACCGTAGTGAGAAAGTGGGGAGAGAAGGATCCATGTACACCAGCCTGAGCTCATTGGAGGCGAGCGAGATATAAGTGTAACAAAGCTGTATAAATTTACAGTATTAATTAACTAGAGAGAGAGTGTCAGTGCAAAAGCTTGGGTCATATAGAACAGAAGACTTTGGTAGATGAATGTTACATGGTGGGCTATTTAAAAAAAAGCAGAACCATCTGAAATTCCCTCTTCTCTACAACCACAATCTTCTGCACAGTCAAAGTCTGTAGATCCTTCAGACTTGTGGATTATTGGTAAGTCTCAATATAGATTAAGAGTGGGAAAAGGGTGGCATTCAAACCATGTTACATAACCAAGCCACTGAACTGAAAGAGAGGCTTGTTCTGTTTCAAAAGCGAGCCAAACTTCATTTTCGGCATGCCCACTTGCCTGTCTCAGACATGTGTCTTCTCTGGAGAAATAGCTTCAGGTTCTTTTTTCTTTTTTTTAAGTGTTTGAATCCATCCAACGGAATAATAACACCCTTGTTTAAATCCTAAGCTTACTCAGCAGTTCTCAAAGGAAAAAAATAAAATTACCTGTAGGACTCTGGTTCTACAAGATGGGAGGAAAGAAGGTACAAGGAAAAACAACCAAGGTTTGTAGCACCTACTCTTTTCCTCAGCCTGGCAGCCCATTTAGCTTAATGAATGACATTTGATAATAGCTCCTGGATTTAGATTCAGCTCACCACTCACTTCCTCTTATCTACCAGCTTTCATCACCTGAGCCTGCCTGGTTGCCGTGGTAATTCTTGTTGCTTAGTTACCACAGCTAGGGCTAGGGATGACCCCATTTCTGATGTATTTCCACAGAAGTTGCTTTCTGGGAGATGGTGGGGCAGTGAGAGCTTTCCTGATACCGGTACAACAGACACAAGCATACCACTTTCATTGGATTTTTAAACTTCCATAGTAAATCTGAGACTACAGACCCAGTTATAAAAAAAACGTTTTAATCAGAAGTCCAGCGGTTATTATGGTCCATGACAACAGGAGCCTCTTTCCCATGAGACACTGTAACCTACAGGTGAGGGATGGCCTCCAAGGTTTTGAGGCCCCCAAAGGCCCCCAGCCCTGCTGTTAAATGTGTTATGTATTCACTAGGTAACCAAGAGCTGTCTCCTTGTTCAAAAAAAAAAAAAAGTGTCTGTTGGACTTAAAAGAAATAGAAAGGTTCAAAAACATGTCAAAATTGCTTCTATGGCCCCTGGAAAATGAGGGAGCATTTTTCTTTTTCCTTTTCAATTAACGTGTAAATTCATCCCATGGCCCCTGGGGTGTGTAGCAGGCGAGGCCTACCAAGGTCATGTGGGGGCATTAGCCCCCCGCATGACCTCAATAAGCCTCACCTGCTAATCCCCCCATTCCTCAGTTGCCCATTCCTGCTATCGTGTCACCAGAATCCCTGTTATCCTTTAAGGAGGGGGCTTAGTTCAGAGACTAGAAAGATCTTGCAAACAACAACAACAAAAACAGCAACAAACGTCTAGTTAGGCTGTGCTTAATTTTCACTGGGGAGTAAGATAGGACATTTAGAAAACATTTTTGGTGTGTTGGTAAAAAAGGAAATTGAAACCCAGTCCTCTAATTGAACCTTCAACTACAGAAGGACTCTCAGAAGTTTAAAATAAATTGGAATAACACAACGTCCTTGACCAGGGTCTGACTTGCGAACTCATTACCCAGTGATAGGTGGGTGTTAGTAAGCTAGTCTCTCTAGGCCTCTCTGACTGCTAAGATACAGAGAAGCTGCAGTCATGCCTTTATTTGCTGCATCCCAGAGTGGCTGTTCTCATCTAGCATGCATGCTTATAGCTATTCCCTTGTTTGTAGTCTTCTCTAACGATAATGATGTGCCGAAAGTTAAATATACCCCACAGGATCTATTTCAGTGGTTTGTGGCTTTGTAAACATTCTGACCTTCCTTACTTTGAACACCCTGGATTTGAACAGCCACCAAATGGATCTTCAGGTTGAACCATGAGGTTTTTCTTACACAGTCACACATCACACTACCAATTTGGTTTATTTTGATAAGTGAGTCGAATGGTAAAGCACCTTTGGTTTAAAACTTAAGTTCTCTAAAAGTTTTGACAAGGTTCAGAACAATTCTGACTCATTGAAGAAGAATGATTTCAGACAGAAATAATGTCTACTAAGTCCATTAATTTCTCTGTTCACAAAATAAGTAGCAATGGGATCAGGGCAGCAGGTATTCTTGGAACAGCTCGCATGGTGCAGGGCTGGTGAAAAGTGGCTGGATGCCATTCTCCACTAAAATCCAGGCCCAAAATAAGATTGCAATTTGCAAACAGATTAGCAATCAATGTGTACAGTCCAAATATAGTTTTCCCTTTAATGGAAAAATTATCCATATTCAGTATCAGTGGAGATGTTTCAGATCCAGATTTTTGTGTTCATGAAATTCTGAAACTTCACATGGGTCAAAAAGTATCATTTTGCAAAAGGCTGTACTTTTAAACTGTATGCGTTTGGTCTATCTCAGATGCTTCCCAGTTAGAAATTATAAAGAAAGTGACAAAGCAAGAGAAAATTAAAAAGTTACATAAATGAATAGATAAAGCAAGCTATCTATATTAATATACAGGGAAAAAATACAACTTTGATATGGCATCCCAAACTTCATTGCAAATAGGCTCTTAATGCAGTGCTACTCAAAATGGTGATCTGTAGACCAGTGCTAGTCCATGAGCCATTGGCTGCCAGTCTGTGGCAAGTTTCTTTCTTTCCATGGAAAGAAAAACAAAAATAAAACAGTTATAGCTGATTGGCCAAATTTGATATCTCCCTCTGACACATTATTTTTTTTAAAAAAAAAAACAGTCTCCCACATGTGAAAGTCTTGAGAAGCACTGTTGTAATGCAACTTTGTGAGATATGGATTACTGTCCTACATTGCAACTGATATGTTCAGTGGCAAGTAGCTTGTTAAAATGACTAGCAAAAGAAGCAAATATGAGACATTCATGTGCTATACTCAAGCCTTGATTTAGATTACCTTGCAACAGAATGTTAAGTATATGTCTATTTTTGCTTCTAACAATAAGAGCATAAGTCTGATATTCCATATATTAAAAATAGTGCTCATTAAACCTTATTTTACCTAGTCTCACAGTACCTTTGAAAGGCATGAGCGCAGTCACAAGACTTCCCTTGGTCTAGGACGCTGGGAGCTTTCAAGTTACACAGCTTGCAAGTTACACTTCTTCAGGTGGAATGGAAAAGTAGCTAAGTCTCAGGTATATAGAGGGCAAAATTAGTTACAAATACAAACATTAAGAGATGCAAGCTAAGACTATTCAGCACACTTTAACACATTTAACTTCCTTTAAATTGTGCTCTTAGTCACCTTTAGAAAAGATACATTAAGAGAGCACCATACCATATTATTCATCCACCATGTAATAAATCAAATATGATTTGAACTGATTCATCACCATACATATGTACTAATTGTAATCTCTGTTCTTTAAGTCATGACCCTTATGTAGACAAAATGGCATCATCCACATAGAAGAGAGAAATATCAGCTAATGTGTAGTGCACCCTAAAGTTGGCAGAAGTTCAAAAATCCTCTGTGGGGAAACTTAAGTGAGCAATGGGGCAAACCAGAAGATCCCAGTGGGGACAAAGCAAGACAAGTAGCCGAGGACTATGACTGACTGTTGGAAGAAGGGAAAGGGTGTGACTGGCTGGCTGGCTGGAACAGTCAACAGGAGCATTCCATATTACAACTTCCCACCGAGCCATTTCCAAAATTGAAGCATGAGTATCATTGCTTCTGTAGACAAAATCACACCCATACACACACACACATATGGGAGTTATCAGTAGGCTCAAATATTGATTTTGCTGAAATTTAAAAGTATCTTTTAAAAAAAACAGCCCATGCACACTAAGCATGCTCAACGACTATGTAATGCTGACTGACATTTAAAAGGAAAATGACAAACCAGGAAAGAGTGGAGTATGCTAAATAGAAACACTCTGGACTGTGACATGGTTTTGCAAGTCCCATTTTTCTTTAATTAGCATTTTTTCCAAATTGTCTCATATTCATCTAGGCCAAGATCCTGTTCACTGGTTGGAAAGAGTAAAATTATGTCAATGTAACTAAACCACAATTATTTGATTATACCTCTGTGCAACTAACTGCATGATGAGCACGCTACAGTTGTTCAGTCTCCCACTGTGCAACACTTGACCAAATTCCCCATCCACCGTTAGGGGCCACACTTACAGGAGCTCCTAGGCAGAACAACCACTTGCTCAACAGCTTTCACTGGTATATAAGGGTTCGTGTGACCTTGAATAAGATACCACCCTTGTACAACCTCTGAGAAAGCAAAACTGCTCATATAACAATTTTTATGCCAATTCAAAACCACAACAGGATTCTGGCCATAATATCCAGTCTCTTTTGTTTCAACAACTTTCATCCACAGTGTAAAGGTTCTTTGACACTGGAGGCCATTTGTACGTACAAAAATATGCCTTTCTTTCCTAGATGATCATTTTCCATGCATCCTGTTGACCTTTCTGCTAACTGGCTGTGTGAGGGAACTAGCTAAGCCTGTCTGGAAGTATTTGTAAACTAGACAGCCCAATTTTTATTTAGACACCTTTGGGATAAAGAACATTTCACTTCACTCAGTTAATATTGGCCATGGCATGTAACTGCGTAATTCATTTCATTTTTAAAAAAATTACTTATTTTAAAGCATTAACATCTAAAGAAAATTTATTCGTAATCTGAAAGCATCAAGATTTGTACTATGACTTGATCTGATGCTTTTTGCTTTGTTTTCTTCTCTTATTCCAACATCCCTACTAAGATTCTTGGTGGATACAGATTATCATTTACCACAAGCTGGCAAATTATGAACAAACATAGGAACATGGGAAGCTGCCTTAACTGAGTCAGACCATTGGTCCATCTAGCCCAGTATTGTCAACTCTGACTGGCAGCGGCTCTCCAGGGTTTCAGGCAGGAGTCTTTCCTAGCCGTACCTGGAGATCCCTGGTATTTCCTGGTGGTCTTCCATCTAAGTACTAACCAGGCCCTGCTTAGTTTCCAAAATCAGACAAGCTTGGTGTATTCAGGGAGGTATGGAAGAATTGGGACCACCTCTGGATGGCATATGCTCCAATTGATCGTTTTTTAAAAATTCATTTACTGCATTCACAGTTGAACATGGGTGATCTGTTCCTCATATGACTGTAAAGTGTGGTGAGCTTACAAAGAAGCCATCCCATGCTAAATGGCTTTCTGTATCCACCCTCAGTTCCAAAGGACAGAGTAGCCTAATCTCATACAGTTCCATTTCCTAAGCATCTAAATTATTGACCAACTGGAGACTGTCATAAACAAAGACCTTTGTTCAACCTCTCCTGTTTATTTGCCAAAAGATAAATGCATACTGAGATCTCCAGGCCATAGGTCAGTGGCAATGCTAAATGATCTGCATGCAGAAAGACTTGGGTTCCCAGCACCTACACCCAAGAAGGATCTCTGGTTGCAAGATCTGGAAAGGCCCTCTGTCCAAAATTTTAAAGGGCCACTGTCAGTCAGAGCACAGACTACTTCACTGGACTGACCAGGGATCTGACTCAGCTTCTTACTTAATAACAGAATGCCCATGCCCATGTTTTGAAGGTGCTGTGCAAGAGGACTAGCGGGTTCAAGGAGAAGTGGTGATGAGGTGCTTATTCATAAGGAAGTCACTGTTCTCTGCAAATGTAATGTTTCACCAGACATTTTAGCCATAAAGTGTTTCACTGCCATTGAATTACATGTTTTGTAACAAACACGGAACACAGAAAATTTCATATGATGGGTAGATCTATTACTGGCCCTTAGCCATGACAGCTGAAAATGGAATATCCATATTCAGAACCAGTGTACCTCTGAATACCAGGTAGAAAGCTGTTGCCTTTGTGCCCTGCTTCTGGGCTTCCTGCTGGCATCTGGCTGGCCACTGTTGGTAGACTATGCTGGACTGGATGAGCCCTTCGGTCTGATCTATTGGGTTTCTATGCTCTTCTGTATCCAATATCTCTTTCCATTCCTTTCATCTCCTCTTTATTTAAGAATTATGTGATTGATGCAGATTGGCTTTCCAAAGGGGAGCATATTTTTCTTTCAGGTTGCATTTGATCTATAAATATAACCTATCCTGTGTTTCAGGACTATCACCATGCTGCCAGAGCTAGCCATGTAGGTTCCTTGCCTCATCAAAGGTCTCAGCGTGGACGTTATGTGGAAGACAACCCAGTAGTCCACTTCTTCAAGAGCATTGTAAGTTTGCCCTCCATTTTAGTCATTTTTGGCTGAAATGAAACACCTTTTTTAAAAAAGGACGATAGTTTCCTGATAGTATCCGGAGGTCATTTATATAGCAGAATAAAATACTGACAGGGTAGTTGAGTATCATTTGTGCCATTTCTTTTTGAAAGTCAGCACTGATCCACAGCTCCATATGCCTACCAATAGATATATAAATATGCTTCTTGTACAGCTTGCTGTATTCTCTTTAACAAAAGGATTATCTCTAGTATCTCAAGGGAATATTTGGAACTATCTCCTGCAAATCTTGTGAGAAGGGATCCTATATGCATATTGGACTCTTATAGTAATTTATGCTCCAACCGTCTCAATTTGGCTAGGACAGTCCCATTTAATCCTCTCTCCATCCACTTTTTCAGCTGCTTTTAAAATGTCATGGTCTTTCTCTCCTCCTCCTTCTCCTCTTTGATCTTAGCTTACTTGAATTGCTGCTGAGTTGAAAATGCAAAAGTAGCTTGTACTCAATGAACTCAGGAGAGGAGGAGGAGGTGGGAGGGATCTTGTCCTTCTCAGTATGCGCAGGCAAAAGCAACTGCTCAGCTTCTACTAGCTTTCATGTTCTTTCTCATTAACAGCCTTGGCCATTTTGACCACACTCTGATGTTTCTTGGCCTCATGTGTCCTAGTTTTAATCTGTGAAATGTTGGAAGGCATGTAGTACATTGCTATATTAGAGCCAATATTGCTATTAAGGCTACAATCCTGTACACACTTATTCGGAAGAAAGTCCCCATTGAACTTCCATCCATAGGAATAGACTACAAACCATGCAGTGTCAATCACAAGACTGTAAATACTTGTCTGACTTAATGTGGTCTGTTTCTAGCCTACCTTATGAGAAACCACCCTGTTACCTTTGTCTGCTTTGAGTTTAATGTTCTGCTCTTGATTTCCTGTGTTAGGTATTCTTTGAAGCCATATGCCAAAATAAACAAAACTGAAAGGGGGGAAAAAAGAAGCTAGTTCTGATTGTGTATTTGGGAGCAGATACTTCAGAAGCAGAACAAAGTCTCCTGTTTTTTTCAATCAGTATGTTTCAGTACTACCAAAAGCATGCGGAGAATATCAAAAAAGCCCAGTCATTTAGAGGGATGCTTTCCCTCCCTTTCTATTAAAAAAAGAAATACGGAAAAAATAGCATACATATTAACGCTGGGTCTGTGAAAGCTGGCTTCTTGGGTGACAATATCTTTCTTATGAGGAGTGAGATTATCTTTAAAGACATTGTGATGACCACGGTAGTTCTTCTTTCTTCCTTTCCTTTTCCTTTTTTTTCTTTTTTGGAAAGAAAAAGGAAAGAAAAAAAGACTGGTCCCTTGTGATTTTGTACAGAATGCTTCATGGGAATAATGGTACATCTTGACAGGGCATAGGGTTTCCTGAGGTGAAATATAGAATGCTCCCATCGCTAAACCAATTGCCTTTTCAGACTACATAGTTATAGCATTCTAGTCCAGATTAATTGCCATGGCAATATCCTACAAAATTCTGGGATTGATAGTTAAGGACAATTTTGGTGCCTCACCAAACTACAAACACCAGGATTCATAGAACGTTGCCATGGCAATTAAAATGGACTAAAGTGCTTTAACTGTGGCCATTTCCAATTAGACTGTTACAGTGCTATTATTCTACTTTCAACATCCTATGGAATCCTGGGGTTTGCAATTTAGGAAGGGTCTGGCTGGCCCCTTCCTAAACTGCAAACCCCAGGATTCCATAGGATGTTGAAAGTGGAATAATAGCGCTATAATTGTCTAGTGTGAAAGTGGCCTGTGTAGGACCCCAAGTTAAGATTCACAGTATCCAGAGCCAGCAAAGTTATTTTGGCAAGTGAAGCAGAAAATGCCACAATCCCAGCTCCTGTTTTTGAAATTGGAAAGAAAATACTATAGTAACAAATAATGTGCTGTTCTTTCACAGCACCTACCAATTTCTATCTGAGGCAGCTACCTGAGACGTATTTGTCTAATTAATATGGCCAGCCTGGACAAGGAATTTTTGGAACATAAAATATTTGCCTCCATTTCATAAAAACATTGCCAAATAAAAGAAAAAAATACACTAGAGGATAAGGTATTCTGGCTAAATTATTGGCATGCATATTTGTACGAATCCCCTGAGAACTGATATAGGATGAAGGTAAGTTGTGTTTCACATTTTGTGAAAAGTGGAGAGTGCTTTTGCTCCTCAAAGATTACACAGTCAGAAAACTGTGATATAAACTCTAAATAAAACATTGAACTTTAAAAAAAATGTAGAGTTACCAAAGACTCATAAGTGATGAGGGACTCCTTTGCTAGTTAAGCTTCATTTAATCCATGACAGCACTATCAAGATTTTTTTTTTAAAAAAAAAAAAGTCTGATAAACCATTTCTAGTTTGTGATTGTGAACAGCTTTGTAAATCTGTCAGGCTCATCCACCACGCTGCGTAAGTAGAGAGTTTGTCTCAAAATTTTGCTGTTTATAAAGGAATGTCCCCGCCCCCCCCACGCCACCTCCTGAGCCTCAGAAAAGGGGAAGAGTAGAAAATCGAACTAATAAAGAGCCATTTAGAACTAACCTAAAACAATGCATTGTATGCAACAGGACATTATGTTACTAAAGACACATGATGACTGCTGAAAGTAGCAAATGCTGTTTCTGTTTTGCCTTTCCTCAGTCACATATAATGAAAGAAAATGTATGCCATCATGCCATTTCAACTTCCTACTCTATTTAATGGGTCAGTACTTGTTTATGCTAAAGAACTCACACCAAGTAGGAAGAAAATATCTTATATGCTTTGTTTTGCAACACACTGTCAAAAGAAAGAGGAGGTAAGGCTGATGACATTGCTCTCACAGCATCCAGTAGGACCTAATAAACTGGGCTACAAAACTGAGTTCAGCAATGAATTTACTAGGCAGATCTGGACCAAAAGGAGTGGAACCTATTTAGCAAAATTGTTGTGGGAACTAGAATGTAGCTTGTAATGAGTTGGCATACCAAAAAGTTTCTATAAATAATTAGAATCATATAGTTGATCCTCTTCAATGTGATCCTTCTCATTCTGAGGAATCTTAACAGGGCTTGCAGATCAAAATTGACTCCATGAAGGGATATTTCCTCTAGAAATGTGCTGGAATATATTTCAGATATCTTTGAATAAAGAAAAACAAAGAGGCATTCTTAATGAAACTTGAAACAAACAAGGCTCAGGAAAAAGCCTTCTCAATGTTTAGTACATCTTCTTCTTCATCCACTCAGTTTCTAATGTTCAATTTGTATCATCACTTCTATATACCAAAATGGCCATACACAAAATGAAGGTACTAGAAGTCCTCAGAGGAATCCAGCATTTAGAGAGGAAACAAATATCTATATGCATATAGAGTCCTGAAGCACATCACCACATTGGAAAATATTGTGATTAAGACTGCAGTCCCCTGTCCCTTTAACAATAAACTCCATCAAACTCACATGCATAGGATTTGACTGTGAATCCAGCGTAAATCATAGGATTTTAAAGGGTAGTGATTCCCAACCAAGGACTGAGAAAATTCAGTAGCTATAATGCAGGCTGTTGTGTGTGAAGGGTGGAAAATGTAGATTTGGGTGAGTGGAAATGGCATGGAGTAGCTAGAATCATGAAGAAACATTCCATTCTGCAGCATTTTTCTTGTCTGCCTGAAACAGACAAGTACGCATCCTTCATTCTGGTCACAGAAGCCAATTGAAATGATAATCATCACAGCACTGACAGGATATCACTACACCCAAGGACAGCAACCTATCAAAGCAAGGCAGGCTATGAGGGAACACAAAGCTGTACCCTCCAGTCAATGAGCAGCATTACTAGCTTCTTGGCCTTTGGTGCCTGAGCAACTACCTCCCTCTGGCTAATGGCAGGGCCAGCCCTTATTACAGGTCTTACTTGACTCTTTTAATAGCAAGCTCAGTACTTTGGCTGCTCTTCTTTTATGTAGCCAAAACAGCATCACTCACAGAGTGATGGAAGCTAGCAAGCCCAGAAGAATCCCTAAATTCCCAGCAGAAAACATTAAGAAGGGGATAAGAAATCTTGGGGTAGGGGAGAACCAAGTATCTCAAATAAGGACTGACACAGAACATTAGGAGGGGCTATAGAATGGAATATTTTCCAAAAAGTTCCAGGCACTCCAGAATACAAGTCTTTTTAGAATAACATATTCTAGAGTTATTCTAACTCTTGATTTCCTGTTTAGGTGTCACCCAGGACAACTCCACCCCTGCAGGCAAAGGTAAATGTCATTTCAACATTTGACATGAACTTGTTTTAGAGATCTTGTGCATACTGAGGAGTGGGCCTCCATACTAGAATTATTTTTTTCCAAATGCTGCTGTGTGATTGATCTAGTGCCTAACTATATGCACACTGCTGTTTTAAAGCAGCTGCATGCTGATCATTATCATGGTTCTTCTCTTCCAGCTGATTGGTTCTTGATTTCCTCACTGAGATTACCTCTGGCTTCAAACTAAAGGGAGAGTAGGGCTCAGCAATGAATGTTTCTCTTTGCCTTGTCTCCTGACTGTGAAAGTAGCCACAGACACATTGCCCAAAAAGGATAAGGTGCACTATTTTTTAAAATAGCTTTTTTAAAAAATTCAAAGTGTGTGCTGCTAATCTATATATAAATGGAGATAGAAACATACTATAAATCAGTGGTTCTCAACCTGTGGGTCCCCAGATGTTTTTGGACTTCAGCTCCCAGAAGCCCTGAGCATTGACCATAGTGGCTGGGGCTTCTGGGAGCTGAAGTCCACGAACATCTGGGGACCCACAGGTTGAGAACCATTGCTATAAATAAAAGAGGAGTGAAATACAAGTTGGAGAGAGGGTAATCTATGTGCCTCCTTAGTCTGCACTCTAGGTACCGCTGGTGAACAGCTTTAAAGCCCTGATTGCTATCTCTTCTTACCATTCATTATCTATAAAACAGACATGGGGATTCTTTAAAAAAATAGGACATCTTCAAACAAAATGCGTTCAACTGACATCCTTTCAAATAGAGGATTGTCTTCTCAAAAATAGGACCCATGGCCACCTAAAAGCAAGAGGGGGCATTTTTAAGAGTCCAGAACTGCCCAATACCAGATTCTGTCAACAGCCTGTTTCCCCATTTCGTCACAATTTCCCATATTCCTAGATCAGGGAGGCATGTTCTACTTCTTTGCTACTTAGGAGTCTCTGCACTGTTTCCAGAGACGGCTGCATGTCTGAGCAGGTTTTTGCCAGTATTGCTTCTTCACACTCCAATTCTTCCTTCCAACAAAGTTCTGTACCTTATGGTACAAGATTAGTTTCCCTCCTTAGAAGATCATTTCCCCACCCTTGAGGACCTAAATATATATCAGACCTACATTTGAGTGTGTATACTCACATCACCTTGTGCTCTTCAACTGTTAAATAGAAGGAAAGAATTGCAAATGAGTACATTCATTTATTCATTCAATATTTATTTATGTATTTATTTATTCTTTAATATAACAATCTCTAAGCAGTTTACAGAAAAACATACCACACAAAAAGGCAATACAAAACAATTTTAAATCAGTTTAAAAATTTAAAGCCCAACAACAGCCTATCATACAGATGGAGCAAGGAAAATAATCATTGCTGGCCAGAGAAGGCATGTGTAAATAAACATGTTTTTAAGTGACATTTAAAACCTGACACTGTGTCTGTCCCACAAATTATGTAGGGGAGAGTGTTCCAAATGTGAGGGGAGGTGCCACTACTAAAAAGTCCACCTGTGTAAAGTTATGCAATAGCATTCTATTTGTTGTGAAAAAGTGACAATCTCAGGGATCAACCAGCCACACATATGGAAAGATGGTATATTAAATATCCTGGTCCCAAGGTGCTTACAGATTTGTATGTCAACATGAGAATCCTAACCATGATTTGGTAGCTTATAAGCAGACAGTATGGTTCTTTTAGTACAGGTGTAATGCATTAATAAGTTACTGAGCACCCTGAATGCTGTGTTCTGCACCAGCCAGACACAAGGACAGCCCCATAGCAAGTGCATTATAGTAGTCTATAATGTTGCAGTGCACGAAACCACAGTAGCAAGTCTATAACTATCTGACAAGAAATGCAGCTGACGCATCAATCAAAGCTGGCAATGGGCACTCTGAATCACTGAGGTCCCCTGTACATCCAGTGACAGAGGGAGATCTAGAAACAGCTTCTAGTGGTGTAGCTCTTTGTTTAGAGGGAGTGTAGCCCCATCCAGAAGAGATAAACAACATGATTCCCAGATCCTGGACCCACAGATTTTGTGTTACCAAGATGCAGCTTCAGTTTATTAGCCCTCTTTATTGCACACATTTTGTGATGTAAGAGAAATACTCCGTCTTTCCTGGGAGGCAAAAAACCAATTTGTATCAGTAGCTACCTGTTGTGCCTTATTTTAATGAACACTGCTGAATCCAGAGTACCACAGCTCTAAACATTCCAATCAATTATTCTCATTTTATTATAAGCATTACAAGTTATGGCATACTACAAAATATGAAAAGCTGCTTAGTCTGAAACAGGGAAGTAGTTTAGCAGTACTCTAAAATGTTGATGGGACAATTGGTCTTTACTTCTCAGCCAGAGGTCTTTCCAAATCTTGTTACTTAAACAATTAGAAGCTGTAGCTAGATGCGATGAATCTATATCATCATGGATTAAAAGTATGCCCTTTTTACATTTACAACACAGAATGATCTGCATTACTTTTTTTTTACACATCTTAATATCCAAATCAAATTATATGGAATTACTAATAATGGTGGAACGTTCATTTTTACTCCCAGTAGGTAATTGGCAACCTATAATCCTGTAATCCTAATCACTTGTTAGTAGCTCCTCATAAGGAGAAAGGTTTTAAGATGAATATCTGAAAATTGTTTATTATTTCTTAGTTACATTTAAATAGTTAAATTGAGCTAGTGTCGTGTAGTGATTTGAGCAACTGGTGTAAAGTACTGGAGACCAGGGATCAAATCCCCTGCTTGGCCATGGAAAACCACTGGGTATCCTTGGGTGAGTCACATTGTCTCAGCCTCAGAGGAGGGCAATGGCAAGCCCCGTCTGAAAAAAATCTTGCCAAGAAAACTCTGTGATAAGATTGTTTCAGGATCTCCCTAATTTAGAAATGACTTGAAGACACACAACAAAATCACAGTCAAATTCTGCCTTTCCTCCACTGAGCTCATTTTAACCCTTTCCTCTGTTATTCTCAAGGTAGATCAGCCCACCCAGTGAGCTGCATGGTTTAGTAGGAACCAGAATCTGAAGCTTCCAAATCCCAATCCAAAACTCAAACCACTACACCACAGCATATTGAAGTAACATTATAAGCTCCTTTACCACCTCAAAATGGAAGTACCCAAACCTATCTCTATTTTTTAAAACTTTGATCCTAGTCAACAAAGGAACCCTCTTCCATTGAGGATTCTTCTCCTGTACACCTTCAGTGCTCTATTGTTCCAAGGTGGTCACCATGTCACTGTTTCTGTTTCTTGTATGTACAGGGGAGAGGATCACCCTTCAGCAGATTTAGCTGGGTAGGTGATGAAAATGCTTTCACTTGCAGTCATGTTGCTTTCCCCAGGCCCAAATAGCATTTGTTTCCTCTTTTGTCTTTCTAGCTGCTGCAGAATTCTACCATTCATTTTTTGACATCAGCTTCTTTGCTTTTTTCCAATCCGTTCCCAGCTCCAAAGCAGTTTCTTTATGCTCATTGTTTTGTTGCTTGCTTTTATCCAGAAGCTTGCCAAATTTACAGTGTCGTTAAAATCCTGCTTGCACAGAGCAACTTTACTGCATGGCATCTCTTTCCTTTAAGACTACTTAGAGGTTCTACTGATTTCTGTGTGTTTTGTGGAGTGGGGTGGCAATGAGATTTTTTTTTTAAAGCATTTTGTTTGAAATCATGTTACGGGCAATGCCACTTCTGAACAGACCCAAAATACAAGCTATTGGATAAAAGTATTTACATTTTATATTCCGTTGTACTGCAACATGGCCATTTAGTTAGCAAAACGGCCATTTATTGAAATGGAGAAGAAGATATATTTTTTATTCTTCATGTAAGCTGAATTATATAAATGAAACTACTATGCAGAATGCCATTAGATTGCATAACTATTAATACTGGGATGCAACAGAACATTGAAGAGTGTATTCAGTGTTTTTTAAAAAAATACTGTCACCATATGGATCTAAACTTTCTCAGCGAAAAAGAACTCTTAATTATCTTCCAGATGACAACCCCCTGCCAGCATCTTAGACTGTTTGTAGACACCTTGTTTCTTTTAGAAAGCTTCTAGAAAGGAACAAAAGGCTTTAGATAATAACTTTTATAACTACTTGTCACAAAATTTAAAGCTGGAGAAAACTCTGATGCCCAGGAGAACATCCTCAGCTCAACTCCTGTTTCTACCCTTCAGTGAAGTTGGTTAGAGATGTAAATCTTAATTTACTTCATTCTCCCATGCAAGAATTAATAATTGTACCAACTTACTCCCTTTCCCATTTGATTATAGTGGTTTGTACTCAGCTTTCAAGCGCTATTCATATTTCTGGACTTCCGTAGGGAAAAATTTTTTGTGCAGATTTTTTTTCCTGTGCAGAAAACATATTTGGGGAAAGAAAAAAGAAAACCGTACAAAAGATACTGAGACCTGCACACACAAAAAATTACTGATTTTTCAAAGAAAACATGTTTTCTGCCACTAAAAGCATGTTTTCTGTGCAGGAAAGCTGTATGCGTTTTCTATAGATTATTCAGTGTGTTGTGCTAAATATACTGTCTCTTGTACAAAAATTTTGATTTCTGTGCAGGAAAGCTATATGTCTTTTTTATTCAAATAAAATTTCTTCACCAAGTTCCAAAGTGAAAAAAAATCTTATGGTTGTTCTTTCTCCTGCCCTCCTTTTAAATCAAGGGTGCAAATACCAATAAATAGTCTTCACATCCCTTGTACTAGTGAATGTTAATAAATAATGATGTGAAAATCTCAGAACCAGAACACTGACCAGGCCTAAGAGGGAAAGGACTGTCAATACACAAAGGGCTGTGAGGCCTCTTCCGGACAAAGTATGTGCCACAGCTCAAAGCGCTCAAGACTACCTAATGTCACTCCAAAAGAATAGCTGGCAAGACAGGATGTGAGTGGGAGGGGAAAAAAAATCTAACTTTTTAAAAACTGATCTGCAATAGAACATTTAAGCATACTACATATATACAAGTATAATTGTATTGATAGTATTTGTAAGGCGTCTTTTTTTCTTGCTAATGTTGAACTAATGTGATTATTTTGTGGGTGCAGTTAAAGCTGCGTCCATCAGAATCCACAATTTGTCAAATGATAGCCAAACAATACCTGTAGCTAAGACATATTTTCAACAGTCCTGCCGCTGCCCGAGTCAGCTGCGTTTGTCAAATACAAGTAGAACTATTGGTACTTTAGGAAATATAGCTAGAGTATAATGGATTTAGTACAAGAGCATGGAAGTCATAAACAGAACGAAAGCCCACAGAGTAATGTCAGTTCCAATTTACAACAAGAACACAATGGCAGTGTCCATCATCAACCAGACATTTTGTTGGTCCATAAGAGATTATTGCCAATTTGATTATTGTTGTCTCTGTGAAATGCCTGAATGGTCTGAGTTCAGTTCCTAGTAATTTTCACCTTGTATTAGGTAGCAATAAGCACCTGGCAACCTGAGCAAACTGCCCAAGTGTGGATTCTGAAGTGGTCTTTTATCCTGCAAAACTATTGCTGTGTATAAGACTAACAGCAGTGGTTTATTATTTTTAAAAGGACATTCTACTTGTATTTCAGTGTGTTCAGTCAGTTTTCACAAGTGTGTAATGGACATTGTATGTTTACTAATTCTGCAAATGAGCTTTTAAAGTACCTCTTCACTGGTGCTCAGCACAATACTACTTGGAAAGTCCTGCTCAATCTACCAGTTCTTTTCATAAAGTTATATAATAGTTTTCATCAACATTTCCTCATTTTAACAATGCTTTCCAACAAGCAGGTTATGCTAATGTGTAAGTATGTATTCCACAATCTATTTTCTTTGCTACAAGAAAAAATGCTAAAGGAGTAAATGCGTGAAAAACTAATTGCATTTATTTTACTAGCACTTCTCTGTTCTGCCATCATCATGTAGAGTTTGAATGAATGAAACAGCTTCCATCAGTGACAATAGTTCTGCACATTATGTATGATGATCACCTTATTCTATTCCCAAATGATAGCCAAGTATACAGTACCATAGACAGTTTTGCCGACCAACCCACGAAATGAAGAGACCACACAGAGAGCTTGGGTTGAACTAGGGCAATTTATTATATGCCTATTTAGCATGAGTATGAACATGAACTTGGGCCTTGAACTTTGTGACATGAGAGAAGGGGGGTCAACGCAACGGGAATTGTTGAGGCCAAGGGGTCACCACCTGATCTCTTCCCCAACCTTCCTTGAGCGAGATACCAGGTCCCAAAGAGAACTTCTGCCAACCCCTTTTTCTGGAAGGTGAGCCCCCTGCCACGCCCTCCTTGCCTCAGAGTCCCAAAGTAAGGGCCAACCATGGACCTGCCCCAAGGACAACTCAATCATCACCCTCCCTCCTTCTCTAATGCCAAGACGGGAGGGCTCCTGAGGCTTGTCCTAGACCATAGGGTGCCATAGGTACTCACCAAAGCCTTTAGACCCCCCCTTTCCCGCCAATGTGTCTATTTGAGTGACCTATTTAAGACACCACCACGAAAAACCAATTAGCCCTTTCCCTTGGCGCAGTGTAGGGTAGGCGAAAAAACCCCTTGGTGGGGAAAAAATTCCTACCTGGCCCGAAGCGACCAGCAAGCTTTCACTGAAACCAAAAGGAGGGAAGGTGGGTTGCCACAAGTCCAAAGAGGCTGAGGAAGGGGAGGTGCGGCCTTAAAAGGAGGCCTGCTGGCTCCGCCCCCTCTCTACCTATTGTGAGACCCTTGTCGCACAGTAACTGTGTGCTCTCTTCTCGTGGGAGGCCGGCAAAGGCGTCTCCCCCCACCAGATGTGGTGTGGCACATTCGGAGAGGGGAAACGAATTCTCAGAGGTTGGAGGGAGCTGTGGATGTTGTCTCCACCTTTTCAGTTTTTTTTTCTTCCATGGAGCTACTTCAGCTGTGCAACAACTGCTGCTTCCCAACTCTGCTCCCCCTTCCACTCTTGATTGTGCTTTTCTTATGGAGGAAAGAAAGAAAGAAAGGAGAATACTCCAAATGTAGCTGGCATCCTGGTCTCTTTCCCCATGAGGGTGGGTGGTAGCAGAGAAAGTGAGCAGCCTCAACAAGTGGGCAAGTGGGAGCAGATTTTTTGCTCCCTCCAATCTACCACCAGAAGTGTTTGTTTCATGAAGCCTCATGGGAAAGCCAACCCTTAATTTGAATAAACTTTATTTTCAGTGACCTTATCTTCATATTTTACTCTTTTTTATTACATATCATACTGTGATCATTTTCTTTCATCACTGCTTCTTTCTTCCAGTCCTATCCTGTCTCAAAAGTAGTCTCATTGCGTGCAATAGGTATTACTTCCCAGATGAGTTGGTATAGTATTACAGAGCTATTATTTTAAGTGCTTGTTTAATTTAAGAACATTTTATCCCACTTTCCCTATTCTAAAATAACATATTCAAATAATACACCAGAGATATTTGCAATTTCTCTTTTTCAGGGTGGTGAAACTCACAAGCCTGGATACGGAAGCAGCAAACTCTTTGGTCAAAAGGGACAAAAGGGATATGATGCCCAAGGAACACTGTCTAAAATCTTTAAACTGGTAATGTGGAAAAAGAATTAAAAATTGCAACAACAACAACAAATTGTAAGGGAAAATGAAAGAAACTGGAAACAGTCTCAATTGTCTCCAAAATCAGCACATTCTTTTTTCAAAGGATAGTTAAGTCTGTTGAACAGCTGGATGTATGGACATACGATGACACTATCTACCTTGTGTCTATACCTAGCTATCTTGCACTATTTAAAGCAATGCTGTCTATTATAACCAGTTCCCAGAATCACAGTCGAAATGTTGAGGGTCTCCAAAGTGAGCAAGGATTGGATTTGCTAAATAAAATCAAATTTTGGGAGCTGTGCAATGTGACACATGAATAAGCAGACTCAAATATAAAATCTATGATTTGGACAAAAAAAAAATTCAATGGCGAATTTAGTCTTCAAGGTTGTAAAACAACTAGCTTCTAAAATTGCTCGTTGGAAGACTCTAGCCCTATGAGATATATGAATGAAATCACTCCCAAGCAGTTATTAAATACAGATGTGTCTGTTATAAAAATAATCTTCAGACCAAAGTTACGTTTGATTTGATTTCCTGCATATTCACACAGTGACAGAATTGTCACTTTATTTTAAGCTGTGTAGGAAATTGCATACCAAAATCCTATTTTCATCAGTTGCAATGTCTTATATGAAATTTATGAAATTACAATGAAAATATATTCTAGCTTAATTCAAAGAAAATTATAGTCCTTGTTTTAATTTAACACACAGCAGTAGTAAACATACCAGTACAATACAGTAAATGAAAGGAAAACAGCCTAATCTACAATCTTGTTATATGAAATATTATCACTTATCCACTTGCTGATATTAAAGTTTAAGCCTCATCAGCTCTGAGTGGCAAGTTGTAGATGAACTGGGAAAAGAGTATCTGTGTCCATGTGTGTGCAGGTGCATGGAACATCACCATAACAAGCACTCCAGGGCAAAGATAATACTTGAACCTGACAGGGCATGCTGGAGTGTGAGCCAGCTCGAGCCAACTCGTGAGGGCAGTGTGATTCTGCAAATTCTAACGTTGCAAGGGGAAGGTTCTTCATGTTTCAGAAACTCCTTTTACCATTGCCATTTCACTCTGATTATTATTTTTTAAATACAATATAATTTAGAAAAATAGGAACATGTAATTCTCAATAGAATTCTCTAATAGAAACAAGAAGCAAATCTTAAGTCAAAATTCTCAATAAAAACAAGAAGCTAACCTTAAATCAAAACAAAAAAAATTATTAATTTTTGTTGTTTAGTTATCCCCAAATACAGGTTGCTAAGTATGCATAAACTTAAAACTGGCCAGCAATTAGAACAACAAGCCACCACAACAAGCCTTTGCCAATTAAACCGTGTACCTTGCTTTCTCAGGCATCTGTGCTTGCTTTAATGAGATATTTTAGAAACAATTGTCATGGTCCATGTTATACAGCAGAAAGGGAATTAACTGCAGTTTATACTAACTTTATATTTTGCATTTTAATATGACACAAAGAGGGGCCACTTCAAAGTATGTATGTCTCACTATACAACCCTGTTCCTAATTATTATTATCTCTTGCTTGCAAGTAATTTTTCTCTTGCTCTCCTGAATATCCATACTTAAGCATTATTTCCAAAAGTTTGTTTTCATTCAACTTTGGTGTTTCCGGAAAGATGCATATTTACATTAACTGCAATTTTAATTTGCAAGCTATTAGAGCGGACCATTAGATTTATACGTCATTAGAGTGAAACATCACATTAGGCCATCATTCTCTCCTAATAGACGTTACAGTGCTTTCACCCAGTGTTCCCAATAAGCAGGATGTTTCTAACAATGCCCTTAACAAACATTTGCAAACACATAAGTTTATTTTCTATAATGAGTGAATAATAACTTTATATCAGTGGTGCCCATTATTTGTCTATTACCCAGCATTTTCTTTAAAAAGCCTGGCTCCTTGAACCACAACTAATTAAAGGAAGGTTCCTGTGACAAGTAATGGATTCTAAAGGTCTACCATAATGTAGAAATCAATGGTTCATAAGACATAATTAATAGTCCATTAAATATAATTACAATACTCTGCCTATTTTGATGGATGAAGCTAAGCAACGGCGTGGCTCGGTGGCAGATGAGGTTACAAATATTGAAAGAAGATAATGCAATGCTTGCCAACTGTAGCATCAAAACATAATAACAGAACTTTCTTTGCTTTGAAAAAGGCCAAAACAAATACAGAAATAAATCATGAGGTGCAGCCCTATATCATAAAGAGACACAAAAACAGCCAGAGCAGTTTCCAAAGGGAGATAATGTGAAGGGGGAAAAAAACCCTGTACTTGGAGATCTTTAAATCTATCAACCTGACATCTAGAAAGCCCTAAAAATGTGTGTTGTTCTAGCCTGATTTCAACTCTGAAACACCTGTAATAGTCTGATAGCTTGGCTTCTGTTTATAAAATTGCTAGAATTGCAGGAAGAGTAGAGGGGACTTTCAGGATCTGCTAATTTTGATGGAGATACCTAGGATGACAGTTGTCCTTACAGTTTAACAGAAGTTTTGAAGTGTGAGATTGGCAAACTACTTTCTCCTGGCTACCTTTGTGGCTGGAGGCATAGTATAAACTAGGAAAATGCAGAATATAGACTAGTCTTGCTACCATATTTGCCGGCATGTAAGATGCACCTGTGTATAAGTCACACCCCATTTATACACCGGCAAATCGTATAAGGGCGCACCTCATTTTCAAACAGTATTTTTTTTGGGGGGGGGAATGAGTCTTATACACCAACAAATACAATAATTAAAAGGAATTCATTCTATGAATGCTCAACCCACAACAGAAAATGTTTAGAACTCGAGAACTAGGCAAACACTAGCGCTAACCATATATGAATAAGCCAACACACAGTGCAAATGGCATTTCTGTTTTTGTTTCGTTTTTTTTAAATGATCTCCAATTGCCTTCTTCAGCAACAATGAAAAGAATCAATTAGATGCTTCAGTGATTGGACTCTAGTTTGTTGAATAACAGATTTACTGTAGAACACAGTGCACCTGACTTTTTATTAGAATAGAATTAGTGTGTTTGAAAATTTGATAATTAAAAAAAAAAATCTCAAAAGGGAAAGTACATTTGAAATGCAGAAAATGCAGAAATCAAAGTAAAGAAATCTGAGACACAGCCCAATAAGTACTGCTAACGTGCATCTTTCATTTGCTTAGAAGGAGCTTGTTCTGGATTCCAGCAAAAGGCCCAGCTGAGTAATATAAGACTGTATAGCAGCCATGTGTGATAACTTGTCCTTTATCAATGGGAAAAAATAGCACTCATTTGTACCATTGTCAACAGTGTTTATTATTGCACAAGTATTGTACCTCTAAAAGAAATGTTTGTTTTAATCACATTCATTTTTTTTTCCCCCCAAAGGGAAGCGCTGGCTCCCGACCTGGTTCCCGGTCTGGCTCTCCCGTTGCTAGGCGCTGAAGCTCTGTCCCTGAAGGGCTACGTTCACTGCTTCATAACATAGCTGCCTTAAAGATCTAATAACAAGTTGCAGAATTCCCTAGATAGAAACACAATCTATTTGTTAAAGTCAGTTGAGTTATGCATGCAGTTGAAGTATATGAAATTGTATTGGCAAATGCTGAACAAAAGCAAGCAAACAAACAAACAAAAAAACCAACCCACCCTCAACTTGCAACATAGCTTTTACTTGCTGTCAGCATTACTTTAGGGAAAGTAACAAAATTCTCCATACTATTCACTCTTGTTCAAGGTGTTCCCAAAGAATATAGGGCCTTAATTTTCAAACTCATCCAATGTTAAGTCCCTTTCATATTTCTTTTTCACTAAACTTTAAATAATAACATAAAATACATAGTCGTCTAAATTAGTATTTCCATTAATGAACTTTGAGAGCTCTGCTGTACACTGTAATAATAATAAAAACATGTGCAGACGTCGTAAGGACTGTTTATCCAATTTTTTGTTTGCTTTTGATTTGTTATCGGTTATTTTTTTGTTGTTGGGTTTTGTTTTGGTTTTGGCACCCCTTTCTCTCACAATTTTTTTTTTTTAATTTTCTTAACTGGATTAGGCAGTCATGGAAAGGCAGAATAAATTGTGAGTACAAGGTATGTTGAGACGTGGGAGAAGGCAGCTGTTACCGTTTCAATGAGACTGAGCAATTGTAATAAGGAGACGTGCACACTTTATGGGAGGTCCCTGTGCATGGCCAATTGCTCATCATGCCCATCCGATTAGGAATTAAGAGTGGCTGGGAGAGAGAAAATAGGATATCAAACTTGAATTAGACTCATTTTACAACGGAAAATGAGGGATAATCCCAAAGAAGGAGAACCTAGGCTTAGCCTTTGAACAGTGGGTGTCCCTGCAGCTCCATATAGGCACTTGCTGCAAAGTATGATTTTCTTTGCAGCTTAAATAAATAAAGTCTAATTTCTAAATGACAGAAAGCCCTTTGGTGAGGAGGTTTCAGATAGTAACTGCACGTATAAAGTTAGCATTTCTAGCTGTGTCTTGTTAGTGCAGCAGAGTCGAACAGGCAGTGCACCAGAGCAAACTTGCCCTGTTGCACTGTAGATAACACACATTAGAACTAATGAACTAGTGATAGACATTAATGGTTCGCACATACACTAAGGTATATACACATGTGGAAATGGGCCTACCCATCTACATGATGAAAAATGCTCTTCTGAATTGCACTGTTTTATAATATTCAACCTCTTCTGTCTCTAAACGACCTTTCTTTACTCATGCAATGTTTTGTTTGAGCTTATTTATAGGTTGTAGACAGTATATTTAAAACTAAGTTGGCACCTGCCTTTAGCTAGGCTAATGAATCTTCGGATTTATCTGTTTAATGCCAACTGACATGTAGTGGTTGTGGTTGTTGCTAATGATAGATCACTTTAATTCTCCATAGCTTTTGAGCAACATACTTAATGCAACAATGAAAGATGAGAGGGTAGAAAAACCCAGAAACTAAACAAAACAGAATACCAGAACTTTGAAGCACACACCTATTACAACTTCTTTCCAAATGTTGTTGGCTATGTGTATTTTTCTATGTGTAGCCTTATCCAGTTGTGCATCCCACAACATAATAGTGAGTTTCATTTAAGTGTATTGTTCTTAAAAGTGTATGAAAACAACTCATAAAAAAATCAGTATTGAAATAAAATACTCAACTTTTAATGAAATGTGCAGAATTTTTTAAAAGGGTTCATACAAAGGTTTTAAATTATGAAACACTCCATTATATATAACCTAGATGATTAACATTTTAGACTATTTTGTATATTCTTAGCAAGGAACTAGGGAATGAAAATTTGAAGCATTTTTTTCTTTCTATATTTGCTTGTATTAAAAGTTTTGTCCTTTCAGATAACAGTACAACTGCCATCCTTTACAATGTGTAAAACTTACACAATTGTTTAAAATGCAAGGGATGTAAATATGTTCCAGATTGAACTGTAAGCATTACAGAAACATTTGGTTCTTCCAAGCCATCAGATGCACACATCATGTATCTGTGCAAGTCGCTGCTATCCTTTTTCCACAATCCAGCCCTCTGAATCATTTGTCCACAGCTGTCTTGGAAATGGTAAAGGAATTTATATTTTAAAAACTCCAGGACTTTCCAACACCTAATGCATCAAAACGATCCATAGCAATGATAACAAGAGAGAGAACAAACAATTCTTCTTTTCCGACTCTATTCACAGAAAAACTCCTATGTCACAGAGAAGGGTTCTGTTGCCATCTGACATGCTAGTGGGTGGCTTTTGTTTTTACTTTTACAAAGCACTATTTGATCATCTAAACTCCCACATGCAGTCTGAAGACAAAAGTTCATGCCTGTGTTGAAAGTAGACATGGGATATCAATTCTTCCCCTATCACGTCCCTGACTTCTGATGGGTTTAATGTGATCTCTGCACTCACATAATCTAAATTTTAATAATCTCAACCCCCACCCTGACCACAGATGTGCTGTTACATACACAAAGAAGTCCAGCACAGTACTGGATTACAAATGTAGGCTTCTCAGCTATTTTAGATCTTCATAAAAGTATGTTCACCAATATATAACACTTCTCTGACTGACTGCTAGGGATCAGTTACTTTGAAAGCTATGAAATATACTGACCAGTTGGGATAAACACTATTTGTTTATCCTGTTTATACATTCTAATTATACAGTGACAATGGATCATGTAATAGAATGTATCAGTTCAACCGTACACTGGTTACCATTTACCTGAAAAGCCTAATGAAATTTTTACATTCCTATGAAAACTGTTCTGCAATATCAGTATATACAGCAGTGCATCTCAAGCTATCTGATGTGGGGGACTAGCAATTCCTCCCACCCCCCGCCATCACCCAGCATGACAAGGACCAGAACCATATTTGTGTCTGTTGACTACAATTGTTTCTTTCTTTAATGGATACTTGACAGAGAATAACAGCCAATGACTCAGGGACCGTCACCAGTCTCTGAACCACCAGTTTGAGTAGCACTGATATACAAAACACCAAACCAAGGTCCATTCATTTCAAAAGAGCTCACTCTGAACTACACATTTGTTTGGAAAAAGTGCATCTCCTGTGCTTTGAATATAATTTTACCTCCTCTTTGTACATGAAGCCGTTTTAGAACTAAACTGATATTATTCCTCATTTGTGTTCATGATACACTACCCGTGGTGACCAGAATCCTGTGGGTGACATTATGTCTACATATGTTTCATTTAGAGTCATCATGGAACAAGACACCCAACACCTCCTTTATGCAACAACCCTGCAGGCTGACAACCTGAGTTTCTGCTGCTGGAGCAATGTTCATGGTCATTTAGCAGCTAGGGAGAGGAGTGGCCAAGCAGGGTATGGCTGTGTTCCTACAGCTTGCTGTACGAAGAAGTTTGCATCCTCCTGAACCTCCCAGGTGTTTTCCCAAGGTTCAGGAGGATTACATTTCCTTTATGCAGCACAAACGTCTGGCTGCTTCCTGACTGCCCCTTACCCTCCTCTGACTAATAAATAGCCATGGGAGGGGGTGACAGAAAGGATTAAGGGAGAAATTGGGGCTGTGCCCAGTGCAGCTCTACACTCTGTCAAATACAATGCAGGATCACAGAAAGCCTATACTCTTCTACTAAACCTTTGATCTGAAAACAAACAAACAAACAAACAAACATCATATTTCTCCTGTGAACTGCAAGGACTAACTTCTCCCAAGTGAAAAATTCATTAAATGGTATGTCACTGTGGCACTTTGATGATGTTACATAAAAAGCACAGTACAAGAAAATATAGATAAAAGTAGAAAGTGCAGTAGTATAGGATGGCTAAAATGGTGGCTCTGATCTTTGGGGGCCCTGTTGGGCAGACAAGTTGGAGTAAGAGTATACCTACCTTACACTGTCAGCCACGCAAAACATGGTGGTGTTCTTCTTTTGGAAACTGCAATGGAGCAACTCCATCAAGTGGGGTAGGCAACTGTGACCCTCCAGATATTTTTTGGCTTAAAGCTCTCAGGAACCCAAGCCAGCATAACCAACAGTGAGGAATCAAAGAATTAGCTGTCAAACATAAAGAGGGCCAGCAATGCCCACCTCTGATTTAGAGTGAAATGGTGATGAAGGATCCCATGTGTAAATTTGTTCTACATTGACTGGTTTTATTTCAAACTTCTTTTAAAAAAAGTGATCAACACATTTTAAAAATAAAAGTTGAAAGAGCTCATTTGAAAAACAAAAAATGTATTCCTGAAATGATCAGATTTGAGTACTTTCTCACAGCCATTCAGATGCGGCTGAGTTCATTACTCTTGAGCCCACACAGAACTTATCAATATCTTTAAAGCGAAAAAGAATAAAGAGGTATCTGCCTGGAAAGGTTTCACACTGTGTTGCTTTACACCACTGGAGGTGAAACATCGGTCCTTGTATTTTGGACTCTTGACTGCTACAATTCCTTACCAGCTCAGCTGGTAGATCTGCTATCATGATGAATCCATTCTATATTTAACTGCTGCTCCTCCCACAATGGTTCCAAGTTGAATGGGAGTTGCCTTGGTACAGGACTCTATCTCTTAAAAAGTTTTTTTTACCACCTCAGCTCTGGTCTGAGTCCATGGGCTGCCCCATTCCTTACTCCTGGCCTTGCTGGAAGACCAAACATTGCACACCTCCACACCTCGCTGAAAATATTTCACGAACAAAATGCCTTCTCTTGGGTGGGAATAGACAACTTGAATAAAAAAAATCTGCATTGGGGAGAAAAACAACAGCTCTTTCAAAGAATTGTGAAATCATTTGTGTAAGTTGGGTCTTTTTTAAAAAAATACTTATTCAAGTTCATATATTAATTTTAACTGATATAAGCCTCTTTGAATGATGTACAAGTATCGGTGGGATGGAAGAAAAGCATTCTAACAATGCATGATTTTAAAAGATTCCCTTCCACAATTTGATTTTCTGATTTCAGAATGCATGTTTTTTCTTCATACCAAATTTCATTTTCCCACAATGTATGAAACAATACTATTCTTCTATCATTGATGAAAACGGAAATTAAACATATCAGCCAAATATGTTTTGAGATACTAACATAAAATGTGAACGATAAGAGAGTGGTTGGATCTTTCACATATAGCACTCTTCCCAAGACATGTAAAATGTAATTCTCTTATGCTTCATTTGGATAAAGAAATTAGTTAAATAGTTTATTTAGTTAATAAAATAGTTAATTATATTGAGTAAAGAGAGTGGCAATACACTGGTTTGGATTGAAAGCTGGGCAGACAGAATTCCACTCCTTCTATCTGTTGTTGCTTATTTACTCTGGAAAAATGCCTCAACTGTGAAGTAATCCCAATATGGTATAGGAAGCTCCAGCTCCAAGAACTCACAGGAATGTAAGATTGCTACCATTTCATGACAAGAACATATTTCCACTTGGGCAAGGAATTCTTTATCCTTTCCAGCCTCTTCCAGTAATTCCTCTTTTCTAATCAGTATCCAGGTTGATCAATATCCAGGCTGATCAGTATCCAGTTTGGTTAAATCCAATATTAGTTCTACCTAAAACAGACCCAATGAAATCAAAGGGATTTCAGTTGGCTGAAAATAACACATCTCATTTATTTAACAAAATTTCAACCTAGGCGTATCCTGCCTGGCCACCCCTGGCTGATTAATAGCCATGAGCATTACTCTGGTAGCAGAAAATCAGGTTGTGTGCTTGCAGGGTCATTGCACAAAAGAAGTGTCAGGTGTCTTTTTCTGCAATGACCCTAACCAAAATGTATGTAGGCATAGTGTCACCAACAGGTTTCTGGCCATTGGTTCTGCAGGTAGTGTACCATGAACAGAAATGGGGAATAGTACGGGAAGAATATGGGTTTAGTTCTTAAGATTACAAAGTAACTTCATGTTCAAAGAGGAGATAAGACTATCTTTTAAAAGAAAGCAAATGTGTTTTTCCCAAACAAGAGCGCAGTTTAAAATGGGCAGTTCTGAAATAAATGGACCCTTGGTTCAAAGTTTTGTACATCAGTGTTACTCAGAGTGGTGGTCCAGAGACAGATGGTGGCCCCTGAGTCATTGGTTTCTATTCCCTGGCAAGCTCCCTTTAAAGAAACAAACAATAGTTCTTTAAACAATTTCTTCGTGAGTCAACTGTCTCAAAATTGTTCAGTAGAGCTAATACTGGATTTAACCAAAATAGCCCAGATCCTGATCAGAAAAAAAAAAAGAATTATTTTTGTGACTGGTGGTTTTCTTTAAGGTTGTGACATCGAGAAGTAATTTTATAATTTAAACCCCTAAGATCACTCATTCACTTCATTTATTGCTGATCTGTCATTTTCAGTGTCCTGTATGTGTTAAAATATGAAAATTTCTAAAGACAGGCATAAATCAATCTAAAGGGGAAAAAAATCACTTTTAGCTGTTTACTTAAACACATATCTCTCATATATGGGTGCATGCGCACTTTTTCAATTAAATTTTCAAGGAGTGGTTTGGAGAGTGTTTTGCTGACCATTATAAGGGCTCCCACCTTACAATCCTACTTGCAAGGTGAACTATAAAACATCTTTACTTACCAGGGAGCTTTACCAAATGAAGGACAACTAGAAACATAACTCTCTTATCTCTAAAGGAAACATGTAGAAGCTACTCAAAGGTGATGGGGTGCCACTTTCTGGAAAACATGCACAATGGTAGTTGTAACATTTTTCTGTATAATAAATTGGGATCAACAGTATGTAGGAAAGTAATTACAGCCATTCTCCTGGCAGTAACAGAGTTTGGGGTTCAAGTATGCTTCAAATTTTACTAGATTACAGCTCTGTAATTATACTGAAGTAGCTCTAGTGCTAAGTGCCTTCTTCAGCAAAGCCTAATTTTTTTTTCCCGTAAGATCAAGGGGATTTATCTTGTCAGTAAGAAGTAGTAGCCGGTGAGGAAACTACGTGATTAGAGGGTGTTTTTTTTTTTAAAGGCTTTGAACTACACTTGTGTGTTTCTGCACACCTAAAATTCAACCTTCAGTCTTTCCTTTTGACTATTTAAACTGGCAGAAAAATGCAAGGATGTTGTAGGGTCTTGGTGAGGATAGTCTATTGCATAGCTTAATATTTTTAGGAGAATGGCTGAAATTCCAAAATACAAACATTGCAGAGATGGAAACAGATTTGTCCGTTAATAAGGAGAAGACTCCAACCCAGGAAGATTACAAATATTGACTGTGAGAGACAAATAGTCTAGCTGAAAACTCTAGGAAGGCTTACGAGAAAGCAGTAGTCAGAAAGCAGAACCATGTCCCCAGTTACATTCTTATAAATTAAAACATTTAGAATATTTTTTGTAGTATTCCAACATGGAGAGGTTTGGAAAGAGGGCTTAAAATAGAAGTACACTTCTGTTCACTTTTTTTGTTGTTGGGAGGTGTCAATATAGCTGCTGGTAGGTTGGCACAGAACAAAACTGGTGCCTATATCTGCCAGAGTTGCCTAGTACTGGTAGTCAAGATGGGCTTTTGCTTCCCATCAGAGGCTGGGATCAAATGAGAAGGAAATTTAATTTTAGAAGGAAGAAGGGCTTCTTCACCCCTCTGATGAAGCATTTGCCTAGATCTATACCATGGCCCTGCTTGTAGTCTCAGAGTTATCTGGGACAAAGTAAAGGATGAAAAAAAAGCGGCAAAGCAAAGCTCATTTGGGAATCTTCCATATATATGGGGTTGCTGTAGAAAGGCAAACTTTGTGAATGACAAGGAGGAACAAAACACAATGACTAAGCGGTGAGAAAATGAGTCCTATATACCCTGGATACACACCAAGAAGAAATACGCACAAGGATGCCAATATCCCTTTCTTTGTTAGCATGTTGGAGTATATACTGTATACTACACAGGTCAGAATACAAAAAAGATTAGTGTGATAGCTTGTGTGGTTCAAAGGCTGTTCTCTCTCTCTCTCTCTTTCTCAATTTCAATACTCTCCTTTCTAAAGCTAATGCAGAGGCACCAGTGTGAAGTCTTATGTGAATGCACTCACCAAAGAAGCAAGGCCAACAGATGCCATTTATTGAGGTACTTAACGGCAGAGACACTGCGATAGCCATTATCCTGAGTGATGTGTACTGTGATGTTTAGCTAGGCTTCACACACTCAGTGAGGCAGTTACAACCAGAGTTTATGTCAAAGTCCAAGGTTCTGCAGCAGGCCCAGCCCAGTCCTCCCACTACAACAGCCCATGCCCAGAGAGTGAAAACTGATAGAAGCTGCTAGGACTATTGCTTTTGCTACTCACCACATCAACTTGCAGTTCATCCAATTAATTTTTTAAAAAAAAATCATTAGAGGATCAGCTTCTTCATAATTAAACGTGCGCAGCATCAGGGCAGCAGATGCTAAGGAAGAAACGTTGGCCTGAGTGGCTGTTAGATCTCTTTTTTCCTGTTGACAGAGTTAGAAGCAAAGGAAACTGAGGCTGAGGATGAAGGGCACCTGGACTGTTTATGGGAGTATTTTCTTCCTCTTTGTCCAGCTATCTAATAATATCATTCAGGCTCTGAATGAATCACTCCTCTACACCAGGAGATGGGGCACTGTACTAGATCTTACTATCTTAAGGGAAGAAGAGTCTGTAGCTGATGTAAAAAAATAAGTGTGGGGGAAGAAGTCCCTTTCCACCAAGACAGGTGGGTTTTCGAATTTCTACTGCCCTCTACTGCCATCTGGTGGCCTGCTTGGCTGTCAGAGCTGTACTGTGGAGTATGGCTAACCACTGCCTCATTCCATTCAAAAGCATGGAGGATAAGACTACAGCAGTGGATTCTTTCCCATGTTGCCAGATAAGCAGCTGTTGTCCCTGAACAGGCCTAGGATGCCTTTTTCTCTTTTCAGGTAGCCACTTTCCTGGACATCAGCAGGAACTTCAATTCCCAATATGAGAGGGAGAGCAGGATTTCTGCCCAGTCCTGATAGTGGGGTAGGAGGATACTAACGTAAGAAAAATAAGTGCATTTTTTAAAAGAAAAAAGTCTAAGGAAAGAGAGAGGCAGAGGATCCAGTAAAGAAAATGACTACGGCTAGAACAGAAAATAACAACTAGGGTGAAAAGACCAAAAAGAAACCTCTTCTGTGTGGAGAGAAATAATATCTTCAACAAGGCAGGGAAAGAACTTAATTGAGAATGCAAAATAACAAAGAAGTTTAGGCACAGGATATCTTCTCATCCAGTCTGATGAGAGGAAAAGCCGATCTTGTACGCACCTCCCTACTCCAACCAAGAAAATACTTTTTTAATATATTAAGTTTGAAGAGTGTGTGTGCGCGTGGAGGGGGGAGTAAGTCAGTTCTTTTACCCTCACACACACACACACACACATGTTGGGCAGAGAAATTACAGAAAACAATATATGCTGGAACAAATTCTAAATCATGGCATGGCAAATAAAAACTACAAATGCATGAATTCAGCCTGTAGATTTAACTTCAAACTGCTGTAATTCTAAGCCTTTGTTGAAAAACTGCAGGATGCTGAAAATACAGACATGTGTTCCATATTTTACATTACTACACTTCATAAATAAGTCCCAGTTTTTTGTGTTGAAAAACACAAAACAGGATGCTGTTTTGCACAAAAGAATTTAAAAATATTCTGAATCATAGAATCATAGAGTTGGAAGCGACCCCAGGGGCTATGCAGGAACACCCATCAAAGCATTCCCAACAGATGGCCATCCAGCTTCTGCTTAAAAACTACACACCATTACTGAAAATTACACAAAGGTCTAATCAAGAAATCTTACCTTACAGCCTGCTGTATAAGGCAAACAAGCAGACAAAGTTGGGTACAAGGACAAATGTCTAACAGCAGACAGAGGTAGAAACAAAGCACTAACACAAATAACATGACTTAAGACATCACTGATGGTAAAACCTACAGACACAAAGCCAGGCGCTCTATTGTACTACATCAGCCATACCAGTTACAATTTTTTTTCCATCCATCAATTCAATTAAAACTTTGGAAAATTAAAAAAAAATGTATCAGACACAAAGCCAAGTTTGGAAAAAAATTAATATTATTTAACATATGTCTGACTTAAATATTTCCACATAACAAAAGTGTTATTTTCAAGTCACCAGCTATATTACTTATATACATATGTCCATAGTTAACAAAACAATTATGAGATGTCCTATCAAAAGCAGTGATTTTCCCCCTTCAGGAATAAAAATTACTAGTTTTATAATACACAAAATATAAATTATATGTACACATAGCTTTTTTCTGGAACTGAGGGAAAATAAAAAGCAATTATTTTCAGAAAGTTGTAACATGTCTACATTACAATAAAATGAATCAATACTGATTTTGAAGTGTTCATCTAAAGTTGAAAACTTTATGAACGCTTCTTGTAACTCAGAATGTTATTTACAAAATATACTCATCAGCCACACAGAGGCTTAAATATCTGTATATATACATACACACATATATATAACATATAAAGAAATCTTAAAAATCAAAGTAAAATTAAGCAACATTCTTCTGTCTTTGGAATGTCTAAAACAGAACATATGCTTTATTCCAGTACGGGTTTCTTTTCTGATATGAATATACCTTTTTTGAGGAAATAGGACCTTTCAGAGTAATACTAAAAAGCCTAGGTAGTTTTTAAAAATTTTAAAAGCTCTTAGGACGAATGGCAATCAAACATGAGGTTTATTAATTTGGGGCTTTCTGCAACAGAGACCAACTTATGTTAGCTGATACAATTTGTGGTGCAGCTCAGTTGGTCTGGTCAATCCAGCACATAGTTTTAAAAGTTCTACCATCTTTTCAATATGGCTTATGGTTCTCATAGATATCTGGTTAAAGTTCCTTAAGACCTACACAGATATATGTATCTGCTGTTCAGTTAAAGGAACATCTACTGTTGTTAGTCATTTTTTCTTAGAATAATTATTGCTGAATTTGAAGCTGAACATGTACTATGGAGCAATTGTAACAAGTAACAGTCAGTCAACATAATTAACATTCTCCATCAGTTTGACATGTCAGCAACACCAATTCATGGATAAAATACCAAAAAACTGGCCTAAATCCAATGTGATACTTGCAATGACATCAGTATTCTAGGCACACAGTGCCTCTCCAGTGCCAAAAACTTCTGCCAAAGCAAGTTTATAGGGCAAGAGGGGTGGGCTGTATGAGCGTAGGAGGATTGTCCTCTTACTGCTTCCACTGGTAGAAGCAGCGTCCAAAATGCAGTGAGCATGTTGGATGCAGGCTACTTTGTGCACTGCAACCTAAACTCTGCACTTTGTCTACTGAGTGTAGAGATAATATTTCAAACAGTTAAGACATTCTCATGATTGGCAGAACTTTTCATGTGGCCTAGCTTCTAATCACTCTTCACTGATACAAATATCTGGATGTGTTTGGTATTTTTTTTAAGTGAATACACTTATGGTGGATTAAAACATGAACAACTTCAATGTACCTGAGATCACTGATCACAGACAATATAGCAAAGTTTATCTGGTGTTTCCCAATATTGTATACGCTTACAAAAAAAAAGATTCTTTGTTTCTGTAATATTTAAAAAGCTATATTGTCTCATTATTTTCAATGTTATGTTTTAATAGTAAAAATGCACAGATGACTATTTGTATAAAAAAATCTAGTCCTGAAAGCATTTCAAGCTTTCACATTAGTAGTCATCAAAAAATACTGGTTATACTTTGCCATTCATTTGAAGATTCTTGAACAACTTCTTCCAAGTTCAGTGCACGATTAATGTCTTCACCTTCCTGTCCTTCATGGCTGGTGGATTCTTGTACCATGCCTATCACAATATGCAAGAGAAACAGTGCTAAGAGGTGCAGCACAAGATCTGTTGCAAACACAAATACAGAAGATTCACATAAAAACCCAGTAAGAAATGCTTTAGACCATTCTGCTGGACAAGGAAGCTAACTTCACTTTATGGAATATTTACCTACAAAAAAATACATCCAAATTTGCAACCAGTATAACCATTTTGCCCTTCAGTGCAATCATTTAAATAGAGAGCTATGCACATAATTCAACTTACTGTAGCTCATCTATTTTGATGGACAGAACAGGTCTATTTACATGCCAACTCACACTGACACATCCATTTAAATTTAGGTGGGCAGTCCATGAAAGGACCGGAACTCCATGTGTATTCATTATGATAACTGAATTATGGACAGAAACTATTGGGGCTGGGTGGATTATAGCAACCTAAACCAAATAACACCTTTTTACTTTAAATTCAAAAACTGCCCACTGAGTTAAAATCAAGAGATTTTAGATTTTTTTTTTTTTAAAGATATGTTTGCCTCTACACAGTGATTTCATTGGCATAAGGGAAGATTTTTGCTATAGTTTTCCTATAGTTTTCCACTTTTAAAATAGTTCAGGAGACAGAAATTTTATCTCTGACAAAGAAAACATGTTCATAAAGAGGACATATCTTAACCCTATGTCTGCCTATATATTTATTTATTTGGTTATTTATTCTGTTTCTCACATCTGCCCTCCTCAGTCAAAGGATGGAAAAACTTATGATGTGTACTCCAAATGTTTTTCTCAGCCTCAGAAGTAGAACTGAAATATACGTTCTCCTCTTAATAACACTACCACTGAAAATTAAGGTCTGTTGAATACGATGAATAGTGTTACTATTCAGTCCAAACAGCAACGCATGTCCTGAAATACTTCACCTACTTCTAAACGTACTCCAGCCATTAGCCAAGCTGGAATGGGAATTCAATAACATCTGAAGAAACATAGGCTCCAAACTCTGGCCTAGGTACTGAAAGTGTGGCCGAAAACCAAAAAAGGAGAAAAACAAGTATAATTTAAGGGAACAATATTGATAACAACAAAATTTGGGAATACGGTGCTCTAAACTAAAGGGCTGGATTAAACTTTACGCTATTCTATTTAAATGGTTTCAAATTATGTTAGCCAGTTTGAGCAGGTTTAATATAATAACAAAATAAATACTAGTCTTTCATATAGCTAATATTACATACCAGAATAGCCATGGGCACGCTTCATATGAAGCTTCATATTGCTTTTCTGGGTGAATCCCATTGCACAATAATCACATTTGTATGGTCTTTCTCCTGTGTGTTTTTTCATGTGAACTTGCAGTGCACTCTTCTGGTTAAAAGCTTTTTCACACAGCGTACATTGGAATGGTCGTTCACCTGTAGCACACAAAGATTGCTGGGGTTTCATCTGGCAGACTAACAATATGACAGTGGATCTTAATGTTTTTCTGGGTTATAGATCTTTGGAGAATCTGATGAAGTGCAGACTAAAACACATGGCTATATCAAACTATTGTGACAGAGGAAATGGAAGCAGCGATGTGATTCTTCAGCAACTTTCTTCTTAAAGGTAGCAATGAATAACTTCAGCAATTTTTTACCCACTGCGAGCAAGTTTACAGAAATCATACAATTTTCTAAGGCTAGTTGCAACTGGGGATGTATTTCGTACAAAATTTGTGCATCATTGTTTTGTGCAGAAGATAGCATTTTCTGCACAGAAAACAGCATTTTTCCAATGGAAAGCAGTATTTCAATGAAGAAATATTCATTTGTATGCAGAAAATGCTGTTTTATGTGCAGAAAGTGTCATTTTCTATGCAAATTGTCCATGTGCAAATTTCACAAAGACTAAATCCCCAATTACGGCATTTGCACAAACCCTCAATATTTTCTGCAGAAACAAAAAAACAAGCAAAAAAATTGTGTGCAAGAATTAATATTTCTGTGATCAAATATAATTTTCCACGCAGGTAACACTATTTTCTTTACAGAAAGTGCCATTTTCTGCACAAAACAACCACATGGAAATTTTGTAAAAAATAAGTACTGAACAGTCAAGTATCTAAGATTTTTCTCATCAGGGTTTTTCAAGAAACATGTTTTTGACCATTTCTGGATATTTTGAAATATTCAAAATATTTGAAATATTTTTTTCACCTCTCAACATTAGATATTGATACCTTCTTGACTTAAAACAGTCTAAGTTTTATTTCATATGCAATACCTACTTATCTCTAACTTACAGGTAACTTCAAAACTGTTAAAGAGTATTGAACATTACACTGGAACATGACATCAGCATTTTTTAGTCTAAAACAACCTGATTACAGCTCTACATTTCAGTTCTAAGTTCAAATATATAAATTCAACTCTCTCAATCCAATGGAACACACCAAGGATTAGACACAGAAAACAAAGATCTGACTATTGTTTCAAGCATAAAAAGAATAGCAAAAGAGTTTAAGAAATCAAACAATGACTGATTTGTGTTAAGTTCTACTTAAGAGTCTTGAAACCTACATAATCCTATTCATGTAAAACAGCAATCTTGCCCATTTACCCTAATCCTACACAATTTACTTCACAATTTTAATTACAGCTAGTTAATTAATTATATTAATTATAGTAATTAAAATAATTAATTAAAATAAATTATTAATTATTAAATTAATTAATTAAAATAACTAATACAGTTAATTACTCTTACTGCTAATTTGTTACCTGTGTGAATGCGGCTGTGCCTTTCCAATTGACTTGGCTTAGCAAAGGCTTTTTCGCAAGTATCACATTTAAATACTCTTGGCTTTTGGGAACTTATTGATGGTCCAGCCTGATGTGTCTGCATATGCTCCTTAAAACATAGAAGAGATAGATTCTGCATTTGAGTTTATAAATGAGACATATTTCAAGGTGAGAAATAAGTACTGGTCAAAAAACAAAAATCTTTTTGTGAAATATGCATGGTATGAGGCTAGCATTAAATACTCTTTAAGAAAGGAAACATCCTTTGGCTCTTCCGGTCACATGGCAGGCACGAGTGGCTACTCGGAGAGAAGCTGCGCAATGGCGCAGCCCCGAGCAGCCACCCGCTGGATTCCAGCTGCTTTTTTTGTAACATCAGAAGGGGTCAAACACCCCTCCGGTAAAAGGGGTGCAGAAGAGGTCCGAAGGGGACCCCGTAACTGGCGTCTGGCTCTACCTGGCTGGAGAAGCGGAAAGCGCCAGGGGGTCGAAAGACCATGACGGAGCCAGCGAGATCGTCGCCAAAGTGGCACAAGCGCCGTCAACTTTTAAACAAGAAACAAGTAAGAAAGCATGTAACCTGTTCTGGACTTCAATTTTGAAAATATCACATCGGAATTTGTCTTGCAATGGTGCGCAAGAGTGAAGGAATGGAAGGACTCAGAGGAAATGTGAGTGCGTCATGGCTGAGAGTTCGTCTTAAGGAGGCGGCTGATTTTAAAGAAATAACTAAGAGGCTTTTCTGCTTTTCTCTAGAGGACTGAAGTTACCAATGTTAAAATGATTGCTGATTTGCAACTTAGATTTACAAATTGAAAATGCCAAATAATCAAATGGTTGTACTGGATTAAGGAATAAGATTGGACTTTATAAGACTCAATAATCTCCATTTAGACATTGAACTTTCTTTATTTTTACATTTGATTATTTTGGTTGATCTGTTTTGGCTTTTTGACTCTGGATTTCTGACCTTAGAAGAATACTTTGGGAGGCAACAGTTATTGAGCAGTGCTTGTTTTTTTTTTTAGCTCCTGCTGCGTGAGACTTGTTTCCTAATTTTTTTGTCTTGAGTCTGGACTGTTGTGACTGGTGAGCCGGTGCTAGAAGGTAATTCAAGCAAAATATCCTCACTCCCATGGACAGAGCGGCTTGGAATTTAAGCGGCTATGAGAATACAGAGAATCTTCAGAAATGAATCTCCGGGCAGCAAAGTCCAAGATGAGAGGGGGGAACAGAAGGTGGATTTAGGCACAGGGCTCTGAATTAGACTAGTGGTTATGTACTTTAGCAATGTCAATTAAGCTTATGTTGATTGATATATTGTCATTAATATGAACATTGTGATATTGTTAAAGGGTTGATGGGGGCATTGAGATTGGTGAGCCTGTGCTGCAAGGTCATTCAAGTAAAACATCCTCATTCCCAGGGACGGAGCAGTTTGGAATTTAAGCAGCTATGAGAATACAGAGAATCTTCAGAAATGAATTTCCAGACAGCAAAGTTCCAGATGGGAGGGGGGAATGGGAGGTAGATTTATGTACAGGGCTCTGAATTAGACAAGTGGTTATGCACTTTAGCAATGTCAATTAACCTTACATATTTGATTGATATATTGTCATTAATATAAACATCGTGATATTGTTAAAGGGTTGATGGGGGCTGAATAGGACATTGGTAGAGAAGTGGGAAACAAGACACTTTTAATATAATGGAATCCAGGGCAAGAAGGTGAGTGACTGTTGCAGTAATAATAGCTCAGACTGCCAGACAAACTTTGACAGATGTATTTTAGAAATTGTAAGATTTCAGGTTATAAGTGATGGAGGACTTAAAAAATATATGAGAAGATAGCAGAACATTTATAAGAGACAAGTAGAGAAATGAGAATAGATTAGAATTTGACGATTATAAAAAAGCAGAATAGCCAATATGGGTGACAGCTGGGAACTGTTAAGTGAGAATGACTGTATTATGATTGTGTGGGAAAGGGAAATGCATGTTCAAACAGTTGAGGTAAACATTGTACTGTGATACATAAATGTAATAAGTGGAGTGAATTTCAAGAAACGAAGACCAGACCAGAGTGGAAGATCAGAAAAAATTCATGTAAAACTACAGGTTAAAGAATTTTTTTATTTGTGAAATTTAATAAAATTATTATAAAAAAGAAAGAAAGGAAACATCCTTTGTACAAAAACAATAATAAAATGTTAATAAAATATTCAGAAAAATGTTTCCTAAATAACTTTCCTTTTTCAATCATTATTTGAAAAAGTATAGCAATGTATCACTGAGGGACAGAAGAGCAGGCCA
The DNA here is from genome assembly GCA_948472985.1 of Iguana delicatissima. Classification (NCBI taxonomy): domain Eukaryota; kingdom Metazoa; phylum Chordata; class Lepidosauria; order Squamata; family Iguanidae; genus Iguana; species Iguana delicatissima. The sequence continues at coordinate 356,185 of CAOKZL010000161.1, read as the reverse complement.
TGTAAATGCAGAGATGGCCACATAAATAATCATAGTTACAAGTTCTACTTTTTCATGACTTTTATACATCCCACAGTGCATACCTAAGAAGGTAGGTAGGAAGGCATGTTCATGAAAAAACTTAAAATAAAACAGCTCTCTCAAAAGTCACATTAGCTTTGTCACAAGCCTGTAGTTCTGGATAAACACTGATGGCTGGGTCTAGGCACCAGCCCTAATAAGTTATGCAAGAATTAAGCTTTTCATGAAAGCTGTTGAAACGGCTGTAGTTCTTGGGCAGACATCTCAGGGTAGAGAGAAATTGCCAACCTAATAAGCTAGGGAGATTGATTTCACTATCCCTTAGCCAAACCTTTGAGGAGATGGAAAAACCAAACCAAAAAGAGAGATTAAGAGGTGCTAGGCAGCAATGCGGTCAGCATCAAAAGGCAATGCTCAGCATGTGTCTGTTGTGGAGTGTAACCAAGGGCAGAGTCAAAGGTGCTACTTTTCTTCCAAAGCCTGTCATTTAAAAATATTTCTTCTGAGAACTCTGTTATGTACAGAAGTGCTAACATGAAGACGAGTATCTTAATATTTTGTTATCGATTGAGAATATTTATACCCACCCATCATCCAGAAAGTTTCCTGAAGTGGCTTAGAAATCATTAATTTGAGAGTTCCTTTTTCTCATGCTTATAATCTAAATAAGATATGACACATAAGGGAATGGTAGTGGGGAAGAGGTTTAAGTCCAGCAGATGCTTAAGTAAACCTAATGATTCACAATTTTAAGAAAAGGAAATCTTACAGCCTATTGTATTTAAATACTTTCCTTCTACATTTGGGGAACAAACACTTTAATGGAGGAAAAGGAGGCAACAATGACTGAATTACCCTTGGGATTGTTGCATACATTTTTTTAGTTCTTTTCCTTAATATTGTAGAACTTCTCTAAGAAGCAAGAAGAAGCTTGAATGGAAGTGGGGTTCCCCCAGGGTACTTTAATTGACTTGAGAAGGGAAGAGAGCAACTGAAAAACAGCCAATACATTCACTTTGAACAGTGGAGTATGCTGGAGGCTGTTCCTGCTTGTAACGCAATTAAAGGTATTTGACTATCCTAATAAGCAGGTCAGAATAACCCCTGCAGTCCACTATAGGCAATGATTCTAATTCACCATGAAGACATCTGACAAAGAGGAAGAGATCCCTACTGATAAGGACAGTTTTGAGCTGGTATCTCACCCTACTTCTAACAGACCACATAATTGTGCAGGAGGCTGCTAAGAGTGCTAATCAGAAAAAGAAGGAGAAGACATATTTTTTAGTAAAAGAATTGTGATACTGTAACCAAGGCTCTTTTTGGTAGAACTACCAAATATGCTTGACCTCTCAGTACCATAATCTTGAAATCAGGTACCTGCTCCTTTGCTGCAAATGAACCTTGTTCCAAACCAATTCTTCACAAATTTTTCCACCTCAGATGGTGCATTTTCTGATCTGTACTTCTAGAAGGTCATCCTGCTGAGTCAAAGGTGTCATAGGTAATTCAATTAGAAGATTTCAGAAGGCTGAATAAATGAAACCATTGGTGGTCTAATAGCTAGAAAAGCACCAAACTGACCAACAGAAGGCTTCTTCCACTTCTTCTTGTCAGGCCTACACCTGACAGGATTAACACAAACTTTCAACCGGAGGTAGACGGTTGTACTCAGGGTACAATGGAAGCATTAGTATCAACAGAAATGGTGGTAGGGACAAGAGGACTTTGAGGACATTGGAAATTACAAATGTTGGATACAGAGTCTTAGAAAGGCTGAAGTGGTTTGCAACTGTTTTCTCTCAGCTAGAAAAAACAGAACTCTTCTCCAAACTTAGATGAAGACTGTGCAGCTTCTAGACTATCAATGTTTTTTTTAATCTATTCAGTTTTCTGAAATCTTCAACTCTGAATTGTCTCTGATCTGTCAACTTGACAGGGTGACCTTTTAGACGTACAGGTCACAGTATCATCTTGAGTGGAGAAATTCATGAAGAATTGGCTTGGAATATAAGTTGGTCACTAAGTCCTGGAAGACTGAACAGAACTCAATAGAATTCATTTTTAATTTTCCTCTCGTTTTGAAACCAGTGATTAAAGAAAGCTCAACAGCCCACAGGCCTCCAAGCAGAGACTGTTATGATGATCATACTGAAAGCTTTCCCACGTTGTTGGAAAACTAAAATATCATAGCTGTAGAGGAAAAAAAAGAAATAAGCAGAGAAAAGGGAACAAAATCCAAAGAAACTCAAGAGTAGTGCTACCACTGTGATGGATGAAGCAGAACTGAGGAGAAATCTGTGCACGTAGGTTATTGCCAGAAAGACCCATATCTGCCCCAACCAGTATATGTGATACAGAGATGCCAAAAGTAGTAGTCCTGGTTCTTTTTTTACATCTGGAGCAAGTCTATGACTTAGTATTAAAGTTTATTCCTCTTTTTGCTCTTGCAGGATTAAATACTAAGAAAATTCTCACAATAAAACACAGACAGGCTCCTGCAATATTGAATAAAAAAACACCACAGAATCAAACACAGTAAGCAGCACTGAAAAGAGCCGTAAAAGTCTTTGTAAGAAAGATGCTTTTAAGCATTCTCATACACACAGAGCTGGAAACTGCCAGCTTATCTTAAAAGGCATAAAAAGCAATTGAGAACTAGTACCTCCTGCCTCCTTGGAAGAATATCCCAGGACAAGGAATAGCCTGGCAATCTTCCAGCTATATATGAGTAGTGATTTGAAATCCCAATATCTAGAGGAAATACAGGTGAATGTATATATATATATATATATACATATACACACACATACATATACACATACACTATATATATATAGCTATAGCTATAGATATATAGTTTACATATCCCTTTTCATTTTTAAATGAAAATATTTCATTTATGTACTAAATGTACTAAAAATAGAAATTATGAACAATTTTCAGCAGATCTTCATAATTAAGACAAATTGTAATGTTCTTTTCAAGGAATTCAGTCAATTTTCATTATAATAGTATGTTAACTGGATCTCATACCTTAAGGTGTGTGGCACGCTTGAATGCTTTATTACAAATATGACAAACATGGATTCTTTCTTTTCCGTGGACTTCTTTACTGTGTTGCAACAGCATTGCAGCTGAAGAAAATGTCTGACTACATTCAAAACACTGATGCATACGGGTCTCTTTTTCAGCTTGGATGCCTTTAGAAATATTTGGAGAAACTTCACTCACCTGCAACAGAAAGAAAAAAAATATACACACAAATAATTATGAGATGCAAACCCGCTTAAAACTCTTGAATTTATTTAACTCTTAATCTATTTAGTATGGAGTAATCATGCTTGTAAGAATGTATAATTACTGAACATGAGTACTGAGGTATGCCATGCAACATTTAGTTAAGCCCTTCAGTAATATAAGGAACTTATTTTAAGACACACTGATCTTTTTAACACCTGTCATTATGAGGCAGTATATTCTTTTTAAACATCTGTTTCCATTAAGTTTTTTAATTTAAAAACCACTTTATCTTATTAGAAACATAAGAAATTAAGGAAGCACAGTATATTTTTACTCAGGTTTACAGAAATAAAAATTTACCTGTGAATTTTGTGCCAATGAGTGGCAGGAAGTTATACTGCTTTTGGGAATGCCCCTCCAAAGGACCAACAAGGCAAAGCCAATTTGTCAGTTATCATAGGAAATGTTTCTTCCCCTCCCCAGAGAGATAGATCAACTTAAAAACTGTGAAAAGATACTGGAGCGACTAATGAATAATAAAAGGAGAGAAAAAAACCAAACAAATATACTAGGTTTCCCTGGGTCCCACAATACCCATGTAAGGATGTGTCAGTGTTAATAGTAAGCAAGGATCAGAATGTGTCTAAATGCTGACTATAAGGGAAATATACCAATAAGAAATTCCTTCTTCTTCTGTCAACGGTAGGAACTTATTCATTTCTTCAGGATGTACTACAGCAGCAGTATGACTTTTGAGAACTTTGCAATGTCAGCATGTTCACTGGGACCTTATAAAGTAACCTCCTTATGAAGAAAGGTCTTGCTAAGATAAGTATTTCTTCTGAAGGTACATACAAATGAATACAGTGCCACTTTCTATATTTTGCTTAAGGGGCCCGTTCACACGGCATTCCCTAAGTAGCCACTTATCTACAAAATATAATGAAATGTGGCAAGTCTTGGCCCTGCTTTCTTGTGGTATACATGATTGTAGCCATTCATAAATAATTATATTTATAATGTTTGCCAAGATCCATCTTTGCAAACTGATTTTTCTTCTTTCCTAATGGCCTTTTTTGTATTGAAGCACACTGAAGAATTCCGAAGACACAGTCAAAGACACCATCTTATAGCACAGAAATCGTTGGGAAGAAGAATTAGAACACTGGCTTTTAGGTTCCATTGGAAAGTATGTTCCCTTCTAGAACCATCATACCAAAACTTGCAACCTATCAAGGGTCATCAACTTGACCTTCAACCAAGGTCAAGGTTGGTTCAAATTATGGCCATTAAGAATTTTATGTTTCCACAAAGGAATCAAGCAAAGCACCACTAGGACTCTGAATAACAATGAAATTTCAAATGGAAGTCCAGTCAACACTGCTTTCTAAGTTAATGACACTACTATTAAACCAATCATGTAGTACCTCTTGTGGGACTGTGCAGACTTTTTCTAATGGAGTCATGCTAGGGTTTGCACAGTACAATGAAGCTAGCAGACATATTTTAGTTTTTGCACAGCTAGCTGTATCATCTCTAGCATTTATGAATGACAGGTCCATGAGGCAATATGCACTGGATGCTAGGATGCCACCAGAGTGTGTAGAACATAATAAAGTCCACAAATTTTGACAGGAAAACCATTAGGGAATAGGGAACCACTGGGATTGCTTTAGCTCTTAGTAAGCAAGGGAAGGAAGAAAAGATTCTTCAATTACCTTCCAAACAGCTACTTTCCAAACAACATATCCTACATTTATCATTTTGGGAACATGGAGAAGAAACAATTGACATGTTATTTCTCATCTTCTACTGCCTGCCTATACATAATCATATTAGTGCAAACATCATTGTGCTTGACTCATATTCTGCCAAATCAATAGTTTCACTGGTAATACAGCTTTTTATTCTATTTGTATCCTCCACTCATTCTATTATTCCACATTCAGAGAGGGGAAAAAAATAGGGCATTGGATTTCCTTGTCCATTTATATATGTTTTGTACATAGCATTACCTATGTATATTGGGCTCAGCCTTGAGAGAATATAAACAAATTCCTTTTAAGTTCAGCAAGTTTCTACTCCTCTCTCTTCACCCATATCTTTGAATGGTACAGTGTAAAGGTTAGGAATAAGGGCAAGGATTAGGCTTTTAGGCAAGTTACTATCCACACAGTCTTGGTTTTCCATTTTTAATGATGCCAAGCTATCTTACAATGATGTTGAAAGGATTACTGGCATAGTATATCTGAACCATTTTTATTTCTGAATGTAGTTGAAGATAACAGCAAACTGACTACATATGAGCAAAACCTGCTTTGAGCAATACACTCCCATCTCCCTTATTCCAATAGGGAGAGAAGATCAGACACATCTTTTTGTGAATTGCAGCAAGCAACAGTTGGCATATATCCAAATTCAGGAAATTATGACCTGAAATAAGAACAGAAATGGAAGTTTCGCCACATGCAGAGGAGGTTGAAAGGGGAGTCCATGTTCACAATACTAAACAGTCATGATTATTTGCATAATCATTTTGGACACTTTGAAATTATGTAGCATCTTCATAAAAATTATCAGAATTGCTAAGCTGCTGTTTCCTGGAAGAGGATTCCATATCTTTGGAGTGGTGTAGCTCTTGATAAGAACATGAGATTATGAAATAAGCTGTAGCTGACACAAACCACTCAGTGTGTGAAAATTACAGAAATGATTCTACAGTTCCAACATTGGTGTAGTTATACTGCAGAATTACAGTGGTTATAGTATTTACAGTGGTGATAGTACAATTACAGTGGTGATAGTACTTGTTCTATACTACACAATCCTAAAATTTGAAGTTTGATGAGGTACTTAGGATTCTTTGCAAGAAAGCTGTAGTGCATTCCCCTGAAGTACAGCGTTAACTAATATACTACTATGAATACTAGGTTTCCATAGGATTAACCAAGGACAACTGAAGTGCTATAATCATGAAATAGGGATATATGCCATGATAATCCTTGAGTAAGTTATACATATAATTCTAAGACCCCTAACACTGTAATGTTCTTTGTCACAATTTTTAGCTGGAACAGAAGGCATGAAAATTATCCATCCTATTTCTTCTTATTCCTGAAATCATCATGTCCAGGCAGTTTACAAAACGTTGCCAGTTCTGTCTGTAGTTTCTCAGGGTAATTTTTTTTTTTGGATGTGAAAACTATATTTCCTACTGCTCTGTGATTAGTATCTTATTTCATGTCTCCATGGTAAGTCATAGATAATTTGGAAGAAGAAGGGTGAGAGATCAAACTAAATGAGGCTGCTGATAATGTGGCAAGATTTTGTATAAAACTATAGGCCAGCATCAATCTTTGTACTTGCTCTCAAGGTAAAAAGCATCTGGATGGAAGCTGGGAGATTCCATCTTTCAGATTAATTTACATTTCAGCCTTTCTGGTCCACATGGGAGAACAGAACAATCTCCTGCCACTCTCCAAGAATCCGTAACATATTCTGTCCAAATGACAAAATGTGAAGCTAAGTAGACACATTTAGGTTAAAAAGACAAATGCTTTCCAGATGTTAGCAAACCTTTGAATACAGAAATGTTCTTACCTGATAATTTTCCTAAGACTTATGTCTCCACCAATCCATCTTTCTGAGTACTCCCACTCTGTGAGCAAAGACCAGAGGCAATTCAAGCACTGTAGCTGAAAGCTCCAGGCTTAAACCCTTAAACTCAGTAATAGTTTTTTGCTAATGCAGTATTTCCAAACCCACTGACATATTTAACCATAATGAATTATAATTTTTATATATACAATATATATGTGTAATTTATATATGTGTGTGTGTGTGTATATATATATATATAAATTTATTATTTCACTATTCTTGGAATGGCAAAGAAAAAAACACTACATGTAATCTGTTATTTGACTGAAGTAATTCCAGATTGAAAGAGCCATTAACCCCCAAAAAAAAAAAAAAAATCATCAGGTAAGACTATTTGTGTAATAATGATTAATTGTCACTGTGGGCGCAGGAAAAAAAGAAATACCAGGCAAAGGAGCAAAGGGGAAGCTATTAACAAACAAACAAAGGGGAAGCTATTCAGGCTAAAATGAACTGAAAAACAGGCTTGACAGAAAAAAGTTTAAAGGAGCATATGGAATTTGGCTACAAACCAAATCAGGCAAGTTAAGAGAAAAGAATGAATGAGGGAATACAAAAGAATGTTTTTCTGAAAAGAGCAAAATTAGGATGCTAGAGATGGATAAATGTTTATTAATTCATACTCTATCACGGGGTGAGAAGCTAACAAGACTGATCAACAAATTAAGACTTTATATAAGCAACAGCACAAGAAACATTAAAACAAACAAAATCTCTATGAGCAGATTACAAGCAGGAAACCAGTTACAGAGACATGTGGATTGGTGTGAAAAGATGCCACAAAATAACGAAAGGAAAGCAAGAAAGCTGCTAAGAAACTGAAGGAAATCCTTGTTCCACTCTTTTAGTGCATACTGAATACTTAAAACACCTTTGGCCCACTGTTTCAGGTAAAACATCTGGAAAACTATGTCAAAAAGGGGTAATGCAGGGCAAATTAAAGTCAACATGGAATCATTGCCTCATTTAAATTGCCATGTCTGTCCATGTGAAATGTTAGTACCAGATGCCTTGTATGCTTCTACAGTTTATAGGAAGGAATAGCAGAACAGTTTAAATGAGTCAGAAGGCACAATGAGAACTGGTAACTTTGGCTGTCAGGTATCACATTTAAAATAGGATTAGATTTGCTTAAAAAATGTGACACAGATTTGTGGACAGATCATCATCAGCAACCAACCAACCAGATAACTTTCAGGTACAGTAAAAGTATAGTTATTGAATGCTGAAAGAGAAAACAGCCAGCTATGGTTTTATCACTATTACTGCTAATTTGTCTTAAATCTACTCAAAAGTAAGCTCTAGTGAGTTCTATGGAGATTATTCCTAGATAAAAATGACTGTAGCCTAAGCCTGCAAAGTGCACATATTTACCAGCAAGTTAAGACCCACTCAATTCGGTAGGCTTGCATTTGTTAGATATGCATAGATTTACACTGTCAACCTCATTAATACACACAAAAACAATAATGAAATAATGTCGGAAAAAAAACGCTATTTTTCCTTTACACCACGGCTTCAAATTTCTCCTAAAAAGGTAAAGATAGTTAAGATGTATTGATGACCCCCCACCCCAATTACTGGACATAAATTGAACATACGTTGTGCGATAATGCAAGGTAGGTTTAAAAAGCCATTTACCTGATACGCTAATTCATCCTGATTCGCAGTTATTGAATGCGGAGTATGACTCACGAGTATAACTTGCTGCGAGCTAGAATTGCTCTGTCCCGAGAGAGTAGACTCTGTGAGTAAAGCAGGGAATTGCTGGCCCTGCCAAAATAAATTTTTAAATAAATCATTTAGAATAAAACATCACTGCCATATTAAATCAAGGACTATACGCATGTTTACTATGGTTTATGACACAACTTGAGTCCAGGCAGTGATAGGAACTAAATAATTAAAATTAATTAACTGGAAATTTGCCAACAAAGAGGGCAGTTTAACTCAATTTATTTTTAATGACAAAGAATGGCTTAAGTTGGTATTGCAGCCTTAACATTTCTCCAGAATTAAGTTACTAAGTTGTTTATTAATTAAATGAGCCACACTGATACAAAACCAGCAAATTTTACATTACACAGTTCATTCTTTATACAAATTCTAGTTCTTTGGTGTTTTTGAAAAATTACTTCTTGCTTTTGTTAGTCTGTCAGAGAGGAAGAATTCAAGGGTTAAGTTGCAAAACTCAAATCACTGACCCAAGAGTAGTACCACTGGAATGAATTAGTCTAAGGGGATTTTGGCATTAGCAATCTCAGTAATTGATCGTCCCCAACCTCTACTCCATTTCTAAAATAATAAAGGATCCATATTACTGAAATCAGCCATTTCTTTACAACTAAAAAAGTAGGAACACTTGAAATCCATGTGAAATAAAGACAAAAAAACCCCCAAAAAACTTATGAACATAATTTCAAACAACCGTTTTCTCTATTTTATAAAACACTTTGTCTCAAAAACACATCTATTCAAACGTTCTGAGACACAAAAAAAATTGTACATGCAAAAATATTTTGAGCTTTCACATTTATTAAACCACAGGATAGATGGCTATGAAACTCTAAAATTTATTTCAGTACACCACATAAAGAGAAAATCCATGTGGACACAGAACATGGGGGAAAGGGTGGATTGGGAGAGTATACAGATGCCCACTCAAAGAATCACAATTATGAAGCAACTGATTAGTTTTGTTTTTCAAATGTGTTGAAACGTCATGTAATTTTTAAAAATGAGAAATTGGTACTAATGTGAATGTTAATTTTGGGATAACAGGAGGAGCACTCCAGCTACTAATGGTTTCTATCCCCCTCTCATCAGCTGATGCATGAGCCCCTTTTTAGTTTCCTCCCCCCTCCCCGGCACTGTACTCCTTTCCTATTCAGTCAGTTATATTCCTTAGCCTAACCTAATGTTTCAAAGAAAAGGAACTGAAGAAATGGTGCCAATACATGCCTAAACACACACTGTGACGGACTCCCACTAAAATAATGTTCAGCTACAGATTATTCCAGTTGTGGCTCCACACAGGCATAATACCTGTATATGTGAATCACCAAGACTGTAAAGAAAGATTTTTCCCCCCACAAAGCAACCTAAATAGGAATTCAGCCTAGTAAGAATTGGAAATATAGCCCAATTTGTCCAAATAAAGTATTATAGAAATATCTGTGAAATCAGATGTGCATGTGTGCCTAATTTCACCATCAAATGTTTTTAATAAATGCAAACAGATCCAGGATTTTTTTACACAGGGCGTTGTGTCGAAGCTCCTCAGCTTTCCCAAGAACCTGAATTCTGAAACACACAGATCTTTCCTTGTTGTGGCACCCTAGTTATATAATATCCTTCTCTCAATTGTCACCAACATAGGCCTCATTCTGATTCTAAAGCTTTCTAAAGCTTTCAGGGCCTAACTTGATGCAATCCAAATTTGAAAAATGTAAGAGTTCTTATTTTAAACTGCTTTAACTGTTTTAACTGTTAATTAGTTCTGTACACCTTTAGTCTTTCACAATTATTATTGTTGTTTTAAATTTACCTAAATTTATTTTACTGTATACTGTCCTGAGGTCCAACATGGGACAGGATATAAATACTGAAAGCAACCATAGTCAACTAATCAGCCAGCCACTCTACCCACCCTCGGATTTTTTCTGGGATCCAGATAGGAATCAGTAAACCAAAGAAAAGAGAGGAGGTAGGGAGATCAAGATTCAGGGGCTGATAGGATGAAGTTCATATATTCCTGGACAACTGCTATGGCAGTTTTGGATTTGCCTAATGATATTAGGAAATGTACTGTTTTAACTTTTTTTTTCTTGGTGAAGGAAATGTGCTAGTTGACTTCTTATTAGCTATAGGCTTTTCCTTTTCTGGTGTCTTCCTGCTCCAGTCCAAATGTGCCTCTCAGCAAAGTGCTTCTTTTGTTGTAGAATCAGGGCAATGGAAATGTCACCCACTATTGTATTTTTGTACTTTGGCTCAAAATCAGATATCCTATAATCTTAAGTCTACAACGGCTTACCCTACAGTATTTGTCACAAATGGATGTCTAACATGAAACATCTTTAAGCTGCTTTGTTAGCTTCTTCATAGCAAGAAAATGTTTGCTCATATTTAAACTATGTATACACTGTGAGCTTATTTCTTAATATGTACAATGAAAGGGGAGAAAAATTGAGTGCTTTAAATTGGAAATCTTTCTAATGGTGGATGACAAAGAACAGTGAGTTGGATCCAAACCTACTGTTCTGCAAACAGAAAGGCTTTTTCCATTTGCAGAACCACACTGAGCACAACTGAGATTCCTGTTTCACAAACTGGACACTGCTCTGGGCAGAAGAGGAGAAGTTTCTTTTGCTAATTTCACTTTCACCTTACAGACCCCAATACTATTACTCACATTACTATGGAGGATGTCTCAGTCCTCCAGTGTAGATTGGAGTGGGGTGGCAGAGCAGGATGGCAGGGTGAGAGGGAGCAAGTTAAAAACTCCTTCATCAGCCTTCCAGGAGCATCCAGTTTGCAGTTTACTGAACTCCAGATCTAACCCATAGTGTTCCCCTACCAGTCAAAATTTGCCAAAACTATATAAATTGACAAGATGTTACTCCTGCAGGAGAAACACATAAAGGGATGAAACATCACAAGGCAAGCAGGTTCAATTAAGACTTTTACAACATATTTTCGAAACAACTACATGGCGTAGTCATACCTATCTTCTATGGCAAATATAATTCCTAATCAGAGTTATATTCATACTCACTTACTCATTTTACAATGTAATTAACAAATGCTAGGGAGAGAACATAACAGTTTGTCCAGCAAATAATACAAACCTGTGATGTGATGTTAAGTGTCACTGCATCAAGACCAGCAGATAACATACTCTGAGTATCAGCCAAAGTCAATGTGACACTACCATCTCCTCCTACTCCTGGTGATGACATTACTAAATTTTGAGCAGGTTGTGACAGGGGTGGTGTTGAAGGAAGGTTTCCACTTGATGTACTGAGCTCTGTAAAAAGTACAGCATTGTTAAAGCCTATATTTAGTATCATATTTAGTTTAAAGTTGTGTAAAAGTTTTGGATTTCTAACTCTTTGAAGAAATATTTTGTAGCCTATGGCTAGCTTGCACACTTGTGTTCCCATCTTGTCCATTTTAGCAGAAAGAATCTTTATGCTGTTTAATATTCTGAAAAAAGCCCTGTGCAACCTACTGATCATGACCATTTTCTTAGCATATTTACTAATTACTATAAATGGAATTTGCTCAGAGACTGTGATACTACCATTTTTAACAAGAGTGTGTGTGTGCATGCATGTTTTCAAGCTGCCTGTTGACTTATAGGGACTCCATCAATTTCATAGGATGTTCATAGGAAAGGAATACTCAAAAGGTGGTCCTTCCTCTGAAATATAGCCTACAGCACCAGGTGTCTCTTTAATAATATGAACATATTCTGGAAAAATGAAAATCTAATAAGAATAAAGTATACTAAAATGGCTGAGCAAGACTGATATAATTTTTTATAAAAGATACAAAGATATTATTTACCTAAGTCCACTTACTGAAAACCTACCTGAAGTACTGTTCAGTGTTGGGCTTTGAGAGAGGAGCTGATCATTACTTATAGTTAATGTAGTACCTGTTGACTGATTACTGATAGTTGGCGTTGCCAATCGCAAGTTCCCATTGAGTTCATTACTTCCAGAGGAATTATGCTGAATAAGGTCTTGGCCTGTAAAGGAAAATCGAACTGGTAAGCAACTCAGAATATATGTATGTGTCTTTGTGTTCCTGGTTTTTTCAAATGACAATGTTCTTATTTTAAGAGCATAAAATAGCTTAACTGCTATGAAAATGTAAAATCATGAAAACTGACAAACTGCCAACATTAAAAATTGGACTTTTGTATATATTTTTTTTAAAAAAAGTTTATAAAGACATTCTATTAAAATAGCACAATATGAAAATAAGAGTAAATAAATTTCAGATGTTGTGAAGCATGGGTGGGCGAGCTCTGGTTCAGGGTCCATTTGTGCCTTTTAGGACTCACCTCAGTCTGTCCCAACCCGACATAACAATTGCTGAAGTTCTCTTCTGGTTTTGCAAAATTTGGAATGGAATATTGGAGGGGCCTGTGCCTCATTTTAGGGGCAACCCATCACTCCTAAAAGGGTAAGGGTACTGAAAAAGCCATTCTTTTGTTACCACCAGTTTTTGTTCAATGTCAGGATCAAAAAGGGGCCCATGGACTGTCAAAATAAAAAAAGGCTCAGGGGGATATATGAAGCTTGTGGACCTCAAAGTTCCCTGGTATAATGATACCCCAGGGATATAAAATGTCTGATTTTTTACAAAAGAAGGAAGAATGAAGATTAGGTAATGGAAAGAACTAAACTTTACATTGAAAAGTGTTTTACAGCAGGCTCCCTGAATACTGTATGCTCTAGGTATGTTTAATCATAACTCTGATCACTCCACTCTCCACTGCCATTGTCTGTACTGGCTAAGGATGATGGAATGGTAGTCCAACAGATGTGGAGGATGCTGAGTGAAGAAATGGTTGCTTTTTAGAAAACAACAACTGCTGATTTGCAATGGGGGGCTTTCCACAGAATGTGCAGTGTCTGAACACAAGGGAACTGACAAGTTGGAAGAGCAGGTCTGGAACACAGTCATCATTTATAATGAGGCTAATGCACTGAAAGTGATCTCAAATGTCCATCTGACTCTGCATAGTTACTATAGAGAAAGTTAGGTATATGAAGCCTTACAGAATTCACAGTGGTTAAATATGGATTATTTAACAGTATAAATTATATATGCATTTATGAAGCCAAGGCTTTTTAAATTAGTTTTGTTGTCATAGTTCTTTCAACTAAGGAAACAGGATACAGCGGGAATGTATTATTTTTTTTGTCTATCATGGACCAATGCAACACAAAAGTGTAAATAATTCAGTTGCTGCTATATTCTGTTAATGTCAAATGAGAAACACTGCACAGACACTACAATGAATATAATGGGACAAACGGGGTACAAAATCTCATCCCGATGATTTTCAAGTCATGATTTAATTCAAAGCTCAGTAGGTTTCTTCCTACAAATTTCAGCTTCAGCAAAAGGTACATCTGGTGTCAAGAAAAGTGTTCCATATTACTGAGACAGAGATACTGTTTAAAAATCTGATTGGTTTTACAAGTAGAAAATAGTATACTTGCCAGATATGGTAAGGGTAATTTCTTGAGGTGTTCCTGATGAATTTGTAGTTGCTGAACTAGAGGCATGAGCTAAAACATGGCTCAGGCTTGAATTATTTATTGTCAGTGTAATCTCATGTTGACCATTTGAGGCTGATACCATACCCTGTGAAGTCATGACCTGTGAGAGATCCTGTGAACCTAAATATTAGTATGGAGAAATAAAAATCAGTACTAATTAAAACGATGCCTTTAAGATGAAGAACAGAAAATAAAAAAAAATAGATTGTGAGAGTCACATGTAGCAATACAGTCAATCTGTGAAGTGTTTTCTATAAGCAAGGCATTACTCTGTCCAGGGCTTTGATCCAGACTATTGAGTTTTCACAGGAAAAGCTATACTTCGATCTGTTTTTTTTTTCTCTCGAACTGAGAATAGATCTGAAGTGGTACCCACTGCAACTGTTATTTTAGTTGTGAAAGAGGCTCTACTGAGTTTTGATATTCTAGGTCACCTCTGTTGACTGGGTTGCTGTATGTATTATTAATGACTAAATCCTGTGGTATCTTACTAAACTGAGTCTGATTGTGGCAAAAGTCAACAACTGACAGAAAAAAATGACATAAATTGCTATAAGTGAGACATTTTTGGAGGTCAAGAAGCTACTGCTTGGACTAGAAACAAAAACTACAGCTGAAGCAACTATGAAGAGAGGTGTACAGCACAATATAGTGGCTTGAATGCTGCACTAGTATTCTAGGAGACCAGGGCCATTTCCGCACTAGCCTGTTATAGCGTGATGATTCCACTTTCAACATCCTCTGGAATCCTGGGGTTTGCAGTTTTGGAAGGGGCCAGCCCCTCCTGAAACTGCAAATCCCAGGATTCCAGAAGATGTTGAAAGTGGAATCATCGCGCTATAACAGGCTAGTGCGGAAATGGCCCAGGATTCAAATCCTCACTGAGTCAGAGAAACCCCACTGTTTGACCCTGGGAAAATCACACAGATTCAGCCTTGGAGGAACACAGAGGCAAATCTCCTCTGAATAAATCTTGTCAAAAAAAAAAAAAAAATCCCTATATGATAGAGTCAGCATAAGTGAGAATCAATTTAAGTCATGTAATAACAACAAAACAAGAACAGCCCTTCTGAAGTCTCATGTTGAGTGGTGATTTGGAGTATAAACACCATCTTTACAACAATAAATGAGAAAGGTCATTTGCACAAGAGTCAGAATAATGTATCTGCAATCCCAAATATTCAAGAAAGGACAGAAAAATTACCCTGCAAATTACAGACTATTTTTCTAATGCCAGTAAAAAGCACATTACATGCACAATATTTGACATTAAGGCTGAAAGACTGCATAAAATATCAAATATTCAGGCACAGGAACAAGCAGGATTCTAAGAACAGAACTGAATAGCTTCTACTTTCCTGTAATCTCTCAAGTGGTCCACAAATATGTTAAGAGTAAAAAACTATTCCTTCTGTTTCGCCTTTGTTGATTTGAAACCTATGTGTGATTTGATTAGCAGAAAACATTTCTGGTAGAAATTATACCAAAGCAGTGTTAATTCAAGATTACTTTAGCTAATCATACAGCTTCATGCATAAACTTCAATATAGATTTTGGGAAAATATTCTGGAGAATTGTCAAATAATACACCTCTAGAGGTATATGACAAGGTTACTTTGTGTGCCTCTTCCAAACGTTTGATTTGTATGTTAACAATTTTTCTTACTACTCTTTCAAGTGCTAGAATCCAGGGTCCTTGGGGAATAAACCAGTTTCATCCCTGTTCTATGCTGATGATACAGTTCTTGTGCCCTCTTCTCAAGTGGGTTTCTTAACAACAAGCACAACAACAACAAAAATAATTTCTATAGTCACTGTAAATTCAAAGTGCTAAATATTAACTATGCTAACATACACATTATAGTTACTAATAAAAGATTTTTAAAAAACCATAGATTTATATGAAGGGTCATCAAATCACACATTAGAACAAGGAACATTTTTACTGGCTCAAGATCCTTAAAGTCCGTGAGGAGCCAGCTGGCAAAAATGCTGGTTGGACAATTAAAAGTGTGGATTGATTTTTATTAGGGCAATGGAGGCCAACTAATTCAGCCTGCACTTAAAGTCTATCATGCTTTATGGAGCAGAGCTCTGAAACAACACAGATGATAAAATACTGAATCTATTCAAAATCAGTGTTTAAGAAAAGAATTTCAGCTACTAAATAGTAATCTCCCTCCTTGTTTTAAACTGAAATTAATATACCTAATAAACTAATATTCACTAATGGTGGGTTTTTGGATTAGGTTGTCCTGTGTAGGTGGGTTAAAAATGTACCAAGCTAATACTGAAGAGTGTTACTTTAGAGAATAGATGAGCCAAATCAGTTCATAAACTGGTAGCAGAAATCAAACATACGCCTCACTTTTTAGTGATGCAAGGACAAAAGAAAACAATTGAAATAGTGAGGCCGCTTATTTTGGATATGGACGTCCAATAATTATTGTCTGAGATCAAGACAAGAAGAACACCTCTTTTTATCTGACCCTAAGTATTATGAGTTCTCTTCTATTGCTTATACCAAAACTTACACACCCAAAGTGTTAAGAACTAATTGCCTTGGTTAGAATAAATAGTTTTTCTGCTGCAGTAACACTTAAGTCAGTGCACTGTCTTGGAGAAAATGTTAAAATGCTGGAATAGGGTTGTTTGTAAAGCCCAAGGTATAAATTTATAGCACTGTAGCAGTGGAGTGTAGTTGAAGAGAATAGCATATATTGGTTTTCTTTGCTGACACATCACAGTACTGACTCATATTCGATTTGGCCAGTTTCCTAATGGTAATTTATTCGATTAAAAAGGGCTGAATTCCATGTGACAGCTTGTCAACATGACTCAGAACAATACAAGTGGACAGGATAGGAGAAGAGGCATTAAAGTGTGAGCTACTATTCCTCTATTTACATGTAGAATGAGCTGTTATTGGTTTTTTGCTTATTTTGCATATTGTAATCTTTGCTGCATCTTTTGTGATTTTACTTTTGTTTTGTCTGAACCAATGACTTTTGTCTGCTGAATAAAGTTTGTCTGTAAAGCAAGGATCATAATCTTGGAAAGGGGATGGCTTCTTAAAATAGATGCATATTATTTTTTTCTCTCAGTAAGCAACCACCAAAAGGATATTAAAACATTCATACTCTGTAACATTCATTTGGAAAACAGCAGAAAGGTTTTTATGATTAAAGCACCAAAACATTAAACAATAATAATAGTTTATTATCTTCCAAAATTCATGTGGTATAAACTTTCATTCTCCTGTCCTGTCCAGCCTCATCTACTGAGGATGGGAATCTGTGTACGCATGATGTTTGTGGCCACCAGGGCTGCTTTGAAAAGTTTTCTTCCAAATGGCAAGTGCAGTCAGTCATCCCAGCATACCAACCTTCTTCTTTTTCAAAAATATATATCAGTTTTTTTAAATTATTTAAACAGATATTTAGGCAACTAAAAGATAGAAAGAGTTCCTCAACTGACAAACATATCTAATCTAAGTTTATGTTTTATATATCTTTGTAAATAGAAATATGTGCAAATGCTATTATTATAATTTATTACAACCTTTAGAAAATACAAAAGATTTGAAAATCAAGAATTATGTTTAGACCAGAATTATATCTCCTGAATATGTTACATTATGAAAATAAGATTGAAAAGGAAAATAAAATGTTGTTACATTACTTGATAATAGCAGCAAGGGTAATATTTGAAGAGTTTTGGCGCCAAAAATCTGTTCCATTAATTCATGAATGGCTAGTTAAAGTGATGGAAGTAGTGAAAATAGATAAATTATCAGGATGGTTTAAGGGGAAATCTATGTAATCATATCAAAAAACTTGGGAACCATACATATTTTATATGAAGAGTAGAATGGGTGACAATTTTTAATTAGATTTTGACACTTAGAAGATTTAGAACTCTAGGAAATAGTTAAATATTCATGTATAAAGGAAAATTCCTTCTCTTCAAAGTGAGGGGACATGTATTGACTGGATAACTTAACCAATGTCAGGTTATGTGGGAAGTCGGGGGTAGAGTAAGTAGTGCGCAAGTAGATGCAAGAGTTTGTGCGTTTTTGTCTTATAACTGATATGTTTCTTCTTTCTTGTTCTGTTCTCTTGTCCTGTGCTTTAATCTTCCTTGTTTGTCTGGATAGTTTATTCTCTTTTACGTAATTTCTTCCCTTTTTCCTCCTTCTTTTCTTGTCACTTTTTTTTCTTTTCTCTTTTTTACTTTTTCACTTTTTATATGGTATATATAGTATGTATAGTAAGGCTTTTTTTGTTCATGTTATATTACTGGAGTGATATTTGTATGTACAAGCTTAAAATTATGCATTGGTCTAGTTGATGTGAATTCAATAAAATATACTCATAATTTATTATAATTTTTAAAATTCAAATTACTATTTAAACAACTATCAGAAGAGATTTAAAAAATAACAATCACTTGTTTTTAAACTGTTGAGTTCAGGAAATTTTACTCAACTAGAAAAAAATATTTCTTATTGCACTTACCAGTAGCACTGGTAGTCAGTACAGATTCCTGCTCAGAAATAGGTCCTATTGTCATGTTAGCTGAAGATGTTACAGTAGGCTGTAAGGATAAGCTTGACAAAGGCTGTATGACCACATTTGCAGGCACTGAACTGTCTACTGTCTGGAGGGAGTGTTTTGAGAAGCCAAACTGGGATCCCCAGTTAGCTGCTGGGTAAGTACGTTACCCTGTTGAAGCGTTTGCTGTAAAAGGCTGGGGTCAATCTGAAAAGAAAACACACACAAACATATGTATATGATACTCCTTCACATATTACAATTTGTCATAAACAAAAATTTCAAGCGGACTAGTTTTAAGAAAACGTATGTATGGAACAACAACCAAAATCTATGCAGACTATCATCAACAGCAACCTACTAGATATAGTGAAAGCTGGGTAATTTTCTTATTAACATGCTACACTGCATGGTACTGGCTGATAACAATCTAGCATCAAATGAGTCACTAAGTTCAGACAAAAATCCAATTGTTGTTGTGTGTCTTCAAGTTGTTTCTGACTAATCGTAACCCTAAGGTGAATTATCCCAGAATTTTCTCACAAAGATTTGTTCACAGTGGCTATGCCTCTGCCTTCCTGTGAGGCTGAGAGAATGTGAGTTGCCCAATGTCACTCAGTGGGTTTCCACACTCAAGTGGGAATCTGGACATGAGTTTCCATAGTCACAATCCAGCTCTCAAGCCACTATACTATGTTGGTTCTTAAAAAAATAATATTACAGGTTATTATCTCCATCTGGATAACCCCTAATTTGTTAAGAGTTAGGCTTTATTAGTATCAAGACTAGGGGAAGGGACCTAGGGACCTCTATATGTTATAGTACACACCATCCTAGATCCTTGGCTATACTAGCTAGAACTGATAGGAATTGTACTCCAAGAGCATTTGCCCACTCTTGGTCTAGGCACACCTCCTCACAAAGGATTGCCTGAAAATGGACTGAAAGCTGCAAGACCTCTTCTCAAACCACAACCTTGCATTATTGATTCTTAAAAGAACAAGGAGAAGTTTTAGTTGGAGACTAAATGAAAGGGTTGTCAAAAAATGTAGGGAAAAAATTAGTGAATTTGGATTAGAAAACTCATATTCGAATGGTTTGGGATGCAAGTAAAGCATTTATGAGAGGTTATTTTATTCAATGGAACAGTGACATTAAATAGAAAAGAGAAGATTTAATTGATTTTGGATGAGATAAAAAAAGGAGGATGAATTAAAGGAATCTCCTTCAAACTGTAACTGATAGTCAAATTAAACGTTAAAAAGGCAATTATCAATGTTAACAGTGGACGAGCTGTGAAAAAAAGTTCAAATTTACAAAACAGAAACATTTTGAATTTGGAAATAAGCCAGGGAGATTAGCAGAATATAAAGCGCAAAAGAAAAGAAAATGATTTTGCAACTACAAGAGAGTAATGTTTTAGTCACAGACAATGAGAACACTCAGAAAGCATTTTATTGATTGTATTCCTATTTATACAAGCAACAACAGATCTCAAAGGACAAACTGGAAGAACATATGACGAAATAGAATTTACCTAAGATTAGAGAAGATGAAAGCATGCGCCAATTACAGTGAGAGAAATCTATGATATCATTAATAAGGCTGCTGCAGGAAAGACGCCAGCACCAGAAGGACTAGCTGCGACATATATAAATATTTTCAAAAGGAACTCTTAATGCCTCTACAATGGACAATGAACTCAATCTTACACATGGGGAAGATTTCTGACAGTTGGAAAGAAGCTAACATAGTATAGAATACTCCAATATAGGATAATAACTGAGAAGATACTATACATTCAGAAATGGAAGAATGACTTGGTACCTACTAAAGAGGACTGGTTATTAAAACTTAACAATTTAGTGAAAATAGACCAATTGAATATTTTTATTAAAGAAAAATCCCTAATAATGTTTTTGAAAGACTAGAAACTCCTGACTGACATTTTGAAAAATATTTTTATTAAAAGTTTTATTAAAATATTAAAATCAGTAGAATAACGATTTCAATAATAAGTTACATACTCACTTACATTTAGATACCATATTCCATTTCTTCCATTCATGTTAATCCATAGTACAGACTTCATGTAGCAAACTATGTAACCTATACATATCACATAATTTCTGTCTTCTTCTTCTCCTTAACATAATGTGTTTCCACTGTACAAAATAAATTTACTTCCTGCTTATCTTTTTCCAGTTTATTTTGCGTGCTATTATAGTTACCTCTATATCTACATTACATTCCAACTGATTTAACCAAACATTCAACCTACATTCTCCTTAGACCACTCTGATACTTCAATATTTCACTATTACCCATTCCCGTACTGACCCCGATTAGGTTATATCTAAAGGTTGTTGTACCACTGTTCTGGCTTTCTCGATATTATTTGTTACAATGTCTTTTAATTTTACATAATTTTACAAGATTTTACAAAATTACAGTGTCTCCGTATCTTCTTTGCAAGTAACTTGTTACTGGTTTCCACTCTGTATCATATTTTGCTTTTCTCCCTTCTTTAAGTGATTTTGAA
The DNA here is from genome assembly GCA_948472985.1 of Iguana delicatissima. NCBI lineage: Eukaryota > Metazoa > Chordata > Lepidosauria > Squamata > Iguanidae > Iguana > Iguana delicatissima. The sequence continues at coordinate 334,868 of CAOKZL010000161.1, read as the reverse complement.
AGTTGGTCACAGTTCTTCATTTCATTAAGTTTTACAAGTCATTCATCAAGTTCTAGAGTTTGTTGACTCTTCCAATACCTACCATAAACAATTCTTGCAGAGGTGACCATATATAACATTATTTTCCACCTATTTGTAGCAGTTAGTTGTTGATTATTCGGAATGATATTCAGCAGATACAGTTCCGGCGATAGTGGTATATTAGTCCCAAGTATCTCTACCATGGTTTTATTTATGTTTTTCCAAAATGTTTTAGCCTTTTTGCACATCCACCACATGTGGTAGAACATGCCTTCTTCTGCGCCACATTTCCAACATTTTTTCCTGCCTGTGTTATACATCTTACACAATTTATGTGGACTCAAATACCATCGATGGAGCATTTTTAGGTAATTCTCTTTACGATTTTGAGATAAGGTAAATTTTTGCGTCCATCTCCAACTATGTTCCCAGTCTTTAAGGTTAATAGATTTACCTATATTTGAGGACCATTTGACCATCGTCTGTTTTATAGTTTCCTTTTCCAATTCTCTACTTAATAGAAATTTATATAATTGAGATGCTAAGTGTCGTGGCTTCTCGAAAATGGCAATCTCAAACTCGTTCTTTTCTGCTTTTGGGAGAAATCCTTCCAGCTTCCTATCCATTTTAAATCTCTCCTTTAATTGTAAATACAAGAACCATTGGTTAAGAAAGCCTTCTTTTTCTAAATCCAGTCTTGTTTTTAATGTGTAGATATCTCCCTCAATTATAATGTCCTTATAAAAGATCCATTTTTCCTGAACCGCTTTCCATCTCCCGAAAAAGGCCTCATGTGGGGAGATCCACTGTGGAATTTTTTGATACATTTTAGACTTAAATTTATTCCAGATCATCAATAATGATTTTCTTATGTAATGGTTTGTGAATCCCTTATCAACTTTCTCTTTCCCGTACCACAGGTACGCATGCCATCTGAATTTATTATCTGGGTCCTCTAATTTTAACAGTCAGTCATTTTTTAACGTTATCCATTCTGCAATCCATGATAAACCTGTGGCATGGTAGTATAATTTCAAATCTGGGAGGGCGCAACCTCCTTTTTCTTTCTTGTCCGTGAGTATTTTCCATTTGATTCTTGGTTTTTTTCCTTCCCAAATGAATTTAGTAATCTCTTTTTGCCAGTTTTTGAAGAATTTCTCATTTATGATTATGGGAAGGTTTTGAAAAAGAAAATTCATCTTGGGAAGAACATTCATTTTTATTACGGATATACGATCTAGTAATGATAAGTTCAACTTATTCCAATTCTGGAATTCGTTGTGGATCTCTCTCCAGATCTTTGTATAATTATTTTCAAACAGTTCTGTCTTATGTTTTAGTTACCCATATTCCTAGGTATTTTCTTATATGTTTTATAGCCTGATATTTCTAAAAGTTCTTTTTCTTCTGCATCACGAGGGTTTTTTGTAAGCACTTTTGCTTTTTCTTTGTTCAATTTTAACCCGGCCATCTCTTCAAATGCCGTTAGTTTCTCCATAAATTTTGTAATATTCATCTTCGGATCCTCTAAAAAGACCACCAGATCGTCAGCATATGCCTTGAGTTTATATTCTTGTCCTTTAATTTTAACGCCTTTTATCTCGATGTCCTCTCTTAAGTCCATCATTAAAACTTCTATAGTAAGTATAAATAATAATGGAGAAATTGGACAGCCTTGTCTTGTACCTTTTTGTATATTAAAGAAGTTAGTTTTTTCTCCATTTATTATCAATGATGCTGTCTGGTCTTTGTAGATTTCTTGTATCCGTCTAACGAAAGTTGATCCATATTCCATTCTTTGAAGAACCTCTATCATGAAGTCCCAGCTGACCTTATCAAAAGCTTTTTCAAAATCTATAAAAAACATTGCCATTTTCCTTTCATTGTGTTTTTCAAAATATTCCACCATGTTCAACACAGATCTAATATTATTTCTTAATAATCTACCTGGGAGAAATCCGTTTTGGTCTTCGTGAACTACATCTTGTAATATTCTTTTAAGTCTGTCAGCTAATATTGAAGTAAAAATTTTATAATCAATGTTCAGCAGAGAAATGGGTCTGTAATTTCCAGGGTGTTTAGTATCTTTTCTCTCCTTAGGGATTAACGCTATGCTAGCTTGATTCCATGTTGCTGGTTTTCCTTTTGTTATTATTTCATTAAATGTCTTTTGAAGGGGCATTATCAATTCATCTTCTAACATTTTATACTACGTTGCCAAGAAGCCATCAGGACTGGGTGCTTCAGATGATTTTAATTTCTGTATAGCAAGCGAGATTTCAGCAACCATTCAATGTCTTTTTCTGATCTTCTGTTAATTTCCTTATATTTTTAGTATTTAAGTATTGTTGTATCTGTTGTGTCCTGTTTTTTTGCCGACTCTGTCTGTTTATATAATATATAATATTTAACAAACGCTTTTTGAATAGAGATTTGATCCATTAGTATCTCTTCCCTTCTTTTAATTTCTGTTATTTGTCTTTTCTCCATTTCTTTTCTTAATTTGGAAGCTAACCATTTTCCCGGTTTATTAGCTCACTCAAAGTAATTTTGTTTCATTCTTTTTAGTTTTTTCTCTATTTGAATGGTGTTTTCCGCCCTAAGTTGATCTTGCAATATTTTAATCTGCTTCAACAGGTTTCCATTTGTGAGATCATTTCTCAAAGCTTCTTCTTTTTGCTGTAAATTGTTCTGAATTTCTGTATATTTTTGCTGTGTAATCTTTTTCCATTCCGTTCTCCATTTAATTAAGTAACCTCTAATAACTGCCTTACTGGCATCCCAAATTAATTTCATTGAGCTGTCATCTGTCATATTTTCCGCAAAGTAATATTTCAACACCTGTTTAGCTCAATTTAAGTATTCATCTTTTTGAAGCAATGAATCGTTCAGTTTCCAATTCCAATTTCTTTTTTTCCCCATTTGAAGTTTAAGTTGTACTAAATTGTGATCAAAAAGGAATTTTGGCAATATTTCCATTTCTTTGATAATAGTATGTAAGTGCTTTGAAATCAGAAACATATTTATCCCAGACATTGATTTGTGTGCTTCTAAGTAAAAAGTGAATCCTTTGAAATTTCTGTATTTGTAACTCCAGACGTCCAGTAAGGCAAAATTGCTCATGATATTAAAAAAACTTTTAGGAAGTTTCCCTTGAGATATCGTCTGTAGTTTTGTTGACAATCTGTCTACTGCTGGGTTTAAGACTGAGTTCACGTTCCCCAACAGAAGAATATTTCGTTGGTCTCTCTCTTAGGTGTATTTCATCAGTTCCTTTTCTAATTTTATGAAAAACTTATCTTTATTTTCTATAGGGGTATATATTCCAACTGCATTTTGAAAAATAATGAGGGTGAATTGATGTTTATAAAATTTTTAAACTATTATGAATATAGATGAAGTGTAACTTACAGAAAAGAAAGAGATTTTAAGAGTTAAAAATACATCTCTAGCTGGAAATAATCTTTTTAAAAATTCTGGTAGTTGTAGTTTTGTCATACATATAGGTAGTATTTATGGCAAGTTTGTGAAATTCATGTGTGTATAAGCACCCACTGTTTGCAAATCATTGCTGTAGAACTCTCTTTCCAGATATAACAACAGTAACACAACTACTGTAAGTGAAAGATGCTTATGTATCTGAACAGTTCCATTTGTTGTAATGCCCTGAAACAGTCTCATAACTGTTATCATACGATCCAGTAAGATCTAGCTATTATTCCCTTTAAATTTCATTAACTCTGTTGTTGTTACTATGTATTTTCAAGTTCTTTTGGCCCTTTAGGACAACCCTAAAATGAATCTATCATATGATTTTCCTAGCCAGATTTATTCAGAGAGGATGTATCACTGCCAAGAAATTGTGACTTGTCCAAGGTCACTCAGTGGGTTTCAACAGCTGAATTGAGATTTGAATCCTAGTCTCTCAAAGTCCTAGTTCAACATTCAGACCACTACACTGTGCTGGACATCGCTACGCATAGCTGCTTCAGTTGGAGAGTTGCTGGCTCTCAATTCTATCTTAGCAAGGGTAATAACAAAATCTATTACTGCAAAGAATGTTGAAGCTCCATCTCCTATAGAGAGTACTCTTGATTAAGCTAATGGTGGTTACTGAAGGTTGGGTCATTCCCATTTGAAGCCACAGGACACGCACTCCTAAACTATGTTCCGCAGTGTGAGACGATCATAAAGTAGTCATGCTAAGTTTTTTCTACTCTTCTTTCCAAAGGGATAATGAATGAAAAGAGGAGGAAAAAAAGCTTTACAAAAATGTAAAACAAAATAAAACCTAACAGGGGCAAATCCTTTGGCACCTACAAAAGGTTTGATTCTAACTATTATGAATAAGCATAATACACAGACACATGTCCAAAGTCTACTATTTAGACTTTGGAGATCTTCAAATAACTGAATTTGATAGCAAAAACACCACAGAGGAATTATTTGGCCATAAACAACAGATTGTAAAATAAAGACAAGGATGCTCTAGGAACATAGATATTTATCCAGAAGTATTTCCCGAATTGTTTATGAAGAATAATACAGGACAAACACACCTGTAATGTAATGTTGTTAATGGTTGTAGGATCTATTCCAGAAATCTGAACATTTGGTCCCACCAAGTTGGCAGCAAGTTGCAACTGTATTCCTTCAAGAGTTGCCAAACTACCATCTGTCAAGGATACAGTTAAGTCACCTCCAGCTGCCAAGGAGAAAAAGCATAAGGTAAACTTATTTTTGTCATTATCTCATCATTTCTCATTTTCAAAGAGATATGCTAACAACATCTAGATTTCATAACTAAACATACACAATGCTATGACCAATCATAGCATTTTTATTATTAATCAATCAGTAAAAAATACTGCAATGATCCATGGATAAATACTTAACAAATTCACTCTGAGGCTGCAATTCAAAGCCCACTTACCTGGGAGTTTGCTCCAGTTCACATTTATTTGAAACTGTGATACTGATATAAATCTACATTAGCTGTCTGCTGTTCCAGAGTTCATGCAATTAACATGCTGGTATTTAATACAGCTTTCAATAATTTTGCGACTGATTTTTGTGTATGCTTTCAGTTTATTGCTAACTGTATGACATATTTTATGATTTGAAAGTATTATTTTAGGTATGCTGTTTATCTTATTGACAAGAAGTGTGACAAAAATGCTAATGGTCATAAAAATAAAATGGAAGATACTCAAATTCAACCCAAGTAATGCAAACCTCCTTTCTCCTCAAAACACAAGTGTAATAATGGGCTTGACTATGATCCTTAAAATTCAGCCTGGGAAATGCAACTTCAAAATAAGAGTCAAAGTGGAAAGATTCCATAAATGATTTAGCACAGTTCCTTCTCAAAGGGTCAAATCAGATTTGATGCCACCCACACAAGGAATCTAAATGAAATTTTTAAAAAACCCTCTTCCATTTATGACATTTGCAGCTCAATACTGTATCTCCCACCCCACTACAAGAAGCTGTTTCCTGCCAAAAGCAGCTGACGGAAGCAATCTGGACATGTGATTCCTTCTTTGGTGGATAGGTTATTTCCTTCACAGATGATATGCAGCAGAAGATAGGACCTGACACTTCTGTAAACTAAAGCCAAAATAAAAAGCAACCTTTTTGTTTTACCTGACATAGAAGCAGGAAGTATAGCTTGACCAACAAGACCTTGCTGGAGCAAATTTTGATCAAACTGGCCTGTAAGAACAGAGTTATTCATGATGAAAACATTTGGGTCTGTTGAGGATGAATTCAGAAGATTTACTGGCTGTAGTCCCTCCGTTGGTGTACGAGACACAGGTTTCCTGGCTTTCTTGGCCTCTGGTTTAAAGTGACACTGTATATGCGTTTTCCTGCGTCCAGAAGTTCGAAACCTTAAGTCACAGTGAGGACATTTAAAAGGTTTAGCTCCAGTATGTAGGCGCATATGCACTTTCAGACTACCTTTTGTAGAAAATGAATTGCTGCACACATGGCAACTGAAGAGTTTCTGACCTGGAGGATAAGAAAACCGTATGATATAGAATTATCTCTTTTCAGTTAGGACTTACTGGAGGATTCCTAACATTCACAGCACTTGACTAAAAGCTTACCTGGACTGAAGAAAATCAGGAGTGAGTTGGTATATGCCTCCTGTGCTTTCTCACACTTTTATCATAGGGAAGGTGACCAAATGACAAAAAAAGTCTTTCATTTTCACAATGAGGGCATGACATAACAAAGTGAGACAATTAGCCTTGGCATATTTTTAACTATTTTTAACTATTTTACTTAACAACACACCCATCAGAAAAACCAAGAAATGAATGGCAAAGATATTCCATTCAATAATTTCAGGCAAAAACATTTCAATGCTGGCTTAATGTATTTAAACTTGCTTGCTTTATTTATTTAATATCTTACCATTGTTACAAAGTGATACTGGAATGCCAAGCAAAACTGTTGTAATAATTTATTAATATTCAAACATCCTTGGCAGGTGATAAACAAAAAATGTTTAAGTACTTTTATGTGCCTTATTTTATTTCTCATATTCCTCATGTATCATAGTTGAGAGTGCTGGGAGTGCACACCATTTTACATACCTGTGTGTGTCTTCACGTGACAATCCAGAGTAGACTTCACAGTAAAACTTTTTCCACATTCATCACATTTGTAAGGTTTTTCTCCTGTATGGATACGCACGTGCCTAGCCAAAAATATTTATTCTTCAATTACTATAAGCTTTGTGAATTTATAGAAACCAAACACACCAATTACAGTGTTTAACACATTTTTCTAAATATCTAAGCCTCAAGAAGTTTGTAAGGAAGCAAAATGTAATTTTCTGAGCAAGCTAAAGCACACAGCAACAACAACTGTGCAAACATTTTCAGTTTTCCAGGCAGATTCTCAAATATAAGATATGTAATGTTACATCAATAAGACTCTTGCAGGACTACATCAGAGAACCAGGACGGTGCAGTGGTTTAAGTGTTTGAGGTACAATCTTGGAGATCAGGGTTTGATTCCCCACTCAGCCATGGAAACTCACTAGATGACCCTGTTTTTCTTTTTAAACTATTGTAAGCCACTTTGAGTCCTCTCGAGGAAAAAAGTGGGATATAAATAAAGACAATAGTAGTAGTAATAACAACAACAACAACACTCTCAGCCCCAGAAAACCCGGTGATAGGTTCACCTTAGGGGTGCCATAATGTGTGACTTGTAAGCACACAACTTGTGACTTGAAAGCACACAACAACAAGGACCACATCAGACTCTGCAGGAGTCGACTTCCATTCAAACAACCGGACTTTTGTTCCTTCCTGCATCCCCTAATTCTGCTCTGGAGGGTCCTCCAACCATCCATGGCAAATCTGAGAGGAGAGAAGGAGGCTGCAGGCAGGCAAAAGAATCTATTCTCCCAGCAATGCAATGAACAGACCCAGTGCAAAGAACTACAGTTGTTATACTACTTTAACATGGCAAACAGCTGTACAATAGAAGATACTGATAATGAAAAACAAGTCTTTCACTTTCAGGTACTGCAAAACGATTGCAACTATGCTCTCAGCTTCCTGATGCTACGAAGTCTAAAGGAAGATCCATTCCACAACACAACATTTTTACTGTCAGACTAGAGTTTTGGTAAAGTTACAAGTTTCATAATCACTAGGAATGTGAAAGTGCTTGTTGAGAGAGACAAAAAGAAACAGAGAGAGAGAGGAAGAGACATTTATAACAGCAAAGTCTCAACTACTTGTGCTCATACTTGATGAAACTGAGGCCTTCTGTAGAAGCAAGCCATTGACTTCCACTAACAGAGTTTTCCACACGACCGCTAGCTACTCATTAGGACTTTGGACATTTTTAATTTGACCAAATTCCCCCAACTGCTTTCAAAAGTTCTCTTGACATTTAAAAGTAGCTCCAATGTTCATTTACTACCACCCAATTAGATATGACCAAAAATAAGGCAATAAACTAGAAAGCATATAGCTGCATTGTTCTTCAGACTCTGATCACTATGATCAAAACCAAGCTGTAAAAATAACATTTGTCATATAGATTCTTTAGTCCTTGAACAGAACATCTTCTTACCTTACTAAGTCACTAGGTTTTTTAAAGCTTTTGGGACAGTAAGTACAGCAGTTGGCATATTTTGGTTCAGCTTCCATTTCTGCTTGTTTGTCTTTGATTTCACTAATTCTATCTTTTTCTGCAGCAGACTGGACAAGAACCTTTTCAGAGACAGTGGCACTTTCTTGGGGTCTGATTTTTGCAAGTTCAGCTGTTTCCTCCTCTGTGAAAGTGATGACACCAGGCCTAGATTTTCTAGAAGTAGATCTTTCAGAGGTCTCATCTTCTTCTTCTGTATATTTAAACAGATAACATTTCATTTCATAGACTACTTTTAGATGCCTGTTGAGCACAGCAAACAAACTTCTTCAATATTAGTAAAAATATCAAAGTCATTATTTACAAATGTTTTTTAAAAACACACAAATATTTCAGTGCTGAAAGGGGGAATATGCTCCATTGGTCTACAAGCACAATGTGGTTTATGTCTACCTCCTGCCATCATCATAATATTATGCTTATCAAAGAAAATAGCTCCAATTTCTTGGGTTCTAGCCAGTAAGCACTGCTCACCTCCTCCTGCTGATTCTCCGGTCGATGTTGCTGCTGAAGATACAGTCTGATGCTTTTTCATGTGTTTCTTGCAATGAACTGTCGTTCTGAAACTTTCATCACAAAATGGGCACTTATATGGTTTCACACTCATATGCGTTGCCATATGTCTAGTAAGACTGCCATTTGTAGTGAAGGATGTGTTACAAATGCTGCAACTAAATGCTTTAACTCCTGATAATAAAAATAAAAAACACAGTTTTTTTGGTTGACTAAATGATCTTTATGCAGGAAATACTGCAAACCTGAGTAAAATTTAAGCCACAGTACTATGCACACAGTGACTGCTTTCAAATGTTTTCCAAATGTGTTAATGGCCAATAATTATTTCTATTTAAAATGAAGGGGAAGAAAAGCAAAATATCCTCAGCTACCACTTGCAAGCTCTGGTTGAACCTCTGCTGAGGGTTGGAGGGTCGGGCAGGGTGCCCCAGGAACTTCACAAGTTGGATTTTGACCCAACATAAGCCAGTTTGCATCTGCATGCCAGAGATTCCTTTTCCCAACTTTTGCTTTAAAGTTCTCAGCAGCTTTAGCTTGGGTATCATTCAAAACTCAAATTCAGTGGTCTTTGCTATCATCCAGAAAAGCAACTAATGCATTGTCACATTCAAGAAGAATGCCTGGGACCCAGAAGTATTATAACGCTTAAATTATTTTTCAGAAAAACCATGTATTACCAATGTTTTATCACCTGTATGTGTCTTCTCATGAGATTTAAGAACTCCAGAAGACACGAATCCTCGGCCACACAACTGGCATTTATAAGGCTTCTCCCCAGTATGTGAACGTACATGCTGCTTCAAGTGGCTGGATTTCTTGAAACCCTTATTACAATACTCACACCTATTAAAAGAAAAGTTCATTTTGAATAAAACAACAGGAAAGCTTTCATGATTACCTGGTAAAGAAGTGCAAAGTTTTGTTACTGCTCCTAGTATAGTGAGAGCAAAAACTGGTAATCAACACAAAACCCCACTTTGCCTTAAATGTTTAACAAATGCATTGAAAATACAGTCCTATGTTTATTCAAAAATAGTTGATAAAGTCCTTCAACATGAGGTAAAAATGTTGGATGAATCTTTTCTACTTCAAGTTGCCCACCTCATCCCACAACACTTACACAACCCATTTGCCTTCACAATTTCATCTTATCTGAGAACCTCATATCAGAGCATGACACAGAGAGTATTAGAACTGAACACATAAGTGTATGTAATAAAGACTTAACACGCCATTTGTTATAGCCATATATGCAACATTATATATATATATATATATGCAACATTATAAATAAAACAGCTTCCTACATTCTATTTTTCATGGCTTTTATTAGGCTGATGATCACTCAAAAACAGACTACTCTTTTCTACCTCACTCAATTACTTTAAAATCTACTACTAAAAATAGCAGATTTGTGGGTCTTTGAATGGCAGAAAGCCAGAATGAGAGCTGGACCAGAAAATTTAGGGGAAAAAATATTTAAAATAGCCTGAGTAAAGAATAAAGAATAATGAAGATTTTTCCACATAATAAATCCATCTCGCTCTACAGCCAAACCTTGTTTTACCCTACTTTTAGAAAAGCAGGGTAAAATCTCATTTTGGCATTATGAATGCTTGCTGGCATTACAAATGCCAGTGTATAATTGCTGTTGGAACAAAAAGCATCATGATCAGCTTTCCTTCCTCCTAATCCAGAGACAAACTAACTCTACCACTATGACAAATGCTGGGATCTCAGGATAGTGATCTTCTTTTAAGAGGATACTCATAAAAATGGATAATCTGAAGTTCAACAGACCTGTAAGAACGCTTGCTTTGATCTTCGTTATCTTCTAGAAACTGAGAGCGTTCGGTATGCAACTCAAGTTCATGTGACTGATCTTGAATTAGGCGGGTAGTCTAGGAATCAACCAATAATCTCATATTTACAAGCTCAATAGCAACATCAAACAATCTAAATGCTTACGAAGAAATGTAACAAGCAGGACTGTGTGTCAAGAAAACCTGAATAAGAACAGTTCTTATATTTCATGAGTTCATTCCCCAGTGGCAAATGGCAGAGTCAATTTCTCTGATTTGGTTGATCTGTCATAATCATGAGGGAGGCTGCAAAAGCACTGTTTTCTATTAAAATGCCCCAGAAACTATACTATTTCTGTATCATTAGCAAAGATCTTTCCCACACAGTTTCTGGTATGTATTGTTCTTATGAAGCCTATTTGAAAACTGCAATTAGTCCAAACTATGGCTGCTAGACTGCTGACTGGGACCACCTGATTAGAATATCCTTTGTTAATACTGACAACTTTCCAAATTTAATTCATACTATTAGTTCTGAACCTTAAAGTCATATACAGCTTAGGACCCCAATACCTGAGGGAAACAACACATCCCATACCAGTGGGCCCAAATACTAAGGTCATCTTTGAGGGTGCTCCTATAGGTTCCTCACCTCTCCTGATCTGAGGTAAGATGGGAGGCAACCTAAAAGAGAGCTCCTGCCTGACATCAGAATCTTTAGTGTAATGTAATATTGTTACAGTCAAATGTTGCTACTTACTGTTTTTGTAATTTATCCTTTTTTTTTTAACTGCCTAGAAAGCTTTGTCTAAAGGCAATATAGGTAGTTTTAAGCAAGCAAGCAAACAAACAAGACTAACCTCCAGTGTTTATTGGATGAAGCGGCAGCAATAGAAAAAGAGCTGTGCCTTTCACAAAGCAAAATAAATTATATGCAAGAAGAACAAAGAATTAAAACTTTTCAAGGAATACTTACTACATTAATAGCATCTGGTGCAGGAACCTGAAGAAGATTTGGTTGATGATAACTTGTGGAAAGAGCTTGGGATTCAAGTGTGCTTGAATCCTGAAGCTGCTGTACTGCTGGAAACTGATTCGTCTGACTGTAGCCATCATTAACTGTAAAACCTGCCACGAGAAAAATCAGAAGCCCTTATATTTTTATCCCTACATAACTCAGATTTCTTTATAATACTGGAATGTATTTTCTGCAAAATTAAAGAGCTTCACTTAATGGTGGTGCCTTGGCTTCAACAAGCATGGATACAAGGTATAAGAAAAATGTTTCCCAGATGTCTTATATAGATCTAAGACTGGCACAAGCTTTACTATCCTTTGCAGCTCTGCTAAAATGCCCATTCTCCTTAAAATGCAAGGTTGGAAATTTTGGGTCTTGCCACTTAAAGCTCATGCCAGTAGTATAACAATTTTCTTGAATTTATAGAGCGTGGTTTTGTTTGATGCCACAGCAATAAAACAGTATATATGATTCAGCAATACCTAATAAAGAACAAATGTAACAGTAACCTGGGCAAAGTAAGAATCATTTCCTTTTTACTTGGAAGAAAACAACCAAAGTAGAAAGATTCCAGACACTGAGTAAATATCTATAGTAAGAAGGTCACTTAACCCTCATATTTGCCTTTTTAAAGTGTTCTCCACAAAATGTATTTTGAAGTTTCCTTTAAAACTTAGTTCAGAGCCATTCAGATTCCGATTTTATTTTATGCATGCATGTGTCTAAAAGACTGACCCAACTCCTTTTACTTACACTGGTATCACAGACATAGAAAATAAAGCAGGACGAATAGTAGGCCATATAAAATGTTTGTTTGTGTGTGACTTTATCACATAATGACCAGTCCCAACTAATTCATATGCTCTGCTAAAGATGTCATTTCCTACTTGTATATATTATTTGAATAATGGATACAACTCTATATGTTAAAAAAAAAAGACTATCAATAAAGAGGCCCCTTCAGCTCACACACTACCAGAACAACAGTTCCCCCTAAATTTTAGATATCTGAAAGGAGAGAAAGAAAAAAGACCCCTTTAACCAGTGTGGTGTAACGGTTTGAGAGTTGGAATATGACCCTGAAGACCATGGTTTGATTCCCCACTCCTCCATGGAAACCCACTGGGTGACCTTGTACGTACCACACACACTTAGTTCCAGAAAACCTCGCGATAGGTTTGTGTTAGGTTGCCAAAAGTCAGAAATGACCTGAAGGCACACAACAACAAGCTTTTCAGATCCAGAAATTGCCTCTGAAGCTTTTAACCATCACAAAAGTTCATTTTGACAACTACATAATTAATGTTTTAATAAGTAAGGCATGAATTTAAAGTATCAGATATTCTGCCCTTTAAGACTCCTCTTTTACCCCAACGCATTTCCTTTTAAGATCCTCCCTTTGTAAAACAAGGAGAACAAGTCAGGAAACTGCAGTGCAGCATGCTATGATTAAAGGCTTCTAAATAAACCAAGACATGAAACCACTGTTAACCACAGCTCCAAGTCAACTGTTAACCAAAGCCGTTAACCACAGTTCCAAGTTTAAAAATAAAGTGATTCTATAGCTAATCTCATCCACAGAAACATACATACTTATATGAATAAAAATAAATAACAAACAGTATCATTCTGGCTTGTTCACTCGCTCACAAGAAAAAGTCAAAGCAAGGACACAAGAACATAAAACTCAAGGTACAATTTTAGACATTCAAATCAGCCATTGTACAGCACAGCTCAAAGAAATACTGAAAGTGTTGCAGAAGTTAATTTAATTCTGATCGTTTTCCCTCCACACTCTGAGACAAAGAAAGGACAGCTGCATCAGAATAGACATTAAGATCACATCATCCCTCACATTACAAATCCTGAAAAATCTGAATGGAGATATCAAGCCAAAGAAGAAAAAGCCATACTTTTAATATAATTTTAGTATTCCTGAAAAAAAAGGATTATTCAAATGGAAACTGCTGTGGTAAAGATTTTCATCTAAAACAAGTATCTTCCCATATCTTTCATCATTTGCACTCAAGCAAAAAGAGAAAAATTGGAGTCCAAACTGTTAAGAAAAGAACAAGAAATATGGGAACTGGTCTCAACAAAACATCAAGAATTTTGTGTACCTATGTGTATGTACATGTGCATGTGCATACAGATGAGAAAAAGAGGACCATACCTAAACATAAACCCAGAAATATCTATGATTCTATCTCATTTTGATGGCATCCTACCACAATTACATTTAAATAAACTTTTAACATAAAATGATGCTCAGTAACTGAGAATTCTTGAATCTTCATATCAACCTTCGACAACTCTTACAAGTTTTTAAAAGTGGAAAGCTGAAGTATTTAATATGAGAACATAACAAAGAAACTGTTTCACATTTCAACCTTCTGACATCTGTAATACCTACTGGGATGAATAGCAGATTATGGGACTGATCTAAATGTTAAATGGTTGAATAAGCTTTTAGTTTTTACATCAGGGTTTCTCAAGAAGGTTTCCCTGGAAACCTAAGGTACTGCAACAGGTTGCTAGAGCAAGATAACGTGCTTGAAAAAGAATAAACACAGTTTTTTTTAGCTGCAGATATAATTCTATGCAGAGGTCCCCTGAGACCTGAACATTATTTCAAGGGTTCCTCCAGGTACCCTAGTTAGAGGGTAAGGAATGCTCCTCTCCAGTGATAGCATTCCATACTCTATCCCCTGCCTGAAAAGCAGGGGGTTGGGGTTTTAGTGGAAAGTAGAAGGCAAGCCCCAATGGAGTCCACAAGCTAAAAAGGTATCACATAAAAGTTTCATATGAAACTAACCAAGACTTTCGAATCTAAAAATTCTAGTCTTTAGTTGCAAAAGATTAAAGAAGAAAAGTCAACAGCTTTCATTTTCCTCCCTCACTGTAAAAAAGAACATTATGATGTGTGAAAACATATGAAAACAAAGGGAGAGGATCTGCCATTTTAAACACATGTATGCATGTATACCTACCTGAAATTCTAAGTATCTGAAGGGCTCCAAGAACTCCAAGAAAACTTCAAAGGGCAATCCAAGTAGAACAGGCATCTCGTACAATATAGATTTAAACCATGCTTTGTCTAGCATTACTGAGTAACTTACATTTCTATGGGATGAATACCCTATGATAAAAAAGAAATGTCTTCTAGAAATGTATACTTAAAATTTGTTTTGTTGTAAAAAGGAGGCAAGCTGCACTAATGATGCAGGAAAGATAATTTGAATCTAAATGTGGAAAGCTGGATTCAGACTTGCACTCCAAGGAGTTCTGCTGGTGACAGAGGAAGGGGTCGGTGTGGGTTTTACCGATGTTCCTTCCTCTGATAACCTGCTGTGCTTCCTTCCATTTTGTTCCAAAAGGATCCTGGTTTCTATTGAAACCAGAAAAAGCCCCTATGAATTTTGATCCAACCCACAGAATATAAATCCTGAGCCTGTGGTTACACAGATTAGACTAAGAAAATATAACTGACTTCGAAATTTTCTGCTTCTGACATTCCATTTTAGGATGGTGACCACTGTACGCAAATATGTTAAAATTACAGGAGTCTAAATTCATATTTATATTTTTACATACCTTGGGATAAACTTTGCTGATCAAATGATTGTTGTGCTATGGCTTGCTGTTCGAACTGATTTATATTCTCTTGCAGTGTATGCTGGGATGTCACAAATCTGTCTGGAATTAGAAATATAAAGGTACATAAAGCAAATTAAGACTTTATCCATCATAATAAACACATTTGAAAAAGTGATGAATTAAAGAAGAACAATTTTTAAAAATCTGACTGGTAATAACAATGTTTGTTACAATATTTTAAAATACCTTTCTAGGGCTTGATACTGCTTTGCAAATATCTGGTGTCTTTTCACATGTTCCTAATTTTATCTCATTCAATATATTATTTTTAATGAGTATTTTATATGCAAGTTAATACCCGGCATGAGTGCACACACAGCTTTTGGACCTCTCTGGTCTATGGCCTTGCTTATACATACTGCCTTCTCTCCTTCCAACAGCCCCTGAAGAAGGTCATACAAATATTTATTGGGCAAAACACACAGAGTTAATTTGCAGGATAAAACCTTTTTTGTAATATATTATGAGAGTCAATCTCTCTTTCACATCAGTTCCCTGGATATTTCCAGTTCCTCCTACTTTTATACTCAAGTAAAGATTGTGGGCTCTTCTCATTCCTCCTCAATCCCATCTTTTCTGAAGATAAAGGGGAAGAATGACTGTGACATCCAAAACTGACAGCAGCCAGCTGTTGGGCATTTTTCACTCCAACAAGCCAGAGAAAGAAAACACAGTACAGATCTTGGAATCTTTTGTTGAATTTTTGGTAGAGAAACAAGGCAGTATGTTGACTACTGCTGAATCCAGACATCACATCTGCATCCTTCACATAAAGTTTAAATTTAATACTGAGTTGGATTTGCCTAACCAATTTTCCTTTAAACTGGCTTCTTTACAACTGACTGGATAAAGAAAAGTCACATTTTAACAATACTGAAATCAACCCAGAAACACAGTCTTGATGATCTTAAACGTGGCTGATTTTAATGGAACTAAGAGGGGAACTCACTTAGCCTGCACCCAAAATCTATATCTTACATATGGCTTGAATATTTACCTTCCTCTTGACCTAATGCTTGATCTGTTAACTGTGGCCGCAGTTCAGGTTCTTCTGTGTCTACAACCTGTTGCTGGTCTAAGTCTAAAATAGCTTCTTGGTCTGTTGTGACACCTTCAGTTTGCTGCAGGTCTTCACTTTCAATCTCCACTTGCATCTGAGTGGAAACATGAATGCTGTGTTGATCTACTGTTGTATCATCAATTGAAGCAGCCTGCTGATGCTGCTGCAGCTGTTGTGCAAGCTCATACCTGAAAGAGGAGGAAGAGATGTTTCTTGTACTGACAAGACAGGAGGTGACCCCAGGAACTGTTTTAGTTTTAGATACCTAAAACCTTCACTAAAACTGTGTCCACTATTACTCATTCTACCCTTGCAATACAAAGCAAGAGAGCTAGCATGGTGTAGTGGTTTGAATGTTGGACTAGGACTCCAGGGAACCACAGTTTGAATTTCCACTTGGTCATGAAACCCCAGCTAGTGACCTTGGGCAAGTCACATTCTCTCAGCCTCAGAGAAGGCAATGGCAAACCCCATCTGAACAAATCTTGCCCCATGATAGGTTCTCGTTTGTGTCGCCATAAGCTGAAAGCGACACAAACAACGTACAACGAACAAGAACATCATCAATGACAATGACAGGAACAGACGAATTTGCCCTCCCTCAAACAATGAACCCATTAGGTCAGTCTTGACTGCACACCTCAGGCCTTTTATCAATTAGAATGTTTGTGAACATTCTGTAACATCACAATTAACTGAGCTACTGGCAGAAATCAGGAGATGGAGGACTACCATTCATTTCAGCCTTGTGAATCCAGAGTTCTTACAATGAAAAATAGGAAAGTTTCAAAACCTTCAGCCAGTATTTTTCTGATGACTTTTTTCCAGATCTAACATTTGTTTTTTGTCTGCAGTTACATCTGACTCTTCAGGTCACTGCAATTAGTGCACTAATATCCTATCCAAAGACTGACTTTAAATTCAGCGACAGTTCCAAAAGTGAGTATGTTGATCCTTCTAATCAAAGCCTGGTATAAATAAAACATCCCAGTGCTAAATCCCAAAAAAACATTAAATTGTACATACCTGTGTGTTTTCATGTGTTTTTTGCAGTTTAATGAGGTTTTGAAAGTTTTCTGACAATATGGACACATATATGGTCGAAGGTCATTATGGATACCCATATGCCTCCGTAGACTCCCACCAGTTGTGAAAGCACCATTGCATATGAGACACTTGAAGGCTTTTAATCCAGTGTGGGTTCGAATGTGTGCTTTTAGCACTCCAGCTGACACAAAACCTCTTCCACATTGGGAACATTTGAATGGTTTCTCACCAGTATGTGATCTTTAAAACAAAATTTTTAAAAAAATAAAAATAAAAGAATGACAGAAGAGAAAGCAAGTACATACCAGAGTTGACAGAGTTACTACTTCCTAGGAAGGGGAGAATCTGCTACATTTCTCCCAAAATTTTACCATCAATTGACTGAAAAAAATAATAATAATTTAGAAATGGTAACAGTAAGAAAATGTTGAAACATAGCATGCATTCACTGTTCCTTCCCATGTCCCTCTCCTCTTGCTCCCTATTCAAACCATTTATACGCATTTCATGCCCACTCAACATTATTCAGCACTTTTTGGCTTCGTTTGGGATGCTCCTCTTCACTCTCAGGGGTTATTGCTTCCTACGGTCATTTGCAGTTTTGCAAATGTGGTAGGAACTTTGAAGGTACTGTTTTGGCTGTAAAGGGAAAAGCATATGGAGAATTATGCTATCACTACATGCACATTGGGATCCACAGCTAAACGGTGCAATACACCTTTGCTGAAAGTGTGTTAACTGAGCTTGGATGGCAAAAAACTGAGTTAGACTAGGGACATCAGTGCAAAACAGGCTCTAACTTCATGGCAATTTGAGGAAGAGGCACTTGTAGTGCAATCATTCTTTGCATAATTCATTGAAGTGCGAGGCTTCTAAATGGGATTGGATACATGGCTTAGGCTGGAAGGAAGTCTGAGGGCCCAGTGTAAGTAAACTGACTTTTTGTGCAATCTGAGAGACATGAAGTAATTTTGACTAGAATCCAAATCATTCTGAGCCTCAATTCTGACCTGAAATATTAACAATGGATTACATTGTAGGGAACCATAGGCCACATGGTACTTTAGCACAGCCCTCAAAGTGACTCAGAATCAGAGGGAATGCTTCTATCTGTTGCTGTCTTTTGAGATTTGCTAGAAAGGTATTAAGGACACAATGGTGTCCAACCTCAACTACATTAAAGTCTTAGACTCTCTACTGATAACTATCAGCAATTCCATCCATAGAGATATTTTGAAAAACTTTAAGTGAAACAAATGTTCTATGCAGCCAATAGAGACAACTGCATTCCTTTTAAAAATTTTATGTTTCCTTCTTCCTCCATAAGCGTTCCCTTCAATTCTGCCCCTGTCCCCAACATTCCACTTAGTTGTCATCACAATGTTTTGGGGGTTTCCACCATAATTTCTTTTCTTGTGGTTTTTAATACTTTGGCATAACTCAGAATTATCCTGAGTCAGTTAACTGTGTGTGGATGCTGCAGTTCTTGATACACAAGAACAGCAGAAGATTGAAGTGGTTATGAGAAAGAATATGTCATAATAGCTATTAACTCTTCCACATATGGCTTAATTCTTAGCAACTAGCATGAAGTACTTCAACAATTCAGGACTATTTTATCATTAGAATTATCACTGATTTTCAAATGGTATGATATAATCCCCAAGTGTGTTACTTCTTAACTAGTGCTGATTGTTACACTTTTTTTCCTGCTGTTAGGGCACAGCGAGGCTGCAAAGTACTTTGGGGGAAACAGCCTGTGCACTGTCTCTGGGTAGATCTGAAATACAGGTAGCTAACCACTTATACATATCAAAATTATTTAAGGTAATCAACTATTGCACCATTTATGCAATACATTTCTTTCTTGCCTTCCTACCTAATCTATGTCTACACAGTACCTCATAAACCTAAGTTGTGTAGAATACAATGTCGGCATTATGCAGGGGAGAAAGGAAGTGATTTTTTATTCCTAACCAAATCGCCTTTGTGGGATAACAAAAATTACAACAGTATCTCTTTTAGCACTATTTCCACTGAATGCTGTATCCCTTTGGAATGCAAAAGAAATAGAGAATAAGGCAAGATAAATTATAACATAATACAAAAGAAATGGAGCATAAGGCAAGATAAATTATAATACAAGCAGTGACAAGACAAAGATGGAATTATTTGTTGTTTTTTAATTTTTCTGCTAGAATTTACCGGATATGTTGTTTAAGATGGCACGATTTTTTGTAAGCTCTGTGACAGTAATAACATTTGTATGGCCTGTCTGCTTCATTCACAAAATTGTTATTGAAATAATTTTGGAAGAACTGGCTATTCCTTGGGATTGGCTGGATAAGACCTAATGGAAGAAAGAAAGAAAAAGATGGAACACTGTGTATCAATTCAGAAAGTTTCAAAGCATTTTTTTAATACAATGATTTTTAGCACATTCTTGCTCCAAACAGCAGTAAGAATTTCTCTCATATTCATACCTTTCCTTAATGCACAGAAAATTCTCAAAGAAAAAAAGGACTATGTTGCGTTTGCATAATATGAAAATCCTGTCTTCAGTGAGCATCTGAATATTCCTACTTGAGGCAGGAGCAGTTAAACAAACCATAGAATTTCACTCTTTGGTTGATGAATTGTGTTATCTTACAGTGGACAGCTTCACTCTTCTGGTTTATTCCCTCCAAGCAAACAAGACAAGCAAACAGATTCTTTCTGTGGTTTGCTGAGAGAGAGAAAGCAGAGAAGGGAAAAGGTCTACACTAAGGCAATATCGTCAACTGACCAAACATGGAGCTACGCTTTCTGGCTTTTTTAAAGCTGCTCCAACTTCAAGCACGAACAATCAAGTAGGATACACCAAGCCATGGTTGCTGAGATCCCTGGATTACTGTTACAAATCCATGGATGCTGTTTTTCACGATGTTTCCAAATTAGACAATGTAGATAGTATCAAATGCAGGAAATCTCCTACAGAAACAAGAGAATCTAACAGACATGGGAAGGGTGTTTCCAATTCTCCAATACCAACCTCTTTCTGTGCACCCCAAAACTACCTCCAGAAGGATGAGAAACTCTTCTGACTCACTTTTCAGGAAGTGCAGAGAACTACAGAAGTAAGGGGAGGAAAGGAAAATATAGCGCACTAGCACTATATTGCCAATCCAAGGTTTGACAGACCATTAACTCCCCAGTGTATACCTTGATGGTAACATCTTAACCACTTAATTCTTAGGCTTAGGAACTCCTTCTGTGTATATCTCAGGAAATCACTTTGGGGACAGTGGATGAGTTAGGTTGTGCCAACAGAAAATATTCAATTAGTATGTTAAAGAGAAAAGAAACTCTCATTAACACTTACTATGGTTACTTAAAACAACAAATAACCTAACAGTGAACAAGTTAACACTTTAGGTTGCAAGTATCATTTTGTGTCATCTTTTTTCCCATATATCATTTTGCATGGAATTCTAAAATCAGAATTGCTCATTCTTGTATAATGTATACCAAGAAGTGCACATCCTGTCACAAAACCGCACGTATATATCCACTGCGTTCTGAAAAAGTTTACATGAACTCATGCATAGGACCACATATTGAGTTTGTGCTATCAGTATTATCCACATGATTTTGCATTAGCATCTACATCTTTGTTACTGGATGAATGGCTCAAATGACTGTACTATGAAAAAAAAAGCCTAATAAGACATAGCTTTCACCATAATGATCAGCAAAAATATAATTTAAAAGGATTTCCTTCAATCATTTCTTTGCACAATGTCTGTGCTTTACCTAAATCAGTGATGAGGATAGGTTCTTGTAAAGGAATATCAGGTACTGGAACACTGGTCTTCCCTATTCGGATTTTTGCAGGTTTACGCTGATGTCTCATTTTTCTTAGTTCCGTGTGTTTAAAGTGAGAGGCGATGTGCGTCTTTCTGTGACCTGAAGTTCGGAACTTTTTATCACAGTGAGGGCAAGCAAAAGGTCTAATCCCTAAAAATATTAACATGTTAGTTCTTTAGTTCTCCATAATACAAAAATTTCACATAAACACAAAAAACTCATTTAGAAATTTTGCCCTACGCAGCTTCTACACACAACTAAAGAAAATGTCCAGATCTAAGGCCTGTTGAAATACAACTTTCCTACAGCAAATTCTAAACAAACTTGAAACCACATAAAATTCTGTATTCATACATTTCTTCCTTCTATTCTTTATCTCCCAACATATTCCAATAATGCCCAGGCCCAAAAGTAGATGAAAAAGTAGATGAAAAACCATCTCTTTGTACCGACTACAATTGTTCTGGTCTCAGAGGGAGAGAAGAAACAGACACAGTTCCATCATGCCTAGTCCTAGAAACAGATGAAAGACCCTTCTTCTATTATTATGACTGCTGGATTTAGTCTCCTCCCACACTCCCATCCCTTTTTACTTTTGTGCCATGCCTCAATTAGACTGTGGCACTGTACGAGAAGTCAAATATCCATAATACATAAGCACAATTTCTGTGTGTTTTGTGTGTGTGGAGGTCATGCATTATTGGGTTGATAATACACTAAATTCAATGCTTACAGGTATCAGTTACATGCTGATTCACCTTGCTTCTATTACTACCAACATTCACATTTTCATTTTTTTTCTAAGTTAAATACCAACAGGACCTTAAAATTAGAAATATGAACTATTTCTACTTTTTTCTATCACTGGCATAAACTATAATAAAAAGGGTTCCAAGATCTTCAGTTGGCCTCACCACCACTCTCCAGAAGCGTGCTGAAAACTGCAGCCTGAGTCATTTTTATTTTTAGATTTTTAATCAACAACCAAAACAAAACACAAAATACCTAATAGTAAAAGGCACTACAAATTGTAATAACTGTAACTGACATTTTTCTATTCCTAAATCAGCACGCAATATTGGAATTATTACTGCAAAATCCTACCTGTATGCAAACGAATATGCACTTTTAAGCTTCCTGAGGTAGAAAAGCACTTCATACAGTACTGACACTTAAAAGCTTTAATGCCAGTGTGTGTTTTTATGTGTGCTGTGAGAGTGCTCTTCACAGCAAAGGCCCGGAAACACTGTGGACATTTAAACGGCTTTTCATGTGTGTGAATACGAATGTGTCGGACCAAATCACTGGGTTTTTTAAATTCTTTAGAGCAGTAGGGACATATATGCCACCGTATTCCATTCTCTTCACGTATGGAACCTGAAACATAATTTTGGGATACTGTAAGTACATATTTATAACCAGAAAATGCTATCAGTACAACACCCTCAAACACGAGAAACTAAAATTCAAAACAATCTACATCGAAGAAATCCAGCATTTCACCTCAGTTTCCTCTTATCTTATGCCATTTCTGCAAGAGGCTGTTTAGTGCTATGATTCCACTTTCAACATCCTATGGAATCCTGGGGTTTACAGTTTCGCGAGGGGTCAGCTGGCCCCGCCCGAAACTGCAAACTCCAGGATTCCATAGGATGTTGAAAGTGGAAGCATAGCTCTATAACAGCCTCATGCGGAAACGGCCTTAGATTTAAACATAATTATAAAAGAAGATAAATGCAGCTGTAATCACAGTACTAGATTACTGCAACACAGAAGGGGAAAAATTGACTGATGTAACAGTGAGATTCTGCTATAGAAGAGGTTAAACACCAAGCATCTCTGTTTCAAGTCCCTCAAACTATCCTAAGTAAGCACTATTCACACAAACAGGCACTGGGCAAGAACCCAGCTCTTACACTGAGCAAGAACATAGCTGTTACATCTCTAGTTTCTGTAAATCAAGTCAGAAAATTTTCACAACTGACTCTACTACATCACGAGATAGTGAAGCTAACAGCCCGCAAAGATCTCCCGCACAGCACTTAGATCCTCGAATTTAAAAAAAAGTGATATTTTTAAGCTGAAAAAAAAATAGCATGGACCCATCACAAAACACGGGAGCAAAAGCCACCACTTAAAATTGACTGAAAACAAAACCAGCAGTGACATATCAGTTCTGGTTGTGCTGGACATGTCTGTGTGTTCCCATGGGATGCCATCAGTGAAAAATGGCCTCCACCTTTTCCACAGCTTCCAACTCCTGCTGTATGTCATTAGAAAACAATACAACTACTAACTGAACATTTTCACATCTCACAACCGCTGCCAAGACAGGAGATAGTTTATTTCCAAAGAGGAATTAGAAATTGTTATCTCAGTCTATCCCAGTATTTTTTTTTCTTTAAAAAAAACTGGTCTCCTGGCAAACAGAGAGGAGACTATCTAGTCTCTGAACAGGAGTAAATACAAAACAGTATGTAATACGGCACAATCACTGCATATTATGTACAATTTTACTATTACCAGGTAAAAATTGAGACTTTTTCTTCAGAACCCTTTTCTCTTTTTTATCCACTTTATCTGGATTTTCTTGATCTTTAACTTGTTCTGTATTACCAGAGATGACTTGATGACTGGACAGATTCTGAACATCTGCATTTTCATCCTGAGTTGGAGGAGTCTTACTTTCACTGCTGTCAGCATTCGCTGAAACGGGGATTGAGGAGAGCCCACTATTTTCCAAGGCTTGCTAAGACAAACATGATGAATTAAACTAAGAGCAATACTTCCAATTAGCTTTGCTTGAAAAATTAAACAAGAGTATAATAAGCCAACTTTTAAAGAAATAGTATTTTGATGATTTTAATCTCCAACATTCTAGCTGAATTTGAATGAAAACAACAATACTGAGAGAAAAACAAAAATAAAATCCACACTTCGGCATCAGGTCCACACAGGATTTCTGGCAAATACGAAGTTTTGGACATCTTCATGGCATTTCGGTTCTCACAAGGATATTGCCCAAGTATATATTTGGGGGGGAGGGTAAATGAATTTGAATATTTTACCAGTATCCAAACTCCTTAATTAGTATCTTTGTTTCACAGCACATTTTGTCACACAAAGCAACTTATATTTAATATGTTTTTCTATTTTCTTCTCTTCCTACCGTTCTTGTTAAATGTCAAGATAAAGATATCAGGAAGTACTATACAATAAAGTGCTGTTACCATTCTTACAAGAATGTTTAACCCTAGATGGATCCCTACACACAATGCCTTCACACAGAACAGGAATTCCCTAGGTTCAACTCTCAAAAGGCAATCACTGATAACATATCCGCATAAGGAGAAAAGCAGTCATGGGCAATCTGTATGTAACCCCTTTCCCTTCTGCATATGTATACTATATGTTGCATATTAAGCTGTAAAATAATCAAGAAACTCCAAAGTAAGGGACAATTTGGGGAACACGTCAAGACAGAAAAATCAACTGGCCCTGTCACTAATGTTGGGAAGCCTACAACATTATTTGGCTTTCCTCACTGAACCCCCAGAGCACTCTATAGACCAGGACAAGCTGCAGAGGAGGCGAGGAGACCAGGACAAGCCGCAGAGGAGGCGAGTTCTGGCGGTTGGGGACTCTTTGCTCAGAGGAACCGAAACGGCAATTTGCAAACCGGACAAGCTCAATCAAGAGGTCTGCTGTCTGCCTGGGGCCAGGATCAACCACGTAACGGAGAGGGCGACCAAAATGGTGAGAGACCTGGAAGACATGCCCTATGAGGATAGACTTAGAGAGCTGGGTATGTTTAGTCTGCAGAAGAGAAGGTTAAGAGGGGACATGATAGCTACGTTTAAATATTTGAAGGGATGCCATGTAGAGGAAGGAGAGGGCTTGTTTTCTGCTGCTCCAGAGACCAGGACAAGGAGCAATGGATTCAAGCTGCAGGAAAGGAGATTCCACCTGAACCTCAGGAAGAACTTCCTGACAGTCAGGGCTGTGCGGCAGTGGAATATGCTGCCTCGGAGTGTAGTGGAGTCTCCTTCCTTGGAGGTTTTTAAGCAGAGGCTAGATGGCCATCTGTCGGGAATGCTTTGAAGGTGTTCCTGTATAGCAGGGGGTTGGACTGGATGGCCCGAGTGGTCTCTTCCAACTCTACATTTCTATGATTCTATGATTCTATACCATAGTCAAAAGTGGTGACATTTGTCTAAAATACATTATTTTACCTGCAAAATGTCTCTGTTGATTCCCACAGCCATACTGAGTTGCTGACTAGATTGCTGGGATTGATTATTTTCCACTGGTTCTGACAATTCAAGAAGTTGTTGAATAACATCAGTTACAGATTGCTGACCTTGGTGCCCTGCAACTGAAGTTACTGGATTTTCTGTCTATAGACAAAAGAAATGTAGCTTTAAATATGCAGGTATTTCTTGCAAAGGAATTAAATATTTGGAATGTAATTGCTGGTTGTTGTTTTTTCACATGAAATAACTCCTATATTCACAATATTTGAAAAACAGTATATTTTGAAATACTTTGTTCCCTGAGAGACTATCTCTTTGATTTCAAATACAAACATTCTTCCCAAATGTAATTACTCCAAGTCATATAATTCAATCCTACACATGGCTATTCAGAAGCCCAATGAATTCAGTGGGAATTAACCTCATATAAGTAGAATTGTTTATCATAGAAAATGAGATCTTCAACCTTTCCTGAAAGTGTAACAACATAACTTACAAAAATCAAGAAAGTTTAGCACAAATGCCAGTATCCAACGCTCATTGTGCCAGTGAAAGTAACTTTCACAAAGTGACTGGATGGCCCCTGTGTTCTCTTCCAACTCTGACTCTATGACTCTATTTGTGAATACTGAAAATAATAGATTTTCACAAAAATCACTTTTTATCCTGTCACTTGTCTTTTCAGTGATCTTGCTAATTATATTATCTTTTATTTGCAAAATCAGTCTTTTATATAATATTATTTATTATTCCTTGTAGTAATAAAAGGGTGTACAGTATTATAGAGTGCTAAACCTGAAAAATAGCAAGAAATGAATAATAGTTTGTAAATTAATAAATAAATAGGAAGCAGGAACTCATTCAGCTACAGTCCATCCTATGGCTAGCAATGGAACTAGATTGTTCAGATCAAGCTCAATTCAAGAGAAGAGCAGTCTCAATTTAGATTTTAGCAGAATTCAAGTAAATAAGCTACCCCCAACAATGAACCTTGATTTCTTGGGCTACGGAAACTTACAGTCTGACAGATTAGGTCATTCTGGTATATAAACTATCTGGAATTATCTATCTACCTTGATTTCTTGGCTATGGAAATTTATAGTCTGACAGATTAGGTCATTCTGGTACATAAACTATTTGGAATTATCTATCTACCTATCTGCCTACCTACTGGAATTTGGAAACCAGATGTAATAATTACACTGCACTGCTCTGTATTACCAAGGTTTTTACTCTCTCATTCTCACACACACATACACACACTTGCACTTGTAAAACATTTAAAAGAGGATACACCTGTTTTTGTTTGAACATAAGTATGTCTGTTTGTTAACCAAGGGTAACAGCAATATTCTCTTACATTCACATCCAGCCTACTGGTCCTCTCAGACATACTTCCACATAATCTTTGTTGAACTCCATGAGGCTCATCTTCCTATCCAATAGACAATATTTTACTAGCTCTGACAGTACTACATTGGACCAGAGTCAGCTCCTTTCTAAGTAAACCAGCATTGGTAAAGATGACCATATTCTTCACTTCTTAAGTACTACACATACAGAAGCATAACCAAATTATTGGATCAGACAGTTCTCATCCACAGCTCCTAGATGCTGTAAAAAAATTACTTTTACTATATGACAGCAATGGGATCCCAAACGAGCAAAATCCAGCATAAAAATTTCTAAAGGTTCTCTGAAATAATTACATCTCCTTAACAAAATACAAAGATATGGGGACTTCTATGTATTCATATCATAATCAATGACACAATTAGGTTAAGAATTAGAATACTCACATTCTTCCATTTATTATCAACAGGCTGCAACAAATTAACTGTGGATAACGTCAGAGGTTGAGCCACACTATCCTATGGAAAAAATGTAGATATTAAGCTACTGCACGAAAACAAAATATGAAAGTGTGAAGATGTTGCAGAGGTAATCACAGAAGGTTCACATTAGGGTAACCCACTCAAGACTAGAAGATATACTATTTAACCTGATCTTATCAAATAGATAAGACTACTAGAAAATGTTAACAAAATAACATTTTTATCCTCTAACAACAAAAAATTTTACAAAGTCAATGCAGTTTGGAGACTCAATGTATCTCAAGATAGTATTAAAATGTATCACAAAATCCATAAAAAGACACACCTGAGCAACTGTACTATGCACAACATCATCTGCAAATTTTAAAAAATATGATTTCACTGAAAACTTTCCTTTTTTTACTAAAACTGTATCACTGCAGAGACTATCACTGTCAATAACAAACCACATGACATACTGCCTACAAGAAGAATGTAGGGAATCTTAACTGATCCTATCATCTTTATCAACAGACTACAGCCAGTTACCTACAGTACACAGCTGCTGTGATTTTCTGTCACTGTGTCAGCAACAAAGGACTTTTGGTCCATTCTCTTGGTGTTAGCAATTACAGGCTCTGCCAGTCATGAGGTTCTGCCTCTCTTGACATCCCAGGAAAGCTGCTATGTCACCAGACTCAGTGCAAGGTTTGATCAAATGTGGACTCATCTTCTAAGAAGCAACATCTTTTGTGATGCTTGCCTCATTAGGGCTTGTTCGGATTGCAAGCAATGTAAACAGGCAATATTTTTGGCCCTGCAAGTTTCTCATCTCTTCCTCCAGCACATCAAAGGAGAAACTGTATCATTCACTGATGCAGGAGGAGTAACAGGAAAATATCAGGAGAAGAAGCAATAAGAAAGAGAAAGTGTATAGCAACCACAAAGGGACAGAAGGAGACAAGTGGCAAGAAAGAAAGAATCCATGTGTAGTGTGCATGCACACACACTTCCATACTAAGAGAAGAGGTGCTTCTGACATTTTTCTGACCAGACACCCACAGCTCATTCCACACCAACCGCTGGTCACCCAGAGGACTTTTTCAAAATTCCAAATGTGTCCATAGAAAGAAAAGTGATCTCTAATTTAAGTTAGTAGATCTTCTATTATTAGAGAAATCCAATGAGAGAGCTATTTTACAAGGCGATATCAAAATAAAAGGAACACAGGCACTCAAAACAATGGTTTGTTTTTGCCAAACCATTCGTGTCAGTAAGAACTAAAGGAAAGAAATCCCTGGTGGATTTTGCCCTACCCAGTTAAAACAGACTGAACCAGTATGGCATTGTGGTTCGGGCACAAGACTGTGACTATGGAGACCAAGGTTCGGATTCCCTCCCTTGCCATGAAAACTCACTGGGTGACCTTGTGCAAGTCACATTCTCACAGCCTCAGGGGAAGGCAAAGGTAAACTCCTGCTGAACAAATCTTGCCAAGAAAACCCTGTTAAAGGTTTGCCACAGAATTGCTGTAAGTCAGAAATGACTTGAAGACACATAATGTGTTAAAACAGAGACTGTGGATTCCAATCCCAATCTCAATCTCATTCCTAGTCTCTCTCACACACATATGGGGGGAGGGGGGAAACAATATATTAGTGGACAAAGATATTCCAATTTCTTCCTACAAAAAGAAATAAGAACACAGTTGTTACCGTAGTAATATGAGATGTTTCTGTAGTAGAGCTTGTAATGTTTTGCGTGCTACTCATATGCATCTTGCTGATATGAGTATTTAAGCTGCCTAGGCTTTTGAAGATACAACTGCACTCCGTGCAGTTGTATGTAGGACCATTCTTCACCTTTAGGAATAAAAGAAAAGGGCAGATGCTCAATCTTAAAACTCTGTATTCAGCAAACTATAATACTGTATCTAATACCAACTTAAATACATTTTTATTCTGCAGATAAAAAAGCCATCAAAATTGCATTATAAATGAACTCAAAAGACAAAAAGGTCTGAAAATTCCCAGATATATCCAAAAGCATGTGATATGACACAATCCAAAGGGCTTTTGTGTTTGACAACTGAATCTAAATAAATTAAATGAATTAAGCTGTCATAAAAATGCTGTTGTTGTTAAGAATTAAAAAAAAATATTGGGTTAATGAGTTGAAGTCCCCAGGGGATTGTGTTAAACACAAAGAGAGGAACATCACAAATCCAAATATGACAGACAAGTTTTCAACTCTTGATGAAATCTTCTATGTTTAAGTAATACTGGAGGCCTTACCCTCAGCTTATGTCAGATTTGCTCTGAAAACAAATTGAGCTACATTCTCCAAACCAGAAGCAACTCATCTTATTTTTTAAGTTAATTGTAGATTTTTAGAATTGGAAAGGACCAGAAAAGCTATTTCGTCTAACCTCCTCATTTTACTGTAATTCAGAATGTTTCAAGGATCACAGTGGTCCTTCCACATGGCACATTACCACAGTGCTTGAGAAAAGATGCTGGAGCAGATTATCTGCCTTCTCTCTCCTGCCACCACCAGTGATGATTATTTAAACCAGGAATTCTTTTCTGACTTGGATTTTCATGTAAACATGAGAAGAATACCAGGGCTTTTTATTACAGACCTCACTACTGAGATGAACATTATCAGCTCCTGAAACTGTCATTAAGACCCAGACCTGATGGATGTTGCAGCCATCTGTAGTTTGAATCTACATCAAGGCGGCATCTACTTGCACCTGCTCCAGAAGGATTGCAAATATTACAAGCTTAAAATTTCTCAGGAGGCAAGGGAATTTTTTTGGAATCTGATAGTGTCCTTTCCTTCACACATCATTCACTCTTAAATCTCCCACTTTATTCCCATTTCCTTGGACAC
Organism: Iguana delicatissima; assembly: GCA_948472985.1. Classification (NCBI taxonomy): domain Eukaryota; kingdom Metazoa; phylum Chordata; class Lepidosauria; order Squamata; family Iguanidae; genus Iguana; species Iguana delicatissima. The sequence continues at coordinate 304,761 of CAOKZL010000161.1, read as the reverse complement.
ACCAGTCTCCTTCCCCTTTTTCTCTCAGAACCGTGCTCGATTATCACTACAACTTTTGTATGCCACTGTTGGGTCTGCTGAACCTCTTGGTAACTTTTCATACCACTAACAGTGGAAAGAGACTTGAAAGCACTGTTCAAATATCTCCATTAGATTCTGGAAAAGACACCACACCTGATGGTGCTATGGAATTCATGTTCATCCTTTGGCCGCTAATCTATTTTGTACCCCATACTAGGGTATAACATATAAAAGGAACTGCTGGGACAGTCTGTCTGAAGATAGCAGTATGTTGGTAATGCTCAGGTCTATTTCTCCCTTCCACCTAAGTGCAAGGAAGCTATTTTGGTTTTAAACCACCCACTGAAGTCAATAATAGAATGGATAAAGACAAACTAACCAGCTTAATTCAGGTAAAAATATCCTTATCCAACTACAAAAACCACTGTGTAAGACTGGTATGATTTCGCCCAGAATGTTGCTTTTATCCCATCTGGTGTTAGACCATTATATGAATGGTTCACAAAACGTGGAAACATTGACTATTGATAAAAATACTGTATATGCCAACGTATTAGATACGTCAGCATATAAGATGCACTTCACCTTTCAAGGGGTATTTTTCAGGAAAGATTTTTTTAGTTCCCTGGTGAGGCAAATTGCACAGGAAAGGAGGGGAATGAAGAGTTGGTAGTTACATGAACGGTCATTCTGGGATGACAGGAGGAGCAATCCACAACACATAGGTTGTATCCCTCGTGCGCCAGCCGATGCAGGAGCCGTCCACGTGTCATTTGAAACAACCGTTAACTGCTCCTTGTCCCCCTGTCTAGTTCTGTTTCCTAGCGCATCCAGACGATTGTTTATTCTCTTCTTCTTTGTCTGACTTTTTTTTTATGTTTTCTTCCTCATTTCCTCTACCCAGACCTTTACTCTAAAAGCTAGGCCTAAGGGTGGGCGTGATTGCTCCTCCTGTCATCCCAGAATGACCATTCATGTAAGTACCAACTCTTCATTCTCAGGCTGACAGGAGGAGCAATCCACAAGACATGGGACCTTCCCAAGATGTTCTTTGGATGGGTACATACTTACATCACAGCCTGCAGCACATGTCGACCAAAAGCCGCTTGTGCTGACTTATACTTGTCCAACTTGTAGCGTTTAATGAAAGTGGAAGACTCTTTTCAGCCTGCTGCACCACACACATCCTCTAGCGAACAGTATGATGCATATGCCACAGACGTTGCCATTGTTCTGGTGGAATGCGGCCACACATTTTCTGGTCGAGGCTTTTTAGTATAGTCATAACAAAGGTAAATACATGTCTTAGTCCACCCAGCAATAATTGATTTGCTGGCTCTCTGCCCTAAAGTCTTCGGCGGAAAAGACAGTAGCAAGGTGTCTGATCGCCTGAAAACTTTTGTCCTTTTAATGTAAGCCTTTACTACTCTCCTAACATCTAACGTGTACCATTTCTTTTCCAGAGCGTGCACTGGCTTTGGGCAGAAAGTTGGCAAATGTATCTCCTCTGGATGAGATGTTGATGACACACACTTTGGCAGGAAGGAGGGGTCGAAACCCAGAGTCAACTTTTCCTGCTCAAATCTACACAAATTCTCATTTACAGACAGTGCTGCCAACTCTGACACCCTTCTTGCTGATGTCACTGCTCGCAGGAATGCAGTTTTGAAAGTCAGGAACCTCAATGAAGAGTCCCATAGCGGTTCAAATGGTGCCAATGTTAAGGCATTGAGCACAAGATTAAGGTCCCAACTAGGAAACCTATGCACCACTGGAAAAGAGGACAGCGTTGCACCTCTTAGAAATCTCTTTATATGAGAATGTTTTGAGAAAGACTCCCCATCTGTTGTTAGGAAAGCCAACAATGCCACCACTTGCCTCTTCAAAGTGTTTGGATGCAGACCTTTCTTCAAGCCTTCCTGGAGAAAATGCAAAATATGGGAGATCTGCACACCGTCTTCTGCAACCTTCCCAACCTTGCACAACTTCTGAAAGGCCCTCCAAGTTCTATCATATATCCTCTGAGTGGCCTCCCTTCTTGATCACAACATGGTGTGCACTACACTGTCGGCATACCCTTGACGCATCAGAAACCTCCGTTCAATTTCTACGCTGCCAGACTCAATCACCTGGGGTCCAGATGGCACACTGGCCCCTGGGTGAGTAAATCCTCCCTCCATGGTACCCTCCACGGAGGTGCCAGAGCCAGTTGCAGCAACATCGGAAACCATGGCCTTCTTGGCCAGTACGGTGCAATGAGAACCACTGTTGCCTTTTTTAAGCGGATCTTTGACAGAACCTTCTGCAAGATCCGTACTGGCGGGAATGCATAGTACAGGCCTGGCAGCCACTTCACTGACAGAATATCGCGTGCCTCTGCACCTCTGCTTCCATCTATTGATAAATATCTTTCTAATTTGGCGCTCCCAGCAGAAACGAACAAGTCCACTAGTTGCTAACCAAAAACAGTGGTTAACGTGTTGAACACCTCCACATAGAGAGACCATTCTCCAGGGTGCAGCCAATTCCTGCTCAAGTCATCTGCCTGCACATTTGTCTCTCCTTTCATGTTTACCGCCGTGAGCAAGCTCAGATTTCTCTCTGCCCATTGAAACAACCTGGTTGACTCTGCCACCAAAGGTATCGAATGTAAACCGCCCTGTTTGCAAATGTAAGCTTTGGCTGTCATATTGTCTGTGAAGACCTTCACATGGCGAAGCTTCACCAGCTGACGAAACTGCTGCAGTGCCAGGAGAATGGCTTTCAACTCTAGATAGTTTATGTTGCGCCACTTGTTTAAGTATGTCCAAATGCCTTGCACCGAATGTCCTTCACAGTGCACACCCCAGCCGCTAAGACTGGCATCCGTTGTTACATGGACCATGTTGGAAATATGAATGGGGATCCCTACAGCCACCTTCCTCTCCTTCAGCCATCAGGAAAGTTCTTCCCGAACCTGTTTTGTCAGAAGCACCTGGTAATGCCTCTTTACCGATATCGCAAACTGATGTGGCATTAGTAGCCTTTGCAGCAATTTCACATGACAACTTCCCCACTGCACAAGCTGTGTTGAAGACACCAATATTCCTAGCAGCCTTGCCAGCTGCATCAGATCCGCTGACTTGCATCTCAGCACCTCCGCAGTTTCCTGCCTCAACTTGACTAACCTGTCTTGGGAAAGATACAGTCTCCCCTTTGAGGTGTCTATCCGAGCTCCCAAGTGTGTAAGCATTCTGACCGGCTTTAAAGAACTCTTCTCGAGGTTGAGAAGGAAACCATAATCCATCAATGTCTGAATGGTTAACTGCACATCCTTCCTCAACCTGATCTCTGAGACCGCTTTTAAGAGTATGTCGTCTAAATACGGGTAAAGCTGAACCCCCTGAACTCTGAGAAAAGCTATCAGTGGAATCAGTACCTTCGTGAACACCCGAGGCACCAACGCCAAACCGAATGGCAGCGCTTTGAATTGGAAGTGACTGTCCTGGTAATTGAATCTCAGGTATCTTTTGTCCTCTTTGCTCATGGGAATATGTAAATAAGCCTCCTTGAGATCTATGGAAGCCATATAATCCCCCAAAGACAAATTCTCTTTGATTATCCGCAGCGTCTCCATTTGGAACTTCCTGTACTCCACGAAGGTATTTAGGTACCTTAAATTCAATACCGGTCTGTATTTGCCATTTGGTTTGGAGACTACAAAAAATGTCGAGTAAAGCCCCAGAAATTCCTGATCCTTTGGTACTCTTCCAATTGCCTCTATTCCCAGTAGGTGAAAAATCTCTTGTAGAACTATATGCTGCTTTATCTTGTCCTTTGATACCGAGGATCGAAGAAATCTGTCTTTTGGTCTCGTATGGAAACGTATTTTGTAACCCTGGGTCACTACCTGTAGAACCCAATGATCTGATGTTATCTGAGACCATCTGTGACCGAAAGAGAGAAGTCTTCCTCCAACTGCCTGGTGCTGATAGTCAGTATTGAGGCTTACCTCGCTTGGAATTATTTCCAAGCCTGCCCTGTCCTTGTCTTGAATATTGAAATTGTCTGCTATACTGATTTCTTTGCCCGTTCCATTGGAATCTACCAGATCGGTACTCAGATCCCGTCGGAGAATCTGTACGATCTGCCTCCACGAAAGGAGTGGTTTGAACCTCTGAAAGGTCTTTTATCAACCTTCTTCTTCTGCAAGGTGGGCATTACCTGTTTCTTTTCCTTAGTCTCAACCAAGACCTTCTCCAATGCTTTAGCCCTAAACAGGAACTCCCCATGAAAAGGGACAAAGGCCAGATTATTGCGAGGCTTTTGGCCCGTCTCCCAGTGCCGTAACCACAACGAACATCTCGCAATTGTTAACAAATTTATATTTCTTGCTGCAAACGCGGCAGCATCATGAACAGCATCTGCTACATATTTTAGTGCTCTCTGTACTCTCACCACAGCTTTTAATAACTCTTGCACACTCAAACCCTGATTATCCAGAATATCCTGGGTCCAGAGCACTCCAGTTCTTGCAAACATAGAGGCGGCCACCGAAGGCTTTATAGCTAAGGATGATGCCTCATTTGCCTTTTTCAGGGAAGTCTCCGCTCTCCTCTCATCCACCTCCTTTAATTGCGTGTCGTCCTCTCTTGGGACAATGGCCCCTGAAACCAATCCTGCAATCGGGACGTTCTCTGGGGGCACCTTGAGAAAATCAACCTCAGATTTTACAAAAGAGTATAACTTCTGAGAATAAGTAAGTAATCTCTTAGTCGACCACTGTGCCGACCACTCACTGAGTATTACATCCCTGAAAAACTCTGGCATTGGTAGCTCTAAGCCCTTTGCCTCCCTCTTTTTAATTACAGAAGCTAGTTGATTTTCTTTATTGCTGCTCTCACTATTTATCTCCTTGTCAAATTCCAAACCCAATGTCCATAGCACTCTCTTTAGAGTGCTGCAGAACACCTGGACCTCAAACAACCTATCCGAATCCCCCTGCTCATCGTTCTCCTCATCAAAGCAGATGAATTCTTTGTCGCCCAAGCCTAAAGAAGCAGTATGTGAGTCCCAGTGGGGTCCAGGAACTGTTCCTCAGCAGCGTCCCAGTAATGAAGTTTTGGGAGACATGCAGCAAATGATTAATGAGGACTCACATACTGCCCTTCTCCCTGGGCTCAGCAGGCACCGCCCGCATCCATTCTGATAAAAACTGTTTAATCTCCGGTGGTAGGCCCTGGTCGTGGGCCGCAACCCCTGGCTCAGCCATGCGGTCCAGAATGGCGGACCCCTGCTCTCTCTCTGGTGCCACTATGGCGTTTTTGATTGGGTGAGCTGAAATGGCCACATGAGCTGAAGCTCCTCCCCACACGCTTGCCTCAGAGGTCTCTGAGGCCCTGTAAGAGCTACGTTGCGTCAATGTAGAAGGGCCAGAATCAAAATGGCGGCCCGAACCATCAACGGTAAGTCTGACCCCTTTGGGAGTTTCTTTTTGCCACCTGATTTGTCAGTTTTCTTCACTTTCTTTAATTTATCTGCTTTGTCCTTCACCTTCGCTTTTTTGGGCTCCACCGCTTCAGGCACCAACTTTAGTTCCTCAATTTCACTCTCAATGGAACTTAGGAATACTTTCCTTAAATCCACAGAGTGCTCACCATCAGGCATTTTTTGTGGCTTGACTTTGCCAGCCCCGCTAGTCTCCTCGTCTGTGACCCGCAAAGTTGTGGTTTTCTGGACGGTATGCTGTTTTCCCTTTGAGGCCACCTTGTCCGTGACCCATTGAAAAGTGGTTTTCTGGACTGGTTGTTTCCTTTCCTTGTCCGAGTCCTGTGCTACTGCTGCAGTTCGGATCAAGGCGGAAGCCTGCGACTCAATATTAGCCTTCTCTGACATTTTCCCAATAGAACAAATAATTTTTTAGCCAAATAACCGGAGAGGGACAGAAACACTACCAGCTGGTTCACAGGAGAAAAAGGAACTGGACAGAAGGGGACAAGGAGCAGTTAACGGTTGTTTCAAATGGCATGTGAACAGCTCCTGCATCGGCTGGCATGCGAGGGATACAACCCATGTGTTGTGGATTGCTCCTCCTGTCAGCCCGAGAATGAAAGCAGTGCTGCACTAAGCTTCCCTCACTTCTTCCCTTCCTGTTTTGCTGAGGCAGGGGGAATGCCCAGCAAAGTCAAAATGCACAGGAGAGTACAGGAAGGTAAGGAGTGCTACACCAGGCTTCCTCTACCCACTCTCTTCCCGTTTTGCCTGGGCAGAGAGAACTCCTTTTGCTCCCCCTCCCTTTTCTATGTATTTAGTGTTACCGTATTTGCTGGTGTATAGGACACACCCCATTTTCAGAGGATTTTTTTAGGGAAAAAAGTGTGTCTTATACGCCAGCAAATACAATATGATATAAAGTATGTTGTCCAGAAATGAACTCTTGATACTTACTTCTGAATGTACTCTCTGAACATGTGACTGAAGATTGCCTTTCTGAGAAAAGGCTGCAGGACAAAAGGCACAGGCATGGGGTTTTTCACCCGTGTGTTTAATCATATGGGTTTGTAAAGCTCCCTTCTGATTAAATGCTTTTCCACATTCACTACATTTAAATGGCCTTTCACCTAAAAAAATTAAATACGAGAGAAAAGGTTCATGTTATAAGCAATCAACACTAAAATATTTAACACTTTTCATTTTTCTTTACAAAGTCTACACAGACATGAGAACGGACCCAAAAAAGCTCACTATTTATTTATTATTATTATTCTTAGTAGTATACCATCATCATCATTATATATGGCACTTTACAAGAAAGAGAACAACAGAACAGTTCCCTGACCTCAGGCTTACAATCTAATCAAGACATGACACAAAAGGAAAAGGGAATGCCACAAAAGGAAAGGGTTCCAGCAAATACGGCCTCTTCTATTCTCCCTCCGGGGTCAGGGCAGTGGCAGCTGGGATGTAGGGAGGGCCTTTCATCTCCTTACAGATCTAGGCACTATGGAGATGTGCCCGCCTCCGCAGCCAGGACAGTGATAGTTGGGAAAGAGGGAACCGCTCTTTACTACACAGGCATGAAAATAAATGCCAGCACAGATGTACTGATTTACAATGCACAGAGGCTGCTATGCACACAAAGAGTCCTAGATAGTGTCCTCTTCCCCAGACACAGCAATAGCAGGTTCCAGGCACAAAGATGGCAAGAAACAAACTGCACCATTGTGCAACAGCCTGGAAATGACAACGGGGTCCTCCACAGCTCGCTCCATTAAACTTGGCTGGCTAGTCCAGGCACACAATTTACTTTTAATTGGACCAGACTAAAACCTGGTAGACAGGAAGAACAACATGAACAATTTCTCACAATCTTGGTAAATGAAGGAATTATATTCTCATTAAAGAACTAAACAAGTACCATGCAGATTACAGTAGAAATCCACTCGCAGCAGAAGGATCTAAGGAATAACAAAGACTTAACGAGAAACTATCTTCCATTCATTCTGTGTAATAGTAAAGGGTGTTCACTGGGGATGAAAGCAAAGTTCTCCAGAATTATAGTCAGTAAATGAACTCTCATTCTAAGGAGACCCACTTACCCTATAGAATGTGCAGTAGGTTTCCCAATGACACCCTTTCTAAGCAAGCCTTATGCAAACTGACAGAGAGGCCAGCTTCTGCATAAAGCTGGAAAAAGGTAGAGAATTTGAATTAACCAAAGTATTTCTTGTTTTGGGTAGATCGCCTGGGTATTTTCTTAGCCAATGCAGCATCTGTTGGGATAGCTCACTCATCCTTAGTGCTGATCAAAACATCTCTAACTGCTCAAGATATAAACAAGAAGCCTTGGAAAATCAAGCATATCTTTTTTGGAGGGGGGATGTAAAATTGGAAGGTGTTCAAGTTTTGCATTTCACATATATAATTTATAAAGGTGGATTCTGTGATATATCCCAGAATGAATTGTACATTTAAATATATTTTGTGTTCCATTAAAATTAAGCAATTCACCTATAGACAGGACCTGTCACAGTTAAACTGCTCACTTTATAAAGGTATACAATGGACTAAAATGCAACAAATCTTGATTACCAATAGCAAACTAGACAGAAATATAGTATTTCAAATTTGTTTACAACCGAGCTTGTACACATACACAAAATGTTTGTACTTCACAGATGTTATTGTACGAGTCTATATCCTAATATGTGTCACAGGCCAGCAAACATGACACATACTGGAATCTTCAAATCAAAAGTATTAATTTTTTTTGTATGACATCATAATATCATATTGCAACCTGAAATCTAAGTATAAAAGGCCAGCAAAACTCAAGTGTCAGCAGCAAAGTGAATTCATTTGAATTCATTCATCTTTTTTTAAAAAAATTATTGATTATGAAGAAAAAAACAGAACAAAAAAGAAAAATACCATGTGATACACGTAACAGTAGAAAAAGGAAATTTCAACAAAACAAGCTTACATTGTTACTTCTCTCCAATTCCATTACGATCATTTTCTTATTCAATCTATATCATACTGCTGACATACTTTTATTATCTAGATCTAGATCTCACTCTCATTATACTCATTATTATTATAATAATTCTTAACTCTACGCTTTCCCATTACATTTAATCTAATACTATTACTTAATATGATCTCATTACTAAACATATCAAACTATTCCTAAAAGTAAGTCCACCCCTGAGAGCCAATTATGTTTCAGCTCAACCCACCTTCCAGAATGGTAATTCGTCTTGTGGAGGTATGACACCTTCCTCTTTTATTAAAACCTTTTCCACACATATCTTCCATATTGCTTCGAATCATTCCCCTTCATTATCCATTTTTTGGTCTTAATTCGACATGTTAACTTATCATTAATCACAATTTTCTACACTTCTTTATACCAATCCTCTATTTGAAAATCTCCACGAATTTTCCATTTTCTTGATATAATTAACCTTGCTGCAGTTAATAAGCTTGTAATTAAATCCTCCATTGCCTGGGTACAATTATCCTTATCAAATATACATAATAATGCTATACCTGGACATATTTGTAAATCAGTTTCAGTTATCTCTGTTATCTCTTTAAACACCTTTTGCCAAAATTTCTGTACACCTTCACAATTCTACCACATATGAATACATGTACCAATCTCTTGACAACCCCTCCAACACGACCTTGAATAATTCTTATCTATATAATTTAATCTTACTGGTGTTAGGTACCACCTTCAAACCAATTTATAATATTTCTCTTTTACCCTTACAGACAAGTTTTTTAAATGACGCTGAATTCATTCACCTTACCTGTGTGTATTCGAACGTGTCGTGTCAACTGACTTGGTTTCTGAAAAGTCTTTCCGCAGTGTGGACATGAATATGTAAAACCACTTCTGTCAATATTTCTGTTGTATGATCTGGTATTTGATACCCTGTGGATAATAATAATAATAATAATAATAATAAAATTTATTTCTAACCCGCTTCTCCACATGGATCAAGGCGGTGAACAACATGAAATACATTATACATTAAAAGACATTAAAAACATACCCAATTCTCCCCACCCACCAACCCACCTAAACCAACCCCTTAAAACACACAGCAATTAACAGTCTATCAATTATTATTAGCAAAGCAGCAAGACAATTGATGGGAGGCAATGGAAATGCTAGTCTTGGAAGGCCTGTCAGAAGAGAGCAGTCTTGACTGCTTTTTTAAAGCAGTCAAGACTGGTAATATGCCAGGTCTCCTCCGGCAGGCCATTCCATAACTTGGGAAGGATAGAAGAAAAGGTCCTCTGGGTAACTGCAGCCAACCTAGTTCTGACTGGCTGCAGTAAATTCCTCCCAGAGGATCTTAATGTGTGGGGTGGATTATATGGGAGAAGGCGATCCCACAAGTAGGCTGGCCCCAAGCCATGAAGGGCTTTAAAGGTAATAACCAACACCTTGTACTGTGCCCAGAAACTAATAGGCATATATATTAAGCAATGAAATGTTACTGCAAATTTTGGTCTTCAGTCATCACCTCATATATTGCATCATCCCAACTAAGTTTTGGAAAACTACAGATGGTAGGCACCATCTTACAAAAAAACATTCTCCCTGCTCTCATGCCCAGAGGATTACAGCGATACTTGTCACAGAAGTGCTTTAGCAAAAAATGAAAACATATGCAAACTGAATCAAGAGATTCAGGAATTAAGGAATTAAAATTAAAGAATTAATTAAGGAATTAGAATTCATATGATCAATCAATATAAAGTCTTTAATAAAGTTGCAGCCTGTGCTGAAATGCATGAGTTTTGCTCCTGTCATGGACAGAACTGAGTAAGAAATGCTAATACAGAAAAACATCATGGAAATGTAAGACTGTTTCTGAGCCAATTTTCATACACACAGAATAATATATATGTATAATGGGTATGCGTGTGCGTGCGTGCATATAAATGTATGTATGAATGTTGAAGGCGGGGTAGATTATACAAAACCACTGAGCAGGTGGACTCAGCATAGATATTATCTGTTCCAGTGTTATTATCTGTCTGCTGTAGAAAAGGGAAAGAAAAACTTGTGCTGCACCTCTGCCATACAAACTGGTGTGCTGTCTCAGCCAATGCATGAACTGTTCTGAAGGCTGTACATAAGATATCGAAACTGCAATTGACTTTTGTTAGAAACTCTAAGCTTCTTCATTTCACAGTTAAACTGACTATAGTAGAAACCCAAACCAGCCACTTAAAAAACAAACTACCTGACAGACAGTTCAAGCAACAGTACAGAAAGTCACATGAATAAAGAAAGAAAAGTTTTCATAACACCATGCCAATTTTAATCTTTAATTATTATAGCTTCCCAGGAACTCTGTCAAGACAGAAAGACTATGTTGCATCATAACAACTAATTTAAGCCTGAAATCTGGTTTTGTTCATGCAAGTTCAAAATTATCCCAAAATGTTTCTGAGAATCACAAGCGCATTTCTGAGCCATTACCTCACCTGTGTACATATTTAAACATGCAGCAATTCTTACCTTATTTTGTAATGTGTTTTCATATGTTCCTTTAGCTGTGAAGAAGTTTCAACCTCTTTCTTACAGGTTTTACAGATATGGGTTTTACTTCCAGATAACTCTTGACGATGTTCTTCCATATGCAGTGCCAACTGGCTTTGTAAAGTAAATTCATCTCCACACTCTGGACATATAAGATTCTGTGAAGAGAGCAGTAAGTTGTCTGATTCGTTTCTGAAACTGCATAGAGAAATGTTATTTGATGTTTTTGTGAGTAAATGTATGTGTGCACACATTTTTAAATACAGCAAGGAATACAAATATAGAAGCTTGACTTACGGGCACATCTTAAACCCTTCTGAAACTAACATAGGTATCTAACTAGTAATCTATATTGAATACGGGGCATTAGGTATTTCATAATCTGATGTTACATAGTTAAGATGGCTATTACCAATACCAAATTAAGGCTTCATTTGTTCTCTACAGACTGAATTACTAAGTCTGCAATACCGTACGCACTCACCAAGGAGAAAGCCCCATTGAACTCAATATTACAAACTTCAAACGTGCATAATACACATTCAAATGAGTATAAACACTTAAGTACTATTGCTTATTACAATGGAAAGAAAATGACAAATGAAGTGTGTCTTTACTAGAGACAGGCTTTTGTTTTCCTGACTGCGAAACTTTTATTTTATTTTCATGTAAAAAACCTTTTCACAGAACTGAAGCAACCTGAAAACACTGGAAACAACAGTCTCTTCAAACTTACATATCCTATGAGTGCTTCAAAACTGAATACAATTACCTCTTCTTTTTCATGAAGCATAATATGAGCTTTAAGACTTGCCACTCTGGAAAATTTTTTGTTGCATACAGAACAAGTAGGATCTTCTCCATTGTGGGTACATTTATGCAGTGTGAGGTTGAACTCAACGTTAAATGACATTGGACACTGGTCACATCGATGAGGCTAAAACAAAACAAGTGATAGATTTAATATTCTTAGTGACAAGGCAATTTATCTACTGCGTTCATACAGCCCCTTTCTGCCAAGGCACTGTGCCATGCATCTTTGGAATTGGAACTGAGATTGACATATTTTGCCTTTAAGACAGAAAAGCAAACCTGGACATTCATTTGGAAAATCACTATCCTCTTCCAGTGATTCCAGATTTTTAATTTACAATACAAATGTTAAAACAAAAGATATACACTAAGTTTGTAATATCATGATACTGTTCCATGAACAATGGAGAATTTTTGTTAGTCTTCTGAACAACATTTGAGCTTCTATAGTAATATTCCATAATCTCATAAATTACAGTAGAGTCTCGATTATCCGTCCTTCAGTCATCCGACATTCCGGATTATCCAACGTCGCAGCTGCTTGGGGGCGTGGCTGTAGGCATTTCCACGCCCCCAGACACGCCCAGACACGCCCCAGACACGCCCCCAAACATGGCGGCCACTACGGGCCTCCGGATTATCCGACATTTTCAGCTATCCGACTATCAGCCCGCCCGTTTATGTCGGATAATCGAGACTCTACTGTAGTTTATATATTCAGTGGACCAAGCAAAGCATAATCAATTAATGCTTAGCTTGAAACAGTGAAACAGCTGTACAAAACAAGATTTATCTGCTACCTTTCTGGATACATATGATGCCAAGGAAAAAAGAAAATTCTGTGTATTACAGCCTCCAAAAATATAATTTGCAGGGAAATCCTGGAATTTGATTCATGAGGAAATGAAACGGAGATTTCGTGCAAAACCTATACCTCAACCATTCTGTCATAAAACCATCAGTTACTGAGATACATACCTTGTCATTTTGCTCATGATCCCTCATGTGGCGCTGAAACTGTGTATCTTCTAAAGATGACAGAAAATTTTCCACTTACGGAAGTTTGTTGATTGCTGGATATAGCTTTTGTTCTCTCTTTTGTTCTCTCTATTCGGTGTTAGAACACCATCTACAAATTAAGCATGGGAGTTTTTTGAATGAAATGTATCTGCTCAAAATGATATACGTTCATTTCAAAGTATCAAGATGATACATGTCCCTATTTTTATACTGTATCCATTAAAATAATACAAATAACACACACACACAGATACACATGCTTTCACAGAGATGCAGACTTCCCAGAAATTCTGACATGGGGGGGGGGACTTTTTTCCACCACCAAAACAGAAATTTGTGGTAAAATTGAACTATATACAATGGTAATATATACAGTTCTTACTTTCATACCCAACAATGCTTGATTTGTAAATTTATTAGTATATAAGAATTTGTTATTTGGAATATTGAAAAGTGGAAAGTATTAATTTTATACAAACTAATTATGAGTACACCCTGTATTAGGATTTCTCAACAAAGGTTCCCTGGAACTTACGTTTCATGAGAGGCTAGTAGGGATTCCAGGAGAGACTGTGATTTTTTTTTCAAGCTAGAAATATAATAAGTTTTTTTTTTTTTTTGCAGGAGCTCCCTGAGATCTGAAAATTATTTCAAAGGTTCCTCCAGGGTAAAATGTTGAGAAGGCTGCTCTATACCAGGGAGACAGCTGCAAATTGCTGCTTCCTATACCACCTACATACATATGGCTGGCACCCTGCTCTTTTTTGAGATCCACATTTATGATTGTCAGCCAGGCAGCACCCTAACCAAAGTATTTCCAAGGCACTGCAGATCGGATCACTGAGAAATCAGGACTGTAGGGTTCTGTCATGGAGTGGGCTGTGGAGAACAACTGCAGTAGGACTCTGGGGTTTCTCCAGCTGCCTGCCTCAAAACATCTCATAACCAGCAGAGTGCTGCAGTTATCATTTCCCTGCACTACAATAAGTAGCAACTTGGAAATCCGTCAGTTGGGGTACTGCCTGGCTTAGGAGGTAGGAGGAGCATTGGCAGAAGTAGATATTAACAACAGAGCTCTGTCAACACAGCTGCGTTTGCCAATGCAGTATCTTGCCCATATGTTTCAGTTTGTGCTGTCGGCAATCATTTTAAGCAATGAATGACCCCCATATGCTTCTGTCATGAGAAGGCAGCATCCCCAGGTGCAGAATTACCAAGTGTTTTACATGTCTAAGTGTGTACATGAATTAGTATTGTTTAATTCTGATGTCTTACATACATCTTCTTACTATGTAGTTCCCTGTAATCTGAATGAGTACATTTTTGTCTTAAACAGATACCATTCATTCCAAGAAGAAAAAATGTAATTGGAGGGTTTTTTTTAACCATGCATGTTCCCAAACATTTCTAGCTTTGCTCCCAGAAAACAGAAAATCTATCCCAAAGAAAAAGCAGAAGAAAAATTCCAACCCTGTTTTGAGGAAGGGATCTTCCACATCCCTGTTTATATTATGTAATGCATTCTCAACAGTATATTAAGTACAATGATACAAAAATGTGAAGACTTAGTGAGGTGCAGAACTCAAATTCACAGGAACATTAGAATTAATGAGTGAAATACTATTGAAGACGTTTTATTTATACAAATCAAGTATTTTCACTTTTGTTTAAACGCAGATATATTGCAGTCATGTCAGATAATTTCTCTCCAAGTAATACTCAGTTTACTGCAAAATGTGTGGTTTTTGACTTTCATTTTTCCAGATCCTCAGATGATTTACTGTGCAAAAATTTGTAATTCTCTATATTCAGTGTTGAATAGGCAAAATCTTACATTAGTCCTACCTGGAGTAAAAGCATTGAAATGAATTGAAATGAAATGTGACATTAATAAGGGATTCAAGTCCAGGATTCAAACTGCGTGGCTCTCCAGATGTTGTTGGACTATATTTCCAGCAGCCCAGTTAGCATACTCAATAATAACGAATGCTGGAACGTGCAGCCCAAGAGCATCCAGAGGGCAACATGTTTATTCTTATTTCAACCATAAATAGCAGACATAAATAAAAGTGTGCTTGAGAAATGATGGTAGATGCAATCCAACATCATCTGGAAAGACACACATTTACCACATACCAAGCTACTGATGTTGATAGTGATGGAATTTTGAACACAAAGTTTTGCCACTGTGGGATATCTGAAACCTTCTTAGCTGACCCAAAAGTTGCTGGTGGTGCTTTCAAGTCATTTCTGACTTATGGCAACCCTAAGGCAACCCTATCATGGGGCAAGAGGGGGTTTATTTTGTCTTCCTCTGAGGCTGAGAGAATGTGACTTGCCCAAAGTCACCCAGTGGGTCTCCATGGCTGAGCAAGGATTCAGACTCTGGTCTCCAGAGTCATAGTTCAATGCTCAAACTACTACACCCCAATGTGAAGAACAGCAAAGTTGCTAGCTATCAGTTAAAACAAAATAGAATGGGGAAACCAAATAACAGACTGTGGGCTCCAGGTATTGTTCAATTCCAATTCACCTCACCATTGATTTTATTGGTCAGTTGACAGGAGTTGCAATTCAAGCTGTGGAAGGGCCCCAAAACACCCATCCCTGGAAGAGCAGTTGCAGTTCTGTCATAGCACTCCTACAGCTTTTCCCAACAAAGGATGCTTATGAGGAAGAAATGTCTTACTCTACACTTCGTACTATACAGTAGTTTGATTAAATCTCAAAAATGCACATTGTAGTCACCAAAAAGAAAAGAAACAGAAGCAAGTTCTTCTCATTCCCTGTTAAACCCAAAGCAACAAACTCATTTTTATTGGGGAATAGTTTGCTGAGATTTTAGGCAGGGAATAGTAATTATAATAGTAAATAGTAACAGACTGAGAAACACACACATACACAGATAGGAAATCAGAAGACGCCAATCCACAGGTCCTGATTGGAGTTAAAAAATACACTTGTCTTTCTTTAAACAGACTGCCATGTTCCCACCTGCTTCAGTACGACCCCTAGGTGAGGGAATATATACCAACAGTCACAACTGTTATAATACAGAGCTGTAAAAAATAAGAATTCACACAGTGGCCATATGTAAACTCCTTGCTCAGCATTCCCAGTTCATACCTGAGGAGCTTCACACCAGTGAAAGTGGGATTTTTAATTAAGTATGCTTGGCATGCACATGTCCACTAAAAATAAAAAGACCAAAATATACACATGCAACCAGTAGAACTGTTCAGATTTTTGTTTGTGTTGTGTTTGTGTTTCACACCTCAAGCTAGAACCAATGGAAATACGTAAAAAAATGTAGGTATTGGAAATCTGGACTTCTAGAAGCCATTGGACCACGGCTTCTATTATCCATCCTGACTGGTTATACTGACTAGGACTGATGGAAGCTGCAGTCAAACAATTTCTAGAGTGGTATGGTGGTAGGGCCAGAGGAGGCAGCTTTCTGCTGACCTAACAGCAACTGTCCAGTTTTAATTTCTTGCCTTTGGTCTCTCATGCAGGAGACAGAAGATCAGGCGAACTAGTGCTAAGCATGGGGCTGAAAAGTGAGCTCCCGCAAGAAGAGCTGTGCGGTGCTATGGGGCGGACACAGCTACTTTTTATGAGGAGGAGCACTTTCCTCCCATTTAGGAGACCACGAACAGAGGCCGCTAATGGAAATGAACAGAGATACCAGAAAATTACTCGAAGGCAGCGGATGTCGAGACGCCGGGACAATTCGGGGAGTTTACAAACAGGGCTCAATGGTTTGTTTACTCTCCGGGGCAGGTATTTCAGCGGGATAAAGCCAGGCCCGTCTCCTATCCGGCTGGGGCCGGAAACCAGCTGGGGAGTCGGTGGTCTCAGCTACCGGGCGCGGCGCCCACCCTCGAGAGCTTTTCAGCGGTTCCAGGAGGTTCGCTGTTCACTCTGTCAGCAAGCGGGGCCGTATCCAGGCTGGAGCCAGGCCACTGGCCCCGCGGCTCGGCCCCGGCAGGTGCTGGGCAGGAGGCAGCGTTACCCCTCGGTTGCTAACTAGGGAGAGGAGGCCTGTTTCGGTGTTTCTATCCTCGCGTGGAAGGGGGAAGATAAAGCGCCTCGTCCGGCTACAGCCGGGCCCCCCCGCCGCCCGCCGCCCTTGCAGGAAGTCGCGATGGGTGAGGCGCTCGGTTCCCTCCCTTCCCGTTCCCCGTGTCGGGTTGTTTTTGTTTTTTTTAAGCCAAGGGAGTTTTTAAAAACACAACCGCCGCCTTCCTCGGCTCCCCTCGCGCGCAACCGACAAACCCTCCCACCCCCCACGAAAAATTCAGTCAAATAAATTTCTACCTACCGCCGGAAGCGCGGTTGGCGGCGGAGGAAGGAAGAGGGGACGGACAGTACCTACCGCCGGAAGCGCGCCTGGGAGGGTGGAAGACGGGAACGGACTCAGGGAGGGGGAGGAGCCGGACGGAGGGGAGTCACGTGACAGGGCGTCTGGCGGAAAGGCTGGGCGAGCCTCTCCTGTCGCTCCGCCCCCTCCCGCCGGCTGAGGGCGGGGCAAAGGAGGGAAAGAGAGTCAGTCATAGAGGGGAGAGGGAGGGACATGAAAGAATGGGTTCTTTTTGACGCAAGGTTAGAGAGTGGAGCGTAATAGGATGTTAATGCAACGTTGGATGCGGTGCGCCCTTAAGTTGCCTGTCGGCTTAAGACGACACCCCCCCATGCAGTTCGTAGGGATTTCTTAGGCAAGGAACACTCAGAGGTCGTTTTGTCTGTTCCTTCCTCTGAAATGTAGCCTACAGAACTTAGTTTTCGTTGCCGGTCTCCCATCCAAGTACTGGCCAGAGCTTAGCTTCGATGATCAAACGGGAATTAGCGGTACACAGATGGTAGAATTAGAGGGCAGGACGGGACCTCAAAGGTTATGTAGTCCACTGTAGGAATCCACAGCACGGAATCATAGGCTCCATCTAGTCCAACACGCGGGCTGCCACTCCAGAAATCCACCACGTGGAATCCTAGACCATTTCCACACTAGACTGTTATAGCGCTATTATTCCACTTTCAACATCCTATGGAATCCTGGGGTTTGCAGTTTAGGGAGGGGCCGCCCTAAACTGGAAACCCCAGGATTCCATAGCCTGTTGAAAGCGGAATAATAGCGCTATAACAGTCTAGTGCGGAAATGGCTCTAGCGATCCCAAAGGCCATCGTTTTTCCGCCGCCAGAGACCAGAGTGTTGTGTTCATAGAGCTGTAGATGGAACAGCTCAGATAGATTAAATTTCTCAAAAAAACAGAAAAGGAAGGGCCTGTGTCTTTCCTATGGAGTTTACCTGGTAGTGATACCTGGTAGACTGCGCAGGAACAAATAAAGCCATTGCAGAAGTACCCAGGTGAATGAGGAATGGTTGAAAACAAGATGATTGTGCTATTGAGGCCACATTGATTATTCCTTTTGTGTTCTGAATAACATAAAAGCAATAAATTAAGGCCTAGATTTCTTTTTTGAGTGTTTGCTTAGCAGTTCCCAGTACTTCATCTAGATATAATTGTCCATTAAAGCTCCAGTGGATATTGAGATATTACCCTGGAATATTGCATGTGAAGAAAGGGAAGGTGTTTCCACCGGTAGATTGGAAAAATATGAAATGTGTCAGGATCCAAATTCTGTAGCAATTGTTCTCATTCAAAATCTGTTGATTATATCTATTGGAATACATAAATTGAACTATATTTGTATGCTGATTGAATATATATTTATTGCTGTTGCTTTGTTACTGCTAGTATTTTTCTTCAACCCTAATCTAACAAATATAAAGTTGAAAGATAACCTAATTGATATTAGTGTTTGTCATTAAGGAAGTTTGCATATGTATGCAAGATTGCTGAAATAATTGACAGTAGAGAGCCAGTATGGGACTATGACCCTGGATACCAGGGTTTGATTCACTGCCCGGCCATGGAAATCCACTGTTCAATCTTGGGTATATTACATACTCTCATCCCCAGAAAGCCCGATGGTAGGTTCACCTTAGGGTCACCATAAATTGGAAATGACTTGATGACATGTAACAAGAATAGGGAAGTGCAGCCAACACAATTTTTTCATTGCAAAGTTACATAAACCCATCTCACTTCCTTTAGCAGCCCTCTGTCCATAATGCTTTACTATTCAGTTTGATGATAAATCTATTCAGCCAATTAATGCTGCAAACACTGGTTCTGGAATATTCTGTATTGCAATAAAATGTACAATATTTGCTTGCTTAAAAGCTTTTCATACCTAACAGAAACCTGAAATTACTCGTTTTGTCCTGACAGATAAAATAAACAATATTTAATATATGTTGACAGTAGTTACTGGCATAACTAAGTATGCCAACTGTATATAGTAATTGCCTTGGTGGCGTATTTTAGTTTGTAAATTTTGAAAGATGAAATAATTGCAGTCATCACTGTGTTCCACACACATTTTCACATTTCCTCACAAGAGAAAATGTTTCTTGAGTGCTTTCTTAGGTGGGTCATATAGATGTTTATTCTAAAGTTCCGTGAATTTAATTGGTGTTTACTTCCAAGCAAATCAGACATGGTTGCAGCCTATATATTATTGCTAGATAAAAATTAACATTTAAATGTTATATCCTTTCTTTAAAAAAAAAAAGTATCACTTGAATAATTTCTATCATACTAGGTTAAGTAAATGGCATTCACGCATTGAAAAGGAGCTGAACTGTACTTTCAACATGTAAATTTCACAATTGATAAATATTCTTGAGCCAAGCGGGAAAAGAAAAGGCTATTTTTTTAAAAAAGTAAAAACCTATAAGGAGGGCTCATGTATCTACAAAAGAGACTGACTGCTCCAGAGTATCATGGTTTCCAGGAACTACTGAGCAGATAGCAACCTCCAGGCTTAGCCTAATATGGATAGCAGGGCAGTCCACAGTCCATTTCCCTTTACCATTTCTGTCCTCTCAATGCCTGGTTTATACTTCACATATAAAGATAATGTTTGTAGCTAGATAAGTTGTTTTTTGTTTTGTTTTGTTTTTTGGCCACATGCCAAAAATAGGTCGCTGCGCAGAGAAGATGGCGAATTACTAACAGGGAGAAGAGAAAAGGCAGAACTACTTAACACCTTCTTTGCCTCAGTTTTTTCCCAGAAGGATACAAGCAGTTAACCTGGCGGTTGGGGAGCAGGTGAGGAAGTAGGGGAAATGAGGCACGTAATAGGTAGAGGGGTGGTACAGGAATACCTGGCCACACTGGATGAATTCAAGTCTCCAGGGCCAGATGAATTGCATCCTAGGATATTAAAAGAGCTGGCAGAGGTCATTTCGGAACCGCTTGCTATAATCTTTGAGAAATCTTGGAGGACAGGAGAAGTTCCAGCAGACTGGAAGAGAGCAAATGTCCCCATCTTCAAGAAGGGAAAAAAAGAGGACCCAAATGATTATCGCCCAGTCAGCCTGACATCAGTACCCGGAAAGATCCTGGAGCAGATCGTTAAGCAGTCAGTTTCTAATCACTTAGAAAGCAACGCAGTAATCACGAGAAGTCAACATGGATTTCTCAAAAATAAGTCATGCCAGACTAATCTTATCTCTTTTTATGATAGAGTTACTAGCTTGATAGATGAGGGGAATGCTGTGGATGTAGCATATCTCGATTTCAGTAAGGCCTTTGACAAAGTACCCCATGACATTCTTGCAAAGAAGCTGGTAAAATGTGGGCTGGACAGGGCTACTGTTAGTTGGATTTGTAATTGGTTGACCGACTGAACCCAAAGGGTGATCATGAATGGCTGCTTCTCATCCTGGAGAGAAGTGACTTGCAGGGTGCCACAGGGTTCTGTCCTGGGCCCAGTGCTGTTCAATATTTTTATCAACAATTTGGATGAAGGAATAGAGGGCATGCTCATCAAATTTGCAGATGACACCAAATTGGGAGGGGTTGCTAATATGCCAGAGGACAGGATCAACATTCAAAATGACCTGGATAGATTGGAGAGCTGGGCCAAGGCTAACAAAATGAAATTCAACAGAGAGAAGTGTAAGGTCCTACACTTAGGTAGAAAAAATGGAATACAGAAATATAGGATGGGGGACACGTGGCTGGATAGCAATACGTGTGAAAGGGATCTAGGAGTCTTAATAGAGCACAAGCTGAACATGAGTCAACAGTGTGATGCGGCAGCCAAGAAGGCCAATGCAATTCTCGGTTGCATCAATAGGAGTATCATGTCTAGATCGAGGGAGGTACTGGTACCACTCTACTCTGCCTTGGTTAGACCTCATCTTGAATACTGTGTCCAGTTCTGGGCACCCCAATTCAAGAATGGTCAAGCTGGAGCAAGTCCAGAGGAGGGCGACCGAAATGGTGAGAGGCCTGGAAGACATGCCCTATGAGGATAGACTTAGAGAGCTGGGTATGTTTAGTCTGCAGAAGAGAAGGTTAAGAGGAGACATGATAGCCATGTTTAAATATTTGAACGGATGCCATGTAAAGGAAGGAGAGGGCTTGTTTTCTGCTGCTCCAGAGACCAGGACAAGAAGCAATGGATTCAAGCTGCAGGAAAGGAGATTCCACCTGAACCTCAGGAAGAACTTCCTGACGGTCAAGGCTGTCCAGCAGTGGAATATGCTGCCTCGGAGTGTAGTGGAGTCTCCTTCTTTGGAGGTTTTTAAGCAGAGACTGGATGGCCACCTGTTGGGAGTGGTTTGAGGGTGTTCCTGCATGGCAGGGGGTTGGACTGGATGGCCCGTGTGGTCTCTTCCAACTCTACATTTCTATGATTTTATGCGTTTATATATAAGACATTTAAAGTATGTATTTTGTTAGAAAGACACAAACTCCAGAATCTCTTTTGTGTCTTATGTTAGCATAATCAGGAATTACACCAACATGTTAAGCAAATCAATCAAACTTTATTTTACGCTCCACAGACCCAACATAGCGAACCATCCAGTTGTATAGTGTAGAGAACATATGCCTACTGAACATAAGATCTAAATATATAAATAGGATAAACAGGATATAAAAGGATAAAATAGGACATAAATGCATAAAATAGTATGAAAATACATGAAGTAAATTAAAATCATAGACAATATGGATTATTAGATAAAATATAAATAGGCATTTATTAATTCCATTTCATTAAAACAATAGAATTGGTTTGATCTTGAAGTGCACTGCCAGTATCCCGACATAGTTTTGATGCCTCTCTCTCTCTGATCTTAATAACTGATGACAGAAATTTAGCAACTGATAGGGTTACGTTGGGCATAACCAGCGTTTTAACGACATTGTGCAAGAAGGAACCCAATACCTCCTTGCAGAAGTGCTTTTGCCTGGCTGTGCCATACCAACTGACAGTGCCGGGAGCAGCTCTGCCACCCGACCCAAATAGCCAATGACTGGCCAAGGGGATACATGAGTCAGGAAATCTCCTACTGACCACCTTTCCATCCTGGACCTACACAGGATCGTTGCATAAATACACTTGACCAAAGTAACTAAAACCACATGTAGAAAAAACTTCCTTAGCATTCTAGGGCTGATACGTAGGAATCATTAAATACCCACCAAATCGCCACTGACTTTATGTTTTATTCCTAAATTTATATCCATAGAATCATAGAGCTGGAAGAGACCACAGGACCCTCCAGTCCAACCCCCTACAATACAGGAACTCACATCAAAGCACTCCCAACGGATGGCCATCGAGCCTCCAAAGGAGGAGACTCCACTACACTCTGAGGCAGTATATTCCATGCCAAACAGCTCTGACCATCAGTTCTTCTTGAGGTTCAGGTGGAATCTCCTTTCCTGCAGCTTGAATCCATTGCTCTTTGTCTTAATCTCTAAAGCAGCAGAAAACAAGCCCACTCCCTCCTCGACATGACATTTAAATATTTAAACATGGCTATCATGTCCCCTCTTAACCTTCTCTTCTGCAGACTAAGCCGCTCCTCATAGGGCATGGCTTCCATACCCTAAACCGTTTTGGTCGCCCTCCAGCTTGTCGATATCCTTCTTGAATTGAGGTGCCTAGAACTAGACACAGTATTCCAAATGAGGCCTAAACAAAGCAGAATAGAGTGGTAGCCTCCAATTTTGTTGGATGCATAAAATCACATTAAAGAATATTAAAAGTATTCACAGATTGCCCAATTTTTTATATTATTTGACAATAAAATTATATTAAAAGACTGTCAGGAGCAGAAAGAAATTCTCAATGGCATTAGGATTGCTCAGGATTGTTTGCCTCCCTCAGCCAGGACCTTTCGTCATTGTCCATCTGCTATTTTCCATACAGGCATTCCTTCTGGAGAACCAGCATGGTGTAGTGTGGGGTGGGCAACTCTGAAAGGTAATGGGCCCCATAGAAGACTTTGGAGGGCTACATCTGCTTCTGCCAGAAAGAAAGAAAGAAAGAAAGAAAGAAAGAAAGAAAGAAAGAAAGAAAGAAACTGGAGGCAATAGAGGGCTTTATGGGAGCATTTAGACCATATTTGGACCTAAATTGGATGGGAAAGGGCAATGGATATAGTGAAATGCACCTGATGCCCCCAGTGGCCCTTTTGGAACATTGGGCAGGTGAGAAGTTTTTTTAAAGGGGGCCAGGAAATCACCAAGCACAGTGAAAATTACCTTCACACCCCTAATAGTATATTTGGGGGCATTCTGGAGCAAAGTTTTTAAAGTTTTTTTTAGGGGGTCACAAAATGGTCTTGGGGGCTGCATGCAGCCTGCAGGCCACACCGTGCCCACCCCGGTGTAGTGGTCTGAGTGTTGGATAAGGACTCTGGGAGATAGAAGGATTCGGATCCACACTCAGCCGTGAAAACCCACTGGGTGACCTCAGGCAAGTCACACTCTTCCAGCGTAAAAGGAAGACAATGGCAAATCCCTTCTGAACATATCTTGCTAAGAAAACTCAGTGATAGATTCATGTTAGGGTTGCCATAAGCCAGAAGCAACTTGAAGCCACACAACAAAAACTACAACTACTTCTGAGGAGCTCTATGATTACGGTGTGGAGTTTACAATCTCATCTGTTGATGAAAATAAATTTGTCCTTTCCAACAATAGACATCTGCTCGGCACCCAAAAGCGGACCTACTGAGACAAGGAACTAAAGCAAAGCAACTAAAATTCTTGGAATTCTTTGTTTGGTTTTGTAAGAAACTCTCTGTTTCTTTCCTGGAACTAAATTAAACTAAATTTTCAATGTGAACCAGAAACTTCTGCATATTTGTACACCTCTTCCTTTTGCAGCTGTTTCATTCTTTATTCCAATTTAAAAAAAAAATCTTAATGATACTGCAAATAACCAAAAAAAAAAAAAAGTGGGAAGTGCAGATTAACCCCAGCTGTAGTATTGGAGGAGATCTTAACAGCCCCTTCACGGAGAGCTTTGGGAACCGAGGGGTTTATACAGATGAGATGTTGGCCTCTTTCTGTCAGTAGAATTACATGTTTATCACACTTCTCTTGTGCTTTTGTTCATCATTAATTAAATGATGGATTCCTCCATTTTCTTTGGAAAAGGGGAATGTGCAAGGAGCCAGCAGTCAAACCATAACATAATACATGCAATAACATCACATTGCCTATGAATCGAAGGGATGCATGCAGCAACCAGTAATTTTCTATTTTAGTCCATTTAATTCAGGAAACGTAGTGCACAGGATTAGGGATGGCTCTGGAGAGAAGACAAGGCTGTAATTCACTTAATGGGACTGTGCTGATGTCATCAGCCACAAGTACACTGACTGAACTAGTGATGAATAGAAAAAGTACCCAAAGCTCAGTGGAGCAAAATGAACTCAAAGAAAACACTGCTGGTGTTATTTATGGATTTTAAAGACAGCAAAAACTCTGTATGAATGCACAAAATCTCTCACTTTCCAAAGGGTTAAACAAGTTTCAAAACCATTAATCTCTACTCTTTACTTCTGTGTGGTTACTTGAAACAAAGAACACTGGCAGACAGTCCTTCAAATACTATTCAGAAAGTGGAAAATAGAAATTAGCTAGTTTTAGGCAGTGGCTCAGATTATAAATTTAGTGCCTTTAACTCTGTTAAAAGTGCTATTGTTCCACTTTCAACATCCTGTGGAATTCTGGTGTTTGCGGTTTACTGAGACTAAAGAGGTCTCTGGCTGAGAATTCTAAATGTCCTTCCCTAAACTACAAATCCCAGGATTCCATAGGATGTTGAAAGTGGAATAATAGCACTATAACAGTGTAGTGCAGAAGGGCCCTTAGACTGAACAGCAGGCATATGTTTACTTTTCTTTTTTTAAGGAAACAGTAGGCTTTATGCAAGGCCAGACTTATCAAGTGCTGCCAATTTTGTGTTCTTCTGCTCTTTAACTGCCGTCTTGCTCATCAATGGAAAAGAGATATGATTAAGAATAGTAGCATACACACTTAGCGTGGAACATATCTTAAACACATATGAATGTATTGAAAGCCTGAAGAAAATTGAGAGATTGAGAGACTGAGACTGAGAGAAACGTAAGGTCCTACACATAGGCAGAAAAAAATGAAACGCACAAATATAGGATGGGAGACACCTGGCTGGACAATAGTACGTGCGAAAGGGACCTAGGAGTCTTAGTAGACCACAGACTGAACATGAGTCAGCAGTGTGATGTGGCAGTCAAGGAAGCCAACGCATCAATTGGAGTATGGTCTCTAGACTGAGGAAAGTAACAGTGCCACTGCATTCTGCTTTGGTCAGACCTCATCTGAATACTGTGTCCAGTTCTGGGCACCTCATTTCAAGAAAGATATTAACAAGCTGCAACGTGTCCAGAGGAGAGTGACCAAAATGGTGAAGGGCCTGAAAGCCATGCTCTATGACGAGTGGCTTAGGGAGCTGGGTATGTTTAGTCTGCAGAAGAGAAGGTTAAGAGGGGACATGATAGCCAGGTTCAAATATTTGAAAGGATGTCATATCAAAGAGAGAACAGGCTTGTTTTCCACTGCTCCAGAGACTAGGACAAAGAGCAATGGATTCAAGCTACAGGAAAAGATGTTCTACCTGAACCTCAAGAAGAACTTCCTGATGGTCCGAGCTGTCCGGCAGTGGAATACACTGCCTTGGAGTTTGATGGAATCTCCTTTTTTGGAAGTTTTTAAACAGAGGCTGGATGACCATCTGTTGGAAGTGCTTTGATGGGTGTTCCTGCATAGCAGGAGATTCGACTCAATGGCCCCTGTGGTCTCCTCCAACTCCATGATTCTATGATTCTAAGATTTGCTAGAGAATTCATTTCTCCAAACCTCCCCCCAGCTGATCTCCTTTCTTTTCATGGCAGTGCTTCCCGTCAGAGGACAATAACTGCTGTTAATTCTATGGTCCTCCTGAAAATGACTCCAGATAGGGTTGTCAGCTTCAAGATCATTAACTGGACTGGAGGTTTCCAGCCCTTGGTGATGTTATTAAGCATTATGTGTTGAGTGCCAACCACAGGTGCTCAGAGCTTGTCATTCAAACACACCCACCCACCTGCCATATTTACCTATTTGGAAATTAAGACAGAAATCTTAGCTAAAGGGACTATTTCAGAGGAAGGTGAAATGAATGGGTCATTCAGTCTCACTGATTTAGGGAGATGGCATAAGGAACATTTAATCTAACCTTCTGTTAACCTTTTCTTTACCAGGGACTTAAGAATAACCAAAGATTCAACTCAAGATTTAAATATTTAAATTCAGATTTAAATATTAAAATAGTTATTTAAATATTCAAATATGTATTTATTTATTAAAGGCTTCTGATTGAATAGAATTCAAATCCCTGCTCAGACACTAGGTGACCTTCAGCAAGTCACATTGTCTCAGCCTCAGAGGAAGGCAAAGGCAAACCCCCATGGAACAAATCTTGGCCAAAAAAAAAAAGATGTGTGATAGCTTCACCTTAGGGTTGCCATAAGTCAGAAGTGACTTGAAAGCATACAACAACAAAGTGCTGCTGACAGGGGGAGATTCTTTCCAGCCGTCATGTCTTTCCCCTTTGAAAATTTTCTTATGGCACCCCTAAGGCAAACCTGTCATGAAGTTTTCCTGTCAATATTTGTTGCCTTTGCCTTTCCCAGAGGCTGAGAGAACGTGACTTGCCTGAGGTCACCCATAGGCTTCCACAGCTGCGTGGTTGCCAGAGTCATAGTCTGGGTGCACGCACATGCCTGCCACCATGTCCTTTTCATCGGGGATGCGGCAGCGAACGATGTGCGGGTGCTGAAACTGCTCCTTTGTTTGCCGATGAAAGAACTACCATGTCCCTCAGTGCCCGCCCACCCCTGCAGCCGTGTCCGTGACTGAAGGGACATGGTAGCAAGCATGTGCAGGCATCCAAATTGCCCTATTCTTTGCAAACAAGGAAGCAGTTTTGGCACTCACACCTCCTCCCCCCCGCTGCATCCCCCTTGCTGCCACTGCTGGTGGTGTCTAGCTGCAGGGCTCCACAGACCCCTGGTTAAGAGCCATTGATCTGGCCTACTTGTTTCTAGTCAGAAGGAGTCAGAAGGTGGAAGCAGAGCAAAGGGAAGCCCTGGTACCTCAACAACTGGGATGAGAGAAGGAAGTTAACAAGGTAGATACTGATAGCCTATGGAGAGTCTTTTCAAGTTGCAGCAGCAAATCTATTACGCCTTGCAAAGCGTAGCAAGCTGCTGCTTTAATAGTCAGTCTGGGAAGTTGTAAACAATTACTTCCTTTGGTCTGAAGGTGATCATCCGCCCCCCCCCACCCAAAAATTGAAGAATTTCCACCCTTATTTCCTGATTGGATATGGCCAATGAAACCTAGAGACTCAGGGTCAGGTCCTGAGATTTGGCAACCCCAGTTCCAGATGAGAATTTTTTAATTCCACCATTGCTTTTCCTGATTAACTGAATTTTATGGGGACTTAACATGATTTCCTTAGAACTTTCCTTTCCTTTCTTCTGTCTTTTCCCCCCCCCTTCTTTTTCTTAAACAGTGGAATTTGTTACGAGAAGAGAGAATGGATTAATACTATAGATTAATAGATTAAAAGAATGTATATAAATATATATTAATACACACACATATAGATATTAAATATATATATATAATATTATTATATTTCATATAATATAATAATTATAATTATATTAATTATTATTAATAGAATAGATTAATAGTATTCACTGATGGAATCAAATTATTTGCATTTTTTCTGTGCCGTGCCCGCTTTAAAGAATGTTTCTTACTTAAACTGGTAGAACAAGATGTCAACTTGACTATACCAATAAAACTTGACTATACCAATAAAAGTCTCTGATTTTCTCCTCCCCCGCCCCAAAAAGAAGAATAGATATGTAGTGCCTTCTGAATTTTAGTGTGAGCACATCTCCCACTGAAAATGCTCTTAGCAAATTTTTTAAGGGAAAAAAAATAATAAAAAGGAAGGCACAGGGAAAAAAAATACCAGTTACAAATGGAAAACTACATAAGCTCTGAACATTATAATGGCATACATTTCTGTGAAATACAGTCCATCAACTAGCTTATGTTTATATTCCAAGCACACAAGTTTTATATCATTTTAGTTATTCAATGCATGAATTTGACCTCCTATCAGGAATTAACAAGATATCTCACTACAGTATCAGCAGCATTGGCAAATTATTTTAAAAAGATACAGATTCCTGGGATATATCTTTTATATTTTTATAGGAGTAACAGAGTGAACCTATACTTCAAGTATATTGCGCTAGTATGCCAGTGGAATAGCCACCATTTTGTATAACCATTCACTCTAAAAGAGGAAGGGAAAAATATCATATTGAAAATGAGATAAAAATTACAGGCATACTCCCAGCATCCCTGAAAACATTGCCAGCCCTCCTAGTGCTCAAACAAATCAAGTAGGGTAACACAAATATAAGATTCTGTTTCTTTGTCTATAAAAATGCTTATTGTCTAGACTTTGTGCTTACAAACAAAAAGTCAAATGTGATATGCATTAATATTTATTTTAAAAAATATATGAAAGAAAAACAATTATTTCTGGGATTTTCTGGCTTCAAAATGTTTGCTGTAAGTACCCAGTGAGCTAATATTTGGCTCATTACCCTAATCTGGGATTAAGATTTCCCCTGCTCACGGGATCTACCATGTAGTGACCAGAATAAACAACTCCAAAACCATAGGGTGCAATTCTCAATTTATTTTACTAAACAAATAACATGCATCAATGTCAGTCAAGCCAAACTATGTTCCATATTTGTATGCATATAAACAAAAACGTTCAAGCTTTCTTTTGTGCAGTATGTCTTAATGATTTTAGAAGAAACTGAGAATGTTATCGGTTCATAAAACTTGAGCTGTTCTAATGGGATATTTTGGACCACACATTCTTCCTATTAATAAGCAACAACAAAATCTTTCTGTGAATGCTCATCCAGAGACTGTGTTTGTATCCAATAAAGATCTCAAATGAAAATGATTTTAAGAGAAAGGAGTGAATAGAAAAATAAATCAGCTTTGATGTCAGTTTGTCTTATTTCAATAATAGTCACCATGGAAACAAACTAACTGACCTATTTCTTTTCATACCTCTGAATAAACAATAGGGTTTCCTATTTTCATACATACCACTTTTTGTTGCTAGCTGTTTACTTTCCTTCTTGTCAATAAAGAGCTGTTTTATTATATCCTTCATTTATTCCCCTGAAGGCTTCTTTTCACAATTTCCTTTTCTATATATTTTTTTAATTATTTAAGATGAAAAAAGCCAGGACTATTCTTAGGAAAACTTATATGCTTGTAGATGCATACAGTGTTTAATTCCCAAAACATACTTACAAAGATTAAAACCTTGCTCTAAAAGTCCTACCCTTTAATCCCATGTATGTAGTGCTTGCTATTATTACTCAGGAGGCAGCACTCTGTGAAACGTTATCATGACTTTATTTATTTTATTATTTATTTCAAATATTCATACCCACTTTATAGGTCAAAAAGTCTCAGAGCAAGGCAGGTGGAGTAGAGTTTCGGACTAGAATGGTAGGGCTCAGGCAAGAATATATCAAAGGAAAAACTCTCCAGATGATATAATTTTAAAGCAACCTTGCTCATAGAGTTTAAACTGTCTACTTTAAATGAGATAACAAAAAGTTTTTCCACTAATTTTCTATTAAGTCAACCACTACAGAGATTTAAAAGTCCTTTTTTGCTCCAGAAACAAAATTATTCCTCCTTTGTGATTTGCTTAATGACTTCTTTATAGGTGTGTGTAAATACACACACACACACATACAATTCTCTGAATAATATAAAGCACTTGTTTTCCCATATAGCATCTAAAAGCAATAGATTGTAATGAGAAAGGGCATGTTTAGTGTTCTTATCTTAAGCAGCGCTAGCATTTTTACATTTTCTGCTGAAGTAAGAGGCAATAACACCTCCTAAACTACAGACAATTTCCACAGATTTTTAATATGTTATTTTCTTGCCAAGTGTTGTCTTGATGTTTTTTTCTAAAAGTATGTTGTGACATGTAGGCACTTGCTGGCCAGAATGTGAATAATATTTCTGTATGAGCTGGAAATAAACCCTTTACAAAGCTGTGCTATTTGTGAATAATCATACTGTTAAAATGAGCCAGAGTAACCTAGTCGTTTGTGTGTCGGACTACAGCTCTGGCAACCAAATCCATGTTCAGCCATGAAAACCCACTGGGTGACCTTGGGCAAGTCACACTCTCTCAGCCTCAGAGAAAGGCAACGGCAAACCACCTCTGAACAAATCTTGCCAAGAAAACCCCGCAATAGATTTGCCTTAAGGTCTCCATAATTCAGAAACGGCTTGAAGGCACTCAAGCACCAGCAATAATAAAAGCTAGATTGTTTAGGCTTCAGAATAAGATATAATTAAATTTAATTCACCACACATTTGCAGATTGAAATTACTTTCCTCTAGAAATGCATGGAACAGAAAGAGAGGGTGTATGCATAAATATTCACATTTCTTTATGCAGTGTGAAGAGAGACACCAAGACAATATTTCACAAGTGCCACGGATCCTGGCGTAGCACTGATACTAGTCAACATTTACTGCTGCCTTGTTTTATGTGAAGGTGAGCCCTATGCTAGTACAGCGCATGTTCCAACAGGTTCCACTCACAGGTTCCACCAAAATGGTAGGTCTCTGAGTATGACATTGGGGGTTGACTGCATGCCTGCCATCTTAAGACCAACTTAGTCAAATACACAGGAGCTCATCTCCAGAATCTCTTTGTGTAGATCAGCTACCCCCTTTTGGATTCCCCATCTTCATTACGGCTTAGGGTGATGGATTCTCTTTCTTTGAATGTCTTTAAAGTGAGGTTGGATAGCCATCTCTTGGAAGTGGTTTAGTTGTGTATACATGTCAGAAAGTTGGATTAGATGGCCCTTGCGGTTTCTTCCAGCTCTATGACCCTATGATCATGAGAAGCTTGGTCACTGGGTAAGTAATTTGTTATAGTTACTGTGAATTCAATGACAATGAATTTCTACAATCTGCCTCAGTCGAGGGACGACTTGCACATACACAATGGGGATCTTTAAATGGCAGGGTAGGGCCCACCAAAATCATGCTGCTGCCTAAGGCCAGCAAGATGGCCTCCCTACACTCATCAGCTCAATGCCTCAGGCCATTACCACTTTTGGTCTTGCATGGGCATTCACCACCCCCAATTTTGGAAGGGTTTGTTTGTTTGTTTTTGCTCCAGCTGGACAAGAAGAAAGCTGGATGTTCTTCCAAAGTCTCTTCCCTTAACCTTCACCATTGAGGTGAAGGTGATAGCCATGTTGGGAGGGGATGGCTGCAACTAAGCTGGCATTTGGAAGGTGAGGGAAGACAGATATCTGCATCCTACCTGATGGACTTTATGGTACCTCATCCTGCTCCTAGATCAGTTAAGGATTAGAGTTACAGAAGCCTTGAATCAATCTGATAGCCCTAAAACAGCTTCCTGCTAATTCTGTGACACTTCTTTATCTGATTTGTGGGTTAAGGGAGCTTGTGACACTGCAACATTGTGAATGGGAAAGAAGCAGATCTGTTGTCCTGAAACTGATGGTCCCCAAAGCAGTACTACCATGGTGTATATTGGAAGAAGAAAATACTGCAGGAGGTGTAGAGAAGAAGGAGTTTAAATGCCGGGTAGCTTTCTCAAAATTACACTGTCCATAACAGGCACTTAATTGTCATATCCTTTATATGACACACAGAAAAAGAGCTCAAAATACCAAGACACTGCTTGAGAAGGTTTTCATGATCTGAAGAACATGCAGTTTTTCTTTCTCCCAGGAGGTGGCATCCCACTTCTAGACAAGTTTCTTGCCGAAAATGCAGCTAAAAACAACTAGTAACTTCTGTAATGTTTAAAACTTGAGAGAAATACACATATTAATCACTGAACAATGGCTTCTTTTTTACTGTTAAAGAACATATCAGATTAATAGCTGATCATCAACCATGGTAAGGAAGAAACAAAAGAAAAATGAAATAACATATATGCTGTTTTGAAATAGTAGTCAAAATACATACAAGAGGGTTTTTTTTTCCTTTCCCAAAACTGATAAGTTTTCTTTGGTGTTTGTAGGCATTTCTTAATTTTTTGTTTTGAAGACTTTGTGTGTGTGTTTGAAATTTTCAATTGTGATGGGATGAAAAGAAATACATGGGGCATTTATATTTTAAAGTGTTCAGTGTTTTTGTTCCATTTGTTAATTTAAATATTTTACTTTTTAAAATTTGGGAATCTATGTTGAACCACTGATTTTGATTTCAGAAATCTGACTTTAAATATAAATATGCAAAAGTTAAGCCTTACTCAGAAGTAAGAAAGTATGTTTGGCATGACAGACTTAACCAGTTTATTATTAGCATTGAATAGCTATAGGCTAATTGTCTGAATGTTGAGAAGCCAGACAGTCTGTGCAGTTGGTGAGTTGTTTTACCATACCTTCTGCCACACATCTGTCCCTAATATGTTAGAAGATATTAAAGCTTCTCTTGTACTTTTCAGGAATTTAAAATTTGAAAGCTTGAAATTCAGGAAACCAAAGCTCAAGAGAAGGAATCTACATAAACATGTCCAACTTATCAAACGTGTCAGTACTGGCTGCAGTAGAAGGTGTGTTACAAGTTCAGCTGTTTTAGGCTCACTGAATCTGTTGAAACCATGGCCATTTGTGCACTACGCTGTTACAGTGCTACTATTCCATTTTCAACATCCCAAGGGATCCTGGGGTTTCCAGTTTAGGGAAGGGCATTTAAAATTCTCAGCCAGAGAGCTCTTTGGCCTCACTAAACTACAACCCCCAGAATTCCACAGGATGTTGAAAGTGAAATAATAGCACTATAACAGTGTAGTGCAGAAATGGCCCATAACTGTGATTGTAGTCACTGTAGACAGATTTATCACGAAGAATTCAGATTATAGAATGACAACCTGAAGCATGAAGTCTAGGCAGTACGTTTTTAAAAAAGAGATAAAGAATCCAAGCTATATTTTCCTTACCTTGTGCAAACAGCCATGACAATGGCGACACAAGTGTCCTGAGGCAGCACATTAGATCTGTCCTAAATGTTTTAATACAGAGGAATTACTGCAAGAACTCCAGAGATGTTAACTGAGACCCTCAACTACAGAGCCAGTGTGGTATAGCAGTTTGTGTATTGAGCTAAGGACTGCAAGACTAGGGTTCAACTTTCTGCTCAGCCATGTTAACCCACTGGATCTGCTTGGGTAAGTCACATTCTCTTGGAAGAAGTCAGTGGCAGTGTCAAGGTTGTTGCCGAGCAGGCAAGGTTTCCTCTGAGTGGATGGCAGGGGAAAGAGGCGGTGTGGCCAGACAGCCAGGTGCAAGGCCAGCAGAAATGTTATGGCTATGTCTTGTGTATTAGAGAAGGCCCCACGCCAGAGCACTGATTGGGTCACCCCACTTGTTTCAGGGTGACAAGGTAGCATAAAAAGGCTGAATTTATTGCTGCACTCTAAGATAAGGCTTAGCAAAAACATACCAGCATTCCAGCAATTAGACAAATAGGCAGGATTTGGTTCCTCTGAGCATGAGCAGAGTGTAATCTGTGAAGCAAGGCTTCACCACAGCAGAGGGTCCCAGACTGCACTCTGCTCATGCTCAGAGGAGCCAAATCCTGCCAACCCTGACAGGTAGACCTCTTTGAATAAATCTGCCCAAGAAAATCATACCCTATAAGTCAGAATCAGCTTGAATGCATAAAACAACAACTCATCTCAGCTGGCTATACAATGTCTGATTCTTTGTTCTTTAATAATCTCAGCCTCCCCTCTGTCCCACAACAGTGAAGGAAGAGACTCAGGAACTATCCAGAATTAGGAACTGGATGCATCCCTGGATTTAGGATGAAATTTTAAGGTTGATCAAGAGGCACATACAAAAATAAAAGCAGGAACTAGTGAAGGTTCAGCATGAAATTTTTGCCCAAAGATCTTTTGATTTACAAACTTTATCTTCTGTCTAGGAAAAGGAGATAAACAGAAAATACTGTAGCATACAGACACAATTATTGTATTAGTATCTTTCTCCTATTTTGGTAAAAGCCCTCCAGCCCACACACCAAATTCAGACCACAGTGATTTATTTGTGATTTAATTTCTATTCAATGATTGGTGACAAACGGCTATTTACAGATACAGAATATTTAAAGTTATTCAGTATGTAAATAAATTTTGTGGAGAAATACACTGTGTACTTTGCAAGGACCTTGCAAGCTGTTACATGAAATTCAACTGTATACCTTGCAAGTTGTTGCATGGAATTGAGATGAGCATTTTATATGCTGTTCAATTTGTGTATTTGTGCGTATGTGTCTTCTAGTCTCCTCTCCTCCCATGGTGACACGATGAATTTCATTTTTTTTTTCAAGGAATATTCAGAAGTGGTTTTGTCAGGTCCTTCCTCCGAAATACAGCATATAGTATTTGGCACTCATTGGTGGCCTTTCTTCAAAGTACTAACCAGAGCTGATCCTGCTTAGCTTCCAAGATCAGATGAAATCTGATGCCTTTGAGGTATTTAGGCCAATTCGTTTTTATTCTTGGTATTAAAATTGATCACATTGTATGTGGCCTGACCACTTTGTTCTTTGGTCCTCTCTTTGGCACCACCCACTGCTAGAATGTAGCACTAGGATTGCCAGGTCTCAGGGCCAGGCCTTTCTTGACCAGTCCTTAGGACAGGAACACTGCTTTGAGTGTGTGTGTGTGCGTGTTTGTGTGTTTCCTCATTTGTTAATCCTGGTATTAGTTGCTATTACTTATTTTAATAGCATATTCTGAAACTCTGGTTGATATTGAAGATATTGTGGTTAATGACATCACTAGGGCCTGCTTCCTCTTAATAGCACAAGAGTCTAGGTTTTGAGTTCAGACCTCATGGTTTGAGATTTGGTCCTAGGATAATCTTGACCTGGCAACACTAGTCCTGTGACCCTTCCCAGATTGGAATTCATCCCCAAGGCTGGAAAATGTTTATCACCATGGCTTGAGCCTAGCAGCTACTGCTGGAATTTCATAAGCCAGATCCTGCTTTCTCTTTTGCTATCCATGTGCAGAGCTTGGAGAAGTTACATAGGGGAACTAAAGTTCCGAGAATCACTCTGACTATGTTAGCTGAAGAAGTCTGGAACTTAGGAGTTAAGTCTTGTCCGCATGGCGTTTCAGTTAAAGCCCTGTTAAGTCTTTATAGCTGCATCTGATCTACTAGAGAGAGAAAGAAATGATAAGAAAACTTGTTTGAACAGAGAAAATATGCTGAGAAGCATTCTGCCTTTATTTAATCATCTAGATATTTATATTCTGCTTTTCAGGGCAACAAAGCTCCCTCCTTCTTCCCCTTCCCTCCATATGTATGTGGAGCAAACATCCAAAGCAAAGAGTTATGAATTTTAAAATACAATGCATTCCTCATGGGATTGCTACTCTGAGATTCATCCATATTATCATAAACCATGGCTTATGAAGTGGAAGTGCCCACTAGAATTCCATTCTAAGTCCAGTCCAGGGAGGTCTGTTTTAATCACACCAGTTTGTTGAATGATACAACAGACCTCTGGGTCAATGCAAGACAATATTTTCCCAGTGAAGCTGGCACATAACGAAGAACAGGGGTACAGGGGATGTGTGGGCATGGCCTTTAATGTGCAGGACAGATTGGGTATGTGCCATAGAAGTATTCGTGTCAAGAGAAGTTGTTGACTGATCCACACCATGAGCCCATCATTGGTTGGCATTCATGGTGCTATGTAAAGAATAAAATGTAAAGAGCACTCACCTAAAATTGTAAAATCATCACAAATATTGAAGCATATTGTTAATTGGTCCTCCCTTCCCTAGGAAGTAAACAGCCCTGGGGCAGCACTGCCACATTTTATTTCCTTTGAATACAAAAAGGCTGTGATACATATGGTGTTTTTTTTTTAAATATACAGTGCCTTTATAACATTTATTTACACATAGAGAGACACACATAGGGAGAATACCTCAAAACCAATTCCTGGAAGTGCAAAGTAAAACTGACAGTCCTGAAGCTGTTCACTCCATTTTAGCCAGCTGCACCCTTAACAATTATCCTCTGCTTCTCTCAGTATCCAAATTCCAACTGTGCATCACTTTTCTTTGCCCCTCAGATTAACTGCAGTGTGTCACCATCCAAAGCCATCTCTAGCCCTCCCACAACACCGGTGCTCTTCTGATAGCCCTTTAACTATTCATTCATTGCCTGGTAATAGACCGCTTGAAGGAAGCCAGTTCACTAGTCCTGTGTTAATACATTAACATTTTTAAAAGGACTATCAACTCTGAATCCCTAAAAACGCCTAGGAAACTTTTCAAGTCCACTTGAAAGTAAGATAAGAAAACCAAATGACTACCTAATAAAGTATGTTCCATGCTGTAGATGTGTGTATGTATGAGTCTGTGCATAATATATGCATACAAGACCTTAGATAATTTAATTTTTAAACTGCAGTTCCCAGAATCCCACAGCCAGTATAGCCACTGGCTGGTTAGGAATTCTGGGAGTTGTTGTCTTAAAAGTAACTTTCCTGAGCTCTGGTATACACGCATGCATGAAGCTACTCACCAAAGGATTGTTTCATCCTTTGCCTTGAGGGAAAGTTGTATGGTGTCAAAACAAAAGATGATGTCTGAGCATAGGTAGATGTCAGGTTGATAAATGCAGGATAAGATCCCAGGGCTACATCTCAAGTGCCTTTAAACAAGGTATATATACATTCCCCACAACAAATCCTAGATAAAGACGATCTAGGAAAAAGGCTAGCTACAAATTCTGTGCTGAACTGACACAGATAGCGGGAATGGGCAATGTCACCCGCTCTTAGTCACAGTTCATTTAAGTTTAGCCTTCGGGCCACCACTTGCCAGATGCAACACAACCCACTCAAAAGAGACTGCTAAATAAATCCTAGAGCCTCTTGACAGCGTGCTTCCCAGTCTGAACTCTTAGCCTTTCTTTGTTCCATTATGTACAACACAATGAGGGTGAAGAAGGCAATGATAAAAGAGGGTGTTGAAGCCTCACTAGACCCACTGAAGACAAGCAAACATCACCACCACCCAAGTGACAGTTGAAAATGACTACCCTGAACTGGAAAAGATTCTTCCATTCAGGAAATTCCTGAGTGTGTATATTAAGTGTATCAGAAGGCAGCAGAATATAAGAAGGGCAAGCCGTTGTAATGGAAAGGGAGAAGAAAAAGATCAATTTAAACCTGAGCTTGGAAAGCTATCTTTTTCAATAATGACATTCAGAATGCTGTAAACTTTGCCTTGTGTTGCCTAGGTGGTTCTAGGAGCTGTAGTCCAAAAAAAAGAAACGTTTCTGAACTCTGCTGCAACCTCTGTATGAGCACTAGCACTGACTCAGGTCTCAACAACAGCAAATAAGTACAGCTGAAGCCTATGTATTCCAGAGCAAAGGCAAAGACAAAGAATCTGGCCATGATTGCATGGAATATCCTTCAGACTTTGATTATCAGCTGCAAAAGGGAGCAGTCAAAAAGAGGTCTTGCCATGATCATGTTGGATTCATTTCAAGCATTCAGCAATTGGCTTTTTGCTACTCTGCAGCGGTGGTATCTTGGAAAATTTTGAAGTGTGAACCATCAGCAGGACAGTCTTTATAGCAACAGTTCCATGGCATGGAGAATCCAAAAGTGCAGATGTCTCTGTTGATCTAAAATAATTTCTAGCCATTTCTCTTCTGCCCCACACTAGGCCTCCCCTGAGAGTTAAACTTTCCCACAGAGTCACTCTCCCTGGCTGACTGAGGGACTCCATAGTTTCTTGCTAAGAAACTCACTTAAGTACTCAATGCCAACTGGGACTTGGCTTTATATAATTTTTCCTCTCGGCCACCAGAGGAACCACCCACAAACTACTGGGCTGGATTTCTCTCCTGAGGAGCTATTCTGGTTGCCTGGCAACCAGCTTTCACATTGACTTGGCACTTCAGAAAACCATACCCCCAGACCTTCCTCACACATTAGTCTGGAATCAGTCTGGAATTTGTGTACCATGTTGGAGATATAACCCCAGGAGGAATTTGGCTGAAAGCAACCCAGATATGATGTGAAGAATTACCTTTTCGTGGTTCAGGTGCTACATCCTGGCAGAAATAACTTTGGGGTGTGCTGAGATGGATGGAGCATTCTCTTTTTAAAAATTTATTTACAGGCATGCAGTGACCTGAGATATCTTTAGAAAAGACTTTATGCTTGGGATTCTCTTGTGGCAGAAACAAATTTCTAAGTCTGAAACTGGCCTGATTTGTGTGCACATATCATACTAGCTGATTCACAAGTTGTTGCCGATGCCATGGCATTAGTTCCAGAGGCAGTTTTCCAAACAGTTGCCCAAGCGGTTGTATTGATTTGTTGCACAAACCGTTGCACAAATCTTTGCACAAGTCATTAGGCTGGATGTTGCTTGGATTAGTTACACAGTTTTTTGCTGCTAGCCTTTGCACAAGCAATACTGAAAGTTCCCTTGATTACTGGGAGGTAAGAGGAAAGTTCATGAAATCCTGGCATCTTTTTTAATTAAAAAAAAGAGAGAGAGAGAGAGAGCTGCCACAGGCCCAATTTGAATTAAGACCTCCACTCAGTAGTGATGAAGTCTGATGAAACAGCAATTTATGGGTGTCTTCTCCAAGCACCTTCAACTGAAGATGATGGAGAAGATCTTTGAAAAGTGTCTGAGGCTTTGGAATTACATTGTCTTTCCAACGTGGGTGGCTCCAAGCAGCGTGAAGGAGAAGAATTAAAGTAGGTTATGCTAGAAGGAGACATCTTAGTTTTTCAAGACCAAGATAACCACAACGACCTACAGGAAGAGGAGAAGAAAGGCGATAGCTGTGGTTGGACCTTACTGGGGTATGAAGGTAGCCAAATCCCAAAGAACTCTGTGCTCATGCTTCTTCTCTGGGGCACAGATTCAGGATGTAGGTATTTGTGACTTATGAGACCACTCACCATTGTCCTTTCCTATCTACAGATACCTCCTGGGAGTGTTCTGTCACTGCATTTTCTGTACCCTACAGGGGTTAGCCTAGATACCTGCAAGTCGTCCTTCAGCTCTGTGAGTCTATGATCCTGAATCTTTGTCCCAATGCCACAGTCACACTCTGAACCAAAGCTGCTATTAACCACCAAAAAGAGAACTTTTAGGCTTAAGAATATAATCTCAAATGCTTTCTTTT
Organism: Iguana delicatissima; assembly: GCA_948472985.1. Classification (NCBI taxonomy): domain Eukaryota; kingdom Metazoa; phylum Chordata; class Lepidosauria; order Squamata; family Iguanidae; genus Iguana; species Iguana delicatissima. The sequence goes on along the minus strand of CAOKZL010000161.1, from coordinate 265,087 downwards.
TTAATAATTACAGATTTAACAGGGCAATTGAAGTGATAGAATCCGTGCAGGATAAAGAGATTTTCCTTCCTCATACCATGGCCCAGATCCCAACCTGAGCTTTTGTGAATATTTTTGTAAGTTTATTTTAACTTTACAGTAGTTTCAGCAGTGGACATCCTACACGATTCACAACATGATCTGATTGTCCAAGTGTTAAATTGAGAAAATGGCACAAGGAAAGGGTATTTTCTTTCCCAGCATTTTTGAGATCATATCCAGCCCTTGGATGTGAGAATATCCTATTCCAAATTTGTATTAAACTGACAAAATGGCATGTGAAGGTGCAGTCGAGGTTGTAGAAGAGTCATCTTTCCCACCATCTTTTGTGATCATATATATCTCCTTCCTGCATGTCTTCCCCGTGTCATTTTCTCAAGTTAACACCTCCGCTCCCCTCAAACTGCTGTTCGTCTGTGCAGGAAAAGATATTGGTATTATAGAGGAAACTGTATATATTGAACAAGCTGCAGTCTCAGGAATCAGTTTGGGCCATGACAGTGACACAGAAGAAGTGTTTAAAAATTGTCTGCCAGAACAATAGACCCAGCTGATTTGGGCTCATTACAGCTTCAGGTGTCTGTATTTTTCTTCTTGGGGCAAATAGTAGCCTTAAAGAAAATTTAGAGTGGATAGTATGTTGAAACAAAGATTAATCACTGCTCACAGCACACATTTTCCCATTAATGTAGCAAATGCCTGTACAGCCCCTCCTCACCATCCCCACGGCTGTGTTTCGGCTTAGCTAGCTGCACAAAAATAGGAGATGTTGGCCATTTCTGCACTAGCCTATTATAGCGCGATGATTCCACTTTCAACATCCTCTGGAATCCTGGGGTTTGCAGTTTCAGGAGGGGCCAGCTGGCCCATCCCGAAACTGCAAACCCCAGGATTCCAGAGGATGTTGAAAGTGGAATCATCGCGCTATAACAGGCTAGTGCGGAAGTGTGTTTTGACAAGAAGTGGTGCGCCTCATGCTGTAGCCCTTCTCTGGCCTGTAAGCTTCTTTGTTCTAAAAGGTGTGGAAGAACATGCTTTGGGGTAGTGTTGTTTTTGTTGTTGCCAATAACATCCAGTTCTATGACACATGGTCCTGGGCATGCATGGCTTTGAACTGTGCCTACCAAAAGTAGAAGAATGTGAGCCTTCTCCATATATTGTGGCTAGTAGGACTCGCCTTACCATTAGGGAGAATTGGGCAATTACTGGGAGGCAGCAACATGAGGCTTGGGAAGAATGTGTGTACTGGATAGCTTCTCTTTTTGTGGGATGGAGGTCAGCTGCCATCCCATCAACTGGGGTGGAAAAAAAAATTCAGCTGCCAGTCCAGCCAGACTGCATACATGGAATAGGATGGAACACCATCTTTTTCTTCAACTCAGATAGCAATATGTTTTGGAATGGCCCTGGTGGTCATTGATTGACTGGAATTATGACATTAGAGATGAGGGCTACAGACTGTCTAAGTTATGTGTGGCTCATCAGAAATATCCTATAGATCCATATGTGATCCATTATTTTGTTTTGATGTCTGGGCAACATGATCCCAAGGGAAATACTGTTGATTGAGAATGCAGCAATAACAACTGTCAGGCAGGTTTTATAGTGATATATCTTTTGTTTTCAGAGGAAATCAGTGTGAGCAATGAGAAATTCAAATGCCCTGTTTTCTGTATCTTGCATTTCAACAGTTGATAAGGGAATGGTTACGTTATTGATCACTAGATCTCCTTTGCAGTTCTTCAGCAATGAAGGCTTTGACATTTATCTCTCAAGCCCAAAAAATTATGTGTGGATTATGAATGTTAGTTGACAAGACAAATATTTATGTTTAATAGCACTGACAGCCTTATTAACTGTGAATAACATTATTCAAGCACTAATCAATGCTTGTCTGTAATTCAGAGTCCCAACAGCTAGTAGTTTTTGATTTTGTTTTGTTTTTTTCAGTCAGTTTCTAGAAAAAATCTTGGCCAGAGTTTATCGCACAACTGCCCTCCTTTTAATTTTTTTTTTACAGAGAAATTGTATTATTTCAGTCATTATGACTAGCCCAAACATTTTGTCATCTGGGCTGAACAATCAATGTGGTGCCCTCCACCTCTCTGTTCTTTGCACTGAAGTTAAATGGACTGGTAGTTGAATCTTGCTTCAACACTGGTGCCACACTTGAAGGCAGAAGGCTTGCAAAAGGGTATAATGCATGTATATGCATGATGTTTGCCAACATAAATGCTTTGGCATGCTTGTCTTTCATCCTGCTTGCTTCATCAGAAGCTTTTCTCAGTGGTGCTGCCTGAAATAAGTGCTACTAGGTCAGTCAGCCCATGTCCACCCAATCTAGGCTAGCAACAAACAAGCATCACCACTGTCCAGCTCCTTGAATTCTGCTGCCTTGAGCACTTCTGTCAATCTGCCTAATGTTAGGGCTGGCCTTGTAATAGCCATGTCCAATTTCTTTACTCTAAGGCAAAGGGACCAGTTTTTGCTCTCACTTCACACTTCAACAAGCCAGATAGTCATATTTTTCCAGAACTGGAAATGATGTGGCATCCTTTCTTGTTTCAGTTCTGGCTAATTGGGAGGCCAGTTTTGGGGCGCTCTTGGAGCTTCAGAGGTAAAATCACCACAGTTTTCAGGCTTTGTGCAGTTTGTTTATGGGGGCAGGGGCAGGAATCCAAGATTCAGGAAGGGGCATTGCTTGTTGAAGCCAGTTCAATCTGTTACACCTCTGTAGTGTAGATACACTACATATCTGGTAGTTCATTCTTCACAAATCTGGAGGAGATGGATGTAAATGGTAAGAATTCATATACGGAGGGTAGGGTGCTGCTTGTTCACTTCTTGGCAGGTCCCTCAATTAGAAATGCCCTTTTTCTTGCAGAGAGAGTATAGAATAGCAGTACAATCATATTTCTGTGACATACACATGGCAACCTCTTCCTTTTTCCCCTTCTCATAACAGGTAAGATTAAGGCAACTAAAGTGTTACCACATTTTTCAGAGCTTGAACTATATGAAGCAGAAGGACTGCCTGTTTCACAATTATATTTTATAATACTCTTTTTCAGAAGCTTTTTATCTACCAAGTAGCCTACAGGCTATGACTTAATTCTGGTTAAACCGGAAGGATTGCAGAATGTTTACAGATTATACTGAAGCCCTTTCTCCCTAAACTCAAACTCTTTCCCTATATCTAAGGCTCCTGAAAAGCCAGATGAAGCTATTGAAACCTCCTGATCTGTCATGTAGGCCACCATTTAACATTTCCTGTTGAAATTATATACATGTCAAGCAGTGTTAATTTTAAAGATTTAAAACTGCTGTGATAAAAACAGGCAGTGTAGTATAGTGGTTAGTATGTTGGACTTGGATTTGAGAGATCAAGATGCAAATAATCCACTGGGCCGTAATACTCATGATGTCAGTCACTCTTGGTCATAAATATTCAGGAAGTTGCATAAAATGATACAAGTATGGAAAGAGAAATAGCTGAATTGGTACATATTCAGAAATTTCACTCCATGGAAAAGGTATGAATAGAGCTAATGGTTTCTTGGCATTCCACATTTATTAATGTGTAAGTCCCCACAAATATACATGTAATAGAAGAATCTTCCTCAGAAAAGTTTTTATTCTGAGGGAATCAGCCTTCAATAAGCATAATGATTTGCTTCCCTATCTCAAGATAGGGCCCTTTGACTGATCTGTAGTGATTGATTGATTGATTGATTGCGTTTATCCCCTCATTCTCTCAAATGGGCACCTTACAATAATCTAAAATGAGACATCTAAAACATACAGTCTGCAAAACTTAAAAAGAGATTAAATATTCCAATATTAAACCATGCTTAAAACAGTTAAAACACTTAAAACATATTTAAAACATTATTTTAAAAAATATTAAAAATACAGAATTAAAAAACATATACGCTTTGCTGCTGTTGTATGTCTTCAATCATTTCTGATTTATGGTGACCCTAATGTGAATCTATCACAGGATTTTCTGGGGCTGAGAGTGTGACTCACCCAAGGTCACTCAGTGGGTTTCCATGGCTGAGCAGGGAACTGGATCCAGGTCTTTCAGGGTCGCAGTCCAACGCTCAAACCACTCTACTATGTTGGCTCTCGACATATACACTGCAACTCCATAATTAAAATTCAAGATCCAGTGCCTGCCTGAATAAAAATGTCTTCACCTTCTAGCAGAAAGAGAGCAGGGAGGGGACAACCCAACCTCTTATGGAAGGAAGTTCCAAAGTCTGGGAGTAGTCACGGAGAAGGCTTTCTCTCAAGTCCTCACCATCTGCTCATGTGAAGGTTGTGGGACTGAGAGAAAGCTGTTTCCTACAGATCTCAGTGCTCGTGTCGGTTTATATAAGCAGATATGGTCTTTTAGATAGACTTGATCCAAACCATTTAGGGCTTTAAAAGTAATCTTATGCAGCTCCTTGAAAATTTAGGACTAGGCTCACAAATGGGATCACAATGAATGCCATTACTTGATCCCATTCCATCCCCTAAATCGTAGAACTGCCAATATAGCTATGGCTTTACAACTGATTCTATGATTGCATTTGAGGAAGAGGATTGAAAATTCAAAATTGAGTCAGTCTTAAAAATGCTGCTTTCTCTCTCTCACGTTGTCCTACTGCCAGTTGTCATAGTACTCAGATAGGGTAAGTATAGTTAAGATTTTGAACAGTACAGTAGGTACTGTTATTTTATTTTAATATATACAGGACATAAAAGTACTGAGCCCCATCCCATTGATTAGAAATGAATTGGATTTTAAAGTATCAATACTGGACCTTGCCATAATTTGTCCATTCCCACATGATCTTTTAGCGGACTGTATAAACACAGGACTGGATTAATGCTGATAAATTAAAGTCATGTTAGAACTGTGATTACTTCTCAACAAACATAGGCTAGGTCGTCAGCACAAACAGGAATAATCATGTACATTTACCTTAAACATAGCAACTTCTTCCTGTGTTCATTTCTTGTATACAAACAAAGTCTACATTTCAAAGGTTTATTTCCTTACATGTGGAAATGTTGATTTTCTGACTTCTGAAGCTATGCCAGGAAATATTAGAGAAGATTGTGTTTATCATTTTCAAAAGCAAACTGCTTCAGCATTCACTGTATCTAACCGTCAGCTTCCTGGTGCTTCTTTTTGCCCATTTTTCACAAGTTCATCCATTTTCCCACAGAGCGGGAAAGATGGAAATATAGCAGCCTATCTAAGCACAGGGTGCGTTTAGCAATGCCAGCTTGACTAACAAGTAAACATAAATGGTACGCTTTGGTGCTTTAGGGCTATTTGTTAAAGGTTTCCTTGATGAAACCTTGTTTTTGGAATGAACTGCTTGTATCAGCATGAAAGCCAAGGTTTTCAACAGCAAAATATCAATAGGACAAATAACAGAAGGGAAGAGTCCCCCTTTAAAAATGAACCTGAGATGTGCTGTATTTCATTAATTTATAGCACGGCAGCACGAGGAGAGTTGCCGTACCACTGGTGCATTGGGCTTTTACATTATAAATACTGACATTTAAACTTCTCAGCAGCATTCTTTAATCATCACTCTGAGCTGCAACCTAATTTCCCCCCCAACAGCCGGATAGAAAACTCATATGCATCCTTTCAGAAAATGCTTAATCATTTTGTATTGCTGTGAAGCCATACGGTAACGTTACTGACCAGGTTGTATTTTTGACTTTAAAAATATATATTAGCAGAAAAGGTTTCCTCTTTGTGCAGTAATTTTAGGGTTTTCATCTAGGCCAAACAACAAATGTGCATGTGTATGTGTGTGAGAAAGAAAGAGAGAGATTTGTGGAAAGAGCTTGTTACAAATGAATCACTTCTAGTTAATTCCTTTTCCCAGTAATGAATGTAACTACATTACGTTATAACAGGGATGAGCAACTGCAGAGGGCCCAGGGGCTGCATTCACTACTTTGGGGGCCACACCTTTTTATTTTTTTAAATTTTAAAATATTCTATAAAATATATATATTTTTTAAAAGAATAAATCCAGCTATTTATAGAGTAATTAATTTTCAGCCAGAACTTGATGGAAGGAAATGGAAGGAGGGTGTGGGAGGGTATGTGAGGAGTGAGATTTTATGCCAAAACTGGAGTGAGTGAGGAGAATGGAAGGAAGAGGATGGGAGGATTTGTACAACAATTTTTGGTACAAACAAAAAGGCTTGCCTGTGCCAGGGTGTGGCAAACATTATGAACCATTTAAAACATCTGGGGATCTCTATGCTCTGTGGGGAATGGGAGGCTCCAGAGACTTGAAGGGCTGCTGTTGGGTCTAGCAGATTGTGCTTTGCCTACAGGTTGCACTTTGCCCAGCCCTGCTTTATAATTAAAACATAATGAAGCATAGTTTGACTATGAAGAGTAACTGTGTAACTATTTATCAACATTTTAGTTACAACAGTGGCCTCACTAAATGATGGAAGAGGAATATCAAACGACGCAAACACTAGCTCATACTGTGATTTGCGCTATGTGTCCTTAGTAACAACCATACATTCCTACTCTGTTCTAACCCTTGCTGGATTCTCCAGTATTCTGAGAATGTACAGCATTAACCTTATGAGTTCCACAGTCTATAGTGAACTCACCATCCTAAAATGGCATTTTTAAATATCCAACATCTTTGACTGCTACTATGGCATAACACATAGTAGTATGGGGCTCTTTCTGCACAGTTAGAGTCCTATGATTCCACTTTAACTGTCGTTGTTCCACCTTATGGAATCCTGTGATCAGACATTTAGGAAAGGATATTTAGAGTTCTTAGCCAAAGAGCCCTAGTGCCTCATGTGTTTTCATGCATCTTCAAATTGCCTGTTGACTTATGGCAACCCCATTAATTCCATGCAGTTTTCACAGGCAAGGAACACTCAGAGGTACTTTTGCCAGTTCCTTCCTCTGACATATAGCCTGCAGCACCTGGTACTCATTGGTGGCCTCCCTTCTGGGTACTAACCAGGGTCAACCATGCTTAGCTTCCAAGATCAACAGGATCTAGTGCCTTTAAGATATTTAAGCCCCTCACCAAACTAAAAACCCCAGGATTCTAAAAAAACTGTTACTTATAATTTTCCATACAAATGTAGATATCAGTTGACAACTATAATCCCAGTAAAGTCACTCTTCAAACTTTTAAAAGCTGCAAATAAGCCATTATTTACTCTTTCTACTTCAAAATCAACATTTTTTCCAGCTTGTCATTGTTCTTAAGATTTTTTCACACTCAAATAAATTAGCTGCTCTCATTCTATTTCAACAACATAACTATCATAACACCAAATATCAATTACATCCTCTCCTCTTCATAAAATGTTTCCCCAGTTCTTTTTCCAACAGTTTCTCCCTTTGATTCTTTCCCAGTTGTGTCTCACACAAAACAAAACTCATACTCCTAGATTTTTTTCCTTTTGTTCCCTTGAATTTTCCATATCTATTTCCAAAAAACCCCTTCTCTTATGATAACATCACTTGTATTTATTCAACTCGCCAGCCCACATATAGATCACCTTTAATATTATTTTGAACAGTTTCTTAAATTTCATAAATCCCCCCTCAACCCTTATTTTATAACAACTACCTTTACACCAAAACATTTATCAAACATCAGGCAACAGGATAGGATCTGCACTCCAACAAATTCAGTCATTATTTCTTTACCCAGTCATATTTTAAATTTAATCTTTTTTTGTTTTTGCCAAACCTCTGCTATTGCATAAACTGAATATCAAATACCATATATCATAAATACCACAAAATCTGAGGAAGAGAATCCTTTCATTAAAAAAACACTTTCCCACTAATTTTGTTATCTTGCCCTCTTTTTTCTCCCATTTGAACAGTCTTGATGAGAATCAAATACCATCCATGTCCTTCCAGAATTCCCTCCCCATGACATTATTCTCTCTGATGACTTCCCAGCACTCCTCCTTTCAACATCTTGAATGTCTTTCAGGAAATACATCCAACTTCTCATCTCCTTTTCAATGTCTCTGATGTTATTCTTCTCTCCATTATTTCTGTTATGCCCTGGTTCCTCCAGGGTCTCTTCTAAATCTCCAAAATCATCTTGGTCTGACTGTACATCAGTATCCAAACTTTCCTCTCCACACTCCAATATCTCCTCTTCAATTGATTCTCTGATTTATATCATATCATCCATCACTAATCTGAAGATCAGTTTTCATCAGTTTAAATTCTCCTGCCAAATTGCTGGATCCCATTCATCTTCTACTGCAGTGGTTCCCAACCTGTGGGTCCCCAGATGTTTGTGGACTTCAGCTCCCAGAAGCCCCAGCCACTATGGTCAATGCTCAGGGCTTCTGGGAGCTGAAGTCCAAAAACATCTGGGGAGCCACAGGTTGGACCACTGTTCTAGTGGTTGAATCATTGACATTCTTTCTATTAAGCAAAAATTTGGCAAGGATAGGATTAACACCTTGTCTCCACAGCAACTCCTCTGTTACAGTGTTGCAATGACACAGCCAGGCTATTTAGTTTTTCTTGTTATTCAGATTACTTTCAATAGGATACCTCTCCCAGACAAAACAAATCCACTTTCTCACAACAAGACAATGTCTTTCCTTAGTCCATATTTGCTTGCAGAGCACTTGTAAAACAATCAGACTTCCAACTCAAAAAAAAGTCAGGATTTTCTAAAATATCCAAATAGTTTTTTCATTGTCTTGGTCTATTTTATGGCAGTTGTTGGCACCATGTTTTATTCTTACGTTCAAGTGAATTTGTTTTTAATTCTGAGATATATTGGAACAATGTGCCCTTTCCTTCCTTTTTAATTTTTAAAAAGCATTACAGTGCTGTAATGCATCAATGAAATGACAATTTTGCACTATAACTGTATTTTTAAAAATTGAAAATCCAGAGAGGAGGAAAAAATGCTCTTCAAACCATAGGACCACCTCTGCAAACCATGCCCCAATTTTTTTAAAAAAGCTTGAAGAGTCCTAATACAGATCCAAGATGTTGATATAAACAACCCACTTGGTTTTATACAAATAATACAAAAGGAATGGCATGGGTAGATGCAGAAGCAACAAAAACTGGCAAAACCCAGCAAAACTTAAGGAATTATGTTACAAGAAACCATGCTTCTTTAGACCAATTTGGAGGAACCCCAAATCTTTACATTGTGGTGGAGGTATGAAGAAAAAGTTTACCTTTAAAAGGATGAATATATAACCTAGAAACAGAAGGATAGTGCTGCAAAATTCAGCCCTCCTTTTTCCACTGTGCTAAATCATTATGAATGCAACTGGTTCAGTGATTTTTTTCAAAGGCCTCAAATATATGACACCAACATTTGTTTCATGCAACCATGGGCAAAGTTCTTGACAGCAAGGGCTCTGAATTCTTCAGCCAAGAATTTTATTTTGTAGAGCTGACTCAGAGAATATTTATGCACACTTAAGATTTAGCAAGCCCTAAATTCCTACTTGAGCTACTAATAGCACAGACATGTATTCCCTGTAAAAATCTGTCTTTTCTAAGTCATTGTTTTCAAGAGCTTGCTTTATGTACCCTATTTTGAAATGACTAGTTAAAACCTGCAGACCAACTGTACTCCCAAATAAAATGAGAGAGAGGGAGGGGTATTTTTTTTCTTCATTAAAAATTGCCTTTCTTGTGAAAAGAAAGTGAGAAAAAGATATTGCATGAGCCAATTATGCCAAGGAGAGAACAGCTTTACATCTGCACCTCAGTCTAGAGCAAATACCTTTAGTGTTCAAGCACAACTTCTAGTTTATTTGATTAGGATTTCCATCATGCTCAGATAGGGTTCCTGGTTCAGTATTTTTCCAAGCCCTTAAGTTTCCAGGCCAAGGCTTAGGGATGACTTCTAGTGATGTTAGTAAGCATTATGCATAACGTCCGAAGAATTGTTGCTCACAGCTTGTCATCAAATGCATACCCACAAAACATATTTTCCTGTTTGGAAATTAACATAGAAGTCTTAGCTATAGGGTTCTCCTACATCAGTGGTTCTCAACCTGTGGGTCCCCAGATGTTCTGGACTTCGGCTCCCAAAAGCCCCAGCCACTATGGTCAATGCTCAGGGCTTCTGGGAGCTGAAGTCCACAAACATCTGGGGACCCACAGGTTGAGAACCACTGTCCTACATCAAGATAAAATAGGGGATTCTTCCTTCTTACTTGCTTAGACAGGATAAGAAACATTTAACTACTTGCTTCCAGGTATAAGGCTGGTGAAGAGCAGAATGGAGGGCAACTCTTGGCATCACAACAACAAGGAGGGAAGCAAAAAGCTACGGCTATTTCCACATGAGGTTGATACATCATAGTAGCATTGAATCCTCACCCTCATGTCCACACATTGAACCATTTTAGCATTGTAGTTTTCCTTGTGGTTCTGCATGTTTTCAGCTCGTAGAACAATTCACTGCTATGCAAAACTGCTGTATGTGAAAACCAGGAAATATCTCCCAAACCGGTTCTGCTTTGGTTTTTGCCTACATGCAGAAGCGTAGCATCAATTCACATCACAGAAGTGGCCAGCTATGGGCATTCCCAGGCTGTCCCTTCTGGAGCAGCAGAAAACAAGCTTGCCCCCATCTTCCCTATGACATGCTCCCAAATTTTTTAAAAAACAAATATTTAAACAAAATTTACTAGGGGAGCTAGAAATCTGCAAACAGCTCTTTCCTCTTTCCTGGAGCTAAGTTCATCAAAACTGAAGAATTTGTACCATTGTCTCCTGCCTTGAGATGACCCACTGGAGACTCTGAGATCTAGCAAACCTCTCCTCAGGCAGCATAGTCAGTGGGCAGGTAGATTGGGGATGATGGGATTCTAATTCAACACACCTGGAAGATACTGGTGAGGGAAGATTGATTGATACATGTGATCAATAACAAGGGTCTTCCATTATTACTAGAAACTGATCTAGCTTCTCTCTATATCTGGTCGAGAGAAAGCTGAATCAGTTTCTATAACAACGCTAGAAACTGAGTCAACTTCTCTCTCTTCACCAGATATAGATTTATCACAATGTACTGTTGTGATTTCCATAAGAATCTTTTCTGCTTTTTGACGTGGCATATGTAGAGAGCCAGTGAAAGATAAGGCTGCATTTCCATGACATTTGCTTAGGCTTTTTGAAAATCAGATTGTGTTCTCATGTTGCAACACACATTTCCATTCAGTTCCCAGAAGCAGAACACTATTGTTTCAACAATATATATTTTCCCCCTGACTTTTTCTAACATTTTCTTTAGTATGTAGGTAAAATCCAGCTTCCAGCCTTGTAAGTATAATGCTGAATGTAGGTTGCAGTACTTTTTACACATTAAGCATGTGTAATTTTTCTAAAAGTGAAGACCAGAAATATCTTGCAAGCTGATTATGTACAAAAGCTTATTCAAACACCTAATTTTCTGTTATTCACAAAAATGTCTTGTCATTGCCATGGAAACTGACCTACTTCTTTAGTCATAGTTTTGAAAAAAATCACATCAACACATTCCTTCGGATTGCTCTTTTCTTATTATATCAAGTTAAACCTGATGTCCTGTCAGGACAGCACAGAAACAACACAACACAATAGGTGGCAATTCAGCCTAAGGAGACCTGAAACTTGGTAATCAGATAAATTAGACAAAATGCACAAAATACAAATCCCCAGAGGGGAGTTACATTGATATTCAACTTCTGAAAGCTCAGTCTAGGTGTATTAATGCAGAAGTGACCAGACTTCAGTCTGGATGGCTTTCTTTCTTTCTTTTTTTCTTTGAACCATCGGATTCAGAGCCAGACACAAAAGCCATATAGGTAGAATTAATGAATTTAGAGCTCAGATATTTGATTAGAAGTAAGCACCAAAATTAAACAGAACTCAGGATGTTTTCACACAATGATTCACACATTGCCACCCTTGCCTTTCGTTTCAATTTCATTTAGGGTTGGAGTTGCTAAATAACTGAGTGTCAGAAATCCTTGGTGAACTATCAAAAATAACTCAGACATCTAGACCTGTGTAGATCTTCTGCTCGTTCCTGTGGACCTACAAAAGCCTAAGTGCTGACAGATTTTCACAGGTGTATTTGAATATACAGGAAAGAAGACTTTTCTGAAACATGCCATTTGGACGAATGGTTTCTCATTTTTTTTCAGTTGCCTATAAAGATAGTAATGATTTGGGGGAGAAAATATATAAAGGAGCAGAAACTAGAGCCACATTATTCCTCTGGTAAAGATCCTTTTAAAGATGTCTGACAAACCCCAGCCATACAATACCAGAAGCAGTTAACTATAATACTAAGAATCAGTTAGAAAATAATTAAAAATTAAAGCACAAACCAGAAATCCTATTATTAGTGCCTAATAGAATAGACCCATAGAATTAATGTAACATTTATAAGCGTCGATTCACCAAGTGCCAATTGATGCAGTGGATCTGTACTAGTTAGGACTAGTTGTACAATACAGGTCAAAAATTATAGTAACATCATTGGCACAGACTTATTTATACCACTTAGGGCTGTCCAAAGAGATTGGTTAGTGGAATATATTGGGACGGACAAAAGAAAGAATTTTTGTGTGTGTGTGTGTGTAATATAGCAAAGCAAATCCAAGACATTTTGCCATCTGAGAAAAAAAAGAAGACCCAATCGCCTCATTTCATGTGCATAAGGCTACTGGAAGTTATATCTTTCTTCAGTGCTGGTGATAGGGCAGCATTCTATACCTGAAGGCAGCTGGCTTCACATGATTCAAGATGGTAAGAAATAGCCATGACCCAAAGATATGCTTGTGGTAGGTGGGTGTACAAAAGGGAATTTTAAAACTGCTGACAATTTGGTGCCATCTGCAAATATAACTGTCTTGTTTCTCAGATGAAATCTAGATGATTTACAAATCAATACAGCTGGGCAATCATTTTCAAAGAGCAGCATGATGTAGCAGTTTGAGCACTGAGAGTACAACCTTGGAGACCAGAGTTCAATTCCCCACTTGGCCATGGAAAACTACTGGATGACCTTCGGTACATCACACACTCTCAGCCCCAGAAAACTCCATCATAGAATCATAGAATCATAGAGTTGAAAGAGACCCCAGGGGCCACTGAGTCCGACCCCCTGCTATGCAGGAACATCCATCAAAGCATTCTCAACAGTTGGCCATCCAGCCTCTGCTTAAAAACCTCCAAAGAAGGAGACTCCGCCACATTCCAAGGCAGCATATTCCACTGCTGGACAGCTCTGACCAACAGTAAGTTCTTAGAATCATAGAATCATAGAAATGTAGAGTTGGAAGAGACCACAAGGGCCATCCAGTCCAACCCCCTGCCATGCAGGAAAACCCTCAAAGCACTCCCGACAAGTGGCCATCCAGCCTCCGCTTAAAAACCTCCAAAGAAGGAGACTCCACCACACTCCATGGAAGCACATTCCACTGCCGGACAGCCCTGACCATCAGGAAATTCTTCCTGAGGTTCAGGTGGAATCTCCCCTCCTTCAGCTTGTATCCATTGCTCCTTGTCCTGGTCTCAAGAGCAGAAGAAAACAAGCCCACTCCCTCCTCGACGTGACATCCCTTCAGATATTTAAACATGGCTATCATGTCCCCTCTCAACCTTCTCTTCTGCAGACTAAACATACCCAGCTCTCTAAGTCTGTCCTCATAGGGCATGGCTTCCAGGCCCCTCACAATTTTGGTTGTCCTCCTCTGGACCTGCTCCAGCTTATCCATATCCTTCTTGAATTGAGGTGCCCAGAACTGGACACAGTATTCAAGATGAGGTCTAACCAAAGCAGAATAAAGTGGTACCAATACCTCCCTCGATCTAGACACCATACTCCTATTGATGCAACCAAGAATTGCGTTGGCTTTCTTGGCTGCCGCATCACACTGCTGACTCATGTTCAGCTTGTAGTCTATTAAGACTCCTAGGTCCCTTTCACACGTACTGCAATCCAGCCACGTGTCCCCCATCCTATATTTCTGCATATCATTTTTTCTGCTTAAGTGTAGGACCTTACATTTCTCTCTGTTGAAATTCATTTTGTTAGCCTTGGCCCAGCAATCCAATCTGTCCAGGTCCTTTTGAATTTTGATCCTGTCATCTGGCGTATTAGCAAGCCCTCCCAATTTGGTGTCATCTGCAAATTTGATCAGCGTGCCCTCTATTCCTTCATCCAAGTCATTAATGAAGATATTGAACAGTACTGGGCACAGGGCAGAACCCTGTGGCACCACGCTAGTCACTTCTCTCCAGGATGAGAATCTGCCATTGGTGACCACCCTTTGGGTTTGGTTGGTCGACCAATTACAAATTCACCTAACAGTAGCCCTATCCACCCTGCCTTTTACTAGCTTCTTTCACCTTAGGGTCTCCATAAGTCATAAATGACTTGAAGGCACACAGCAGAAACAACAACAACAATTTTCATTATATTTTTTTCCCAAAAATGTGTACTGAAGCAAAAAAAAATTCTGTGTGAATATTGTGATATTATAACTATTGTCACTTTAATAATAGAATCATTTACCAGAATTCTTTTAACTTGTTGCCACCCCTTAACAGGTACTTATAAATATAGCCTATCATCAAGTACAAAGATGGACAATGCATCTGGTTTTCTGGCTGCGGGAAGTTAGAAAGTGCACATATGGTATAATTGCTCAGGCAGCTTATCCAGGATAAAAGGAAGGAACTAAAGCACAGTTTGATGACTCATTAACAAATGTTTTAGTGAAGGCAAAACTGCCCTGTGCCAGGATTTAACAGGAGGCACGCATCTTTGTTTGGTGCTTGTTCTGCCACACTAGTCTGGGAGGTGGGGATACATTTCTACTATAGCAACTGTGAGCATATGCAGCACAAATATTGTGACAGTGAATATAAACAGCTTTGGTGCATGTAAAACTACTAAATAAAGAGCTCAAACACCAATGTGCTCCCATATTGCAGTCTTTATTGAAGATGGCCTAGCATCTGTCTTGCATTTGTGATTTCATGGTGTCCTCTGGAGGATGAAAGTTTTGATTTGAGTTTTTTTGGAAAAAAAGAAAACCATTCTGCAATTTATTGTCATGGGGAATCTGACAATGATTAAATTTACAGTGTCTTTAACCCATATAACGGCTAGTCCCTGCTACTGAATCAGCTTCTGAATGGAAAGCCAGCACATATACCTTTGATTCAACAAGTCAGTTCTGGTTGGTACTAGCAGTTGGCTTGTGGGCATAATGTGGCAATTAAGACACCTCTTGCAAGTAAGCAGAGCTCTTGAATGAAGATCACATATATGTCTATAATACTCTCTAGCAGTAATTTTGGATTAGAGCAGGACTAGCAACTTGGAAGCAGAGTCTCTCTAGAAACAAGGAAGTGGTTTCTGTTTTATGAAAATAGTTTGTAGAAGTTCTGAGAGCTTCCAAGACTTAAGCAATATTGATGACAATTGGGCCTGTAGAGATAATAACTAGATTACACCAGAACTAGAACAGGAGCCCATTCACAGTAATTATAGGCCTATGATTCCACTTTAACTACTATATTTCTGGCCTGTGGAATCCTGGGATTTTCAGTTTAGGGAGAGGCATTTAGAATTCTCAGCTAGAGAGCTCCAGTGCCTCACCAAAATACAAATCCCAGTGCCAAAATAGCCTCCTCCACTATGGATATGACCAGAGGTCCTCTTCTGATTTGGAGAAAGGAGGAGCCTGAAGACTTTTTAACAAGTGAATGACTTTGCTTGAAGGCTTCTAGAAGACCCAAATGATTCATCCAGAAGATCTATGCTATTCTTTCCCCTGCTATTCCTACAAAATGTAGGCTTTTCTACATGGATCCCTTCCTTTCTTCTTTGCAGCAAATCTGCAGCGTAAATTAGCCATGACATGTAACCAAAAAACTTTTTGACTGGGGAATGATACTTGCTTCTTCCAAGTGTTAGTACAACATGTCAATCATTATGGCTAAATGCATGTTTTCAGAGCTTGAGGGTGTATCCAGCCTGACTGAAAAATTTCAGATTTTGTTCCTGTCCTTTATGGTTTTATATTGTGTTAAAATAAAGCAATCTGGGTGGCTGCTATAAAAAGTCTCTGATAGTACTGGGAGCTGACAGACAATATTTTGGGATAAACAAAATATATATGGATCTCCAAAATAAAATTGGAAAGAAAACATCCAGGACTTTCTGGTCTTTTTAATTAGTCTGGATATGTCTTACAAATGATTTATTCAAAGCAGTGATTTATTGGAAGTAATTATTACTTCCATTATTAGAAGTAATGATTTCTTGGAACTAATTTGCAGTTCTTTTAGTTTGCTTTTGTACTTTGTTTTGCATGGTGTTCATATTTTTATCACTTAATAAGTTCAGCATAACACTGGTGAGGTAAAGGAACTTAAAACTCCAAAGAGACTACTTTTGAAGGAGATACTAAAACGTGGTGTAGTGGTTTGAGCACTGGACTACAACCTGATTCCTTGCTCAACCATAGAAACTGTGTGACCTTGGGTGCATCACACACTCTCAGCCCCAGAAAACCCCATGATAGGTTCGTTTAGCATCTCCATAAGTTGAAAATGACTTGAAAGCACACAACTACAACAATAAAATGTGCCACTAGGAGGCAACACTGACAACCCAACTTTACATTCTCTACAGGTTCCAAGTTTCTTCAAAAAATAAATCCAACAGCTTATGGAAAAAATTCTATTCTTGCCCTGCCAAAGTTAATGGCAGCAAATTAATCCCCAAGTTTCTTATAATCAGGACTATTTTTTAAAAAAATTTTGAGTCCTTTGCAGTAACCTTCCCCTCGCCAGCAATAGAGAGGGCCCTTTTAAGGGTAGGGAAAACTTTTCATCAATGGTCCTTAAAAGGAATAAAGAGAGGGAAAAAGAAAGCAGAAATGCATTAGAGTTTAACAGTGGGAAGAGGAAGAGTTATAATTCTTGCAGTTAACAATATATCACTCCTTATGGTCTGCGTTTCCTGCCTGACTTTCTATAGAATCTAAGACTTTCCTTTTTAGCAGTCTCTCGAGAATGTGGTATCTACATACACTGCAGTATTGTTGACATTTCCAAAAAAATCTTTCCATTGATACTTTAAACCTACAGCATTTTTGCTCTTGATGGTGGTCCTTTTTAGCATTTACTAGTTTCTTATCATGATTGTATTTCATTTTGTTTATTGTCAATATTTTCATTTCATTTCATTTTTTATTTTATTTGTAATGAGAGCTACCTGAGAGTCAGCAATGAGGAGGGCTCATTTGGTCCACATATTGAAATAAACCAGTGTATTTTACACATCTTGTTTAATATTTGAATCTGAACACAGTTATCCCTCTGTTGTTCACTTTGAATTTTTCAGTTTTCAAAGAAGTAGCTCTGTTAATCTCCTGCAGCATAAAAAGGAACAAGGAAGGGGAAGGGGGAAGTGGCAGTACCTTTAAAACTAACCTATTTTTATTTTTGCATGAACTTCTTCAGATGCAGTACTGAGTGGTATTAAGGATGCATAAACCATATTTATACTGTTGTGGGAATGGGATAGAATGTAATGAGATTTAAAAATATACAAATCATGAACCTTGCCCTAAATTTTAAAAGGGCTGTGCAATTGCTGAAGTTCTTGGCTCCAAAAATGCACAGATAGGAGAATTCAGCAAGCAAAAATGTTCTTTTTAAGGAAAATTGCAAAGGATTTTGTCAATATAATTCATGCATGACCATAAATGCATTTTTGTGCATCTTTTTAAAAATGCAGAATGATACAGACATTTGAGAGACCCGATGGAATATATATGAATCCAACACAGATAAAAAATAGATGGACTTGTTCATTCTTACTTGGGGGTCTTTTGCAAACAGAAGAGTGGCATCTAAGCAGTTTTAAATAATAGACCAGGATTAATGCACTGGGTAGTGAGCTGTCTTCATTAGATTTTTTTAAAAATATTCCTATAAAAGACCTTTTGTGAACCCCTGCCTCCAAAGAGCTACATCTCAGAAAGTGTCAGATAAAATATATTATATGCTTGCAGGTAAATTGAACACACACAATAATGTCTTTGAGCATGCCCCATGTGGCAAGGGAGAGCCAAGACAGTCATTGGAGAGCATGATGTCATGTGTATTAGATAAGCTGAGCTGGTTTTACCTTTAAGCACTGCCAGGATACAAGTTCTGAAACTGCTTGTGATATGAATCAGTGGTGCTCATCTCCCCAGCCTTGCTACTGGCTGCTTTTGGTATTTTCAAACCCACTCTTGTAGAGCTTAAGTTTCTCCAGTCTGTTTAAATTTTCTAGTGCAGTAAACATTTCTAACATGAAAGTTCATAGTGTTATCATGCAGAATCTTGGTTTGGGAATGTTAAGCACCCCCTAAGGAATATAAAGTAAATTCCTCCACTGACTGCAGTAACCAAGAATGTACTCACTGCATTTTTCATGGGTGGGTGCTTCAACTCATTCCCCAGACCACTATTCAGCAGTAAATTCCGATTTTACCTTGTATCTTGTTATCTGGTGAAAATGTCATCAGCATACCTACTACCACAGTGAGAGGGGAGCAACTAGAAACTTGCTCACTTTATGGCTCAGGTCCAGGCTATCTGTCAGACCATATCTTTCTGTATGTGCCTGTTCAGGCCCTTGAAATCA
This sequence comes from Iguana delicatissima, assembly GCA_948472985.1. Taxonomy (NCBI): domain Eukaryota; kingdom Metazoa; phylum Chordata; class Lepidosauria; order Squamata; family Iguanidae; genus Iguana; species Iguana delicatissima. Next base: position 246,329 of record CAOKZL010000161.1, on the reverse strand, counting down.
GAGCTTTCCAAACTGTACGTCCCAGCATGTTAGTGTGTCGGCTGCAGTGTGTAGGTGTGTCAGGTAGAGGAGCTGCCTCTCCTGCTGCCACTGCCCCAGGCCAAGAAAAACCTCAGCAAGGGTGGTGGCAGTAGCAGCGGGCCAGGCTTGGGTAGAAGGGCTGCCTCTCCCCCTGCCACTGCAGCCACCCCAGGCCAAGGAAGATCTCAGCAAGGGTGGTGGCAGCAGCCGCGGGCCAGGTTTGGGTGGAAGGGCTGCCTCTCCCTCTGCCACTGCAGCCGCCCCAGGCCAAGGAAGACCCTGGTGAGGCCAGCAGCCGCCTAGGTCCGGGTGGAGGAGCTGTCTCTACTTACTGAATTATTGTGTCGTGAAATGACACATGTCTAAAAAGTGTGTCACCAACATGAAAAGTTTGGAAGGCTCTGCATCAGGAGAGGCCATTTTCTCAGTTCTACTACCTTAACAAGCACAGTTGGTGGGGATGCATGAGAGGGCCTTCTTGGTGGCTTCCCCCAGACTCTTGAACTCTCTTCCCAGGGAGTCTAAAATGGCTCCCTCTCTACTGTCCTTCCTCCAGCAGGCATAACCCCTTTTATTCCAGCAGGCTTTTAATACAGAAAGTTTTTAAAGAACATGCTAGAGAGTGCTGTATTATTTTAAACCGTATGGTTTTTAATAGCTTTTGAATCTCTTAAATTGCATTTTATTCTTTTAACTAGAAATTTGAAGCGTTTCAATATTGTGAGTAATTTAGTTCTATTTTAATGGACACTTTTTGTACATTTTTAGTAGTATTACTCTTTTAAACTGTAAGCTACTTTGAGTCCCAATTCTGGGAAGAATGCGGATTACTAATAATAATAATAATAATAATAACAACCGTAACACCAGCACAATCATAATCTGTGTCTCACTCTTAACATGGCTGGCGGATGCTGAGAGTTCTAAGAGTTGTAGTTCAAAAAAGAAACACTTCCAAGCACTTCTCGCAACAAGTACATGAATGCCTCTAGATGAGGCATTTATTACAAAACTGCTCTGCTTGAGTCCTGTAACGTTAGTCCAAATGACAATTGGTGCTTCCAAAGGGAAAGCAGAGGTTAGAAGGCACTGCACAAATAATTCCCTCCCCCTTTTTTTCCCTCTTGCCATTGAATTTTCCAAGACAAGACAAAGAGATTAGAAAAGTCATGGAAAAAGGGGATGGCTTTGAATGGAATATCACAGTATCTGAAGCCTGTCAAATTCAAGTAATGAGGCAGGGCATGGTGTGAGAAAAGCATTGCTTCGAATACCTTGTTGCCTTCCCTGGGAAGAACCCAATTATGTTTTCTCGCAGTTTCTTCCATCTTTTTTCTTATCACAACAAATCTGATAAGGAAAGATGGTACAGAGGCACAGTGGCATGGATTAGTAGGTCTAGGAACCATGGCCTCTATCAGGCTTACATTCTGAGACTTCATGCTTCCGTTATTAAAACTCTATCCAGTTTGTGGCCAGAATAGCTGAAGCAGCATCTCCCCGCACACAAGCCAGCTGAAAGTTATACCTTTTATTCCATGAATCTATATATCACAGCCAATTATTTCCTTTCACACTACATTTCTTTTCATATTACCCAAGTATAGGTTCTTCCACACCATAGGATCATAACTCTATTGCCATTTTCACACTACACTGTTATAGTGCAAGTACTCCACTTTCAACATCCTGTGGAATCCTGGGGTTTGTAGTTTAGGGAGGAGCATTTGGAATTCTCAACCAGAGAGCTCTTCGGCCTCAGTAAAGTACAAGCCCCAGAATTCCAAAGAATGTTGAAAGTGGAATAATAGGACTAGGGTGGAAATGGCCTATGATACCATTTTAATCACCATGTCTGCATCCTGTGGAATCCTGGGATAATGAGAAGGTTCTTTCTAGCTCTTTTGTTTATTTGTATGTCACTGCTCTTTGCAGCTGTTCCATTCTGTCTTAAAGGGTTTTTTTTTTTTTTAAAAAAAAAGTGTTATGGTTATTTCACACACTTCATAATTATAGTACTATGATTCCACTTTAATTTCCATAGCAACATTGTATGGAATCCTATGGGCTGTAGTTCAGTGAGGCACTAGAACCCTCTAGCTGAAAATTCTAAATACCCTTCCTAAACTGCAAATCACAGGATTCTACAGGATGTTGCCATGACAGTTAAAGTGAAATCATGATGTTATTGTTGTGTAATATGAAAGAGCTTGACAGGTGGTCAACAGGATATTTTCTGTGGTAGCAATCTGATTGTAGAAGTCTTTTCCTGGAGCTAGACAGGTTCCATCTCTGTCTAGTTTCAGGGAAGGTATAAAACAGTTTAATTTCCAACTGAATTTTGGTAGCTTTAAACTTCCTCTTTTTTTTTTTTTTTGGTGAATTGTTTTGTTCTGCTTTTAATGTGTTGTTTTTATATGTAATACTGGTTTGTGTGTGTGTGTGTGTGTGTGTGCATCATACCAGGATTCTATGGAGACAAAAAGATAATTCAAAGCTAGATTTAATTAACAATCATTTTCATTCCTATGCTCTCTTCACGGCTCTTTTAAACAGAATTTTCATTATGCTGGGAACTGTCTCAAGATTTGCTTATTCAGCTAACTCTTCCATGCACCACCCAAGCTTCACTGACTGTGCATCTCTTCACAGCAAAATTTAGAATGTCAGTTTTCAAAATATGCATATGATTACTGACTTGTCTCCCCACGAATAAGTACACAGTTGGTGTTCAATGAAGCACAGATGGACTAGGGAAACAAAGTCCTCTTTTAAAAGGGGTTTTTAATTATGGAGCTTAGTATGGTTTTTTATCCATTTTGAAGGGTAATTTAATGGGTCCACAACATTTCAGAGGAAGGAACTATACTTGGATGGGAGACCTCCAATGAATACCAGGTGCTGTAGTTTATATTTCAGAGGAAGGAACTGGCAAAACACCCCTGAGTGTTCCTTACCTAAGAAAACCCTATGAAATGCATGGGGTTGCTATAAGTCAACATGTGACTTAAAGGCACATACACACACACACAATCCTGCCCTGGCATTTGCAAGGCAAGATGAGTAGGTAAGGAGATTAATTGCAAAGCCATCTTTACCTCAGGAGCCCTCGTAGGCTAGGAAGAAAGAAAAAGAAAGAAAGGAAAGGAGAGGAAAAAGTTATTTGGAATATGCCTTGTAACTGAATCCAAATTCCACTGAAGCCAATGGTACTTAAGTGTGACAAGTGTTCCATGAGTTTTCAAGAATTAAGAACTTTGGCTCTAAGTTTCAAACAATTTACACTACAGTTGGATTTCTGAGCCTGTAGAGTTTTCAGACACGGAGTGATTTTGGTACTGTTGAAATGAATTTTTGTTTGTTTGTTTAGGTGGAAACAAAGCTTTCAGTACAAGGTAAGGGCTTTGCTTAAAACTTCCCTACATGTTCCATGCAGTAATTTCAGTGGGAGTGCAGTTTCCTTCCCCAAGTATTCAAGATATATGACAAGATGTATGCTGACAAGATGTATGCTCAGCTGACTGTAGTTCTTGGATATTTCCTATATGATAAACCTGGTGCCAATAGTGGAGAGTTTGAAGAAATGAGGAGGTACAATACCTTAGGTTTAGTGCCTCAGTCAGATTCACATTTCTGCAATATCATGAAGCTCTAGTATCTTCACTTGTATCTCACTTGCAGCCCTTTGTACTTGTGTAAGCACAAGGAGCCATTTTGCTTGGAAGCCACAGTTTGCTGGAATATTTGAGAGCTTGTCATGCAATGCAGGACTAAACTTTTCTTGGATACTTGCAGCCCTGAACTGAAATCCATTGGAGTTACTGCTCACTTTGTAATGTAGTTTGAGAATGTTAGGTAACTGTTAGAAGTGTATGCAATTGGTCCTACAATTGGTCCTGCAGAATGAGGAAGCAATCTTGGATGGCATAAAACACAACAAATTGTTCATCTTCACCCACAGTTCTGTTTCTATTGCTAGATACAGGCAAAGATAGTTCTAGAGATTTTTTGCTTCATGGACCAAAGCAATACAGCTGGTTAGGGTACATGGCCAGTGTGCTATAGTGGCAACCAGGACATAGAGCAAATTCTAGCATAGCATGGCAATCTTCGTACTATCACAGGGAGGTATCCAAGACCTCATAGAATCATAGAGTTGCTGAAGCAATGAGCGGAGGCAGTGGCAGCACCTGGAAGGAGAGGTAGCTACTGGACTCTGCAGGTCAGAGTGCAAGATTTTATCCTGCCACTGCTACTGCTGATACTTTCTCTCATTACCACCATATGGCATTTTGTACCATTGATTCTTCTCTGCCCACGTAATTATAGTGGTAGACTGTATAAGATCTTAGCCCACATAGCTTAACTTGGGGTATTTGCCTCTCTGTGTCAGGCAGCAAGGTGCTTTAGCTTGCACTTCTATGTAATTGAATATATTTTAAGCAAATGGGGTTTCTAAAATTATTTTTGGAGCTGACATGCATTATAGTGATGTAGCTGAAACCAGGAAGTAACCCTATCAGCTTCTACTGTTTTGAAAGCATCTACTCATGAAGAGAGATTTCAGAAAGGCTAACCCAGATGGAACAAATGTGGTGGGCCTCCATGCTGTATGTACTACTTCTTGAGATCCAAACTACATGTCTCTAATTATGAGATTCTGGGGCTTATTCTCTTCATTTCCTGACTTTTTTGTTTCTACACAAAATATTATTTAAAAGAAAACAGTATTTTTGGGGTGCCAAACAACCGTACTGGTTTGGTTTACTTCTGGGTATCTTTCCTCATGACTTAAGTTGTGATGTTAGATGCAGTATGCCCAGTCCCTTACCCCTCTCCAATTTAATCTTGTTTCCAGAAGTTTTTCCACTTTTAAACTGTTGTAGTGTTCCTTATGTTTATCCTTCAGTTCTTCCTTATGTTTTTAAAAAACATAATCTCAAGAAGATGAATACTAAAGTGACAAAGCTGAATAGCTCTGTTTTTAAATCAGAATACGATAAACCCATCCACACACAACACACACAAACTCTTTCGCAGTTGCCAGTTTCAAGCCATCCGAGACCTCCAAGGGTATGTTGGTTTTGGGGGAATTGACATGAAAGGAGCCAGAGCTTGCCAGTGCAATACCAACCCCTTTTCCAAGCTCCCATTTTACTGCTTGTTTCATCATCTTCTGGCAGAGATTGTATAGTAAGCAGAAGAGGACCATGAAGAAACAAGATGAGTTACCACCACCATTACTTCTGCTACTCCCTCCTCCTCCCCCTTCCTCCCCCTTCCTCCCCCTTCCTCCTCCTCCCCTTCCTCCTCACAGCTCTTGTACACAGAGTGCCACATAGTAGATACCTAGGGAAGAGGGCAACTGGTAGAAGTTCAGGAGCTCCAGTTATACCACCACTGCTGTAGGGATACCTATTTCCTTGGGTACTCCTTTAGTAGGCTCAGACAGGCACCTTTGAGTAGCAATGAGTGACTGCACCAGATATTGGGCTACCCTGCTTAAATCCAGTGGACAATTGCATGCAGCAAACAGCCATTACATGCATTAATTTTGACAGCTAGCCAGTGCAGGCTGTTAGTCTATGGCTGTGCAGTTCTGAAATGAATATAGATCTGGGAAAACAGCAGAAACAACAACAATTATTGGGTGATCCCATATCTGTTTACAGCATTGGCTAGCTACTATTAGATATAACAGTATTTGAAAAAGTGATCAAAGTTTACCTTTCAAGTTATATGGAACAGAAGATCCTTGTGTAAATATGTAAACTAATGATTCAGTTGAAAAACACTTTTCCATATCAACAGCACGGTAACGGTTTCCTGATTCCTGTTAACAGTAACTCCCTCAATTACTATGCATTCAACATGAATGATATAATTCCACTGGGTCTCCTTTTACTTTTAAGCATCACAGCAAAGAAGAAATGAACTGATGCTATAGCTGATGGAATTTATATACTCAACTATTGGCTGCCAGATAAAAAGGAAGAGGGATCTCAGTCTCTTAAAAAATTGCTTGCAGGTAAACTGCATGGAAATGGTATGAACCTGAAATTGCTTTTGAGTAAAGTTCAGGAAGCAGAGTTTTATCCTCACTGTGACCTGAGTCCAACCATTTTTCAAAACAGTCAAGAGATTTCTTTCTAGGTTTATTACAACCAAAGGAGATGAATGCATAAATTCCACCTTCTCCAACAAGGTACAAAGTTGTGTAACTTTTCTTCAGAGATTGCATTTTGACTTCTTTTAGAGCTCGGTCTCTGAGGAAGCTTCATTGAGCCCTGAAAGCAGCACTGTGGACATAAAAGAGTTTCTGTCGAACACAGCCACAAGTTAACATGAATAATATTTTAATTAACAATTGTGTCCATGAATACTTTAATTAGGATAAGGATTCCTCTTAATGAAATAATAGGCACATTGTTTATTATCTCAAAATTTTCTTAAAGTTGTCCTTTCCACTCTGACCCAGAACTTGGAGACCTGACTTTGTTGGACTACTATTCCCAGAAACCCACAGCCATAATGGCCTGAGTTGTAGTACTGCCCCCCCATCACTTTTTAAAAGCTTTTCCTGTAACTTCTGTATGGCAGTTTGCCAACATTTAGTGAACAAGGCAGAATAAAATTAATATAGGAGTTACTGTTACCCCAAAAGTTGGAGGACCTTGAGGTCCACCAGCAGTGCCAGTGTCTCCTTTAAAAGGTGGGGAATTATAGCTCAAAAGGGGGCCTGACAGAGGGGAGTAACTACAGACCTTTTCACCTATGTACACTGGTACTAACTGCAAGACATCAGCTGAGAGTAAAGAAGAATGTTTACTGAGGAATTCACAGACACATGCAAGAAATCAAGCATTCTCACAAACCATTCAAGGCTGGTGAAGAGAAAGTAGAGAAAGGTTGGATAGAGAGAGATTTCAGGCATATAGGGTTATATTTACCACTCCTGGAATGGAGGATCAAAGAGAGGTAGCTCATATATGAGGATCTGAGGGCAGCACTGAGGAATGAGAGTCTGGGGTACAGCATGATGCCCAGAGCGCTAGCAGAATGCCAAGATCTGAGCGAGGATTTAAATACCCTTTTTTCCTACCCTGAAGTGGTGACTGTTAATTGCTATCTGGCAAAGTAAACAAAATGGGTCTAGAACAGACTGATTGCCTTACTTTAGGTGTCAAAGCATCGATGGGAGTCCTAGCAGCCTCTTAATGTCCCGGTTGGGTGATATGAATAGGGAAGGTTTCAGTAGGAAATGTGCACAGTGGGGGTGCTTGCCTGCCACACCTGAGCAGTTTCACTGACTGTTGTATTTAGATGCTGTGTCATTGACAGGATTACTGTAAATCTGTTCACTCAGGGCTTTCTTGTTTAACCGTTCTTGACCTTATGACCTGACCATACTGACCTAGCTCACGCATACAGCCAGAGTCCTGCTTGCCGCATGTTTCCCAGCCATAAGTATCCAATTGTTAATATTTAATGCCAGTCAAATAATATTTCTTGCCAGTCATGCTATGCAACATTATTGGTGTGTAAGGTCTGGTAGTATTACCAAATGGTATAGCTTGCCACTAGAAGGCCTCTGCAAGCAAAGGGACAGAAAACATTAAATAAAAGGGTTTAAGGGAAATCCTAAATTCCAAATCCACTGGCTGGTGGACATAGCATGGATCAGAGCTTAGAAAAGCTACTTGTTGGACAACAGCCTCTGTAGTGACTTTTTCCAGCTCTGTCCTGTGCTAGTAGAGAGGAGCTTCACTAGTGGTGCAGACACATCTGTTCTGAAATTTCCTGGAAGCAACACAGAACAAGACCATTTCAGGACAAGTCAGTGTCAGACCAGATCAGCGGTGGCCTCAGGCAAACTTGAGCTAAAGCCCCTTGATTTTCAGAAAGACACAGCACAGAGCCTCCCGCACTAACCTAGAGCTGGCATAACAAATATCCCCTTATTGGAGCCAATTGCCAGGGAGGATTTAAGACAAAAACTATGTGACACATGAAAAAGGAAAAAAAAAACTACTCCACACTTCCTGAATTGGCTGGTGATAGCCATTAAAAGGCAAGGGTGGGAAAGGTATGGCCTCCTGGCCATTTGTGACCCCCCTCCCCAGCCAAACCTTTTTTTTCCCAACAATACATAGTTATGCCTCCTGATACACATAATTATTATATTTAATGCTATTTCCACCATACCTTTTAGGCCTCCAGATAACATTTTAAAAAAAACCAACAGAAGTGGGATTTTGACTATGTCCTGCTCATTGAAAAAAGATAGTGGTAGCCCACTGAGCTTCTGTAGTTATCCATTTTTGCATTATGGCTTTGAAAATGGAAGATGATCTGCCACTTTGCTCATACATACACACAATCTCACCGGGTGTGGCACTGTAAACTCCTACAACTGGTATATTGTACAGACAGCATTGCCATTGTGGCATGTCTCCATTAAAAGAGTGAATGATTTATTATGAACTTTTCCTACACTATCATTGCTATATCCTTCCTGTTTTGACCTGCCTATATATTCTAAATAGCTTATTTCTGTCAACACCACCACATTCTTTCCATCTCGGTGTGGTTTCTTTGACCCTCTGGAAGACATTGCTAGTGCCAAAGATGTGGAATCAAACACTCAAAGAGGAAATGAGATGACAATGGCCCAGCTGAAGTTTTGTCTGAGGGAGTTTTGTCTGGTATTGTTGTTTGAGCATTTGACTATGATCCTGGAGAACAGGATTTGAGTCCCCATTTGGCCGTGGAAGCCCACTAGATGACCTTGGCGCATCACACACACTCTGCCCCAAAAAACTTCATGATAGGTTTACCTTAGGGTTGCTATAAGTTGGAAACAACTTGAAGGCACACAACAACAACAGATGGTGATACAAGCTGGCAGTGGTGGATGGTGGCTCCTTTGATGGCAACCTTACCTCCCAAATAGATTCAGTACTTCAGATACCTCCTTGAAAGTTTAGATCATCTCATCACCCTGCCAACATGAGCCCACAAGCTATCACTACAATTACAGGACGCTATGAGAACTTCAGAGCATTCAAAAGCTGCTGTCCCCAATTCTCTGTGCTTGAATAATGACATATTTAAATTTCAAATTTAAACAATGAATTCAAGCACAGTGGACAGATTTGGGATTTCAATTTTCTGGAAGGATGTGCAAGAATCAATGAGTTATTACCTGTGCTCCGTGATAAAACTCAAAGGGGAAAAGCTTGGACTTCGACATGGCATTAGACTAAAATGTCCATGTCTGAAGTGAAAGTAAGTATTAAATGCAAATTCAGTTAAAGAACTCAAATTTTTTTCTTTTTTTATTATTTTTTTTATAAAAACAAACATACAAATAAAACATTCCTTATTTTTTGCCATACATAAATTCTTTTCCACCATCTTATATACCTTTTATAAAAAAAGAAGAAAAAGAGAAAAAAACAAGAAAACCCACTCTCTATACCTACTTACCCCCCTTCCCTTATTCTCTACATATTTTGAGGATGGTTATAATTTTACCTGTTATTGACCAACACTTACTATACTATCCAAATGAAAAAAATACCACTACCTTATTTGTACTATCAAAGTTCAATACAGAGTTTTTACTTCCGAGTCCAAATTCGTAAATCACTTAGTTTTACCTTCCCCCTTGGACTTCCCAAAGGGGTTTTACCAAGTTCCATTCTTCAATAATTAATTTTTTCGGTCTATCATTTATAATTGATGTGAGTTCGTCTAACTCCCATAAGTCATATAGTTTCCATAACCAATCTTCCACCTTAGGTGTTTCCTTTGATTTCCGTAATTGTGCAAATACCAATCTGGCCGCTGTTGTCATAAAAATCATCATTTTTCTCAAAGAACTCTTTTTAAAATATTTCTCATCCAACATATTCAATAAATATATTTCAGGACTTTTAGGGAAATTAATTTGTAACGCATTAACAATACAATTATGAATCTTATTCCAGAATTCTTTAGCCTTATCACATGTCCACCATCGGTGGTAAAATGTCCCTTTCTTAGAACACTTCCAACATGTATCTTTAGTATTCTTACTTAGTTTAGCAATTTGAGTCGGTATATAGAACTCACATTTCTTTCACATAGTTGCTTTACCCTGTTTAATCAATTAAACAGATCACAACAAATGGACAACAAGCAACATAACTATTGTGAAGTAAACTACTTTTGTATTGATTCATTTCCAGATTTTTATACTAAAGTTAGCTTATAAATAAATTGCATGCCAAGGTTCTTCAACATACATGTTTCTTTTTTGTGCATCTTTAATGGTTCAGTCGCCATCTTTCTTTTGAGGTCCTGTTACCATGCCGTACATCCCCACTCTATGATATGACATAATTGGCATTAGTTAATTGCTATAAAATATAAGTTATACACTGTTGTGGCTGAACAGCCATGCTGACCTAGAAGACTGGCTGAACATGGGCAAAATTAGGTCAAATGGACCTCAGGGCACAGCCAGGTCAGGAATCAGTCAGTAAGCGCTGGTGCTAATGAGCTTGGAAATATCCCCCAACAACTTGACCTTCAGAAATAATTGCATCTGAAACTATCTTGACAGAGCAACTGATTATCTTCAACTCACTTCCCCTTCCCGCTGAAATTCTTCTTTGTTTCCTCACTTACCCAGCCATCAAGAAGCTATCACAAATCCCATCAGTTCTTTGTCGCCTGATGCTAAGACCATTATCTTGTTCCAGATCCCATTGTTTGCTCTGCCAGACAGCCATTAACACTGTTACCCTGTGAATTGGGGGTCCCGGGAGCGATGCCCAAACAACCAAACAAACACAACTGAGATGGGGAAACTGGAGCACTCTCTTGACTAACGAGAGGCAGGGTAACCTAGCGGGGATCTTTTACCCTATGTATACAGCGTCAGGTCAGTGAGTAGGCAAACAGTTCAAATAACAATTAAGATTTATTAGACAATTATTAAGAAAAACATGAACACACTCCTAACTAGAAAAGGAAAATAGAGTTCAAGGGGAATGGGTGATATTTCCTGCAGTTCCGGGGAAGCCGCTTGTAGAAGAGGAAACCCGGCGTGGTGGCTAAGGGGAATCTGCTGAACTGAGTGGCAGCAAGGCAGAGTAGAAGTCCAGAGCGATCCAGTGAGAGTTCCGAAGAGGTCTCGGAACTGGGGGGTTTTATCAGGGAAAGAACGACTGTAGGCTAGTCTGGTCTTGGATGAAAACAATAAGTTTTGGGTTGGAGACAATGCCTCCGAAAGGTCAGAATTTACATGATTGAGTTATGTTCTGAATTGACAATAATATGGCTGGTATGTAGATGCGGCTAGCTTGGCAGTTAAGCACTTAGCTCATCAGAGTGCCCTCTCAGGGCAGAGGGTCTCTTTGTTTATCACGCACTGGTAATGAGGGTGCTGTTTCAAGAGGTCCCCTAAAGCAGATCTGGCAATCTCTGGCTTGGTTTGGTGGGAGCAGCAAATAGTAGCCATGCCTAGCTTCGCGCTTGTTCGGTGGCCTCACAAACACTTGGCTGGTGGCAGAGCAGGGCCGCATTATGATATCAAAATGATATCTTTGGTTCACCAAAGGCCAGGCCAGTACACGGTGGTAACAACACCTTCCCCTTCAGGACAGAAAAAGAGTATTTAAACCCTGGCTCTGAACCAGAGAACTTGTAGTACAGTGGCCGTAGGTCATCACTCTGGTACTATGATTCCTGTTCTTGTATTACCCTCAGACTCTTAGTCTGAGCTACATTGCTTTGTCTCTTCTCTGCAGGATAGGTAAATATCACCCACTTCACCCTAACTTCTCTCTGTCCAATTCCCCCCTCCTCCTTTGGTTAGCTTTATGTAATTGTGACACTGCTTGAATCTTGCACATGACTGTGATGTTCTCCAATAAAACATATTTTTGAAACACTTTTTGAATCTCCAACTGGTATCCCTAAACTAGTACCTGTATACACAGGTGGAAAGATCCTACTAGGTTACCCCCCTCTTGCAGGCCTCTCTTTGAGATGATAATTCACCATTGTTTCCCAGAGGCATTGACTTTGTGGGTGAACCCTTGACCAACCCACCTTTTGGAGTAACAGTCTCATCTGACTCCAAGACATTGGCTTTGCATAATGCATCAAATTCCAACTTGTCCATACCTGAATAACCCATACTGTTGTATTATAGAATGAGTCTTCTCCCATCATGTTCCCATTTTGCTTACCTGTAGATTGAATATCAGTGTCAACAAAGTCATTATCTACATATATTACACACTGAAGGAGAATGTTGTGCCATCCAAGCTTCTTAGGATCAAAGTTACAGTCATGTGTATGCATGCCTGCATAAACAACACCATTTAAGCATGGCGCATTAGCAACAAGCTGAGTCTTGCCAGTGTTTGTCACATTAATTCCTTGTCTCCTAATTTTTTTTAAAGTATTTCATTACCATTTTCCCAAACATTGCTGAGTTTATCTATTTATTTTCTACCTTCTTCTTCATCTTCTACCTTGTTTTCTGCCAATGTTATCTTAGCATCACCAATACAAGTGACAGGCTGCAGGATCTGAAGTAAGCTTTTTTGTTTTATTGGTTATCATCTCTGATCCAGGCACTCTGGATAATGGACTCTCTAAACCATTATAATAGAAATCATCTTGGACATAGAAAAGATGCATACAGAATGAGGCAGCTGTCTCAGGTAGCTCGGTAGTATAGAGGGGCTCTATTTCCTTCTGTAGGAAGACAGAACTATGCCTCTTTTGCCTTTTAGACTAACTTACAATGAAGTGGTTGATTTTATTTTGAAGTGCTTCCCTCCATTGAAAAAGGATTTGAAAAGAGATCCATTGTATGCTATCAAAAGTTATCATGGTTGCAGTTCAACAAATAATGAGCTGCAAATAACTGCTCATATGTGGTACCATCTCTAGGAGAGACATTTTTTATGCAACAAATTATTGATCCTTTGAGTAATTGAATTTAAAATTCATGCAATGGTATGTCCATAACTTTATGCAAGTTCAGCCTAAGATGTAGAAAGCCTAAATGATACATTGTATGTTAGCCAGAGACTGGTTGGACACAGTATTCAAGAAAAAGGGATGACAACAGCAAGAAGAAACTTTATTAACATTCAGCTTATTAATAATCACCCAATGTTTTGATTTTATATATTTCTCCTCAGCTTCACCATCACTGTCATATGTTGGATGGAACAACCTGACATCTTCCTGATGTTTTGGACTGCAATTCTCATCAGCCTTAGCCAGCAGAATCAATGAGGAATTTGGCATTTGCCCAGAATCCCTTGCAATAGATAATAGTAGCTAAATCAACTACAGTCAGCTCTCCACATTTGTGGATTTCATTTTCATAGATTTGATTATTTGTGAGTTTTTCCAACCCCTGCCCCCCACCTCAAGTGCTTCTTTCCTGGGGGAAACTTCCTTCTTGGCCACTCTGATCAGGCTGCATGGACCTTTAAAAAACCACTTTTGATCTTCTTCCTCTTCCACCAGTTGCTGCTTGGCCACTAAGAACTGCTTGCAGCCCAATTTCACAGCACCACAAACCCACTTTTGATCCTTCCCCATACCCAAGGAAAGAGACAGGCGAGAGACAGGAAGTGTAGGCCCACAATGCCAATCCACCCCTTTTTGTTCCCCCTTTGTTCTCCTGGTTTGGACCCTGCTCTTCCCACCATGCTTGGCCTCCTGCCCTCCCACCCCCCCACATTTTAATATTTGTGGTTTTTCTACCTTTTCAGGGCCCTGTGGTCCTCCCCAGAGAATGTGGAGGGCAAACTGTAATGACTAGTAGTTAAACTAACTGACTTAAAATAAACTTTATCTTTCTTTGGATTCCTCCTTGAAAGTTAAGATCACCACTCCCATTGACATGGGACCACCATCTACCATTATAAGTTAATTATAGAACCCTAAGAGAATTTTCCTATGTCACAGTTTTCATGGCTTGGTGAAGACCTGAACTCAGGTTTCCAAGTTCAGTGCTTAATTCATTGCTTCGTGACTAGTTAGATCTCATGTTTCACCTACAGCTTCCACACATGCATCTGATCCTGCAGGTGATAATTGTTCATTATTGTGCCTAATGTTTGTGGAGTAGTTGCATTTTTAAGATGGATTACTTCTTTTTGCTTTCTTCCCCATCAGCTTAATACATTACATACTACCCTTCCTTGATGCCACAGAACATCCTCTTCCTTATGGGAGAAAACATGAGGGATGTATAGAAGAAAATGTGTACATTGAGTAAAAATAAGGCATGTACTCCTAAATATCCAACAAAGAAATACCTAATGCTGTTGTCTTTGTGAAGGATATAGGCACTGAGAACCAATATATGTGCCACACAAATCCTAAAGCAAACAAAAATAGATCATGTAAATTGTCCTTGTAAGAAGGACATTAGATGCATGTCTCTGTGAGGTAAGAAGTAGAGGAGAGAGAGCTGTCTTTTTGACCTTGGTGAAAGTCACAGCCACTTCTTCTGGAGGTCAACAGGACATCTGTTCAGAGCTACAATATTAGCATGCAAACCACTTAACCAGAAAGGGAGGACAGCCAATGAAATACACTGGTGAGGGGTTGTATGTGTGGCAGTCAGGAGCAGAGGGCACGCCTGCTCTTTCCTCATTTGAAGAAGTTGCATTAGGATAATGTCAAATTCTCATTTTTCAGAGAAATGCAAGGCCAGCCATGTTGACCCTGAAATAAATTCCTAAGTCTGTGCTGTGGTAATACCTTTATTAGGTCAACCAAAAATGCACAAAAATCTCTGTGCAAGCTTTCACAGTACCAAGATAGCAGCTTCTCAGCCACTGACAGGTCAAAAGGAATTCTTTGTCACCTCATCCTTTCCTCTGGCCAGGTTTGATTTCATACCTATCTGCAGTGCTGGAAATTGAGCAAAGTTTTATTAATTTAAGTTAGCTTTTTCCACACATTGTGTGGCTTGCACTGATTTTGCTTGAGCTCGTTATGCTTTCCCGATTTTCTCATCGTTCTACATCATCCTTCTATACCTCTCCCTATGTTCCATCAGTTATTGTCTTCCTTTTTCCTTTTACTAATGCTTTCTCACCTGCTCTCTATGTACCCATCCTTTATACCTAGCTGTCTGTGGGTGGGGTTGTTTTCACGAGAAGGGTGTAATACAATTACTGCAACTGTACAGTAGCAAAAGGAAATATGTAGCACAGAGAGAATGCACTGAAGCCAGGCAGCTCTGTGTAATGTGACACCAGTTCCGGTTTCTAGGCTAGAGAAAGTTCCTTGAATACTAAACAGAAACAATTATTTGGATCATGTTTTCCTCTGTTCTGAGTTTTGCATTCCTTTTTAATCTGTTCTAGTTTTTGAATACCTTCCAGATAAGAGCCAACGTATGATGAAAAAAAAACTTCTTAGTCTTTTTTCCTTCTGGATAAGTGTGATAAAAAATTCTTTTATCTGTTTTTAACTCATTAGCAAACATAATTAACCTGTAAAATTATAAGCCATCTTCTTATGAGAGCCTCCCAAAGCAAAGGAAGATATTTAAGTAGTGCAGCCCTTTGCTTGTCAGTGGGACAGGGAATCCACCCCAGATTTTAATCTAAACATTAATGGAGCTATCCAAGGTGCTAAATCTGTTTGGGGGCAGATTTCACCACCTTGACTATCTCCTGTCTCCACACTACACTGACTATCTCCTTTATGTTTGGACTGAAAGCACCAGCCACTACTGACGCTGAGACAACTTGCTGAACTAGAGAATCTTTCTTGTTGTTTTGAACACAACCAACCAGAAAAGCTATGACATTCAGTTGTTCATTTGGTTAATAAGTTAATGCTGTTCCATCAGTGCAGAAAGTGTTCTTGAGTAATCGAACAGTTGATTTTTTAAAAAAATTAAACTGATATATTAAACATACATACATGTATACACACACACATAAAATCCTGCTAAGTTTTAAATGAACTAATGGCTAGTGTACGTCATTTCAGAAGAGAAAATTCCACTGCCCTCTTATTCAACAGGGAATTCTTCTTCCTCTAAGATGGTTACTGCTAGAACAGCATATAGCTTGACTCAATGCTATTTACAGAATTTGCACTTCACTGAATGCCTTCTTAAAAATAAAATGACAGAGGAGACTCTTTTGATTCTCCCCTAGTCCTGAGTAACTATGGAGAATCTCAAATCTTTTGAATCCTTTTTTTAAAAAGTTTAAAAAGAAAGGGAAAGAAGGATAATCTTGGACAAGACACACTCTCTCAGCCTCAGCAAAAGTCTAGGCAAAGGCAAACCTCCCTCTGAAGAAATCTACCAGAACAATTGTAATAGTTTTGCCTCAGGATCTCCCCAGATTGAAAATGACATGAAGGCCCTTTGTACACAGGCAGGAAAATGTGGATTAATCCCACATCCTACAAAACAGGGCCACATACTACAGTAGAGAGATAATCCAGGTCAAAACTGGCTTTTCTTTGCATAACTCCTTTTGGCACCCTGGGGTTTGTAGTTTGATGATGCACCAGCACACTTTGGCAGAGAAGGCTGAGACCTTGTAAAACTCCAAACCCCAGAATTGTGTATGAAAGAGGTTTGCAAGGGAGCTATGCAAAGGAATCTTGAAATCTCAAGCCTCTACCTTCCAGTCAAGTGCTGAACTTAAATATTAAATGTTCAATTTAAGAAATTACCCCAGATGTAATTTGTGAAATTGTAAGCAAAGGCCATTATTACTCCAAGGGAAAAACTCACCTACTTGCCATCTCCCCTTGTGTGTCTAGTCTCCCAGGTTTTCAGATGTCTTGGTCACCCAGGTTTTCAGGCTTCCCAGTCTCCAACAACCTATTTGGTTGGTGGACACAAAAGATTCAGTTTGCCTATTTTGGCACAGGGATTCGGATTTGCAAATCTGGAATCCTTACCCAGGATTCAAGGATTCAGTTAGCCCATCCCTACTGCAAATCAATAAGAACAACTGCAGCCAGAATTGCACATACTCACACTGTGACCTAGGAACACAACACCAAGAATGGTGATAATGCTATGTCCCCTTGAAAAAGACAATCTGATCCTTTTCGCTCACACAAGGTGACCAGCTATAGATCCAGGCTGTGCATCTTGTTATGGTTGCTCCTAATTATTGTTGTTGTGTGCCTTCAAGTCATTTTGTACTTATACCAATCCTTAGGTGGCCCTATGGGAGGATTTTCATGGCAATGCTTATTCAGAAGGGTTTGCCTTTGGCTTCCTTTGAGGCTGAGAGAGTATGACTTAACCATGGTCACCCAGTGGGTTTTCATGGCTGAATGGGGATTTGAATCCTGGTCTCCAGAGTCATAGTCCAGTGTTCAGACCACTAAGGCACACTGGCGCTATACCTCTGGTTATTTGCTAAAGCTGTAGTTCTCCACATAGGACTAAATCCTATTGAACACAATTCTATTTAACACAGTAGGACAAACCTCTGAGTGCATATCAGGAGTGTAGCTGCAAGAAGAGGGCAAAATGAGAGCTTTGCCCTCCGAGATAATAATACTGATCACCCCCGATGACATTTTCCTTCAGTTTCAAATTTCTTGTACTGCAGAGGGTGAGACACTGAAAATCATACACACCTAAAATTCTTAGTTTTGATGTGTTTGCATTCCCTGATGCCTTTGTCTGCTTCATTTGGGGTGGGTGTTTTGGTTTGGTTTTTGTTTTGTTTCTGGTGCCTACATTTCTAAATGCTAAATCAAAATCTAAAATCTAAATGCATCTCTAAATGCACAACTGAAGTTTTTTAGTGCAATGCTAGAAATTTGGAGATTGAAAGAAAATTTAATTGAGGGGCAGAATTCTTATGTGTAGGTGGAGGATGCTCTCATTTTGCACACACACCCTGTAGCTATACCCCTGTAACATGCATAGGATTGTGCTATAAGTTACCAACCCATTAATGTAGGAGCCTCCTGTGCAGAAAAGTCATTCTGTGTCTGTGCTGTTGCCATGACTAATAAATAGTTGCTTTGGTGGCTCTTTCAGGTACAGAAGAAATGAGGATCCAATTTTTCTGTGATATAACAGGGACAAAATTCTGTGTGTTACATTTAGCCATACTTAAAGTAGACCCATTGAAATCAAGATAAAGAAGGTAAATGTAAAAAAAAAGTGAATAAGTCACTGTGAGTGCTTCACTCTCAAAGCTCTATGTCTCAATCCCTGTTTTTTAAGACATGTTAGTGTTGAATTATGATCAGCATCTCTTTTATTTTTCTGAGAAGCTTATAATCATTAACACCATGGTCCTTCAGTGAATAAAAGGAAAAAGCTTCTTTTGAAATAATTCTTCACAGTGCTATGAATAAGAGATGGCAGAGTGCTGTTGTGTTTTCAAAGAGAGGAAATGTGCCTCCATGTTGACTTGAGCACAATATTACCTTCTATACTTGGAGAATGGGAAGCACGATTGGGCAATTGTGACAAGAGTTTTTAATAATTTTTTCATCAGGATAGAATTATTGAAAAACAGTGATACAGATAGATAGACAGACAGACAGACAGACAGAGTGAATACCATGGTTTGAATCCTTATTTAACTATGCAAACCCACTGGGTGACCCTGGGCATGCCACACAGTCTCAGCCTTAGAGCAAAACAATGGGAAACCTCACCCAGATGAATCTTGGGGGTAAGAGGTACAGCTTGCTGTTACAGTGTAAAGACAAAATTACAGCTTGCACGAAGTCTTTCTTACGCTACCATCTGAACCACACAAATTTTCATGAAATAAGGGGAGAGGGGAGCACTTAAGCACCCTTCCTCAAGCTCCTCTCTTCATGGACTAAAACTTCCCCCATACCTAGCAAGCACAACCACTGGACAAGATGATGGGAACTCTAATCTAAAACATCTAGAGGGTGCTAGGTTGGGGAAGTCTGTTCCAAAACAAATGAAGTTAGATCAAATGCAGACCAAAAGAAGAAGGATATGTGAGAGAGGATGTTTGGGGGGGGGAAGATATAATGAAGGAGTCAATTGAAAGTTAATGTTGGGTCTCTATCACTGAAGCCATTTCTGTACTACACTGTTATAATACTATTATTTCACTATCAACATCCTATGGAATTTAGGGAGGGGCATGTAGAATTTTTAGCCAGAGAGCTCTTTGGCCTCAGGAAACTACAAACCCCAGAATGCCACAGGACATTGAAAGTGGTATAATAGCACTATAACAGTATAGGGCGGAAATGGCCATAGTGTGTTTTCCCACTTAATAGCAGTGCTGCAGTAAGTTGATCTGCGTCTTTTAAAGCAGAACAATTTCAGAACAAAAAAACAAGACAATTTGCTTACATAGATTTCCAGATGTTTTCAGTGCAGGTTTCACTGATCAGCTGTGCATAAAATCAGCTACAACAAATCACTGACCCCTTCTAAGCTAGTAAGTGCAGACAAGCCCTTACATGATTGTACCTTCCTAATGATCTGTATCTAGTTTATGCTATGTATTTTATAGCTTCATGTCAGTAGATTTGCTTGCAGGAGTCATATAAAGCTGACTCCTTTCTTTTATACATAGCTAACCTTGGCAATGTTTTCCACAGCTAAATGATACACTGTAATGTTGTTGCACAATATAATCACTGTTTCCTTGCTTATGGAATTATAACCTGCTTGAAATGATCATTGAAGTGGGGATGGGGAGGAGTGAGGTGAAAAGACAGGTAATCGCCGCCACCCCTCAGGGGATGGCACAAAGAGTATGTGTTTTTAAAAAGAAAAGTTTTCAAAGTACTTTTTAGTGATCAAAGACACCCTAGATTTGGCAGCTCATCCTGTCCTAGAAAAGAGATCTCAAGTCATTTAACCACTGGAAAGCCAATGGGATGATTTTGATCTATGGGCTTGTTCTCATTTAAATCAATGTAAAATCGCCATCAAAGCACCTTTTATCAGCTCAGGATAATGTGCCCCTTTTTACCATAGCTGGACAGGAGGGAGCTGGAAAGGGATACTTGCAACAGTTACTCATGCTGTGCTAATCTGTATGATAGAGGTGCCCACGTACACATGAGGCTGCCACTGAGAGGACAACTAGAGTGTTAACAACAACTAGCCAGTCTGATCATAATATACCACTACTCCTGTACTGGTGTATCAGTCTGCTTCTGGTCCCAATTCAGGGTGTTGGCTTCAACTTTTCAAATTCTACATGGCTTGGTACTTGGCCTCCTTTCATATTTCCCTATGAGGATCAGAAGTTCTTTATCCAAAACCCATGTGTCAAATGAGGCAAGGCAGCTGGCTACAAGATATGATACCCACCTTCTAGAAAGTTCTCCCCAAGGAGGCTCACCTGAGGCTTATGCTAAGGTGTTTACTGCTCTAAGTGGACATCTTTTTTATTTGCCCAAGCATTTTAAGAACTGTTTCAAGTTTTTTAATATATTTTTTTTTTACTTTTCCTTCCAGTTTTAGGTGCTGCATTGCTTTCATCCCTTGTTGGTGGTTTTACTAACACAGTTTAGTTGCTGATACTTTGTGTTGTTAGCTTGCTCATTCCTTGCCTTTAGAACTTCTGTTTGAGGGCTGCTTGAAAGTATAAGACATAAATTGATTAAAAACAATGGCTGACACGCTGCATCAGAGACATAGCTATAGTGTCATAGCTGTGCTCCATAGTTAGATTTTCAATTGCATTACTGTTTTCTATTCATGTTGGTGGTATCATTGTCACAATTTTAATTCTCTCCATGCAAATCCACTTAAAAACTAGTCAGATGACCCAAGCAATAAAGTTCTGTTGCACTTGTAAGCAGGTGCGGCAAGACAGCATAACCAGCCCTCTCTCACCAATAAGCCAACGTGTTGTGACATAACCTTGCAGAGATCCCTGCATCTGCTTCTCATACTGTTGCTCACTGGTGAGAGGAAGGTGGTCCTATCATCCCGCAGTGCCCAGCTTGCAAGTGCTGCAGAACCAGGAGTGGGACGAATCCAGAATTTTCCAAATTTGGATCTGGATCTGAATCCCTGAAAGGTTCTGGGAATCCACGAATCTCATGAATCTCAAACCTTTCAAATCCTTTTTTAAAAAAGAGTTTAAAAAGCAAGGGAAAGAAGGATAATCTTGGACAAGACACACTCTCTTAGCCTTAGCAAAAGTCTAGGCAAAGGGAAACCTCCCTCTGAAGAAATCTGGCCAAGACAATTGTCATAGTTTTGCCTCAGGATCTCCCCAGACTGAAAATGACATGAAGGCCCTTTCTACACAGGCAGGAAAATATGGATTAATCACACATTTTCCTGCCTGTGTAAACAGGGCCACATACTACAGTAGAAATATAATCCAGGTCAAAACTGGCTTTTGTTTGCATAGCTCCTTTGGCATCATGGGGTTTGTAGTTTGATGATGCACCAGTACACTTTGTCAGAGAAGGCTATGACATCTTGTAAAACTCCAAACCCCAGAATTGTGTATGAAAGAGGTTTCAGCTGTCCTTGAAATCTCAAGCCTAAAGCTTACAGTCAAATACTGAACTTAAATACGAAATGTTCAATTTCAATATCTTAGAATACAAGCCCAGATGTAATTTGTGAAATTGTTAGCAAGGGCCATTATTACTTCAAGGGAAAACCTCACCTACTTATTGTCTTCCCTTGTATGTATTGTCTGTATGTATATATTGGCATCTCGGTCTCCCAGGTTTCCAGGCGTCCTTTCTCCCTGGTTTTCAGGCATCACGGTCTCCAACAATCTATTTAGTTGGTGGATTCTAAAGATTCGGTTTGCCTGTTTGGCACAGGGATTCAGATTTGGGAATCTCAAATCCTTACCCAGGATTCGAGGATTCGAGGATTCGGTTGGCCCATCCCTACCAGAACTCTTATCACTTGGGATAGCTGAATAGCTTCTAAGGTGGATTTTTCCAAGAGCATTTACGATTCTATCAATGGTACCACCACTGTGCATAGGAAACACTCATGCAGCCAAAAGTCTAACTTAACAACATCAAAACAGACTAACAAGATGCAAGCCCGCATCTAGATCTCATGCTTAGCTCTTCGTTAAAATGTCCAGCTTTGAAACTCTTTTCTAACTTTGCCAATTTTGCTCTCTCTCTCTCTCTCTCTCAGAAAAAGCATTTCTTACCTTCTATAAATGAAACAGCTGTAAGTAACAACTCCACCCAGCTTTGAGATGTCAATGGGAAGTATATGTGTAGATGTTAAAAGACCAGCAGAACACTGAAGTTCAGCTACACAAATGATTTTAGAGATATTATTCTCACACCTTTGGGCAACTGGTGATGGATTTTTACCACAGTCCTCTGACTCACCAGGCTGCTGAAATGACAAACGAGCAAATTTCAGTAGGAAATCTGCTCTTTGGATCTGCTTTTTTTTCTGAACAGATTGCTGAAACCTTCCAACAGAGGATGATGCAAAAGACTGACATTTAGGATTAAAGAATTCTGAACCCAGAAGTTGGCTTCAAGGAACAGAACAGAGCAGAACTCTAAGTCCTGGTGAAGGGTCTGGAAACCACACCCTATGAGGAGCGGCTTAGGGAGTTAGGAATGTTTAGCCTGATGAAAGTAAGGTTAAGAGATGACATGATTGCCATGTTTAAATACTTGAAGGGATGTCATGTTGAAGATGTAGCAAGCTTGTTTTCTGCTGATCCAGAGACTAGGACATGGAGCAATGGATCCAAATTACAGGAAAAGAGATTTCACCTATATATCAGGAAGAACTTCCTGAAGGTAAGAGTCATTTGACAGTGGAATATGTTGCCTCACAGTCACCTTCTTTGGAGATTTTTAAACAGAGGCTGGATGGCCATTTGCTGGATGTACTTTGAGTGTGTGTTTCTGCATGGCAGGGAGTTGGACTCAATGGCCATTGTGTTTCTTCCAGCTCTGTGATTCTATGATTCTATGATTTCTTCCATAGAAAAATTGATTACTACTTATCTCAGGCCTTCTTTTCAGCTGTGTAATTTGCACGTGTGTGTGTGTGTGTGTGTGTGTGTGTGTTAAGGGTGCAACTGGGAAACACAAAGCCCTACTAATCTAATACAGATCATCCAGTGATCTACTCATGTACCAAATTCTTCAGTTTGGCTAGTCATGACCCAAACTTCCTTGAAGTTAGTAAGAACCAAAGCAACCTAATTATGTATAGGATTATAGCTCTTCCCTATCTCCTTATGACTGAAGCCCAAGTCAAAAGAAAATAAAATGAAATAAAAAATAAAGGTAAAAATGTGTCAGGATGCACTATCTACATAATGTAAAATCAATGAAGCAATGATACATCACAAAAGTCAATGTTCAGCTCATATGGAGTTCCAGTACTACCTAACAACAATAGGGATTTAGAACTTAAAAACAAACAAACACCCTATCCTGAACTTTAGATAGTTATCTTATTGTTAATGAAGAAAGGGCACACCAAACAAACAAAGAACTAGTGCAAGCAGTGAATAAATGGATGGGACTTTTCCTTTTGAGCTTGAAAACTCTCTCCATATTGCTATGTACACAATTCATAGAGCATCACCATTCAGCAACAGGGCAACATGCAACAAGCAAAGGATATGTTAGGTTCTTGACAAAGAATAATAAAAAAAATACAACTAAAAGTTATATACAATTCACTTTGAGGTTATATAAATTAAAACTCTGATCCACACATTCAGCATACAACACCTTCCACCTCCAGGCTCCTTATATGAAATAAACAACCCATACTACTTATTAATTCTTATAACAAACAAGATTAGGCCAAGGATTTTCAAATACCTTTTGCTTATTCACTTTCTTAAAAAGATTGAAGTTATGTTTCTTCTGGTGAAAAGGAATGCTGATTATATTCCTTTGGAGAATGCATGCAGCATGTAAATATTTTACAAAAAACTGCAAGAATGTTACCAGCAAAAGTAAATGCCTTTTCCAAGAATAATGATTTTTCTGGCCAAAAAATTGATGTGAATGCCATTTTAATATTTGTTAAAAATAGTTTACGTAGATGGTTTCACCAAGAGCATTCAGCTTTATTGCACTGCACAAAGGACATATTTTGTCTAGCTCTTTGACTAGAAAACCAAACTCCCACTCAAATGATCTATGAAAAATATTTGTGTCTTCTCTGCACAGGGCAAATTAACTTGGTAAAAGTATTTCACTCAATTCTGTCTCTCATTTTACAATCCCATGATCATTAGCTTTAAATATCGCTTGAGAGGTGAATGATGAAACACTACCAACTGACCTAGTTCCCCACAACAGTGTCAAATTGATTTAATTTTTGATCCAAGGCATTTAGCAATGCGTCACTGTCATAGGCTTGTAAACTAGGTTATCTTAAAGGCTATTCAAAATTGCTGAACATGACTGTGTATTTTGGAAAAGGTAATGCCCAAGTCAGCCACACAAGGGCTTGAATCCTCTTGGTTAGCTCAAAATAGAGTAGACCCACTGACTCAAGTTGTTGAACTTGTCAACACATTGGTAAGTCCTATTAATTCAGTGGGTCTATTCTACTAGCAGCAGATTTCAAGTCAAACTCTACCAAGGGTCAGTCTGAAGTGGGGAATGTGGCTGTGAAACAGATTGAAGCAGCATTTTAAGGGCAGAAATGTCTTCAAGGTGACAGGCAATTTAGATCGTAACTGGGAAACCTCTGTTCAGCTTAAGTGGCTAACAGTTTCTTGTAACTTTCTGGGAGCATCATACCAGCAATGGGTAGGGACAACATAATGTGGTAACAGCTTCCATACTGGTCTAAAGAAGTGTGAGTTCTCAAATTATATTTTGCCTAGTTTTGCTGGTGGTTGTCACCTGCAAGTCCACTCATTCCATTGTTTGGGGGGTTGTTAGTGACAGTTTCTTGGATCTCCACTAGAGCTGTTTCAAATTGATTTTATTGAAAATCAGAGCATGGTTTGCTGAAGTACGTCTGTGGTTTGAAAGAGACGTTTTATCTTCCTAAAGGTTTTTTTTTAAATTAGCATTATTGTGCTACAGTGCAAATATGCCATTTCATTGAAGCTCTATAGCACTGTACCTTTATTTCAAGAGAGAGAGAGAGAGAGAGGCCCTTTCCGCACAACAATCTTATAGCGCGATTATTCCACTTTCAACCTCCTAGGGTTGAAGCTGCAAACCCCAGGATTGCCTAGGAGGTTGAAAGTGGAATAATCGCGCTATAAGAGTGTCATGCGGAAAGGACCAGAGAGAATGAAGGACATTTTTTGTTCCAATGTATCTCAGAATTAGAAAGAACTATAATTAAAAAGAGTAAAATGCTACAGCTGGCATCAGAAATTTCCAGAAAATAATCTGGGTTATTAAATGTTATTTATTTATTAAAAATGTTATTTGGATATTTAAAAAAAAAACTAGAAACACAGCAACAGTACTGCAACCTCCACTACATTTGCCTTGTCTGGAGGAGCCCACATATCAGTTTCAAATCTCTTCCCTCTCTCTAATCTGTTCCATTCCACCCTTATAAACCCTACCCATACGTACATATAATGTATATATATCCACACATAAACCAGTGTCCATGCATTATGCATATCCATGTGGGTAACAGACATTCACACCTATGTATTTTTAAGTATATCCTGTTTTAGTCTGTCCTGTGAACTGTCTTGGATTCCGTGGTAGAAGAAAGGAGGGATAAGAAAGACAGAATATAGATCCGAACATACACTATATGCATATATGGAGTCTTTTGTTTTCTACTATTTCAAGTCCATTTCCACAGCCTGTTTTCCCCATCTCCTAGTTCTGTAATGGTGCCATGCAGAGGTTTATATATGTGTGTGTGTGTGTTCATGCACACATGCATATCTGTGTATGCTGCTGCACACATTTTTCAGACACCTAGCTGGATGCATACCTTCATATATGGATTTCTGACCACAGAAGGCATCTCCTTTTTTTCTTGCTTTGGGAAATGCAGATAGAATAAGTCCATTTTTTAAAACTGACAACCGAACAAATTCCTCACACATCCCTCGTTCACACACATCCACAATATCCAGATGATCTCACTTCTACCTTCCTCCTAACTGCTACCAGAAGAACATAGAAAATCATCTCAAACAGAACATGCAGAGGAAAAGTTCTTCAGTTCCCCCTGGAAATGCTTTATGTTACCCACCCCTCACCCGTATAGACAATACTGAACTAGATGGATTGATAATCAGAGTCAGCATAATAGGATTGTAATCACACAGCGCTCCAGATGTTGTTTGGCTGCAGCTCCCAGAATTTCTCACTGCTGGCTGATTCAGTCTCTCAACTTCTGGAGGACAACAAGATACCTACCCTCTATATTACAAAGAAGCTACCTATGTATAGCTTGCATTTTAGCCTCAGATATGCTCCTTGGGAATAAGTATAAAGAAAGAAAGATGCAATCTGCGAAGGAGAAATGATGTAGAAGGACATCTTGTGTGTATACATGGGACACATGTGTGCAAATTATGCTACCTTCATATTTACAATTATGCTTTCACTCTCCTACTGTCTTTCCTTACATATTTGTTGGAATATAAATCCTTCAAAATATCCATTCTTCAAGTATGTCTTCTGAGGAGTTGCTCATCTCTGCAAAATGCAATGCACTGTATACTTACTATTATACTACCCCATAAAATGTGTTTTCCAATTATAAGTGTATATAACCTTTCTTTAACAAATAGTCTGATTCTGTACACATAAGCAAGTTTTTAATGGAATTCTACAACAATTGAAAATCACCACATAATTTTTCAAGTCCACTGGCTCAGGTCCTTGATTAAACTTTTAATAAAAACATGAACACCAAGCTATATATTATGGCAGAAATTGCCCGTCTTTCGTCTGTCTTTAAATACGGAATTCTGATCATTTCTTTGAATTGGGAGCCATTTAAGCAAATATTCTGCCTGTGTTTATTATTTCTGTATTTAATAGTACAGCTATATGGAGCATCTAATTAAGAGCTGGTTCCTCTTGGCTGGTTAGAGGAAGCTCTGCCTTGCATAGGGAATAGAAAGGCTTGCAGGAGCAAAAAAAAGACTCAGCATTTTATATTTGAAGGAAGAATTGGGGCTGTGGAGAAGTGAGAATGAGCTACACATCACTGACAATTCCAGGGACCATGCTGGTGCTAGGAAAGGTCAGATTGAGGTAGTTAGGAACCTGAAGCAGTTCTTTTCTTCAGATGTGTGGGCTATTCTAAGACTACTTACCCTCCAACGTCTCACAGATGAAAGCAGGGACACATGGGACAAAGGAATCACAGAGTGTGGTCAAGTGCCATGCCCCCATCCAAGGACCCAGACAAACCCCTTCCCAATAGTCACAACACAGAGACATGAACAGGGCAATACTTATAGCAGGCAGTGTAGGTAAAAACAAGGGAGAGCCCGGGACACTTGGACTGTTTATATAGTAAGGAGACATCAATTAGCTAAACACCTGGGGGAGGCTGTCAGCCTCTATAAACGGGTAAGAGATGGAAAGAAGCTGTTGAAGAAAACTGATCTTATCAGTGGAAGCAGCATGCCTCACCTTTGGATCCTGGAAACCTTAACCCTTGCCTTGTGTACAGACTTCACTACTGGACTATCACTCTGAATTTACTATGGACTCAGATTGCAAAAACAATGATCAGTAACTTACTAACAAACTGTTATAAACTTTGCTTGTGGCAGCTGCTAAAAGACACTAATTGGAGAGTTGTAAACCTTGGTTGGCTGCTGGCAGAGGATATCAAGATGGAAAAAAATATTAATAAGGAAGAAAGGACAAGCTAGGAAAGGCTGCAGCAATTGCTTTTGCCTACTTGGAAGGGCAACACTCTGCCCTCTCTCCTCCCCCTCCCCGCCGTGAAGTTAACTTAGTACAAACTACTTTTGTACTTGAAAATCAATTTGTAGCAACTGAAGCAAGCTGAGGACAAAGGGGGAAGAGAGAGAAATTGGGACATTTTAAAAGCAGCTGAAAAAGTGGAATTACAGAGGATTAATTGGGACTTTCCCTACCAAATCAGGACAGTTGGAGGGTATGGGAGTAATGGCATAGAAATTAAATAGATGAATAAATGAAACAAAGAGCTTAATAGAAAGCAGCATGCACATTGTCCGATATTAACCCACTTACAATGGTGCAGGTTCAGTGGCATTGCCTGATCTCCTGAAGTTTGAATCAGTTATTCAAGTAACTCAAAATATTAGTGATAACAGAAACATTGGGACATTCAGGAAGGGACTAGGGAAGGAGGAGAAGCAGGCTAAACCTTTTCCCTTCAGCACTGGTGCCCTAGCTACAGTGGGATCTGGAGCAATCACATCTGTTGAACCAATGATAATCCAGTCCTGGAGCTAGGGAAATAGTTCGTAAGAACATTGCAAATTAATGGCATAGTGTGAGTGTTCTGCTATAATGTAGAGTGTGAAATGTAGAGTATTTTAAAATACCATAATTTCCAAAATGCCCCCAACCTGGGACTGATCGTTCCCTTTGTGATACTGTAACTCAAGCCGTTTTAGCACTAGATTGTTATAGCACTATTACTCCACAGTCTAGTGTAGCAATGGCTTCAGTGAAGAAGATCACCTGATAAAATGTTACTTAAGAAAGTCTGGAAACCAGGGTGTGGAGTGACTAACTGAGGGCATTATCTTCTTCCTCTTCTTCTTCCTCCTCCTCCACTTCTTCTTCTTCTTAGCTTACAGTAATTTTTTTTTAAAAAAACATAGTTAAAAATCATAAAATATGAGTTACAACACAAATTAAACAATCAGATAAGAATTTTGAAACATTAAAATACATAATTAAAACACAAGTATTCATAAATTCTAAGACAGCCAGCACCCTTCATTAACCAGGCCACAATCACATATTGAATGCCTGCCAAAATAAGATGTCTTTGCTTGTCTACAGAAAGGAGACGGCGAAGGTGCTAGTGTGACTTCTTTGGGAAGAGAGTTCCAGAGCCACTGAGAAGACCCTCTTCCATGTTCCTACAAGGTACACCTGTGAAGGTGGTGGGACAGAGAGAAGGGCCTCTCCAGCAGATCTCAAAGCCTGGGTTGGTTAAGCTGGTACTACTGACCTATGGTGACTTTGCAGGAAACTATGTTAATGTAAAAATGTGGCACAAAAATGGTTCCAATCCTTGCCACATTAGAGGGGAAAAATTGCAGATAGTTGAGAAGCACTGATATTGCTGGTGTCTGTTCTGCTTTGTCCACTTCTAGCCTGTTGGTTCTGAACACAGAGATCCAGAAGGGCAGGGGTTAGCAGTTGCTTGTACTGTATAATTCATTTGGTATTATGTAGCTTTGGTTCAGAAAATCCCTAGCAATTTGCTGAAGGAGGTCAAGCTGGGGTGGTGCATGCCACATGGAGGCAGGACAGAGAGACAGTGTAATTCAAGAGTTGATATTGCTTAAATTTAGGGACTGTTCTGATTTGGGCCATCAAGCTGTTTTTGACTAAAGAATCAACTCAGACTACCTGTGGAATTCTGGGGTTTGTAGTTTACTGACACCAAAGAACTCTCTGCCTGAGAATTCTACATGTCCCTCGCTAAACTACAAACCCCAGGATTCCATAGGATGCTGAAAGTGGACTAAAGCACTCTTAACATCGTAGTGTGGAAATGGTCTTGAGTTTGTGCTAAATACAGTGAGGGTAAAGAGAAAGCTGAATGCCTTATCTGCACATTAAAAGCTGATCATTAATCCTGTATTTTAACTCTACAATTGTCAACAGCTATTATTTTCCAGAGAGCCTGACAGCTCCATGGCTAAACTGGAGTTTAGTCCTGTTATAAGGTTCTATGAATAGGCAGCAGGAAAACTTGTACGCCAAACCCCAAAGGCTGTTCGGTATGCTATTCAATCAATTTGCGGCTAAATTAGAGGTGAGGGATGTGAAATGTGGGACAGATCTCAGCAAAACAGGAAATGTTATCTCATAGGCAACTTTGGTGATAGTGGTAGCAGTGACATGATGCAGTGAAGGTTTGAGGACAACGTGTTTTAAAATTTGAATATCCTATGCCATCCCCTTTGTCCCCAGCTTTGAAAACCTGAGTTGTCTGAACACATGTACACCTAAGAAAGCATTTAAACATTAAAACAAACAAGCAAACCATAGAATTACATTTTCAGCAGACTCTGGAGCAAAGTGAAAAGAGAGGTATTTATATTTCATAAGCCTTTGATGAAATTCAGCAAGCAAAATGAATTCAGCACAGGCATGTTTTTGTCCATATTACCCCTAGCCCCCACAAGCTGGCCCTTTAAAATATGGTAGCAAGGGGAGAATAGGATATCCTACTGACATTTCACTACATTTGTTAACCTTTAAAGTTGTGATGTACTAAAGGTACATGAAAATACCTAAGAACGTGTGAAAGCATACTCAAGATCAGATTAACTCTGAAATCAGTAGAAAATTGTGCTGCTTGCTACATCACAGGCCATTTCCGCACTACACTGTTATAGTGCTATTATTCCACTTTCAACATCCTATGGAACCCTGGGGTTTGCGGTTTGGGGCGGGGGCATTTAGAATTCTCAGCCAGAGAGCTCTTTGGCCTCGGTAAGCTACAAACCCCAGAATGCCACAGGATGTTGAAAGTGGAATAATAGCTCTATAACAGTGAAGTGCAGAAATGGCCAAGAATCTTGGGGCCTTTCTGCACTACACTGTTATGGTGCTATAATTAATAATAGCACTATAAGAGTGTAGTGCAGAAAGGCCCATGGAATCATACAGTTGGAAAGGGCTGCAATAGCTGTCTAAGTGAACCCACGGCCAGGCAGGAATATACAACTACAGCACTCCTGAAGGATGTCCATGAAACCTCTGTTTAAAGACCTCCAAAGGAGAATCCACCCTCTGAAGCAATCTAGTCCACTGTCAAACAATTTACAGAAAAGAAGTTCTTCTTAATGTTTAGAGGGAATCTGTTTTCATAGATTCTTGTGCAGTCCTACTCCAAAAGATTATTTGCGCACTGACATCATGTGGAAATGGGTAAACCAGAGATGTACTTATAGAATGTATACGCATCACATTGCAACTAAGTCCTTAGAGAATACAAATGGGTCACGGCCTGAGGTTCTCATAGAAATGCATTGAGTCTAATAAATTATATTTTTCTGCATCTACAGTAGATAGATTCTCCTGCTGCTTTTAGAAAGGTGTTTATATTTGGCATTTCAATTTTAGAGATTTTGGTAGCTGTATTTAAGTCAAGATTTTTACATGTGTATGATGCTTTTGTTCTGCTGTACACTGCCTTGGTTGCTTTTGTAGAAAGGGTGTATGAACATCAACAAAGGAAAACAGTGTACAGGGCCAAGTTATACCATATGCTTACATCTCTGGGTGGGATTGTTTTTATTCCAAGGCTGGACTGTCCAAAGCTGTTGTTCTATGGTAGCAGCAATAATAATTGAAAAAAGCAGTTGGAAAGGGAATGTTAAATCCTCCCCTCCTCTCCTAGTCCTACTGTCACCCTAAGTAATGCAAGGTTCCTGCTCAGTGAGGAAGGCTCAGCACAAATAATTCAAGTTGTGTATCTCAGTGCAGTAGACATGCTGTGGGAATGGTTTTGTTCTAGGGTAGGTTTGGATTAAATTCGTGTGGTCCTAGGGAAAGCAATATAGTTGTTTTTGAAGCTCCTCCATATGATATTTCTTTCCTGTTCTGTTTCATGTCCCTGATGCTATGTGGACAGCTGAATGGAATGACAGTGAAACTCTGGCTGGGCTGAAATGAGTGACAAAACTTCATTTATATCAGCAAAGCAAGGCTTTAGTCATTGTATGTGCAATTACCCATACCCTCTCTGCGCATTCACAGACAAAACTGGCTGGGTTTGGCTGAACAGTGGGAACAGGATAATCGTCCCCATAATCTTATTAGAGGAAAATAGCTTCACAAATCGTGTTCTACTTTTGTTACCAGCATCAATGGCAGGGAATGGCTTGTGTATACTTTGCGATCATAATTACTCATTTTATTTGTAAAACTGTTTTGGTGCTTTTTTTAAACCACCACCACCACCACCACCCCGAATGTCACTAAAACGAATGAATGGATGAATACATAAATAAATAAATAAACTTCAAAGACCACATGTTTGAAGATGCAAGCAGTGTATAGCTGCCACACATCAGCTTTTGTTTTCTCTTCCTCTCAAAGGAGGAGTCAGGCTTTATTCTCGTCATAGAGAACTAAGTCGTAATCATTGTTAAAAGGGAACTGCGGAGCTGCAGTTGCATTGGGGAAAACCAGTTGTGGTATGTATGAAAGTGAAGCACATTTCTGCTACTTTGTTCTCCCAGTGTTGCAGATTTACATAAAAACACTGCTAACCAATAAAAAGCTTGAAAACTTTTTTAAATATTTTTTTTTAAAAAAAAAAACCCTTGCTACTCAGGCTCTCTCTGCTGAAAAGAAGTTTTTGGTTTCATGGAGCCAATAAAGCATGAAGCTAAATAATTAAAGCCTGACATTATGGAACAATGTAATTTGTAATTATCTGGAAAGGATCTGTGAGTTACTGAGAATACTTATTTTCCCTTTTTTTTTTTCCTGTTGGTATAAAAAAAATTAACAAACCATTTTAAAGACAGTGTTTTCTTTCTATACCTCCGGAGGAAAAAAAATACAGAGCACATCTGCTTGCTTGAAACTTAATACTGTTATTGTAAGATTTGTAAAACTCACTTCCTGTCCTTTACTTACACAACAGGATATTTGAATTACAAGGATGACAAAGGAATGAGGCACAAGATCCAGCTTAGTGCTGTTGATAACAAATATGTGGTGTCTGATTAAACACTCACTTTTATGAGGAAAGTCACTTGCAGAAATAATTAGTAGCCCCAAGGTCACTCTTTAATTAAACAAGCCCCTGTGATTAAAATCAGATTTACTGTTTATTAACTGTTTTATTATGTTGCTGAAAAAACAGAGAACTTTTTATAGAGGCAGCCACCAGTCATGCTACACAGTTAAAGCTTATAACCATTTCCGTTGTTAATCTAGTCTTTGGGGTTTAATATCTCAGTGGTAACAAATTGCATCAGGTTGAAACTTATTGTCAAGATGTGGCTTGGAGTCACTCTTTTGATTAGACTGGAACGTAGTCACATTAGAGAGGTGTTTTTTTTTAAGGAAAAGAGGCAAAATGAAGTAAAATGGAATGCAATGCAACAAAGTGATTGTCTCTTTCAGTCACCATTTTGAGAACACCTGAATCTGAGCTGTGCTTTAATTCCTATTTCTAAAGCTCTCTGTTTAAAAATAAATATATCCTTTTACCATTACAAGCTGTTACATTAGCGTAACCTAGTGCCCTCCAGATGTGTTGGACTACCACTATGATCCTCAGCCAGCACAGACAGACTGTCATGACTGAGGGTGTTGGGAGTTGTAGCTCAGCACATCTGGAGAGTGCCAGTTTGGGGAACTCACATTTTGTATTCAGTTTATACTGATCAGTTCATGGAAGTATTTAAGCTACAGAGGGAATACAAAATAGCTGAATGTTATGTGGACTGAAACCTGGCATCTGTGTGAACAGCTGTGGCTTACTTGATACAAATCCTTTGGCAAAGAACCACGTGTTGCTGAGACTGGAGAGAAGAAATGCAATGTATGTCCTTGCTTGTTTTAACATCAAAACAGGAACTCAACCTGCACATGCATGAGTACAGCCCAGGGATGGTGCACACGATTTGGCTTCTCTTAAGTCACATTTTACACATGAAAACTGGACACATATGGCTAAGCAACATCAAAGAGTGGTCAAGAGGGCAAAAGTTATCTATAAGGAAGAACAAACAAACCAGTAGTGACTGATGGGGTGTTGGGGATTTCATTTCATGTACATTTATAGTGTTATGTTGGATTGTCCTTTTCTTTGACAAACATGTAGATGTTTGGTCCTTTGGGGTGAAAAGGCCGTTATAAATAAATGTGTTGTTGTTATTGTTGTTCTTGTTAACTAGGAATGTCTGCAGCTGTTTGCTCTTATTTGAGTGTACAGAGAAGGGCAACATTTTGCCCCTTCCCATCTTCTCCTTCCACTGACTTAATTGTGTGATAACTACTTCTCCACTTTGAACTCAGGCCCTTTCCTCACCTTACCTTTTCACGCTGCTGGGTTGGAGTTTTCATGTGAGGAGGCTTGGAACAGTGGTTCTCAACCTGTGGGTCCCCAGATATTTGTGGACTTCAGCTCCCAGAAGCCCCAGCCACTATGGTCAATGCTCAGGGCTTCTGGGAGCTGAAGTCCAAAAACATCTGGGGACCCACAGGTTGAGAACCACTGGCTTGGAAGGAATGCTCTTGCAAGCCTCCTGCGTCAGCTCTGCAGCCCCTTTCTGCTTGCGTGAGCGCCCCGCCTGCAGTCCACCCCTTCCTTCTGCAGTGCAACCTGGGAGTTGTAGGCTGCGCTGGGGCAGGAAACATGACCGGCATGGCTCAGGAGGCTTTGCACGGGAGATGAGTACACCCCAGGCCCCTGAGCGATGCATGAGCATGGAGCATTTTCGGCTTGAAGCCAAAAATGAAAAAATCTGTGCCCACTTTGCGTCAGGCTCTTGAGCGTCGCGTAAATGTGAGTGCATCATGCAGACTGCTCCTCACATTTACACGATGCTCAAGGGGCCCTCTCGCTTCCAAAATGCCATGCGGAAAGGGCCTCAGTTTGTAACAACTGAAGTAAACCAGGACAAAGGGGGAAAGTGGGAGGAGAAGACAAAAGCTGGGATATTGTAAAAGCAACTGAAAAAGATGGATGACAGAGGATTAATCAGAATAGTTGGAGGGTTTCATATGCACTCACCACAGACTGAATGCATCCTTAAGTTAAAGAAATAAGAAAAAGGAAATTCTTCTTTAAAAAGTAACATTTACTAAGGCCATTTCTGCACTATAATGTTATAGTGCTACTATTCCACTTTCAACATCCTATGGAATCCTGGGGTTTGCAGTTTAGGGAGGGGCCTTTAGAATACTCAGCCAAAGAGCTCTTTGGTCTCAGTAAACTACAAACCCCAGAATTCAACCCACCCTCATCTACACCTTAATTATAAGAGTAACTCAAAAGTTAATACGAAGTTTCAATTACACTGCAAAAGGAGTAACACTATAACTTGTTAAGTTGTAATGTAATGCTGTCATATCTTTGTTACTGAGAAAAATCACAACCAATCAACTAGTTATTCGTAATAACCATGTATATAAAGGTGGAGAGCAGGTTTGGCCTTCCCCAGCATACAATTCATACTTGTAAATAGGTGCAAGTAACTCATGGATCCCAGTCTTGCTCTCTACAAAAATATGTTTAGCAAGAGTGCTAATAGGTCTAACTTGGACTCATTAGCAAGCACTTACTGAATTGCCTGACACTGTGAATGTTATGTCATTAATAACCTCACGAGGTAAACATGTTTGATCTGGATTAGGAATATTCTGTCACTAATTGACTACTATGAAGTGAAGTACACATTTAAATGTGTCAGTGTGTTTTAAGCTGCAATCTAGCTTTAGTCACTAGATGGCACACTCCCCTAACCACTACATAAGTTTGAAGCTGATAGTTTTAAACTAATTATACATTGTCACAAGTAGCAGAGGCCAGTGGAGTGACGGTAATGTAAGCATGCCCGAAGGATTTTCTGTATCAAAAAAAAAAAAGTCTTAAAGGAAAGATTCTGTGGAAAAGATCTTTCAGTATTAAGAAGACTTTGTGTAGACAGTTAAGGGGTACAGTCATATAGATAACCCTTCTTATGGGAAAAGGATGGCAGAGGGGATTTCTTTCTTTCTTTCTTTCTTTCTTTCTTTCTTTCTTTCTTTCTAGATTGATTGATTGATTGATTGATTGATTGATTGATTGAATTTATACCCCATCTTTCTCATGGGATCGGATCTTAGAAAGATCCCTAAGATTTCTTAGGGTTATCAGAAACCATAGCTTCACTTCTTCACCCAGGGGATGGGGAAAATGTGTTTAGTTCTGATAGCTATTTAACGTTACTCAAAGGCATTCATATAGACTAAGGGCTATTAGAGCCATAGTAGTAAAAAATAAATAGAAAACAAGAATCTCATTCAATGCACGGAAAGGCCTTCACTTTGAGTTTCCCTTGTATCACCTGTGCAGTTAAAATTATTCTGAATTCAGTGGGGCCAATCATATGTAAACAGCAAAACCAAGAGGAAGTAGAAAACATTGTGCCCGCATTGACCAAAAGACTCTCTGTGGTTGTTGAAGTGAGAAAGATGGCAGAGCAGTCTCAGCTGATTGAGCCCAACACATACATGGAACCATAGCACCGTGGTTGCTGGACAAGTCCACTGCTGTGTGGTTGAAGCACACAGCTTCATAGCTGTGATGTATGTAAGTGGCATTCTGTGGTTCAGCAGGGTTGTGTGGCTAGTTCCCATGGCAACAATACATCTCTGAATAGGATCATAAATGCCAGCTTGGAAAATTAACCAGGCAGTCCTGGAGCATGCGAAGCACTGGCCAAACAGAAATAGAAGTGTGAAGGGCGTGGGGTGGCAGTGTATATATTAGTCTTAAATTTCTGTTTATTAAGATTGTGAAGACGTACCAGTTGTTGGAGCTCATTGAGCTAATAAAATCCTGTACAACAAAATACAAAATCCACAAAAGAATGATGGCCAGGAAAAATGCACAAAATGCAACATGCAGACTTTTGAAGCTTCACTGGTTTCTTCATCAGGAAAAGATGTTAATCACACTTGATAAGAGAAGTGATGATGTTAGAGTCACAGGCCTACATTTAGTTTCAGATGCTACTTCTGTTGTCAGTTAAGATTGTCTGGCAGGATCTCAACGCAGGCAAAGGAAACTCCCTTCTTGGCCACATGACGACCAGGACAAAGGGCAGTAAAAGATAGTTGTTGTTGTCATTGTTGTTTTAATTCAATTCCATTAGCTACAGAACAGTAACTTCCTTTGAAATCCAGGCTGTCCCTGCTCTGTTCTTCTCCTGCATGATTTTTAACATCTTTTGCCTGATGAAGAAACCAGTGAAGCTTCAAAAGCCCGCATGATATATTCTGTCCATTTTGGCTGGCCAATACAGGTATCATTCTTTTGTGGATTTAGGATTTTGTTATATTTTGCTGCAAGGCCACCATAGCTACCCCAGAATATGAACTAATAAAGACTTTGGTCTTTCAGCCAATGGGGATTTTGACGCGATAATCTAGAAGGCAAAATATTTCAAATACTGTGCAAGAGGGCCTCCAAGGCTTTGC
Source organism: Iguana delicatissima (assembly GCA_948472985.1). Classification (NCBI taxonomy): domain Eukaryota; kingdom Metazoa; phylum Chordata; class Lepidosauria; order Squamata; family Iguanidae; genus Iguana; species Iguana delicatissima. Next base: position 208,955 of record CAOKZL010000161.1, on the reverse strand, counting down.
ATCACGATCATGATTAGTCTTAATCTAAGAGAAGATTTGGACAGCAGCTCTAACCAGAGCTACAGATATGGCAGGTGAGGGAGCAAAATGAGAACATTGCCCTCAATAAGAATTCCATCCCCCTGTGAAAATTTCCTTTGATTACAAAATTTCTACCACTGCAGTAGTTTAAAATTTCAATTGAACATTTAGAAAAACAGTTAAGGCATCCAAAGATAAGAAGCAAGCAAAGTTACCAAGGAACTTCAAGGTGTGGAAAATTTTCAGTATCATCCCTTCTGCAATGCTAGAGATTTGAGACCTAAAGGAAATTTCATGGGAAAAGGCAGACTTCTTATTTGGGGAAGCAATGTCCTCCTTTTGCCACCCTACCCCCATAGTGATGCCTCTGGTTCTAGCCAAGGTCTGCTTTTTATGCCTAACTCTCTGATACTCTGGTAGCTCTTTGTGTGTGTGTGTGTGTGTGTGTGTGTGTGTGTGTGTGTGTGTGCGCATGTCATCGAAGTAATCTACTTTGTATTCTACTGTGTATACAAGTCACTGCAAGAATATTTAATAACAGTTTTATTTAGTGATGAATTCTACACAGACAGAATTTAAAACCCAGTGAAAAACAAACATCCTTAACAGCAAAAGCATTCAGTGTCCGTTGTTAGACTTCTGCTTCCCTTATGCCTTGATTTCCATTTATGCTTGAGATTCATTTATTATTCTTCAGTTCTTGATACAGGCATATCTACCATTATCAAATCTTAGGGATATTGAATAGAAGAAAGGTTAAATGCTGAGTTTTTGGAGAGCAGTGAGTTTGACAAAAATGGTGTTCACAGGAAGAAACTGGCTAAACCATCTCTGAGTATTCCTTGCCTAAAAACAGCATATGGAATTCAATAGGGTTGCCATAAGTCGACAGGCAACTTGACGGAACATACACACACATTTCACTGAGGTAACTTGTGGAGCTTAATAGCCACCTATTATAGAGTTACTCACAGTATAATGAACCTTTTCTACACTGAATTTAAAGGCACATTATATAGAAAGCAAAGGGGATCAAATTGTAGATTTCTTTTTAATTTTTTAAGAAAAAAGTGAAGCGCCTATTCAGCTCCTGTGTATATGGCATTTTACTAAAATATCTTCATATTCTCACCACAAGTTTCTTAATGTCTTGCAGTCTCTAAGTAAGGCCTTTGTTGATATGAGTACTTCACTTGTTACAGAATGCTCAGGGTTTATTAGTTTTGGAATTTAACAGGGGAAAAATAGCAAACTGTTCCCACAGTTTGCAGTAGGGCACAACCCATAATAGTCCACTTTGGCTTTTAAAGTTAAATGAGTACTGAGAAGTGGAGAGGGGGCTGAATCATATGACTTACATTTAAAATAATGATGTATTTTAATCCTGGTATTCAATTGAACTAACATGCTAATTATTTATTTCAGCAGATTCTACCACTAGGCTGAAAACACAGACATTGGATAATTTATGTATTTGAGAAGTTTGGCCCTTTTGGCATATGAACACAGACAGGGAAAACAGACAATCCATCAGACATTAAAGTGAAAGGAATAAGGGGATGATTTTAAAATACTTTCCATTACTGATACACTATTGGTCTATAAATATGCACATATTCATGGGCTGAGATTGCTGGAAGTGACAACTAATTTATAATACAAATGCATTCAATATACTTCCTCTAAAATTTAATCCAAGTAATTTCAGGAAGATAAATAACACATGGCAGCCAAATCCACCTCAATGGCCTATGGGAATGATGTGCCAACACTGTTTGCCCAGTGGGGTGACAGCCGCTGTGCTTCATCCTTATCCAAATAGTTCTGAATCAGTATAAGTGGCTGGGAGATGACTAAAGCACATACAGAGCTGTGGTAACCCCTGGCCATGCTTGCAAACTGCCTACTCAGCAGGGAATAGGATTATTTAAAAAGGAAAAAAAAAACTAAAATAAGGGAAGCCAACCAACACATTAGATCAGTTTCAAAACATAGTAAGGGATAACATAACACCATTATTCAGGGTTTTGAATGCATTTCTTTCCGTAGTAGCAGCACAAGACATTTCTGTGCTGGTTCTATTGCAAAGAACAGTAACTGAGTAAGATGACACTGTACATGCAAAAGTAAAAATGAAGATGATCCCTTCTCCACCCACCATAGGAGGCATACGAGGAAAGACTTTGTAGGACTGGATGAGAGAGAAATGAGCATTGGTTAAGCAAGGCTTATGGGGCTGTGAATCTGTTCTGTGTTTTAGACTGAATTTTACAGGACCTATTGATGGTGCTAGGCCCCATCATCAAATTATGGTTAGCATGTGGGATAGCTCTTTTAAACTTCAGACCAAAAGCCAGAATGTTTTTGTATCAGTATATCATCCCACTGACATGGAAGCCTCTAGCTACCACAGTAGGTAAGCGCTAGAATTTACCGAGGAAGATATGAGGCAGAGGATAGATGGAACACAGTTTATTTTCTGACACCTCGTGGTTCCACTAAAGTATAGGAGTCTTTGGAGTCTTTATAGCTGTTTTCTAAAGAAGCAAGTTCTGCTGCAACACATCAGTCTGTTGCAACAGAACAACAAAGCACCAGGCAACACTTTTTACACAGGACAGTTATAGCACTATGAACTCTCTGGCAGTGAATTCCAAATAAATAGCCCTCCCTAAATGGCAGACCCCAGCATTCCAGAGGATGTTGCCATGGCAGTTAAAGTGGGATCATAATGGTATAATTCTGAAGTGTGAAAGGATCACTAGATACAGAGCTCACTTCCTCAGATGCATGCAGTGAGGCAATGGTGGGTATTATGAAATCCACCAGATGTTTTTGAACTGTATCTCCCAACACTTCTAGCTACCATAGGCAATGGTAAAGAGTGCTGGGAGCTGCAGTCCAACAACATCTAGCAGGCTGTATGATTCTGCAGTAAGGGGAGGGCTACAACTCAGAGATAAAGTATATACTTTGTGTACAAATACATACAAGTTCAGTCCCTGGCATTTCTACATAAACCAAGGATGAGCAACTGTGGTTCTCCAGAGGGAATACAGGGCTATGCCCAGGGATCTGAAAGGAACAATGGGAGTGATTCAGAACCTAGTCTAAACTAAATGTGGAAATAAGAATCTCTGTTTCTTGTATATGCTGATATACTTAAATTCTCACCATATTCTAGAAAGTTAAGATAAAAACAAGGTACCACTGTGAGGATGCTATACCATTAGGGTCTAAAGGTGGTTAGTAGACCTACTGAATGAGTAGGACTTCTGTAAATATTAACACCGTCCAGAAGTTGATTCAATGAGTCTAGATTTGGTAGGATAACATGTCCTTCTGAGTTGCTTGAAAGCATGGTGAAACAAAAATATTACAGCTGAAGAATAATTTATTTCTGCATCTACAGCTGGTGTAGACGCTACACTGTAGACTACTGCAGGAAGAAAACTGTAGAAGTATCACATTTTCAATAATGAAAAGGGAAATCCTTCTCATAACTGTAATTGTGCATTTATTAAACTGTTCACACTCTCTGACTCCCATGTAAATAAAAGTTGAAGGTGGTTTACAGATTAGAATACAATCTAAAAGGATAAACATCACAAAAGAATAAACTGTTAAGAAAGCAAGATATAAAATACAAAAGTAATACAAAAATCTGTCTCTTTTTCAAATTCATCTTTCAAGGACTCAGTTAACACAACCACCAACTGTGCTTGCCAAATGTCATATCAGGAAAAGTTTTCATGCCACAATTCAAATACATTGTTTTTCAGCAGTTTTTCACCAGACTTCACACTCCATGTGTTGGTCACTCTAGAGCAGTGGTTCTCAACCTGTGGGTCCTCAGATGTTCATGGACTTCAGCTCCCAGAAGCCCCAGCCACTATGGTCAATGCTCAGGGCTTCTGGGAGCTGAAGTCCATGAACATCTGGGGACCCACAGGTTGAGAACCACTGCTCTAGAGCTTCTCCTTTTCTTTTGCATCTCATAATTTCCCAGCCAATGGGAACAGATTTGGGTAAGATGGATGGTTGCAAGAAGAATCAGTTACTCTTTCCTGTTTCATTTATGTAATTGCTTTTGTAAGCAGAACCCACCACTGGATCCTGATCACTTTCCCTGTTGAAAATAAAAATATTAAATAAATGTGTATCTATTGAAATAAGATAACTGAGTTAGATGGATGGATGGCCAAATAATATGCAGGAAATAAATAAATATAGTGTAGTATACTAGGGCCTTCTTGGTGGCTACTCCCAGGCTGTGCATTGCCCTTCCATAGGAGGATGGTTGGCCCTGTCCACTTTACTTCAGCTAGCAGGCAAAGACCTTATTATTTAGATAGTTTTTGGCTATTGACTGATCACTGTGAAATTGTCTTTTACTACAGGTGCTGTAATACAGATGCTGTATTTTTATTCTGATTAAAAGGTTTAAATCTTTTAAACTACTTTAAATTAATTATTAAAATGAATTCTATAGAATTTAATAGTTTTTAACAATTTTTTTTATTAAGATGCTCTTTAGACAAGCTGTACAGGCTTACCTCAGTTAACAAAGCTTCTAACAAAGAAGCTCCTATTTCTGTGCCTGTTTACATCCCCAGCCCCTTCTTCATCCTCTGCCTGGCTGGACATTTTTTTTTTTTTTAGCAGTATCAGCATTGAGAAAAGAGTGAAGAGGGGCTGGAGAAGCAAAATCTTGCAGCGTCAGCTTGCAGCAGTACATGCAATAAGCAATGCAACAAAAATTGATCTGGGAAAGAATGGGATTCTGCTCTAACTCATCTGTTACTGCTCTAACTGGATGCTCTCACCGTCTGTCACTGCCTACAACTGGCAAGGTAAACAGCAGTTGCCTCCAGAATCGTTTACTGAGCGTTAAGTGAACAGCATAACAGAGAGGAAAGAGGAAAGCAGATAAGCTTGACTCATTAGCTACCTCTAGCATATTTAAAAAAGGATAGATCTGTACATTTTGTCACAAAAATGGAAATCATAAGAAAAATTAAGACTGATGAAGGGAAAAAAAGAATCCCTTAGTACATTTTCGAAGAAACTTTCAGGTAGTGTCTAGAAGACTTAAAATGTTTCTGTTTACTCTTCCAAGGGTTATTTTTTCTCTCTTTTATTTCATGTGTGCATACTGTTAGTTTTGAATAAAAGGTTTGGTTCAAACCACTGAACTCTTCTTTTTTGTGGTAAACTCAGCATAAGTAGATGACCCCAGATTCTATCACTAGGAAAGAAGGACTAAAACTCCTCCTGACTCAATTTTCCCACACCATGCATGACTGCATACATCCCTGTCAGATTTCTCTTGGTGTGTTACAATCTTTCTTGATAGAGGAATTGCTCCTGACCCCTGATCCTTTTGTTTGCTTTTTTTTTTTTTTGGCACAGTTGCCAGTTCTGCAATATCCCTATTTAGATGTGGTGACCAGGAGTGTAGGCAGCATTCCAAATTATAAGTTCACATTCAAGTGGGAGAACAAACCATCTAAACAAAACCTGTCAAATTTTGACTGCAGAAGCCTCTTCAGGCCTATGTGAGTGTATATATATTCTCAAGTTGCCCAACAACTTATGGTGACCCAATGAATTTCATAGGGTTTCTTAGGCAAGGAATACACAAAGGTGGTTTTGCGTATTCCTTGCCTAGCCGACAGCACCTGGTATTCATTGGCAGTCTCCCATCCAAGAACTAACCAGGCCTGACCCTGCTTACCTTCCAAGATCAGAGAGGACTTGGTGCCTTTAGAATATTTAGACCTTAGAATCAAAACCTACTGAATTCAAGGGTGCCCGCTCCCATTATGCAGGTATAGAATCACAGCCTCAGTCTCTGCATTAATTGCTAAAATGTTGCAGAAGCAACAGTTGCATGACAGGATGGAAATCCAACAAGGTTCAAAACGTATGTTTCTCCCTTGGAAAGAAAAGACATTGTTTCACATTTGCAGGGTTTAGGCTTGACAAGGCACAACAGCTTGACTTTATTGCCTGTAGATGCAAACAACATTGGTGTGTAAAGTTGTGCTGGACAGAACTGAAGAAGCTAGCTCTTTTAAAAGTAGCCATGGTAGTTCATGGCTAAGAAAGAATATGCAACCCTTTCTGTAGCTAGGTAAAATTCATGTTATTGACAGCTGTGTGGACATCATTTATGAACAAAATTTAGCTAGTTTTATTGTTGAACAGACTGGGATTTTATTTTACTGGGGGGAGCACAGGGAAAAGTTTATACCAAAGCACTGTCTTTGCACAGGATAGTGGTGATGTTTGTGTTTTAGATCTCTAAACTGCAGACGTCCTGTAGGCGTCTGGCAAGAGAGAGTACAACATATGATTAGACAGTTTCAAAAAGTAGCCAGACAAGTGTTCCTCTTTTCATTATTCTACATGCTTGCATAGAAATCTACTTAAATATATGGAAGGGAAAGCAGAGTGATTGTTTGTTAAAGGATGGTGGTTAAAATGAAGCTTCACAGAGGATACTAGAAGGACTGCCACATATAGGTTGTCTGTAAAGCTGAGACCACAATTCTGTGCACATTGCGTAGGAGTAAGTTCCACTAAATTTCCTGAGATACACAGTACTTCTGAGTAAATATCTGAAGGGCTGGTTTGCTGAAGCATTGGATAAACCTGATTCATTTCATCTACATCTGTATTGAAATGTTTACTCAGTTAAAAATAGTAGTCATATCTGACAGAAGTCAATTCAATAATGCTCAAATCTTACGGTGAAGTGAGGGTAGCTGCTTGCCCGTTGCTCCCCAAAAACCTATCTGCACAAAGAGGATAAAATTTGCACATATAGTTGGCCTTCCATATTTGTGGATTTGATTTTCATGGACTGGATTATTTGCAAGTCTCTTTGACCTCTTCCCCTGACCTCAGGAGCTTCTTTTCTGGAGGAACCCTCCCTCTCAGTAGCTCCGATCAAGCCATGCAGCCCTTCAAAAACCCACTTCTGCTCCTCCTCCTCCACCAGCCACTGCCCAGTCACCTAAGGACAGCTTGCAACCAATTTCTCAGCACCACAAGCCTTCTCCCGATGTGCCCCCACACCCAAAGAAGGAGATAGGTGAAAAAGAGGAAGCATAGGCCCATCATGCTGACCTCCTCCTTCTGTTTCCTTTCCCTGGTCTGCTTTGGAAGCTGGGTGCCCAGTCTCCCCACCAAGGCTTGCTCCCCTCCCTGCATTTTGATATTTGTGATTTTTCCATTTTTCCAAAATTCCTGTGCTCCTAACTTCAGCAAATGTGGAAGGCTATTCTATATGGATAGAGGCAAGTTTAAAAATAATATGTATAGTTTAAAAAGAAATGTGGTCAGGTGGTTTGAATGTTGGACTAGGACTCTGTAGACCAGGTTTCAGATCCCTGCTCAGCAATGGAAACCTTGAGTGACCTTGAGTATGCCATATTCCTTCAGTCTCAAAGGAAATAGCAAACCCTTTCTGAAAAAATCTTGCCAAGAAAACCCCACAATTGGTTCACCTTTAGGTTGCCATAAATCAAATGTATCTTGAAGACACTCAGCAAAAACAAAAGAGAAGTGTAATGTATCTCACCATTGTGGAAAATATTGTAAGTAGGGAACAAGAATTCCCATCCGTCTCCTGTCTTGAACTTCAGCACCTCTGAAATTCTCTTTTCTTATGGTTCTTGATCTTTCAACCAGATATGGGCTGGGGCTATTTTAGAATACTATGCTAGTGTTAAAAAGAATGCTCAAGTGGTTGTACTTCCTCAGGTGTTACCTAAATGTAGTCCCTGCTGCAGCCAATTGTTCTGCAAGCACACACACACGTACACACCTTTCTTTCATTTTGGACTGGGCAGCTGAGGAGGTAATTGATGATTGTGCAATGGGGGAGCTAAAGGCCTTGGCACCCACACAATCAGTTGTGCAAAGTGGAATCAAATGTAGTCACCTTGATATATATTTACACTATGCTACAAATGTATACCCTTTCAGCTTTGGACCGGACATCCTCATAAAGGACACTTTCAAATAAGGAACTGTTGCTTGTAAGGTAGGACATATAGCCACCTTAAATGGAAACTAAGATAAATGCATGCTGTTAATAAGTTTTATGTAACAGATATGGTCATGTACGATACTGTTGTGTGTAACTTCAGATTGTTTTCCTGCCTTTGAAAATGCTAGATGTGGACATTCATTCTTACCTATGGTGCTTCTCAGGACCTTTCATTAGCCAAACTTCCACTGATCATTCCTAAGGCTAAGTTCTGTAAGCTAGACAGATTTTCATCAAAGAGCACCAATTTCCTGCACTTCAAAAAAAAATTAATCTCAAATGTTGAACAAACAATTTATTCGACTATAGCAAAGGTAAATAAGTCTTTTCTCCTGCTCCTTGTATTTCATTAGGCGGAATTATTAAACTCAGTAACCTATAAATAGCAAAACATGTATTGAGCTGTTAATATCACTGACATTCTTATATAGACTACCATAATTTAACAAAAAAAATGGAATATTTCTGTAAGATTTTATTGACACTGAGAATGGGGAATGTGGTGCTTTTAAAGGAGATTGAGCAAAAGGAATTCTGGTTGGTTTGTTTTTATTTATTTTCAGTTTTAACTATTATTCATATATTAATTTCATTATCTGGACCAAGAAAGAGTATATTCCATAGGCCTGTAAAAGAGAATCTGTACAATGAAATTATGTGGACCAATTCAAACAGTGCATAATTCAGTGAGATTATAAATAAGCAGTGAAATCTTGCTTATTTCAGTAGAATGCCCTCCAGAAAGTATCCATCACAAATACACCTAGAGTTCTGCCTGGTGGAAATTTTAATGAAAGGTTTTTCACAATTTTTTTCTCATCACAAATTCACCCTTCCAGTTTAGGGGTGACTGAGAGGGCCCTAACATAGATCTTTGTACAAAAGTATCACTGAATTAAGCTCTCACTGTATAAAGACATCATTTTGTATGTATGCCCAAATAACCTGAAAGCACCAGATCCCCTCTGATCTTGGGAGTTTTGGATGGGAGACTGTCAACAAATATCAGGTGCTGTAAGCTATATTTCGAAGGAAGGAACTAGCAAAATCACCTCTATTAGTTGCCTAAGAAAACCCTATGAAATTCATGGGGTTGCCATAAGTTTACAGACAATTTGGAGGCACATATACACAGACATCGCTTTGGATAAAGGTGTTACTGTTTTGTGGATTTTGGGATTTTGTTGTAAGAACTTTTTGGTTGGTTCTAAATGAGAGGGCAGGGTCTTCAAAAAGCATTTAAAAAAGGCCAAAGAGTCTGCAGTCCTATATACTGAGGGTGCACAATAGCATGGAGTCCAAGGGTCAATCCTCCTTAATCCCTTGGGACCTCACCCCTTGATAGTGCATCAAAATATCTCTGTATTCATCTAAGTCCTTCCCAAAATGGAGACCAAATGCGATGTCACATAATTTCCACTTGCACTTTTGGAAATGACACATAAGAAAGTGGAAGTGTTTGGGAGGATGGCTTCTGGGGGATTTGAGGGTACATATGTAGATGTTTTCATAGTTCTTGCATTTTTGGGAGCTTTTGTGCTATTTTGGGGTGAAAATTGCCATAAAATCATGCCTTTTTTAAATGGGACTTTGGAAGACTGGCAGGAAGATTCAGGGGCAGAAAAGCAGAAGCCAGGGAACATATGCATCCATAGGCTGTGCTTTCCCCAATTCTGCTATATACACCTACCTGGGAATAAGTCCAGTGGAAGCGAATAGAGCTTTGCTGTTGTTGTGTACCTTCAAGTTATTTCTGACTTATGGTGACCCTAAGGTAAACCTATGCCCAGTGTTTTCTGGGGCTGAGAGTGTATGACCTGCCCAAGCTTGCCCAGTGGGTTTCCATGGCTGAGTGGAGAACTGAAACCTCTTCTCCAAGGTTATAGTCCAGCATTCAAACCACTATACTGTGCTGGCTCTCCAACAGAGCTTACTTCTAAATAAATATACATAAGACTGCACTGACAGCAGTGAAAACCTGTTGGTGTGCTACATTGCTGGGTAATAGCAACAGCAGATAAAAAGGTCATGGATGCAGCAGCCATGAAGGAAGGAAGATAGTGGAGAAATGGGCTGCTGAGAGTTGGCTGATTTGTTTTTCTTCTTCACCACCACTTTGCAACCCTGAAAAACGCACAGCTGCTAGCATTGCACATCAACAGGATCCTAACCAATAAATCTGAGATCCTATATTCAGTGTCAAAATCAGAGTGATCCATGCCAGAGTATTTCCAGTTTCTGTGTTTGCTTGTGAAAGGTGGAGAGTGAAGAAAGTTGATGAAAGAGAATCAACTCATTTGAATTAGGCTGCTAGAGGAGATCTCTGCAGATACCATGGGCTGAAGACACATAAATGGGTCTAAAAGAAAATTACCCCTGAACTCTCCCTGGAAGCCAAAATGACTAAACTGAGGCTCTTGTACTTTGGACATATCATAAGATGATGTGACTCGGTGAGGGAAAAAAAAGCAATGCTTGATAAAGTGGACAGCAGTTAGGAAAAGAGGCAGAGCACATTACAGGTGGATAGACTCAATCAAGGAAGACATGACTCTGCAGTGGAGTGAGGGGTGTGTGAGATGTGGCCATGGTGTGTGGGGGCATGGCCATGGTGCAAGGGAGCGGGTCTACAGCACTCAGGGGCATGGCTACGAGCTGGGATGCCTCTCAAAAAATTGCCACCCAGGGCAAACCATCTCCATTGTCCCCTGTCTGCAACTCTGAGTTTCCAAGATCTGAGCAGGGCTGAGGACGACTGCGGCTTTTGGAAATTTTTCATTTGTAAGTTCACAAAAAGTTGACACCAACATGATTTCACATAACAATAAGAATTATTTCCTTTGTGTTCCAGACTTCCGCTTTAACATTTGCAGGAGTGCTAGCCATGTAGATATACCATAATGTTTTGGTCTGTTCTTTGATGACTATACCAAAATTGTACTTAATGTAGATGGCCACACCATCCCAAATATTTATTTGCAAGCTGCAGATGAAAGAGAATGTTCATGAAATTCACACAATGTGGCAAGGATTCAGTGTCCTGTTCACCTTTCACTTCATTAACTCAACAATTTTCTCCATCTGGAAATTATTAGCTGCTTACTATAGATTTAAATTCTGCCCACAAAGGTCGGTGTACAATAGATGTTTTAAAAGTCTATGTAAATAAACATAATACTGTTGTATACACTATAATGGTTAGATAAACCACAATGTGACTGGAAAGGGAGATTCTGTTCTTGATGTTCTCATGGTGTTAAAGCAAGAGCAACTGTGGGGAGGGCATGAAAAACAAAACAAAGAACTGGAACCTGAGGTGTTTAAAAAAAATAATGAAAAAAGCAAAACACATCTTTCAGAAGACAGATTAGCTACCACTTAGGAAACAATAACAACTTGAAAATAAAGTATTGCTAGCCAAGCTGCCATCAAAAGTTACATTGAAACCAGCTACGTGTAAGCTGAATTATGAGATCCAGTCTCTGATTAGAGAATGAGTTAAGAAATGTGTCCCACTCAGCCATTCATGCTGAAACTAGCAACAATTGTCAATGACCTTTAACATGCTGGCTATTCAAATTAGTGCAGATCATTAATTCCACATAACCTACATTTGTGTGTGTATATATGTCCTTTCATTACAAACTTTCTTTCATCTCTATCCTTAAATGCTTTCTGCTTCTAGGTATTTATGAGTCGGGTAGTTGCAGACGACTCCTCCTCTCCTTCAGCCTCTCCCCCACCCCGCCACACCAGCACCTCAGCTTGTGGGAGGGGGAGAGGAGTAGATCTTGTTGCAAATGCAAGGGAGTTGGAGAATGGCTACACAAACATTACGGGCACCAAATACCACAGCACTAGGGAACCATTTAAACTGCAGCAGCACCATCCTTGATTATCTGGCAAGCAAAAAACCACGTTGGAGAAGTTTGGACACTGTGTTCCTTTTCGCTGCCTAGTAATCATGGCTGGGGGATGAGAGCAGGAAAGATCTATGGTAGAAAGAGAGTATCAACCTCCCTCTGAAGTTTTGCCCTGACAGTTTTGCATCATCATATATTATGAGGCTAAAACTGAAACAAAGCCTGAACTTTGCCCCAGTGCTTCCAATGTCTGGCACCAAAACTTAAGATTCATTTAACATTTTCCTTCAGCTTCAGACAGAACACATCTGAGCTGCATATTTCTTTTGTGGAGGAATATTACAATGAGCTTTTAAAAATGGAATAGGATATATGAGTGATGGGAACTTAGAGATCTTTAAGATGGTACAAAACGGATGGATTGACTCAGAAAATGTTCAGTTGTTTTGGAGCATTGAAATGATTAGTTATGAAAACAAAAGGGGAATGGAGCAAGGAACTTCTTGAAGACCGCTATCAATATTATGAATTCTACACGCTGCTAGAACTTCTGTTCTATCTGTTTGCAGTCTATTATTCTGCAAAATAATAGACTTTCATGATACCACTACATTTGCATGGCTACCATCCAAAAATAATGTGGACAATCTCAAATAAGTACATTTTTGAAAGATGAGTTCTGAGAAGGCTGAGTGTATCAATAAATGCATAATTATTATAATAAACAATATCTACTTTCAACTGTGATGTGATGTGTGCATGTGTGTACACAGTGACAAGAAATAACTGCATGTGTGTTTACATTCTGAAAATCATTGGGGTACCCATGGGATGAAACAAAAACAGCTGTTTGTACCAATCTACATAGCTTGCTTGGAATGACTGACACAAAAAAATCGTAATAAAAAGGGTCCTTAATAGAAACCTCTTTAATTATTGTGCACTTGATTTTAAGAACAGCAACAATAGTACTTAGAGAAGTTCCCATTAAATAACAACATTTTTATTCAAAATAGAAGTAGAATGGAGCCTGTATGTCTGCTAAATGCATACTTTTGTCAGCATGTGTACATGTGGATATAGGATAATCTCCACTTAATGTTCTCTGTTTAGTAATTTGACAGAATCTGAAAACCGGCAACAGTCCTGCTAATGAATCAGCCCTATTAGTGGAATAATTGTTTAGATGTGACTCATTTTGGAGCCATCTAGACTTTCCCTGCATTAGACAAGAACTTTGTGCTGATGAGACAATAGTAGACAGTGTGTGCATTTAATGTAGAAGAGACCATTCTCCCGGCTGGGGGAAGACATCCACCTATACCTTGGAGGCGGGCGGAAAAGAGAGAGGAGGGGATTCCCCCCGTCGGACTCCGGCCCGGGTCGGTCCAGGGATTCCCGGCCCGGCCCAAAGGCGCCGGAAAGTTCGGAGCCGGGGGCCCCCTCGCTCGGGGCGAGGCAGCGAGGGCTGTCGCGACGCCCCCTCCCAGCTCGGCCGAGTGGAGCTGGCGCCGTGAATCATGTGCAGTTCTTTCCTGATTGCATTCAGCGCATGGTTTCACCTTCAGGTTCTTGTTTGCCCGTGTCCTTCTCCAGATCCCATCACCTAAACCGTAAAGAAGGTAGGGGGCGTTTGGGAAAAAAAAAAACCTTTTCCCGGGGGGATCGTTCTTGTGGAGGGGGGAAGGAAGAGGGGAAGGATCGGGAAAGTAGCGATGGAGGGGGGAGAGGGGAAGAGGAATAAGGATATGCTTAATACGCCCGTGGGAAAAACTTCGCTCTTTCAATTAATAGTTCATCTCGCTCGGTAATTGGAGGGAGTTTCCAGAGGCAAGCACTTGGGGGTGGGTGGGGGTGGGTTTGAACGCAAGAGGTATTTATTTGCTCTAAATATCTTCATATCTTGATTTATTTATTTTTTAGAGGGTGGAGTGGGGAGCTGTATGGATTTACGGGGTCTGCGAACCTTTTGGCTTTGTACCCTTGGTCAAAGGCGGGAGTGGGTGGGAGGAGGTGGAAATCTTGCCTGTAACATCCACCCATTAGAGGACTGGGGTGGGGAGGGAGGAGGGGGAGACGGGGGTGGGGAAGAGGCCAGAGAGACCAAATTGCCTGTCGCGAAAATTAAAACGCTTTTGGCTGATGAAGGGGGGAGGGGGGAGTCCTTGGAGCCCTCCCGGGTGGGGAAGGACCCACTTAAATTATGAAGGGTATTTTGCAGATTGTATTGATTTCAAGCGGAGAGCCCCCACTCCCATTCTATTTTTTTTAAGAAAAAAAATTGCCATCCATCAACTGAATTAAAGGGCATAGTTTCTCTTAGAGAGTTGAGGTCTGTAAATTTTTTTTTTTTTTTTTAAAGGAGGAAAAAGTCATTCCAGGATAAGAGAAAAGGAGTCTTGGAAGGGCCAGAACTGTGCACGAGTCGAGCCCATTTGATGTGTTCTCAATGTGTTACAAGCGGGTGGGGGTGTGAGAGAGAGGGAGGGAGAGAGGGAAGACTGCCTAGTGAGGGTAAAAAAAGAGAGAGAGAGAGAGAGAGAAATAATGCAGACATTTTGTCCTATAGCACCCTCCTCCTCTTCCGCCCCTCCCATCTCCACCCAGAATTAGCATAAGAGTTGCAACCGTCCCCTGAATTAAGCTGTTTCGACAAGTTGGAGAAACTTTTGAAGAGGGAAACGCAGGGTCTGGGTGAGTCGGGAGGGCTCTCCGGGCGGAAGAGGCTTTGAAAGCGGCTGGTGGGGAAGGTGACAGGAAGACGTTCCCACAATTTTTTCCCGGCGCTTCCTAATCGGTTGACCTCCGCAGCTAAAGGCCATTTCTGCACTGGGCTGTTATAGTGCTATGATTCCACTTTCAGCATCCTATGGAATCCTGGGGTTTGCAGTTTCGGGAGGGGCCGGGAGTCCATAGGATGTTGAAAGCGGAATAATAGCGCTATAAAAGTCTAGTGCGGAAGTGGGGAAAGGCTCGAGAAAATCCTCCTCCTCTCTCTCTTTCTCTCGCTCTTCCCTCCTCCTCCCCCACCGCAGCAATGTCTTTTGGGTCGTCTGGAAAACGGCGGCGGGGGGAGGAGAGTGGAGAAACGTCGACGCTTGGGAGCGTCGACAACTCTCAACAGTAGACGGGGACGTTGAAAGGAAAGTGTGTGGTGCGTGTCTGTATCTTACTCATTCCATTGCGCAGGTAGAAAGGCGTTTGGATTCCAGATGCAGAAAGATACATTTTTTCTTCTCCTTCTCGACTTTTTGAAACCTGTTCATTCTCGGGCTTTATTTAATCCAGATGTACCTTCGGTCTCTTCCTTTCCCACGTTTGCAACCTGATTGTTATTTTACTTGGTGCGTGTGTATGCGTGCAATGGTGTAACCTGTGGAATTTCAAATGCAAATAAAAGCCTGTGGGAACGGAGGCAGAGCAGATCAGCATTTCGAAAACTGTGCGGGGGGAGGTTTAATATCTTTGAAAGCGTTTTGGAGGATTCACTCTCCCCGCCGCCTCCCCCACCCTTCGGAAAACACAACACCGCCGCCACCAAGTATTGAACCGTGACGTCAATTCGTCCTTTTGTGTGTGCGCGTGTGTGTGTGTGTAGTATTGTCGTGAATGTCTCCAATGCGCCCTATGCGAAGTGCTTACAGGAAAACAGATTACAAGATTAACATCTGTTAACATGATCGTTTATCTCCGGCCAAAAATAGGTCAGTCCTTTCTTAAGGAAGCGCGGATGGCGAGGCGCATGATTAAATAATGAAATTAAACTAATGAGTTGGTAAATTGGAGAGGGAGGGGAAAGGGGGGTCTGTTTGAACCCAGCTGGCCGACTGGTCACACACATTTGTGTCAAAAACACCAAAGTCAGAGTCTTGAGGGGCAGGTCCATCCAATTCTCTTTGCAGGGAGCGCCCCAACTCCTCTTCCCACCTCACCTCCGCGGTCCCTCCTTGCCTCGCCTCCTCTTCTCTGTGTGCGAACAGCTAATACTCTAATTCCAGTCTCTTTCTCTCGCCTTTTCTGCGCCCGCTGAGCAGAGCACGCATATTTTTTCCGTCTCCAGTGCTCTTGGTTTCAAGGAACCCACTCCTTCCGTGGAAATAGAGGTTTGCTTCCTAAATCCTGGTCCCCCCCCTTCCTTGTTATTAAGTGGGCAGGGAAGAAGGCGAAACACCGAGGCAAAGTCGCCCTGTGTTTTGCTTATCGCTGCCCCTTGAGCCAAGACGGGCAGCGCCGTCTTCCAATCACCAGCTCTCTCCCGCTGAGTCTGTTTGCATTGCAACTCCACGTTATTCAGCCCCGGAAGAGCTGCGTGGTCTTGTATTTTTCTCTCTCTTTCCCCCATACATATGTCTTTGTTGGAAATATCCGTCGATATCCGAAGAGGTAAATGAATCCCTCATCCTCCCATCTCGACGCCCCGTCCCTCTGCTGTGAGCCAAAAAACGCAAACCCCTTCGGATCAGAACTCGGTTCAGAGTGATCCTCGAGAGGTGGTTTCAAGGATTCACGTTTGAGGTGTGCTGAAGCCAAGAAGAGTGGAAAAATGATTTATGGGCGTATTTTAACAATGGGGCAGACTTGCTTATCTGAAGAAAGTGAGGCGTTGGGGGTGGGGGAACGCTTTGGAGGCGGTCCAAAAAATTGCACCCCGTTGCCTTCCAAGAATGTGATTGTTTATATCCATTTAAGAGTCCTTGCTAAAAAGCGATTTTTTAAAAGGGTTGCAGGATCACGTTGAGTCCAGGATACACAATAGGGGGTTGGATTTCGCCATGGTATTCAAAGGAGGCTGCTGGGTAGCGCCCCCCCAAAAAAGTGGGTCGGGGAGGGGAAAGGCTTTATTTTCCATGGATTAGAAAAGGCAGTGCACTGTTGATTCTTTCTAGACTGACTGTGTTTTTAAAAATGCTCACACACATGCCTGTATGTACCCTTTAGCAAAGACCTAACTGTCCTGGCAAAAGAAGAAAAACTGTTGGGCCATCTTAAGGCTGTGAACTAAAGGTCGTTTCTGTGCCACACAATGAACACATTCACACAATGAATGGCAGTAGCGGGCCCTGCCTGTCATGGATCCTGCCCTGTTTTGTACTTGGTGTACTCTTCCATTTGTGATTACATTCCTTCACCCCAAATATCAACATTATTTCTGATTCTGGTTTTGTAGCCTAAACATTCTACTGCCTGTTAGGAAATGGATTGTGCAGGACAAGTTGAGTTTTCAGTGATGGATTGTTTATTTCTTCAAAAAGTTCATCTTGGTATATTTGGATGGACTATGAAAGGACTACCTGCAACCTTTTGTGTAGCAGACAACTTCGGACCTCTCTACCCTGTCTTGTCTGGTCAGAACTATTTCTTTCTAGAGAGAAACCTGAGCATGCCTTTATGCTTTGGCTTTGTGCCACATACTTTATTTCATAGCTGCTTTTCTAAATGAGTTAACTACCAAAGAGTTTTTCATTAACTCACTTGGCAACCATATATGAATGAAAGAGGAGCATAACTGAAAAGAGGGCAGGGCACCACCTATGTCTGTTATGTTTTACAATCAAATTGTGTGTATTTGTGTGTTCCTTTTCTTCTATCACTTTTCTCCATCCCAGTTTAGGATAAGTGTGTGTATCTGTCCAGTGGGGAGTATGTATCAATATTTCAGCAGCTTGTAAACTGGCAGTATTTGAGCATAGGACTCATCTATTAAACTTTGGTGTCACTAGTCCTCTGTTGTCAGTTCTGAGTTGCACAGAATATTAGATGCTGTGTTCTAAATCTTTTAGTTGCAACTAGAAAAGACCCACTCAAAACAGGAAAACTTCCATAAATGTAGATTTACCAAGTTCACATTGATTTTGTGGGTCTATTTCAGTTGGGAGTTACAGCTGGATTTAGGCCGATGGTATTAGTTAAATCATTGTTAGGATTAAGGAACAAGTCATGGCAACCTTCAGGGTGACTGTATATTGTTAGCAGTGTTGCTATTTGGGTGTGTTCATACTTGACACCAGCACAGTCCACTCCTGTGCATATTTACTTGAAAGTAAGTTAAGGCTGCAGTCCTGTGCTCTTGAGGAGGGATTTCACTTGAAATCACTGTTGTTTCCTTCTGAGTAAATGTCCACAGGATCAGCTTGCAAAAGCGCTTCCCTGTTTCCATGTCCCCACTACTGTGATGCAAAAGGAAAACCCACACTGGCTAGACAGTACACTCAGTTTTGAAACATCTCAATTATTCTTTATGACTGGCATGTACATCAGTAGCACCGGAAAGGTTCAGAGATGGCTTTACATTCCAGTAAAATATAAATATATGTATATTTACTGAGAAATAAGCGTCATTGGGACTGAATTCCACATATTTATGGGTCGGGAGGCTCAAAATGCAGTTTCACTAGACGACTACTCAGAAGTAAGTCCATTGACTTGAGAGAGTCTTACAGAGAGATTGACTGGATTGGACTGAAAGTTCGGGCTGCAATTTGATACTCTAATACTAAGAAGTAAGCAATTTTAAATACTAAGAAGTAAGCCCCATTCGAAGAGGTTTTATTCTGAATAGATGTAGTGCTAAGTGTTATTCCGCCCCCCTCCCCTTCTTTCACTCAGTGTTATTTCTGAGCCCAGCCAACTGTCCTGGGTGAGAGAGCCCTCGGTGCCTGCAAATTGGCAAACCACCGTGGCCCGGAGTTGCCCGAACCCTGCAACTGGGAAACGGAATGGTGTTCGGAGGTGCCTTTGTCAACCCGGTTTCAGGAATGGCATTGTGTTACCCATTGTGGCCGTGTCAGGTTTCATTATATGCCAGGACGGCAATGAACTCGCCCAGAAGAAGCCGGCGGAGGCGAGGGGGGGGGAAAAAGGACGAGGAGAAGCCAAGTAAACTCTTGTTTACGGGAGAGCTGGTGGGATGTTTGGCTGTCTAGGGGCGAGAGCGACTCTCTTGGAGGGAGGAGAAGCTGTACCAGGGAGGGAAAGGAGCCAAGCCCCGGTTCTCTCCCACTCGACACCCGTTCCTCCCTCCCTCCCCGCCTCGCAACAGCTTGTTGCTGTGTGTTAGTCGTGGGGAGGGAGGGAGGGAAGCGGCAGCCGAGAGGCAAAGAAAGGGAGGAGTTTAGTCCGGCGGGCGGCTCTCACACTCGCTTGTTTTCTGCCTCCTCTTCCCCCCCCATGTGGTCAGAAACGTCACTCCAGCCCTGTAACTGTAATACAAGAAGTGAAAGAGGCAGAGGGAAGAGGCGAAGCTCAACTTCTCACCCTCCACAAAGGCGAAACGGGATTTGCCCAGGGACTCCAAAATAAAGTGGAGGTGGGGGGAGACGGTCATCCGGCGAGGCTCAGGTTCTGGAGGAGGAGGAGGAACAAGGGCTGGGGGGCTGTAGCGCTGCTGCCGCTGCCCTGTTGGATTACGTGGGGCTCTGGCTGCCGGAGGACGCTGGCTCGGGAGGTAATTGCTTTCTATTTTCAACTTCGGTTCTGTTATTGTGGAAAAGGAAGGGAGGAAAGGGAGTGTTGCAAGGCGTGGCGAGCCTTCGCGAGGGTTGCATAAGTAGTCACAGAACAGGCTACAATGGATGGAGGTGGAAGAAAAAGAGCACTGATGGGCATTCACATAAACACATTTATCGAGAAATTACCCACAGTGGGGAAATGGGCCCCTCCCCCATCGGAAAGCTTTTCTTTCTTTCTTTCTTTCTTTCTTTCTTTCTTTTTCTTTCTTTCTTTCTTTCTCAAAGGAGAGCGATTGGTGGGGAATGAGGGCAAAGGAGAAGATCATCGCCCAAGTCTGGGAGAGATGAAACTTTAGGAGGGACCCGGCTGTATTTCTTGGGTGTGAGATTAAGGCAGCACAGCTCTGCATAACAAAGGGAGGAGGATGGAACCTGGATCTCAGTTCTCTTACGCTTTCTGTGTAGGGGGGAAAAAACCCTCTGTAAATTGATCCAGTTTGGGGTTTAGTGCAATTTTGAATAGGAGATGGGATAATAAATTCAAGTCCTGCTGCCCCTTAGTCCTTGGAAGAAGACTATTGCAGCAATGAGGGCTCACCAGCCTTCTGTGGACCTGAAAAACTTAAAAAAGAGTTTGAAAGTTTACAAGGAGGCCTCAGATTGCTAATATCAAATAGCAAATTTTCCTCTGTGTAATCAAGAAGTACACTTAAAAGATAAACTGTATCCCACAAAGTGTTTTCACAACCTAGGAGGTTCTCTTTTTTAAAAAAAATAATCTTGCAACTAAATTCACAGAATAAATGTCACTTTGTTGCTAAGGTATTTATCTTTCAATGTGCATTACCTCTCTCTCTCTCCTTCCTTCCTCCCCTCTTTCTGTCTGTTTAGTAGAAAAGCCTGTTTCGTAAGGTTTGCTTCCTTTTCTGTCAATACTGTATTTAATTGTCTCCTGACACCATCTAAAAGATGTCATGTTGATACTTGCGTATGCATAATTGAGTGCTACCTATCATATTCATAGAAGAAAGGAGAGGAATTTGTGTCCCTGTTTTCTAATAAAATTGGAGATTGGGGTTGCATAGGAACACTTGCGGTATGATTAGTATTACAGCTCAGTTATTCAAGGAGACATTTTTAGTTTCACAAAAGTAACTGCCATAGCCATCTTGAGTAAGCTCTGAGTAATAACATCAGCCTCAGTTCTGTTTGTTTTACTTTGAGTCATTAGTATTAGGTATAGCTTTATTTAGGACTTAGACAATATGAAAGGCATATCCAGTCATCTCCCTGTTCTTTTGTTGGCTCTAAATCTTTGAACGCCTCATGGTTAATATTCTGTACCTATAAGATTTGTTGTTGTTTTTTTAGATACCCAGACACTTGAATTATGTGTTAGATTATGCTTAAGGTATGTAGCCTGAAGGGCATTTTTAAAATAAATGTTAGATATGAAATTGATGGCAGTTGAAAATGAATATGTTCTTAACACTCTCTCTGGCACACTGAAAGTTAAAGCCCTCCTGGGTGATTTATCTAATCCAGCATCCTGATTCCCATGGTGACCAACTCAGTGCGCTTCCAATGAGGAGTATGTAAAGGCAGTGGCTCTCCTGCTGTTGATTTCCAACAACTGGTATTTATTGTTCGCTGGGACACTGCAATTGAACATGGCAGTTCTGTGTAATTCTACCACAGTGAATAGCTGTTGAAAAATCTACCCTCCCTGTATTTGATGTGCTTTTGGTCTTGGAAACCTTTGACCTTCATATGTTTTGGACTGCAACTCCTATGACTCCTTGCCTTGGGCTGTGTTGCTTGAGCTTCTGGGAGTTGAAATCCAAAACATCACAAGGACCAAAGATTCCTCACATCTGGAGTAAACTTTCTTTTAAAGCAAATTGTGGCTGTTAATTCCATATTTCATTCTCTAGTGTGAATTGAATTCAGTGTATAAGTATTTTCTGAATGTTTTCTAAACTTGATCACAGACTTAAGAAAACCTTGTTTATCTTCAACTTATTGGAAACTTTTTTCTTCTTTTTTTCAAAGTAAAAAATAGAAATGGCTGGTATCATTAAGCTAGTCAGTCCCCAGTGTCATGGCTAGCTTGGGGGCATCTCGACTACCTTTTGCAGGGATGCCCAGTTTCCATTAAATATACATAGAACTGTTGAAGTCATATGAAATGACAATAAATGTTATTGTATGTTTCAGGTGCTGAAGAAAAAAAGGGATATTAGCCTCTATGGAGGCTTAGTGTGGTAGGCAGGCAGCCAGCCAGATAAGGTAGCTGCCTCATATGTCTTCATTGGCTCTGTGCCTACAGCTTAGCACAGTGATAACACAGTTGTAGATGTACTTACTTAGGCATAAACCCCATTTAAAACAGTGGGCCTTATTTCTGATGAATATGCATAGGGCTGAGCTAAAGTGCCTGATTACAGCAAATGCAGAGCCAGTGTGGGGCAGTGGTTTGAGCACAGGACTGAGGAAATCCAGATTTTAGCCCCACTGACTTATGAAATTTACTAAGTGACCTTAGGATGGTCACTCTCCTTCTCTTATTCTGACTTGCAGGGCTCTTATTAGGACAAATGGGAAGTTGTGTTTAGGGTGAATTGCTACTTCTGTTGCTGAAGATGAAGAAGAGTATAGGAGACATGCTACGTTTTTCCTAGCAGGGTGTTCTACCAGTGAAGCTCCTGAGTTGCCTCAGTATACAGCTACATGCAACAAGAATTGCTCTGCGAATGGTGAAAACTTAAAAATGTTAGCTGTAGAGCCCTGAAGGGCATACACATTTAACTTACTGAAATATTTTCCTGGTCACTTCCCATACAGGCCAGTCCAGGAGTTACAGTTTTTTGTCTTCATTTCAATAGCAATTGAATATAACGATGTCCCAGAATTCCCTGCCTTTTTGTTGTCCCTGAAGGATTATTTGACCTGAATCCTTTTAGTTAGCCCTAAGTAGGACAGACCTCTAGATCAATGACTGAATGTTACATCAATATATAGGAAGATCCTAAGGATTCAATAGGTTGACTCTGACAAATAATAGGGAGAAAGCTTGGTTTGCTGCTGAGTTTGGGAAAATCAGGAAGGGAAGGCATGGAGGGTATCAGTCTGCCTTAGGCACAAAAGTAACTAGATAAACCACTGCAAAAACTTGTTGTTTGTAGCTACTGTGTTAATGGCAGTCATGTGCAGCCTGCTAAGGAGTCTGTGTGTCAGTAAATAATAAGATACTCTTAATCAATAGATACCTTAAAAAAAACTTCTAAAAAGAAACTCAGCTGCTGCTGCCAGTAAAACATAAGAAGCCCAATTATTACTAAAATACCTTTTTTTTAAGTGTTTTTGAAAAAATGGAATGAAAAGAATAAAAACGAAGATATTAGATCATTGCTTGCCTTGGTGGCTTGAACCTTCCACTATTGAATTTTAGGTAGCTGATAATTTGTTTCAAATGCTAGTGTGCTTATTTTCCATTTGTGAGACAAGAGTGGGTAGGAATAGTACGCATTTCACACTAGAAGAAGTTCCACTTACAATAGGGTGCAGGAACTCTCCTTTTAGCCTTTCTGTGCTTTGTCATGACTGGGCGAGATGCAGAGTCCCAGTCCTTGCCTTCACCATCCAGTCATTCTAATAATGGAAGAAACTTTAGGTGTGTTGACTGCTTACTCCTTTAAATGCATACTGTACGGCTGGAGCCAGGAGTGACAGTAGCCCTCCTTTGTCTGTCCCCAATGGCTACATAGTCACTGATTACATTTCCTGGTGTTGACAGAATATCTGGAATATCAGAAAGGAGAGTTTATACAGTAGAAGCTTGTTATGCTGTGTGTACAGAGTCGTCCATTTTGCACATAGGCTCCTCCTTCTGACATTCCTCTGAACTCCAAGACATTGAAGGATAGGGGTGCATTAGTGTGCGGTCCCCTTCATGCATGTGATACTTGACTGACTTCTGGAGGGCTATAGAGGGAACAGCTCTTTTGTCAAATCTGTGTTAGCTTGCCAGTCTTGGTAATTAGCTATACAGTGTCTTATTTAATGTCTTATTTTCCTGCTCACAGTTTTTCTAATGGTCCAATGTTTTGAAGCTCTAACCCATTGGGGTCATTGTTATTACTTTTTTTCCCTCTTTTTGACATCTGCATCTTCTTTCTACCTGAAAACAATAGTCAGGACTACCAGAGGGCCCTTCAAAGCCTTCTGTAAAAATTGGGGTTCTCATTGCTACTGTTGGCTAATAAAGCAAAGGAATAAAAGTTCATGTGAGTGCTCTGCTTGCTTGTTGTTAAATATGGGAAGAAATCTGTGGGAAATAAAAAACAAAAACATGAGCTGGAGAAGGGAAATGGTTCTTTTCTAACTGAATGGAAAAAATGATACCCAAAATGGAAAAAAAAAAAGGAAATCCCATGGAAAAGATTTTCAAAATCAAGAATGAAATTATTTTTAAAGTGACGTATTAAAAATAATATCGTTAGCCTGTTCAAATATGTTAGAGAAGGAATGGGAATCATATGCCTCTCCAGATGTTGTTGGATTACAGCTCCCAGTATTCCTTACCATTTGCTGTACTGGCTAGGGTTGCTGACATGTGAAGTCTACCAAAATCTGGAAGGCTGCATGGTTCTCTCTCCTGCCGTAGAGACAAAATGTAAAATTTGTGTTGTTACAGATAATAGCTTTGTTGTAGTATTTTGAATGGATTTCTAAGCATATAACACCTTAAGGACTTGGCTTTGGAAAAATAGTCTCAGATGTGGTAAAACACACAACAACTTAAGTCATTTGGGCCAAGAGTGCAATCAGAGAATTTGAGAAGTGTCCTTTTTAAATAGTGCAGCAGCATGAACTTTGTACAACACAGCTGCTGACTTTTTTCTTTTTGCTTCTTGCAACAGAGTCTTCCGTCAAGTCAAGTAGGGTATACTTGAAAAGACAACTAAGTAATGAAACAAGAAGCTAACATGTAAAAATATTTCAGAAGCTTGTTTTAATTCATGCAAAAGTTTGCACTTTCTGAAATCCCTGAAGTTCTAGCAAGTTCATGAAGTGAACATTCAGAATGGGAATTATGGGTGTTCCAGTTGACTTTCCAAGTCAGTGAAAGGGTATTGGTAGATTTGGATGGAACCATGGCAGTTAAAGTGGTATCAAAATCCTACAATTGTGTAGTGCGGAGAGACCTCTGTAACCTTACTGTCCCTCTGAGGAACCTCTTGTATCAAAGGGAGCTGTGATACCTGGGGTCATACAACAGATCAAGGGTGGGAATCATGCAACCATCTAAATACTGTCAGAATGTCTTAGAGCTGCAAAGACTTGGCAGAAGCACCTCCTTGTCCTCTCTACTGAGCATGCTCCAACCTACAAAAGCTATTCTCTCCTCAGTTTCTCTTTGTCTGCCTTTTGAACACCACCTAATAGGAGTATTCTGTTCACTTCAACTGCCAAGTAGTTTCCTCTCCATATCTTATATCTGTTTCTTTTTCTCCCTCTCTCTCTATTTCTATCTTTCTATAACACTGCTTTTAAAAGAATTGAGAAGAGGAACTAAAACTACTTTTTAAAAAAAACATGAAAAAGTATAAGAAAGGGAAACAAGGAGAAGGCAAGTGACTTGGAAAGAGTTAGAAAAGCTTCTGAAGCACTGAGAAGAAGTATCCAACTAGTGAGAACTGAATGGTGAACAAAAAGGATCTAAGGCACAGAATAGCATTGGCATGGTGGAGCAGGAACAGAGGAGGAGAGGGGAGGGTTCCTTCTAGGGTAGGAGAGGCTCCAACCATGGTGGACATAGCACTCCCACTCCCTAGAGGCCATTTGAGGACATTTTGGAAGGAAATATTTTTTTGAAATTTTTGCAAAAAAAAATTGTCCCATGGGGGCCACAAAATTGGCTTGGGGAGGGCACATGTGGTCCATGGGCTGTACTTTATCCACCCCAATCTAGGGTTTGCATAAGTAGCCCTTGGAGCTCACCCACTGCTGCCATAGATGCCCACAGTGATCATAGCCTGCAGAACTATGAGCCATAGCTATCCCTCTTGTAGGCATATGGCTGTGTGTAGGGTTCCCTCACTGGGAACAAACATGTGATCAATATCGTTACTGTGGAGAGAGCCATATACATCTCTCTTCATTTGTGTGTATAGTTTCCTTCAGACTGACCTTGATCATATGCCATTGATAGGGAGGTAGATACTTTTTTGGAAGCCCTTATGTGTAAGATGCTCATGGGCACTAAGCAACAAAAGAAAGCTTTCAAAGAGATTTCAAAATTTCTGTGTTATATTGTGAAATTACCTGTGGTACTTGATGGAACCAGAGTTTCTTCTCACTATTTCAAAGAACCCCCTTGCTCAACATGTGGCACTACCAGTTGTAGCAGGACCGGGCACTTTACGAAGCTTCAAGCTGATGGGAAAAGAACATACATGATATTAAACTGCATTCTCTGAACTTCAGCATAAGAAGCTAAAATAGAATCTAGAAAGAAAAATCTTGCACAAGCCTATGTAATCCCCCCCCCCCCGTTAAAAGTCTATGCTTCTGCAAAATGTGGTGCATTTCTTTTTGGTAACAATAATTAATATCAATATTGTGGTTTTCATGACGTTTGCCAAAAAGTTTGATCACACTTTATTGCGGAGCTGCAAGCCTTTTTGGTATTATTGGACATGCATATTTTAACTTACGTGACTTCACAGAAAGTGTTAATTCTTGCATCTACTCTAAGAGCTGTTGACCTCTATTATTGTAGTGTATTCTTTCTAACAAAGATTCACTTCTAATATTTTGAATGATGATATATTCTTTAAGCTATACTACCTCCAAAGAAACACATTCAGTTAGCGTAAGAATTCAAATAGAGATAGCATGGAACTGCAGTTAGACACCTATCTTTTTTTCAAAACTGCAGTTTCATATTTAGCTCTCCTTTCCAGAGAAAGCAGGATTCAGCCTATATAGATAAACTTTCAAGTGCCATTCAAATAAACTAGAAATAGTGCAGTGACCTTTTTCTCTAGAGAACATCTGCCAAGTTTTATCTTTTGAGAGAAGAGACATCTCTGGAAAGACTCTGGAATTGGCTCTGGAGTTCATTAAGGTGAACATATAATTCTTTTGTTACTTCGGATATGACTTGTGAGTATGCCCCAGTATAATTAGATCAGATGTGAGAAGTGGACTACAAGGCTCTGTTGTCTGACATACATTTAATGTCAGTAAGAACTGGTTCTGTTTGTGCAAGGAGGGAACTGTGCTCTGCTTAGGTAGTTGCTGAATACCTTCATCTCTTTTATACAGTGATAGCCAGAGAGTTTAAACTTTAGTTCCCCATTACAGAACAAGAGTGTGGAACTTCATTCGGAAAATTAATGACTGGATAGCAAAACCCAGCCGAAAGGCCCATTTATTTGAGTCGACATCTTCAGTATAAATATTTGTACCTTGCAGCAGCATTCCTTTTTCAAAGCAGACATCTTACTTCTTGTAAATGTTTATACATTTTCAGTGCTAGGTTAAAGCAGTTATGACTCACTTATGGCAAAATTCTGATCTCTAGTCTTGTTGGTGTAATCTTAGGTACTCCGTTGACATGACAGTTTTGCATTAGTGTAAAGGTAACATGTTTGCAGCGTGCACATCTGTGGGAGTAACAGCCATTGAATATAGTTTATAGCTCCCACCAGAGTAAATGAGTGGCAAGTGTTTTTGTGCTTTTTAAAAACTGTAACCCTATAATTATATGTGATTATTTTTGAAAGCTAAAAATGACTTAATTGGGAATCATTACAGTTCTTGTATTTTTACAGGGTAAATATAAAATGATGTGAGTCAATTATTTTTGTGAAATTAACACTGCTGTGCCTTTCACCAGTGTGATTTCAGGACAAGTGTTTACTTCACTGGGTATTTGACAATCTAGCAAGTGTGTTGTCTCATATATCATTGAACCTGCTTCCTGTTTAAGCTCAGTTGCTTTTTGGAGAGAAGCTATGTTTTAATAATTTTTTTTTACACATGTAACAGCTTAAATTTAACTTGTACAAACTTCCTTGAGTCGCAATCTTGGCATAAAAGATGGAATATAAATAAGTTAGCAACAACAATAACAACTGCAACTACATTTCTGTTGCTTTTTGTTGTATACTTTTAGTTGGAGACCAGTAGGTCTCCATTAGCACCAATGACTTATTTTTTGTTACTGGTTTATCTTTTTGTTCTTGAAGTTTTGATTACTGCAACAGTTGTTTATGCCAACAACCTCAGGATATATTCCTGTTTTCTGAGCTGTGCTGATTACAAGGACAGAAAAATCTGTTTAGTAGCTGCCAAATAACTTATTACCCAATATGTTCGTGCCTGTAATGTTTTATTCTGTGTGATTTGTGGGTTTGCTGCTTCTTAGCTGTGAGGTAATGGCTCAAGTATGATCATTTGAGAGGGAGCTTTATTTCTAGCCATGTTGGAATCTGTACCTCCAGAAGAGCAACACAGTATAGGTTGCTTCCTGTTGTGGTTTTTATTGGGCAATCACCTAGCCTCTTTCACAGAATTTTCTGGAGTGTCCAGACGTTATCGTTATCCATTTGCAAACCTTCTGTGTTTTCCCACCACTTCTTTCATTTCCCACCCTGTCTCTCTCTCTCTTTCTAAACATAGACAATTTATCAAGGAGGAAACGATGGGATAGCCTTTTTAATGTTCAGTGATGGAGGGAGAAGTGTATGTGTGTGTGTGCATATGCCTTCAAGTTGCCTGTCAACCTAAGATGACCTCATGAATTTCATAGGATTTTCTTAGGCAACAAATACTCAGAAGTGCCTTGCCTGCTCCTTCCTCTGAAATATAGCGTACAGCACATGGTATTCCTTATTGGTCTCCAATCCAAGTACTAAACAGGGCTGACCCTGTTTAGCTTCCAAGATCAGAAGAGATCTGGATCTTCAAAGTATTTAGGTCCCAGAGTTGCTTAATAAAGGCTTTCTTAAGACATGGAATCATGGGATTCCACTATATGCTTGAGACTGTCACGGTGCACCTGTGACTATATAGGTGCATGGGATTTATTTTTCTCTCCTGTGAGCTCAGGAATGAGCCACATGCACCATAGGAAAACCTCCAGTATTCTTATCGTAGTACCTGCCTCCCCTTTAGTGTGATGTCTTCAAAATGCATTGGATTACATCTCCCATCCTCCTCAACATCTCACTGATGGCAAATAGACTTGGGAAGTCTGTTCCAGCAGCTCAGGATGCCCTGCTGCAGATAGACACAAGTTAAATATCAGCACATGGGAGGAGCTAGGAAGAATTGGACCATCCACCATTTTCTTCTATCTAAGCTCTTGCTTCTCCCTCTTGGAAACATTCTTATTTTCTCCTCTCTTTCCCCAAATGGTAATACTCTTTCCATTTTAATTGCTCATATGATATAGTCACAAGTTAGGAGTGCTGAATAAACTGTGTGTTCAATATTATTTACAAAGTTGTAAGATGAATAGATGCTTTACTGTAGAAAGCCTTTTGCCAAACTTCCATTAAAATTACTACTTCCTGGATGAAATTTAAATGAGTACTTGGCATTTGCTTCATTCTACCCCCTCCCAACAATTAGGCTGAAATTTCAAAGGAAGTATGTCAATTTCAGAAGTATTATTTAGGATGCAAACTAATGCATGCAAGCAGCACCAGCCATAATGTGTTTGTGACTTCTCATTACTGATGTGATGACAAAGATTATTTTACCTGTGTGGTTTATTTAATTTATTTTGCTTGGTCTTTATATTTTGTACAACCTTTAAATCTATAACCCTCTGTGCACTCATTTCGAGTAAGGCCCACTGAACATGCATAAGATTCTGCTGTTCTTTTCTCTATGCTGGTGCTGTCAAAGGAAATGCTTTCAAGGAAAATGATATAATTTTACGCCTGAAATTTTCAAGTGCATTCTGACAACTGTCCTACCCTTTAATCTTGTTGTCCTTGTGATGCAACAACTACAGAGCTTACATAGCTGGAATATGCAACAGGTTTATTTGATGTATTTTATAACAAAGATAAATATTTAACAAGCCATGAGGATGTCTTGAAACAGGAAATGTTTAGAACTACTAAAATGACTGGGTGATTTTAAAAAAAAATCTGTATAGTATAATTTAGAGGGGACATCATATTACCTATCAATTATACAGAGTACAATGATTGTTTTTAATTGTATTTTTATTTAATTAGAAGGTATGGAGCAGCATGTGGTCCAGCTTCAGATGTGACTTTCTGGTGTCACCTGCTGGGCAGATGTCTTGGTACAGATTCCTCTTTCCTTGCTCCCAACAGCAGTGCAGAAATCACTGTCTGCATGAAATTGATGAGAACTCAGCAAAGGAAATTTGGTGGTAGGAAGGTCAGGGTGCCCTTGGAAAAATGTGCACTTCATGCCAGAATCTTGAAGGAATTGCATCAGGAAGTTCAGGACATGTGTTGGGAAAGTTAGATCTGTACTAATATGAATTTATGGGACTGGATACAGACTTAGCCATGCTTAGCATATATCTATGGGAATTAGTTAATTAGTACCTATTGATTTTAATCGGTCTACTCTCACTATGATTACATCTGGATCTTAAAAACACATTTTAAGGAAGATCGAATAAATATATAAATTTTCATTAACCAGCTACATTAGCCCCTCCACATTCATGATGGTTCAGAGCACAGAACCCTTGTGAAAGTGGAAAAACCACAAATAATTTCCCCCCTCCAGAGCTTCCCCTTCCTGTTCCTTTGCCTCTGGCCCTGGTGTTCTCAGGAGGAAGAAAAAAGACAAGGTAAAGGGCTTACTGGTACTTTTCCTTCAGATGGAGAAGAGCGGAGTTCTAGCTACTTCTGGCAGTCATCTTGAGAAAGGAGGGGGAGGAGCAAAGGGGAGTACCAGACCAATCAGCAGCCATTACACAGCAGAAAGTGCAGCTATGTGGCAGAGAGAACATGCCTTTAGTGGTGGAGGGCGGGGAGAAGCTTTGCTTGCTGAAAAGGGGAAAAGTCCATTTTAAACACAAGCCTCACCATCTGGGAGTGAGGAATGCAAGGGAATGGGAGGAGGAAAAGGAGAGGGGCAAACATGTACCCCACAAATTATCAAATTCATAAGGGTCAAATTCATGAATGTGGAGGAAGGAGTGGTAGTCCTTATACAGCAACATCCTATCCTTCCTCAACTGTTTGCACTCTTCTTCTTTTACACCAATGTTTTCTTCACTCAGCTTTTTTTCTGCTCCCTATTTTTCACTGTCTTTATATCTCTTCTTCAGGCAGTACAGCCATAGTAGTCCATGCTCTTAACATCATCGTAGGTTTTTTTCCACTCAGTTTTCCATTCTAACCCTGTCCCTTTCCTGTCCCATAAACCAGTGATGGGCAACCTGTTATCATCCAGATGCTTTGGCCTGTCATTCCAACATCTCTGTCCACTGGCCTTGTTGATGGTACCCGATGGAAGTTGTGGAAGGCAGGAGTTTGCCTACTCCTGTCCATGTTTGAAGTATTAATCCCACCCAAACATATAAGATTCCTTTCCCTTATAGAAACTGTTCAGTGAACATTCTGTTAATGTTCATTCCCTATGTATTTGGAATGTTTGCTCCTACATTACAAGTATACCTCAGTTGATAAAGTATATGTGTTCCTGAGTGTAATTTCTTTAACAGAAAATTTGATACCAGAGGCAGAGATAACATGGAAAGAATAGGGGTTAGATCCTGTACCACAGAACAGAAGAACAGTTAAATAAGATTCAGCAACCTTTTAATCCAAAACTAACAATACGCACATGTGAACTGAAACAACCAGTCAGGTAAGCCTTGTATAAGTAAACAAAAAATATTTTGAACGTTTTAAAGACCACTTGAGGGGTTCTTCCAAAATGCATCCAGGGATGGGTTTTTATTACACCAGCTTTCACCTTTCTTATGATTTCCATTTTGATGGCCAGTTTTATATATATTTTTTAACATGCAGTGATAGCTGGTGAGACAGTCTTATTTGCTCCTCCCGTTTCTTTCTGTTTTGCTGTTCATGCACGTTCAGTAAGGCTTTCTGGAGGAAGCTGCTCTTTACCCTGCCTGGTGTAGGTGGCTACACATGGTTACACTAGGATTGCCTAGACAAGAATTGTATTCTTTCCCAGCACAAGCTTTATTTCTCTTTTTTAGTACAGACATGCCACTGCAAACTAGCACTAAAAAGTACGTGTTTTTCCAGCCCTCATTCATCAGCCTCCTAGTGTTGATGCTGCTAAAAAAACTTCTAGCTAGGCAGAGGATAAGGAAGAAAAGTAGCTGTCAGGCATAAAAAGCATTTGCAAAAAGGAGTTTCTTTGTCAGAGGCTTTGTTAAATGAGGTATGGCTATGGTTTGTTTTAGAGGCCTCCATATCCCAACTGCAAAAT
This sequence comes from Iguana delicatissima, assembly GCA_948472985.1. NCBI lineage: Eukaryota > Metazoa > Chordata > Lepidosauria > Squamata > Iguanidae > Iguana > Iguana delicatissima. Next base: position 177,090 of record CAOKZL010000161.1, on the reverse strand, counting down.
AATACAGATGGTGGAGATAAATTGGTTGTTCGCTGTTTCTTCACCAGCAAACAGCTTTTGTGAGCTTTGACTCCTTGATGTAGCTTCCCTGTAACTCTTCTGTTACCTACTTTATTTAAAAACATAGGACAGAGAGACAATACCTCTGTTGACTTTAGCTTGTAGGCACAGACTGAGGGGCAAGAAGATGCTTATTTAGTTGTTTAGTTATCATGATTTCCAACCATTTATGATTTCAGGGTATGTATCTGTATAAGAGATGTTTAAACTCGCCAAGCTCAAAGTAGCATTTTAAAACCACATCTTTATTTAGTTCTTTTCATGTTTCATACTTTGCCCCTCTTCAAGAATTGTACAATGCTTCCCTCATAGTTTTGCCTATCATAAAATTGTATTCATTCACGCACTGTAAATAAATCTGAGGTTGATTCAAACAATATTTTGATAAAGAATTTCAAAATACTATTTAACTGAAGTCTAATAAAGAGTGTGATGATGCATTTAAAGTTGTGCAATGAGATTTGTGGATTGCATTGTCTTCGTAATCTGGGATGAATGACTACACCTCATTTTATACTTTTACCAGAATGTATGTGTGGTAACATACTTCCGGGCTTAGAATCATGAAGCATATGTGGCAATTTTATTTTCATGAATCACTAACAGAACATGGCACACAAGAGAGCTCCAAAAGACCCCCTGTTTATTGGTTGAAACAAGACCTGTTTGCCTAGCAGAAGAGAAGCACTTCCAAATGTATGTATTTATTTAGTGTGCTGATATCATGTCTGTCCAACAGAGTATTCCTTGACGTAGCTATCAAAAAGAAAGAAAATCCAGCAAAATGCAAACTAAAAGTATGCATGTGGCGGACTTTAAAATAATCCAGTTGTAATAAGCTGGTTGACTGGCCAATAAAAGAGGGCAAGAAAAAGCTGTCAAGGGAAAGTTTTCTAAAAGGTTGCTGTGTTGCTACTGAAAAGGCCCCATTTTGGTAATCCTGCAAAAATGATTTAAATCATTGAGGAGGACCATGTTCTAGTTATATTCTGTCTTTTTTATGGAACAGAAATCACTGGCTTACTCACCAGTAGCTTTTCCTCTTCTGGTAATTGGCTTTGAACATGTTCTAGTTATATTGTACCCCTCTTATGAGACAGAAGATCACTGGCTTACTCATCAGGAGCTTTTACTCTTCTGGTAATTGGCTTTAACATGCAGTAGGATTCAGAAAGAAGCATATCTGATAAAAACCCGGCTGCATCTCTGTATGAGGTTACCTATACCAGAATCGAGTCGTGAGACGCTAGTGGTGTTTGCTTCAGGTATTTATTGTAAGGTGCTGTTGAAATAATAATATTGGAGGCGGCAGGGTTATGATGGGAGATACTTGTGCATGCTTTTGAAAAAAGCTGTAACCACATCATGCTGTACAGTGGAATGCTGCATTCTATAGGCTGCACTCGCTTAAAATAATAAGTCAGGATTTGTGGTTTATCCCAGCCTACTGTAAACAAGCAAGATGCTAGTTTGCCAGCTCATTCTTTTTATTCCTCCTCCTTGTGCTACTGGGTATAGTTTTGCACTGAGTCTAAACCCAGACTCCTTGGTCATTTCTATCAGACAAGCCAGGATTGCAAGCCAGCAACAAACCTGGGTTTGTCTTTTGGAAACATTGGTGATTGCACATGCATTCATTGTGAAGAGACATACAATTTATTTTTTCATAAATGTTAACATGCACTCTAAGAAAGAAGTGCAAACAACTTTGTGGCTTCAAATATTACAAAGAAGACTGGGGCCTGTGGTTCACTTTATGATGCTGAACTCAAGAATCATACCTATCAGTGTAGCTATTGGAGGGATCAAATGAAGACCCCCCCAGATTTTTCTTTAGTGTCTACATTTTTTTTAGCATTGCAGACAGTGATACATTGAAACTTGTTCACAGGAGAATTCTTCTATTTGTTGTGATTACATCCTCTTGGCGCCTTGGATACCCAAACTGTATTTCTAAATGTTCAACAGAAGTTTTAAATTTATGCAGTATTAGAAATTTGGGGACTGAATGAACATTTCATTGGGGGGGCAAAATTGGAGGGGCAATGCTATCATTCAGCTGTCCTCCAACCATACCGTAGGTGATGTGGCTTTCCAATAATCATAGTACACGAAGAACATGAAGTGATACTGGATCCCCCAGTTGCACAAGTAATTGGGCAGGTATTTTCCTTCCAATGTAGTGCCCTAATTGGATTCTGGCCAATGTGGTCATTACTTTCTTGAATTAGATGAAATACTCATTCTAGTTATTCATCCTCCAGCCAGATGCCTCTTGAAAAATTCCAAAATAGAACATGATTGTGGAAGCTATCCCATGCTCTTTTCCTCCACCATCTTTTAATTACACATGTCCTTGTTTTGTTTCTTGGCTCACTGTAACCCACTCATAAGTCCACTCTGACTACTTCATAACAGTACCATTGGCCAGACATTGTGGGAAAGCTACAGCAGACCTCATACTAGCAGACTCCTTCCTTCGTTTTATATTCTGGGAGAGGGAACTAGAGGTATCCTGGCTGTAAACTTAACCATAGTTCTCTGTAATGTCCAAGCTTGGATCACAAGTGAGGATCTGAATCTGTGGTTTGATCCTGGCTTGTTGCCGCCGTAGTTCAAACAAAACAGGGAGTCCTGGTGGTGTATATAAAACACAGCAGAAACCCAAAAGAACTGTGATGACTTTGAAACGGAGTGCGTCTGATTTCCTTTTCTGCCACAGGGAAAGAGGAAGAGAATACTGGGGAACAGTGTGAGCTAAGGTTTGCTTCCAACTTTCATGTCATGGAAAACCACATCAGAAGCATCAGCCTCATGCTTAGTGATGGATTAAGTACGGGCTTAAACTGTGTGAGCTATGTAGGCACACTACTGTAACTTGTGCCTGTACGTGCAACAGTGCAGTATTTTTTAAAAGTGCTGATGTCATGTTTTTATCTTGTAAGGTGAGTTTATAGGTGATTTTTGTTATAGCGAGCAGGAGATGATAATTAGATTTGCATATGCAATTTAGATGCTATCATTATCAAGAGCTGTGTATTATTTTGCAAGCCTCAGCCAATGTCATTTTTAAGTGTCTCTTTGAATTCAGTTGCATGGTTTCTGCATTCTTGTGGGGCTGCCCCCTGCAAAACTGTATGTACAGTAGCTCTATCCAAGGTTGATTAACATCAGTCCCTTGATGACATCTTAATTAATGACTATGCTAATATATTTATGAGAATAGGAGGCATGTGTATTTGTAGATACCTTGAAAAATCTACATATAGGGGTTTGCTGGATTCAGACTAAGTCTTTTTTTTTTAGATGAATTTTAATGCTGCGAGTTAATGTCATGATGTGTAATGCATAATTTATATTGTCATTAACAGGGATGTTAGGGAACTGTTTTCATGCCAGGTTAAGAAAACAGTGCTGTTGATATTAGCAACTGTAGTCAGAAAATATTTAAATTGGTGTTGCTCTAGATCTCCTGGCCAGTGGGGTAATATAGTAATTCATCTTATTGTGTATATTTAGAAAAACTCATATTATAAAAAGCACACAAGGTTCTAATGACTGGCCCCAGCATACTGCTTTAATTTCAAATTGTTGATGCCAGAATTCCTTAGAGTCAGCAAACTTTTTTGCAGATCTGAAAATAAATATTTTGTAACAGCTAGCAAAACTTATTGGTAAACATTGTTTCCATAAAGAAAATGCAGCACGGTGTGTTGGGATGAATAGCTTCATGGTAGCAATAAAATAATCAGATTGATCAACATCTGTCTAGAATGCATGGAAATTATCAGGAATAGTAAATATATTCTCTGAGAATATATTTTATGCATTATTCAAAGTAAAGTAAAGTAAGATTTGTGTAATGTATATTTAGCTCCAGTGAAGAATGCAGGTTTCCATAGTTTGTCTTCATGGTGAAAACAGTGGAAACATCTGGACAATATCTTGCTTAGGGAAAAACATGGAGAAAGATAACAAAGCAAGAATGTGAACCTTGCTGTTCCTTGCCTCTGCAGTGATGTCAAACCTATAGTTCAGAACTAGCTTTTGCAGTTAAAATCAGTAAGTCAAATATTTTCCCATAAATGTGTTTAATTTACAGTAAATATTCAACAGTGTAGTATCATCATCATCATGAACATCTTTATTAACACCCCATCTTTCCCATAGAATTGGGATTCAAGGTGGCCTACAAATTATAATGTGTACAATATAGTTAAAAATATATAAAAATTCAGCATTAAAATAGAATTACACTATTCATAATTTTAAGTAAAATTATTTAATTAAATATTGAGATGCTGCAAAAGATACACTTAAAATAGATAAAAAGCATTTTTAAAAAGTACAGTTTAAAATGTGAGGATATTTTGAGCAAATGACATGAACACAGTTTGTGAGAAAATTTCTTAAAGTAAACGCTTCTTGTTAGTATGTGTGAAGATGCAAATTTTTGAATAGGTGTTCAGTATCTACGTATTCTATGTCTTCTGGTGGTGAAAAAGTTACCTGTTTTCCCAAGAGAAAGCAAAGTAGCTTTATATTTGCTGAAATATGTAAGATAAAGTTAGGACTCATGTTGACATTTAGACTGTAGGCTGACTTTTCATCTTCAAATATTGTACCTTGCTTTTTAGTCTATTTTGAAATTATTGTTGTATTAAGGTATATTCTCCATTAATTGCATGACCTTGATTAGCTATCTGTAACTTAAAATGGATCAAATGGACCATTTGATATATTGATTTTTTCCCCCTAAACATGTTCAGTGATCCTGTGGAGAAAATGCATACAGTGTTTCATTCAAAATAAGGTGCTTGTGTTTTGCTTTAAAGTATCAGAATCATATGGAGCCCTCTTAGTGCATGATATATTCATGCTACCCAGGAATTTGACTAATTTATTTTTCTGAACCATTATGTATGAAGCGTTGTTCATAGCATTCATTGAACAGCTCTTGTCTTGCATTTTTCAGAAGTCCTAATCCAAAATCCCCGTTATGTTTAGTGACTTCTTATTTCTGCATTCAAGGAAGGATGGCCTGAGATGACCCTGAGAAACGTAACTGTAAGGCTTTTATGCTATGTGCTAGTTGACAAGGAGTTGTTTGGAAGGAATGTAACCCTTGAGAACTGAAGGGGAAATTAGGGAAATGGCCATAGTTCAGTCTGAGAGCACATGCTTTGCATGCAGAAGGCTCCAGGTTCAATCCTTGGTATCTGCAAGGTACCTGTAAGGCTGGGAAAAACTGAATTCCTGGGGAGCCCTGCCAATGAATATATATGATACTGAGCTGGTTTGAGCAATGATCTGACACAGTAATAAAAAAGCTTCCCACACCTAATTTGCATAACATCAGTAAATGTCTAACACTTGAGAAGCATATGGGATTTATGCAGCCCTCTAAATGTTGGTGAACTGCAGCTTCTAGTAGCCCTACCCAGCTTAATCAATGGTGGCAGCTGGAGTTTTCCATCTCCTCCTTTGAGCAAAAATCAACTGTTGGATTAGCCCATCATACTAAGCCTGGCTTGAACAGAAGGAAGTGAAAAGGGGACATTTTACTAACTTCCGTCTAAGTGCATATAGGATTGCAGTTACAGAAACAGGTAATTGTTTAAAAGACTCTTGTAAGTAACTCTTTTTATCAGTGTCTTAGAGATGCTTCAAGTAGGCTTAAATACTTTTTCATACTTCAGAAGTATTGCTTTGGATGACAAATGAGAACCAAGTGGGCATTAAAAATGTCTTTTTCTTTCGATTAGTTTTTGTACAGATCACAAGAGAAACAGCACCTGTATTTAGGCTACCTTTTAGCTTCTTCTAGTTGGTAGGATTCAGCTATTTGTTCAGTTCCCCAGCATGTTCTGAAGCAGCTAGAAATAATGCAAATTGGTTTTAACCAATATTTGTCAATTTCCATAGACAAACACTGGCCAAAGAGACTGCTGTCCTCTGTTACCCAGCTGTCAATTGGCAAGAATAAACAGCCCCCCTCCGCCCCCGCCATTGCCCACCTTTACCTTTCTTCTGATATACAGTTTGGAATGAGTTCCCACGTTTTACACAGAAAAACTATTTCAGATGAAGAATTCTGAAGACTAGAAAGTCTGTCAAGTTTCCTTTAAATATTTATAAGATGTTAATAAATGAATAACTTACAATTATCTTTTAAAAAAGACCTCTTTCTGCAGTTACACAGTTAGGAGAAAGTAAATTCCTATGAAAACAATGACACTTCCTTCTGAAAGGGCATACATAGGATTACATTCTGTTGCCTAAATTCAGTGTCATGCCAGCGGGCATCTGCCAGTGCAGAGAAACTTCTTTCTGGTTGCATCTCCTCAGCAGCCATCTGGGAGACCTGAAAAACTGCTCTGCAGGGTTTCCCAGCCCTGTAGAGAACATTTTGATGGTGCAGTGGGAACAGCAGGTAAAAAAGAAACTCCCCTTTTCTGATTTTGCTGACAAGTCAGTTCCATCAGCAGAACAGTTCTGTTGGATCCTGCCCATAAATACATAAAACACAGTGGTGACATAAAAAGCTGTGGGCTGTGACAAGCTTTGTTAGACATTTCTCCTAGACACCATTTCCATGTTTCTTTACCTTCTTGAAAAATTACTTCCCAAGTTTCCATCTAGTCTTACTTGGACAGAACAAAACTTTGCAATGATTTGCTTTTGTCATATAAAAATGTTCCCTAAGTAATAATTTCAAAAACAGTCAATAGTAATGCTCTCCTAAAAGGTGGTCTTTCCTTGTAGCTGCTGGCACAATAGTTTGTTCATCACTGTGGTGGCAGTGCACTTGGAGAGCGATCTCAGAGCTTGGCTGCAGCATGCAGTGCCTACATGTAGATGCAAGGGGTTTTCCATGCTGCTAATGGAATTAACTAGGAAGAGCATATGAGAACTTATGGAAAAACTTATGAAAATAACAGAAAAGCAGAACAAAAAAATCAGTGTCACTTAAACACTGATGGAATTCATACATCTTTGCAAAATGCATCTATAAAAGTTATTTGCCCACAAAATGATTGGCTGTCTGACTCACCTACGCATATCTGTGTTAGTCATTTGTGGCATACTGGAATAAAAGAAAAAAAAATTCATTTCTCGCAGTCTAGCAAAACTTTCCTTGCCTGGTGCCTGGAAAGAATCCACACTAGATTTCATTAAATACATCAATTTAATTGTGGATTTCTCTTGCTTTTTGTAAACTGTCCAAGAATTGGGCAGGACAGTACGTTTAGCTACTGGTTAGCTACCTCTCTGACTCAGATAGCAAAAAAGTGTATTTACGCATTCAGAAAGACCACATAATAACAGTGTTTCAGGAACTGATACAAGTGAAAGAATAACTTTTTAGAAAATTATTCTGCTACTGCTGCCACCAGCAGATTTCTCCTGCTTGTGGAATATCATGCAGAGGGCAAAGGGTTCTTGCTCTTCTGCGTTAGCTTTCTTTCTGTAAGAGGACTGGATGTAGGAAAATGGTAATACCTGACTTTCCAGACTATATAGACGTGGGGTATTATAACAGCTTTTTTTTTTTTTTTGATGGGTGGATTGGTGTTTACTCTGGAATTGTCCTTCCAGTGAGGATCTACAGCTTCAGTAACTGGGAAGGGTTTTTTTTAAATACAGATTTCTATCCTGTCCAACCACACCCTTTTGGAAATAACCTCACACCCTGGTTTGGAACAGTACAGAACACTTTGCTGTCAATAATTTGCTGTCTTTTATTTTGTGAGCAACAAGGTCTATTTTCCTGCATTTGTTTGAAAAGCTACATCTGCGTGGATAAAATCATATGACTTTGCTGTTCAAAGTGGCAGGCTCCAGAGGAAGCATAATTCAGTACTCTCTGGGCATGTAATGGAAGTGTTCCCTGCAGCTGAAGATTGCTCGTGTTGATTCCAGGTGAGATAAATTGTAGCAATCCAGACTGAGGCATCTTACTGTTGCTGGGGAATAGATCCCGTAAGTTGGTAGAGATGATGCACTGCAAGAGCATTTTTTCCAGAGTCAGGCTGTAGCTTAGATTCAACTTCAGTGGTATTTTAAGACAGAAAATATTCATACAGAGAGCCTTTTTTCTTCTTCTGTAGCAGCATGTTCTAAAGCAAACCTAAATCATTATGCAGAGTTTAAAACTGGGAAGAACTTCCTAAAACTCAAGCCACATTTAATTCACAAATAAAGCTATTTGTTCCAAACTGTTTGACATATAGTGGAAAGTAATATAATTCAGTTCCCATAGATGTTTGTTGCTTAAATGTTGTATTAGTACAAAATTACTGATAAAGGCTACAGTCTAAATGCTCTAGAAATCAAAAGCAAATTGCTCATGGGTTTTAATGGTTCTGGATGCACATTTTGGCATGCGATGAAATTGGTGCCAGTTTGACCTTGAAATGTGTGGATTTGGCAGTCTGATTCTATCAAGAGTTAAAGGCATTTGAAACCATTGAAGTCAAAGGGCTTAGGCATGTTCAACTCTGCATAGATGTACTGTGTTAAAATACATACAGAAACACCACAGTATTTTCATTTTTTTCGTACAATTTCTGACCCGTGTATTGGAATTTTAATGATTTTTTAAAAAAAAAATCAATTTCTCTACTTGAGATATGTTACAAAACGGAAAAAAAATGCATGCAAAAGTTAAGACAAGGTTTAGTCCTGGCTTTATTCTGTAACTTATGCGTTGGAGCATAGACTTTGGGGGGATAACATGTATAACACTGATGCCATTGATACTTGATGGTCGTCATTATGGATTATATAGGGTCTCTAACAGAGGTAGGAATCATGCTATTCTCCAGATACTGTTGAACATCAGTGGAAAGCATTCTTCACTATTGGCTGTACTGGATAGGGCTGCTGGGACTTGAAGGTGAATAAAATCTGGAGGATCGTATTGATTCCTACGCTGGTACCAATACTTAACACTGAGTACCCAGAATAAACATAGGACGTCGAGGATAATTAAAGCAAAGTGTTGGTCAGTGTTTTACTGTTTAATATGACTGAAGTTATAATAGAATATACAGTTGTTCATGTAATTATTCTCCCTTTCAAAGCAACATTTTCAATAATTAGAGGTAACTAATAGATTTTCTTTAATGCAGAGACAAGCGACCCTGAGTATAATAAAATTTGAAAACCAGTTGATATTGCCAGAGCAAATCCCTGTTTCCTAGATTTCATTTAAGAGTGAATTGATCGCTAGAGTTTGCTTTTTGAGCAGAGTTTTTTTTTTCTCATGTACTATAAAATTTTGTCAGGCTAAAATAGGCCTTTTTAAGTAATTGTAGTCCAACCTGGTATATCTATACTATTACCATTAGTGTGCTTCTCCATGTTCTTGGTGGAGAGGGAGGAGGAGTGTGTCACTTACGGTTGTCTCTTGTCTCTCAACAATTCTTGATACCATTGACTGTGGCATCGATCTGGATGTGCTATCTTAGTTGTGTATGCTGTGTTAGTTGTGGATGCCAGTAATTCCCTCTTGCCAAATCCAATGATTGTGGAAGACTGTTGCTTGGTTTTGTGCCATTTATGCTGCAGGGCCCACAGGTTCCATCTTGTCTCTTGTCCATGTTTAACATCTGTATGAAACAACCAAGTGAGGTTATCTGGAGTTCAGTATGTTCGGAACACCTAATTCTGCTTCTCCTTTACTTCAGAGTCAGGCAAAGTGGTGTGAGAGACAGAAAGTCTTTCATATTTGTTATGTTTGGCGCTCTTCTCTGTGGAATGTCTTTCCCAGGGAAGTTCACCTGGTGCCAAGCCTGTTGTCCTTATGGTGTTGGGTGAAGATTTTTAAAATCTGGCCAGACATTTAGCGTGTTTTAAAATGATTCTTGTTTTCTGATCTAACTGTACTGTAATTTGTTAGTTTTATCACTGGTGCTTTTGTTTTGTCTTTCACTTTTACTTTGATGATTTTATTGTGTCTTTATAATTGACTGGATGCACCCTGAAGGTTTTATATTAAAAAGCAGCCTAGAAATTATGAATGGATAAATACGTAAACTAGTCTTTGAGAATTCTTGTTTTTAGTGATTTACCTTTGTATTGAAACAGAACAGTTAATTTTAAAGTAGTTACAATTCCAAAGCCCCCAAATTAGTTATTATCATTATTACATTTTTGAGCAGCTGTACCACCTCATCGTTCAAATGCAATTAAAATAGTTACTTTCTAAAAAACTGAATACTACAAACGATCAGCTTATGGTAAAACATATAGACAAATGGCTAAGTAGTGAGGCCATATATAACCCTGTGACTAAAACAGTAATTAAATCAGTTGCAGTGATACAGCAAAAGGAATAAAGTTATCTTTTTTATGTTATATTTTAAAATATGATTTGGTTATGACTTAATTATTGGGAAAAAAGTAATTAATTGCAAGGAGGACATAATCTGTAACTAGTTACTTCCAAGCTTTGAGAAGAGTATGCAGCAATGAAAGGGAAAGATTCTATAACGGATTCCATTTAAACTAAATACTGTGCCTGGAACAGAGGCATGGGCTGTAACATGAGATATATGACACCTGGATGCTCATTTCACTTTAGAAATGTCATCAATGTAATCAATGAATGTCATCAAAAATGGTATATGCTAAGGAAAAGATGATGATAATGCGTTGCATTATCAGACCAAGGCCCACCTAATCTACCGTTTTTTCCAGATGTATTCAGAAGCTCATAAGTGGGGCCATTCCATATCTTTGACATCTGATATTGGGACATATGTTGCCTCTTTATATGCACCTTCCATTTATCTGTCACGGTTAGTAACTCCAGAAGACTGTATAACCAATTGCCAGAAAAGCAAGAGGCAAAGTCATTTGTGTCCCATTTTTCCCATGGGAGGCTCACTTGGCCCTCTCTCTGCTCTCTTTCCACCAGCAGGTGAACACCCAGGCCTCTTTGAACATTAACTGTCTATTGCAAAAGGTCTTTTAATTGGGTTATGTTGAATTTGATAATTTTATCATCATTAGTATATGTTAGCTGCCCTTTTCAAACTGTTTGAAATTAATGTTTTTGGTATGATTATTTGTTTCATTGTTTTTAAAACTTTTGTGCTATCTATTGTTTTAACTGGATTTTATTTTAATTTAAAGGTGAGCAGCTTTAGGTTCCATATGGGGAGACAGGTAGGATATAAATTAAGGAAATAAATACATTTCCATATCCTTCCTCTGTCATATTTTTTCCCTTTGCATCAGGGATGGAAATCATGTGTCCCTCCATATGTTGTTGGACTTTCTATTCCAGCAGGTCCAGTCAATGTGAGGAATTCTGGGAATTGTAGTACAATGCCATTTGGAGAGCACTTGGCTTCTAGCCCATTCTTCACTTTTCTGAAGACCTAGTTTTTGTCCCAGAGAAAATGCAAGGTGTCTCCAGATTTGGGAAAACCTATATTGTTCGCTGGCCGTACTTTGGAATCTCCTTTGGGCTTTGCTTCCTGACTTGAAAGGGTTTCTATGTCCAGATCAAATCCTGCTTGGCCATATTTTATAATTTGGTAATTTGTTTATATGTGACATTTCCACCTGATATTACCTGACTAATTCAGATTTCTGCTGAACTATGAAATGGAAATCCAGGGAAGCAGAAACACAGACTGATTTCTCTAAACATTCTTCCTTAGCACTGCTCTGTGTTTTGTTCAGTGCTTGGAACCTGATAGAAGAATTATTAAGTGGTATTATTTATTCAGCTTAGTGAACTGTTGATCTTCCATAGTAGTTTGAGAATCATGGCCCCTCATGCACTGTGTGGTACGCCAGTGCTAGCCATTCTTTTGCAACTGAAGCTAGTAACTGAGCAGATGAAAAATCAAGGCAAGCCTCAACCATGCCTTTAAACTGGAGGTGAGGAACCAGTGGCTCTGCAGATGTTGCTGGACAACAACCACCATTATCAGAGACCTTTTGCCACTCTAAGTGGGATGAAATTGAAGTGAAGTAGTGGCCACTGGCTTTTCATACTAGCTTTGAACTAGGTAAGTTCAGTGTAGCATCAACCTTGCAGTGTAAAACCATGTACACTGAAGTTCTGCTTGTGCAGCCCAAAATGTTTTCCACAGTTAGCAGGGCCTTTTTGGTAATGACACCGTAGGTATGGAACTCTTATGTTAGTTGTTGTCTCATATGCTCTTTATCTTTCAAGCTCCATATAAAAAACATCAATTTGTACAGATTTTGAGGGAATAAACAAATGTTTGATCTGTCTTTTACTGCTGCCTGTATGGCTTTTATTGTATTTTTGTATCTTAGCAAACATTTGTAATTTATTATTTTATGTGGCTGTAATCTATGATTTTAGATTTAACAATGTGGTTTCTATGTGAGCTGTTAGCTACTCTGAGATCTTATACGGAAGGATGGAATTTAAATCAAATGAATGCTAATAAATAATATGTAGTATGTAAACTAATGTGACCTAGTACAGACCACATTTTGGTATAATACAATTCAGAGCAATTTATTTCCACGCACACTTATTCTTCATTCCTGAAATATACTTGATGACTATATTTTATTATCTCAATTCAGAACCAAATTAACTGAACCAAAGAAGTCTCTTGTCTAATTTAAATGCTAGTGGAGTTGGGCTTGGGATAATTGTAACTAATTATGTTTACTTATTAAAGCCACAGTCTTGAGACTACTTACAACCTTATTAAATCTTGATGATTCCAGAGTTCAGTCTAAATGGTGACTTTTAGTTTTAACCTGTATTTAAGATGATTAGAGATTAACAGCCCAACCCACATCGTGTTATGCTTGTGACAATAACATTCATTTTGTTTCTACTTGCAAATATATGCATTAGATTGGAATGATTAGAAGAATATGTATAGCAGACTGAGAGATCTTTATTACTTGAGGTTACAGAAAATTGTCTCTGCATTGTTTTCTATGTTTCTTTGCCAAACTATGAAAATCTAGAAATGTTTTTAAAGTCTGACTCTAAAGCATTGCAATGAATGGTGCCTACAGACTCCAGAGAATCTATTTTTGCTTTTGAAAGATTAATTTTTTGAAATGTCCTGCAACCTGTGTAAAGATGAATGTGATGGAACCTTGCAGTTCCAGATTCTTGGGCTCCTGTCACTCATCTTGCTTCTTTCTCCCTCAAGATTCCTCCCTGAGTTGGGTAGGTGGGACTGAAGGTAATCACTATCTGGACCATTGGCTGTATTGTTCAGTGGGTTCACTGTGATAAGTGTGACCAGACTCTCTGTCAAAACTTAACAGGAACAGCCAAACACAGTTGTAAAGAAAGAATAAACTAGCAGAAGTGTATTAATGCACAACTAGATCACACTTTAATCCCTGAACTGCTTAATCATTCACAGCTCCCCAAAATCCTATTCAAAACCTTGTCTGACTGTCCCATCTCTATTAACAGCTTTTCTGTTTCTCTGTGTCATCTTTTCCCTATCTCTAGCCCAGCTTCCCCTATCTTCCTTCTGTCAGAGCCAAACCTCAGTTTTATATCCTTTCCCCCTGTAGGCCCATCTTCACAGCATTCCCTCAGCTGTGATTGGCTGGCACTAACCAGACTTGCCCAGCTCCTCCCTTCACAAAGAATCACCGCTCTTAAAGCCTTTTAAGACAGTGAGTTCACCTCTTTTTATGACTAGAAAAGGGGTCATCCAGGGGAGGGAGGGTATTACAAACATAGCCCTGGATGGCCACATGCAGCCCCAATGCTGTACTTTGCCCACTCTGGCTTAGATTGTTAGTAGGGTTGTTGGGTTTTGGAGAAATCAGTATAGGATGCATGTGGCAGATTGGTTTAAGGCCCTCAAATCTCATGAGGATATCCCAGTGCTCCCATGATATGTCAGATCTTACAAGAACCCCAAACCCCATTTAGATCTCACAATGTCAGTCCAATTATTGCAAGAGGAGAAGTTTGCTCTGTAGCTCAGTATCAGCCTGGCTGGACAGAGAGCTGGAGGAGAAGTGCCATGAGAGCTCTTCAACACTACATAATTACAATACTGTGATCTCCCCCTTTAACTGCTATGGAGTTTGTAGTTTGGTGGCGCACTAGAGTTCTTTGGCTGAGAATTTTAAATACCCCTGCCTAAACTGTAAATGATAGCATTTCATAGGATGTTGCCATGGAAGTTAAAGAAGGATCATAGCTCTATAATTATATACAATGAAAGAGCTTGGCGCAACCATTCTCTTGACCTTCTGTCTTGGTGGGAACAAGGTTTCTGGGCTTGAAGATGGAGTGTTAGGTCTGCCTCATCATTTTTGCTGTCACTAGTTCCCCTCTTCCCCCGCATATGCTGTTTAATGCATTCCATTAATATTTACATAGATATACATATGGATATATGTAGTATTAGTATCGACATTGGAATAATGGTATGAATGGAAGAGAAGCTGATATGGAATTAATCTGTAATGGATGTAAAATGATATGGAATTAAAAAAAAATAAAAAATTTCATACATTCTGTTAATGAAACTTAATAGTTACAACGAAAATTCAGCAAGCACTTGGGAAAATGTTATTAATTCTTTCATGTACCCAGAAGCTGTTTTGGGCTGAGATCGAGGTTACAGCTAGGATATGTAATTATTGCAAAAGACTGCTGAGAATAAAACCCAAGCAAAATAAAATCCGTGTAGTGGTGCAGACAAATCAGCCAATAGTTCTCTGTCCACAAGTATTTCTTTTCTACATCATTATGGATGCTGGTATACTAGGAAATGCCATTGGGTACTTTTACCATAAAAAAAAATTAGGATAAATAACATTCTGTCAGTCTGTTTTCTCTTCCCTAAATCAGGCATGCTTCTTAAAGTTCATGGTTATAGAAGCACTTAAGACATCTTTGGAGGACACATTCCTGAGGTGTGGGTATATAGGAGAGTTTTTAGAGAGATTGTAAAGTCCATCCTAGCATTTTGGCTTTTCTTTCTTCCACTGTCCACCCTCCTTTTTCAGTGTGTATGTAGCTGCTGTGAATGCAGAAGCCCGGGGGAATCGGAAATACATGTTTTCAACAGGTGAAACAAAGTACTAATCCCTAGAACATAAAAAGCAAAATTACTTTGTTCATTTATTCATCTTTCAGATATTCACGACCTTTATCTGAGCATGGCTTTTCGTCTTTATTTTTAGGGCAGAGAATGTTTGTACTGGGACTGATTGCTTACAACATTTGTGTGTGTGTCATAATTATGCTTGTGCAACAGTGGTGCCTTCCCTTCATGGTTACTCTCCTTTTCTTTTAGAACAGTTAGCATCAACGTAGCCTTTTGGTGCTTTGTTCTAGAAGAAACATGTTTTCCATGTTGTCCTTCTGCCTCTTGTTTGTCTCCATATTATAAAATCTTTAAGGAACGGAACTTTGTGTTTTGACACCTTCTAACAAAACAGTGTTGTTTTTTTGTCAAAAGACTTTTGGCAATGAACAGCCTATTCTCTGATCTAATTCATGGGTGCTAACAAACTGCATAGGCAACTGCTTGAAACAGTAACATATTGTGCAATATAACATGTGAAGCAACAACCCAATTGCTTTGGGCTCCTTCAGCCATGCTTCATTTGTACTTTGTGTTTTCTTATTAGCTGAGCAGGCAGTGGAGTTGCTTCACACAGACTTCTTGTCCCATGCAGGCTGCTTCTGTATCACTACACTTTTAGTCATCTTACCAATGACTGGTTATGTGTATTTATTTACTGTGAGTCCAAGTGATGATACCCTCCAGTCACAAATCATCTGCTGAAAATGAGAAAAATAGCATGTGCTTCATGGTGGAATAATTTATACAAAAAGTGAGACTGCCTCCCAGTTTTTCTAAGCCACTTCACAAAGAATGGTGAGATATAAAACAACAAATGATGGTGGTGGTGGTGGTGGTGGTGGTGGTGGTGGTGATGCTGCTGCTGCTGCTGTGTGGAGTGCTCCTACTTAGTGATCTAACTGGGCAGCCTGTGTTTTGTTCCAGGATACTCCAATCTATTCCCTTTCCTCTAGTTTTCATTTCTTTCTGCTCCCAAGTGCCTGTGCCCACTGAGCACATCCAGTCTTTAGTGGACTGTAGGAAAGAGACTGCCTTCAAGATTTCTAAAGGTGTCTTTGTACCTGTGAGAAGCCTTGGTCTTCAGCTTGTTGATGCCTCTTTCCTGGGTACAGGTGATGCTGTTTTGGCTACGTAAGGTTCCACACACACAGAAGGATTTCTTTGCTTGTATATGATGCTGACTACGTCCAGAACAGTCCTAAATGGGACCAGGGAAGAATGTAGTGGCAACTCACCTGCAGAGCCAGCTAGGGTGGAAGATAGGAGGCTTTTTAGTTTGGCAGAGCTCTATTTTTTACCAGTTTCTTTCTCTTGACAGTTGTGTGTGTCTATATGGGTATAAAATATATCTGTATTAGCTCCAGAAGTGGAATAGATGATGGCTCGAACTGATTCTGTTAGTGGGAGTGGCTTTGACTTTATCAGATCCAAACTGAGCTCTGTTTGCCCCCAAAATAGCCTCCTTTTGGGGATTTCCTCTTCTCTGGCCACAAAAGGGGCCTCTGCCATCATAGTAGTCCTACCCTTTGCCAGCAGAGGTCAGTGGAAAGCTACTGACTGTTGTCCTAATTAATGCCCTTCAGTTGTCAACAGCAGTGGTTGGTTGGGATGCAGTCCTGGTCACAACATTCATAAAAGAACTATGAGAACATTATGGAGTATGTATTTTCTGCAAGACATTAAAATTCACCTCTTCATTTGGACTCCTTCAAGAAGAATTAATTGCATTTGTTGGAGCTGCATGTTTAAAGGTTAAAAACAACAGTGTCTCCCTGACCTTGGGTTGTGTTTTGTTTTCCTTGGCTTAACTAGAAAGAGAAAGTTAGATCACACTTGATGCTGATATACAGGCACGTTTCTTGCATGTGGCTGTGGTGCATATAATTTGCTGTTGGTTCCATTTTACAACTACACTTTGCAAAGGAGAATAAAATCTTGTTGTGGTTGTTTTTTTTAAAAGAAGTATTAGAATTAATGAGAAAAACATCTCTAATATGATGTGTGTGTGTGTGTGTGTGTGTGTGTGCTTCATCAGGCTGGGCAATCTCTCTGGAAAGATTTCATTGTGCTAGGCATACACTTCATTGTTCAGGTGTTGTTTTTCTTCATTCTTATTTTGCAAGGCACTTGGGGCTATCTATAGTGCTTCACCTCCCCCTCCCCTCGGCATTTTGCCAGCAGAGAACAATAGCAGGCATAATAATATGAACATTTCCAAATGCAGTGCTTCTTCCCTACTTTGTGCAAAAGGCTGGAGAAAAGGGAATGCAGACTTGTAAAATAATGAGAAAATTTCTAACAAGGAAGCATTTGGGAGGGGAAATGGATCAGTTCTTTCCTCCTGCAAATATCTGCACAAAACTAGATAAGTTCTGTTGTAGAGCTTTTGTGTCTGTGTGTACATTATAACAAAAATACAAACAACAACAACAAACCAGTATATGATTCATTGAGAACAAATCATGGTAGGTAATGTATTGGAGAAGTTAAAATGAAAATTGTATTACATGATCAGCATGATTACATGATTTCAGTGTAAGTTGTGGGTATTCTTTAGAATTCCAAATAAGGCTTAGGAAACGTGGAAAGATTCAGAAGAATATCACGTGATTTCCCTAAGTTATGGGTTGAACCCAGATTTAGTCATAAAATCAACTAGCCTAATTTGTTTCATGGATTTCAGTGGGTCTATTCAAAGTCTACATCCCTAGGTTTATGGAATTCTCTGCACATGATTACATGTGGAATTACCCATTTGTAAAACAGGGTTACATTTTGCTAAAAATAGGACATGAAACATTACAATTAAAAAATTATTTTGTATACAATTTCTCTGTGATTTTAAACAAACCAAATACTATCTGTACCTTGTAGTGCTTCTATGAACCAGAAGCAATCTTGTCAAGATTATTCACTTTTAAGATATGGCTAATTTTGGTATGTTTTTGGCATGGTAAATATTAATGTTTGTCAGAACAGGGCAGATCTTAATTATTTTTAGATTTACACAGAACATTATTTTTAGCACTGAACCACCCTTGTCTTAGATTCTTAGTCCGCCAATAGCATTGCACGACACCTTGCTCAATTACAATCAATTCTTCTGCGGGAACAGATAGTCACAGTGACAACTTTTGTTCTTTTAGAATGTCACCAGTATTCTTTAGAATACACCATGTTGGCACTTTATCACTAACTGTACAATCCTATACATGTCACCCTAGCATTCGATCTGAATTGTAATCAATGAGATTTACTGCTGGGTGTGTGTCTCTGTGTGTGTAATGTTGGGCTTTATCACATCCATTGTTCCACATGTTGCTGACTCAGGATTAGTTGTTCTGTGAAGTGTGGGAGAACACACAATTAGTCTTTTGCCTAGTGTTTTTGGGTGTGTCATTGGTTTCCTAGGAATTCCTTAGCTTATTGTAATTGAAACTTTGCTTATAGCATATGCTTTGTGCAAAAATATGAGTACAATACACAAACTGATCTCTTTTCATCTGAAGTCAGTGCATACATAAAATAAGAAAGTTCATTTTAGGAATGTGTGAAAGAGTTTCATTTTGCAGAAAAGTGTTGTACCTAGTGCTTTTAGCAAGTGATTGAATATAAAGGGATGTACTTGGCAGTATGAGTTGCCATAGTGCAAGGTAGCACACATGATAGCCTAGCAACAGTTCAATATGAACATTGTTCATTGCCTTAATAAGCTGCTTAGGCCTAGGTATGGCTGATAAAGGCTCTAAGATTTGAAAGATTGATCTTGGATTGATCTTGATCTTATCCAGTAGTTGTAGGTTTGGCAAACATGACAATAAAGGGTGCATTTAAGGTATCAAATTTGTAGGCATGTGGAGCAATGTGTAATTTGTTTTGTACACACTATTAAACATCTTTGCAGTGTCACAGAAGCAAGAGTAGAAATGACTGCTTCCTCAAATTGATAGAGCACATGTCGACTTTTAAAATAAGGAATAGGCACTAAACTAATCATGGTTATGTGTTGCTAAGGGTAGATGTCTATGCTACTATAATTCTTGGGAGATTAGTGTAGATGTTCAGTTTTTGAGATAAATTATTCATCAAGGGACAGGAAAGGGTAATTTCACATAATCTGTTGTTAAAATAAATGAAGCTGTTTTCCATTTTAATGCTATTGGCCACCATTTTGCTTAATATTATCATGCTGCTAGTTCACCTTATTTTTGTGCAAAGAAACAGCAGGGCTGCCCTATTGCTGCCGTTGCAGCAATCTATTGTTACCTTTGCAGAATTATTTGGTGTCTTTGAGAGGAAGAATCAACCATGATATGTTGTTTTGAATGGTGCTGGTATTTAGGCACATGGTTTTATGGAGTGCTGCATTCTAAAGGTTTCAAAAATAGTTCCATGTCAAAATACATAGGAAGGCACAGGGTTAAACCACAATGACAGGTCTGAATTAAAGTCAAAACCTGTCCAAATTGAAATACAATAAAATTGTCAAGGTAAGTAAGCAGTGCAGTGTACATAACTTTATACTGCAACATTAAGCAGATAAAAAAATAGAGGCTTTTGTAGCTGGTCCCAGGAGGCATTCATTTTTGTATAATCAACACAATGCTAGGCCTTGTCGAACTTAACCTTGCTTTCAGTAGAGGTATGTGTTAAATTAGATGTGTTACATATGTGTGTGCATGTAAATGCACACATATCTGCCAATGTGACCTTGCGGTTAAACTATTGGAAAGCCACTTTGGAGTTCCAGGTTCACATCACCACTGAGCCATAAAACGCACTGTGTGACCTTGGGCCAGTCATGGACTTTTAACCTAATCCTTCTTGTAAGGAAGGATAAATCAGAAAGGACAGCCCTTAGCTCAATGGAAAAGGATGGTGTAAATGTTACAAATGGAGAAGGTAGCCATGTTGTCAATTAGAAAATTCTAAAACTATATGCTGGTAATTACTTTCTTAGGGGAGCAAAAAACAGAAACAAAAACACTTTTAAAATCTTAAACCAGTTTATTTAGTTTCTTGTGGCTGCTAAGTTGGCTGCACACTCAGGTTTGTGGAGGCTTAGGCTATGTTGAAATGCTAGCGTTTAGAATAATGCTGGCATATAAGTTTATGACATACATGGCAACATGTAGCCCCGGGGTTTGCTTATAAGAAATAATATACAGAACTTACTCTTCTTATAAATATTTTCTCTAGTCTCTGTTGTTGAGCTGAGTTCGAAAGGCAATAGTATGTTTTGTATGTTTCACAAGCTTGGAAACAAAAAGCAAGCAGAAGTCTTAAAAGTTTACATTCATGCCTTCTAGAAGGATTTTAGAGTTGATTCAGTGTTTTTCTTTTTCTGGAATAAAGATTCCAGAAAAGAAAGCATAGCAGGGCTGTCTTAGCTTTCCTGTACCCATCTTAGTAGTAGGCGTGTTCATTGCATATTTCTCAGTATGGAAATTATTTGAGTTTTAGTATTAATCACAGGTGTGGTTGGTAGAAACATGAGAGAGAGCCTTTTCAGTGGCAGCCCCTAGATTTTGGAATTCCTTCCCCCTCCCTGCTGACCTTCTATCAACCAGCAGTTGGCTTTTTTTTAAAAAAATCTGACAGGCTTTCAGAACTGATTGCTTTTAAGAAAAGGGTGTTAAGAAGGTGGTGTATTTTATTTTAATGTATTGTCCTTTTAAAGTGTATGTTTTAAATTGTCTTAATGTGGTTCATAGTTTAATTCTGTTTTAATGTGCAGTTTTAATCATATTGTAATAATTTTGATTTATAAACTGCCTTGAAGCCTAATCTTGAGGTAAAAGCAGAGTGCAAATAAAATAAATAATAGCAACAAATGATTATGATGCTAATGTTCTCAGACATGTCTGGTATATAGCCTTTCAGATCTGAATGTGTGGCCAGCTGAGAAATTGTAAGAATTAGGGCAGAGCTTTCCAAACTTTTCATGTTGGTGACATACTTTTTCAACATGTATCATTTCATGACACACACAGCCTTTTTGCACCTTATCTTTCCGTGGAGGTGGGGCGCGGAGCTAGCGCAAGAAGCCTTCGGAGGAAGGCTTTCGCGTCCCTGCTGCTTGGGCTCTGCAGCAGCTTCCTGGTCACGCGAGTGCCCCGCCCGTGCCCCGTCCCTACTTCCGCAGCGCAGCCTGGGAGCTGTAGGGTGCGCTGGGGCAGGAAGCGCGACTGGCCCAGCTCCAGAGGCTCCGCAGGGCAGGTAAGTTCGCCCCAGGCCCCTGACGGTGCGCAAGCATGCACCATTTTCAGCTAAAAGCCAAAAATAAAAAGGTGCATATGCACTGCGCGTCACGCTCTTGAGCGTCGCGTAAATGTGAGTGCGTCATGCAGACCACTCCTCACAAGTACGCGACGCTCAAGGAGCCCTTTTGCGTCCAAAACGCCGTGCGAAAAGGGCAACAGTAATTTAGTTTTACTGGCAAACTGGAGGTACCCAGAGGCGTATCTAGGGTGGGGTAAGGCAGACCCCCAAGTCCTGGCCTGCTACCATCGACCTCTCCAGGAAAGGCTCCAATGAGAGCAGTGGCAGGGGAAAAGGCTGCCCCCTTCCACCTGGTCCTTGTCCATTGCCATCGCTCTTGCTGGGGAAGACTCCAGCGAGAATGAGCAGCAGGCCGGGCTTGGTGGGGGGGGGTCTTTCTTGGCTGGAGAAGTGACACGCCAACACACTACAGGTGGCACACTAATGTGTTGGGACACACCATTTGGAAAGCCCTGAATTAGGGTGTTGTTGCTTTTAGTTTTAAAACCAGAATTGTTTGGTATTTGTATACAAACCCTTTCTGAGAGGTGAACTTCGGGATTAGAAAAAAAAAAAAATGACAAGAGACCAGAGCATGTGTGCATCCAATTTTATGAGGTTTCAGCTAGAAGCATTCCTGGAGAATGAAGGCCCCAATAAGTAAGACTGTTCTCTACAGTCAAAGGCAAAGCTATAGGCATAGCTGCCAGAGGTGAAGCACTGAAGTCAGCTGAGTATGAATATTTGCATTGAGAATGAATAAATCCAAGCCGTTAAAGATATTAGCTTTTACAGTGAAAGAAGGAGAGGAGGAGGAAAAAGGATTTCAAGCATCCACAAAACAGTTTACTTCCCAGGTTCTGAGAGACCTGAGTTGGGTGTGGCAGGTTTCCTCAGAAGGAACGGCTGTCTGTTACCATGGTACACAGGCTACATTAAAATGCTGCAGTAGATTTTTAGTTTCATAAAACAGATTGAAGAGCCCCCCACTTTTTTTTTTTTAATTGAAGCTGGGTGCTTAGAAAACTTACTTTTTTGAGCTACACCTGGCCGTGCTGGCCAGGGAATTCTGAGAATTATAATGCGACAAAAGTAAATTTATCAAGCTTTGCTAAAGCTGCAACATGGAATATATTTTATAATTTAGAAGTGCTCCGTTTTTGACCTACTTTATTTTGCTAATTTCAGTGATGCCTAAGTAGCTTCAATGGAGATAAGTGTTATCTGAAAAATCAGTTAAGACTTCCCTTGAGTTTTGCTGCTGCATGCATTCTAGTAATTTAAGTAATATAGTAATAGTCCTATGTTTAAGAGATCATAGTTTTTAGATGCTGCTCAGAATGGGTATTATCAGGAATTAGTACAGTCTAGATCGATGGTTCTTAATCTGGAGTTCTCACAGAGGCTCCATGAAGCAGCAATAGAGACATGATGGGGGGTGGAATTGGACGAAGCAGTTTGGACATGCGCACGCATACCCCCACCACTGCTTGCCTGACAAAAGGGACACGGCGGCAGGCCTGTGCCTTTGTCCAAACTATGAGTCTAGGGAGCAAGGTTTGAATCCGCATTCTGCCATGGAAACCCACTGGTTGACCTCAGGTAAGTCACATTTTCTCAGCCTCAGAAAAGGGCAAAAGCCAACACGTTGCCAAGAAAACCCTCATGACAGGTTCTCCTTAGGGTCACCATGTGTCATTTTTTTCAAAGGGGAGCAACATCATGGCTAGAAAGAACCTCTCCCTGTCAGTGGCATTTTGTTATCGTGTCCCTTCAGGTCACTTCTGAGTTATGGCTACCCCAAAGTGAACCTGCCACAGGGTTTTTTAAGGCAAGATTTGTTCAGAGGCGTTTTGCCTTTGCCTTGCTCTGAGGCTGAGAGAATGTGACTTGCCCAAGATCATCCAGTGTTTGAGAAGTCTTGGGGTCCCTGGCAAAAAATTGTATTTGCAGAGGGTCCCTGGTAAAGAAAAGGTTAAGAACCACTGACCTAAAGCAATGGCTGAAATAGGTTGCTGAAGAGAGATGCTAGAACAATCTTCCCCAACTTGTTTGGTGCCTTGAAGATGCTTCAGATTACAGAATTCATCAGCCCCTGGCAGCATGGCCAGTGGACAAGGAGTGTGGGAGCTGTGGGGTCTAAACCATCTGAAGGACTACCAGGTAGATGGCTGCATACTTGGAAGCAGAAATGTAAATACTCAAAGCTGAAGGGGATGAGGTGGAGTGGAACACTTGAAAGCTTGTAGAGTGGTCACTATCTCCTTTAGCAATACTGTAGATTTTGAAATAGCTCAAATGTTTTCTAGCATATTATATCTAAAAGCTGCAGAACACGTTGTACAATTATGTGATTGAAAATTAGATCACACCAAAGCAATGCTAGTATTTCAACAGCTGGGGAAACGCCTTGCCTTATGCAAGTTTCTTTGTCTTTTTTTTTCTACTGCTTTTTCAAAAGGAAAAAAGAAGAGTACATGGTACGTTAATTTCCAGCTGAGGACAAGGTTTATGGGTACAGGTGGAGTCTTGGGCAAAATCAGACCCAGTTGGTTTGAATTAATAATACTGATATGAGGCAGCATGGTTTAATGATATAAAACTACAAAAACTTGTTTCTGGTCTAAGACAATGTAAGTATAGTTTCTTTGCCCATATAACTGCGTATTAGGCTAAAGAAGGAGGTATAAATGAAGGTATATATGATGCAAACAAGACAGATATGTGATCAGTATCTTTGTAAACACACCTGAATGTTTTTATGAGATTTTGCTTTGGGAGCCATCACCAAAGAACTGCAAACCACTTCTTTAATCTCCCTGGGTTTGGAAGCTGGGTCCTCTTTCTCTTTGGAAAAATTTCTTGGGAGAGTGCTTATTATCTTATATGTGTCAGCTGCAAGAGCTCTATTTTAAAAATGACCCAGCAACCTATCTTCAAACTGCTTTTAGAACCATGAAAAGAAGACATTAAGATTTATATTTTTGGTAGAATTATGTGGAAGAAAACAGCAGAGAGGGAATGGGAAATAATAAATCCATACACAGATGAACATGCACGCACTCCTGTATATGTGATGGCTTTCATCATAATCCCACTAATAAGAAAGTGCTGACTGATCTAGCTTGGCTCTTCTCATGTTCTTACAAATATGCTTGATGTCCTCTGGAAGCCATGGAACACTCTATCAGTTGAAGAAGAATAACAGGGGCATAGAAATTAATTGGGTTCCTCAAAACTCTTTTACAACTTTTGTAAGGGCTCCTTTCGTAAGAGATCCTTGAGCATAACTGGGGAATCTTTGGATCTCCAGATATTAATGAATTACTATTTTCACACCTGCTCATTGGCGAAGCTGGCTGAAACTATATGTTAAGAAAGAAAATGTTAATTAAAATTCAACATTTGCAACTATAGTTTCCCCAACTCTGCCTTATAACATTCCAGAGGATGCCCTGAACCCTGATCAGAAGTATTTTTATCATTGGGTGAGGATATACTGCAACATTTTATTGCAGATCCTGCTTGTAATAGCTTGTTCCTTCTAACCAATCCTTTGCAAGCTGGAAGGCTTAAACTCTAGCCTAACAGGAGCTCAGAATACAGGAATCTCTCGTTTTTTGATGGTCTGCTTTTTGACGGCCTGCTTTTTGATGATCATCACTTTTGACCCTTTTCACTTATAACTAGAACCTATACATTTAGTGCCTGGTCTGCTCTTTCAACTTATTTCATCATGTTTCCATGACCTTCCACATGCTTCTGCACTACTTTTTCTCCCAATTGACTGTTATTATTTAGCTTTCACATGCTCCACAAGTTATACATACTGTGTTATTTATATTTTTTGGTGACTAATATGCATTTGCAAGCTAAGAAAAGACAGAATTCTGTATTTTGATGATTACTGGTTTTCAAAAGTGCTCTGGTCTCTAACCTGTTGAATAAGTGGCCGATGACCACAGTTTATTGGCTAAAGATCACAACACACTTGTTTATTTTACACAGGACAGGGGAATATGTAGCCCCTCAAATGTTCTTGAACCACAATTTGCATCAGCTGTAGGCCCAAAGACCATGGTAGCGATGATGGTAATTCATCTAGAGGCCCATACAGCAAACACTTTTTTGGGGTGGGTGGGAAGTGTTTATGCATTTGAAGTATGGGTTTTATCTGTACTGTCCTCTGGTTATAGCACACTGGGCCTTTTATATCACTACAGACAAAGTAGCAACCGTGTGTTCAAGCTGTCCATCCAGATTACAAATCCTGGCAGGGCCAAAGCTGCCATTACTAAGCATGCTTTTTTCCTAGTCCCTACAGCTACTGTAATTGAGGAATTTGAAAAATGCATGCTGTGAATGGAAGACATTTTAGAATAAAAGAGTACAAAGGAGATGCTTTTAACTGTGTATTTTGATCTGATGATTTTATTACTCTTTCTGCAACCTATACTGTGCAGTATGCAGTATATGCATATGCAGTGTAGTATGCCCAGTACTGCATATACTATGGCGTATACTATGTATGCAGTGTATTATGTCTAGTAGGCAGACTTCAGCTGCATGACATTCTGGATCAAAGCTAATAGTACACTTTATTCCCAGTAGTGTGATGTGTTTTCAAAGCATAGTGCAGTTTTTATTCTGATGTGATTTTACAATTCAGAGTCAAACACAAATATCCAACAATACCTTATTGTATAGCTCCAAAAACATATCATACATATTGACTCAGAACTTGGAAACAACGAATTAAATGTAACTAATTGTATGCTAATCAGTTATGCACTTCACCCAGTGGGTTAATTGGTTAATTTGTTAATTCTCACTGTCAGGGCTTAAAGCCTACTTGTTAGACTTACCTGTTCCCACTTTCTCCAAGGAGGCGTAACAAACTAATTGGAGCCACTTTGTCGCACTTTAGAATTATTCATTTATTTACTTATATATTCAATCTGTGTCCTCCCATGCTTTAGAACAATATTGCCTACCCTAACAGTCTTCATATACATTTTATTACAAATTCCATCATCTCCAGCCATCAGTCAAAGTGTAACCTCTGCTTTGTGTCCTGGATAAAGATGAGATTAAAATAAAATAAAATAAAATAAAATAAAATAAAATAAAATAAAATAAAATAAAATAGAGACTTAAATTCCAACACATCTAGAAAATGCCAGGCTGAGGAAAGCAACTTAAAAACTAGAAAAGGACTAGTTCTGAAGGAGCTAATAACAGAATGTGATGCTAGGGGGCAACAGTAGCAACCAATCAACCCTGCCGTTTTTGGTAGAAAATGTGGTTTCTTTAAAAAACCCTAACCATTTGATTAACAAATCAATTGAGCATAATACTGTGAATTAAATCCCTCCCTTCCCAATGTTAACAACAATTCAATTTCTCAATTTCAATCAAAATTAACAAATTATTTTTTAAACCTAATATTCCAAGCTTTCTGTTGAATATTTTCTCAGTGTAACTAACTTCTTTTTGCACACTAAGCCAAGAATAATCTGACTATACAATAGAAAGAAATATCTTTAATATAAGCTATACAACAAAAACAACCACAGTAATAGTTTTCATGTGTGAAGAAATGGCAGCAAGTATCTTTCATGTTATGACCAGAACTGTGAAATATGACATTATGACTGTGTTATGGTATAATCTTGGCTTATTTGTTGTGTAACAGTTTTACAACGAAGGCTGCAATCTTACACATGCTTACTTGGATGTAGACCCATTTAATGAAGTGGGAACTTCTGAGGCCCTTTCTGCACCTTACCTTCATCCTGTGATGTTCTGGCATAATCCCAGTAGTGCCTTTGCCAGGATGGGACGATGTCCTGAATGCTCCATTTTGCACCTGGTCAGCTGCTGGAGGATGATACCTTTCAGGACATGCTCCTTCTTTGCGCAGTGCAGCCGGCCTCTTCCTGTACTGCACCAAGGAAGGAAACACCTTGATAACACTTCCATCCTTTCTGCACAGCCCCAGCCAACACGATAATTATGTGAAAGTTCGCTATTACCAGATTTTTTTTTTGGTAATAGTATACTGCATAATCACCGGGGGGGGGGGCTGGAGACGCGAAAGGAGGGGGACTCCGATGACATTGTAAAATAGCATGTATTGTAGGCCAGCTTCAACGCGTCCCCATGCCGGGATGGGGCCATAGTATGAAAATGGCCTAAGTGGTTTGTTAGTGGTTTGTTTCATTTTCTGCAGTCAGACTAGAAACAATATTTGTTTTATTTGCTTATTAAGGTAAAAAGAAGGAATTACTAACATGCTAACTCACACATTATTTTTGAGAGGTTTGGAAGGTAAGTGTCAAATTATGTAAAATGTCAAGAATATTGGACTTCAGTATAAGTAATTTTGAGACCCTTTGAATCACCATTATGAAAATTTCAAAGTTATAAAGTTAAGACTTATTGTTATTTTTTTTATATACTGCCTTTCATTTAACCGTGCTCAGTCTTTTATTTTTTAAAAAATCAAATAGTGAGAACACGCTCATAGACACAATCATAGAAAATTTAAGGCACAAGAAAGACTTTGAGATCATAGGTCAGCAAAGCATTCCAAAATACAAAAGAAAAGAGAGGTAAAAAGTCAGAGGTGTTATGTGCTAGAGTGTTGGAGTTACCACAAAAAAGCCTTGCTGCTGGCTTACTTAAATCTAACATCTCAGTGTATACCTGGAGCAGGGGGGAAAGAGCTTTCTGTTAACAAGAGTAGAACTAATGGCTATACTTACATCCATAGTTATAGCAGTTTGGCAGTGTTTTAGTTATCGTGGATCTGTCCTACAGAATCCTGGGATTTGCAGTTTGATGATATAGGGAGAGTAGCCTGCTAATGCTGATATGTAAATAAAATTGGTGGTCAAACACAGTAGTATCTCATAGACCAAAGAGGGTGGCATCAGCCCTTGAAATGGTAGTGGTGAGTTGTCACCACACCACTCAGGGAAGCTGCTCATGATCAAATCCTTATCTGTATAGGCTGTACGTCTGTATAGGCTGTACAGCTGTCTTACGGCAAAGCATGTGTGTGTTAGCCTCCAAATCTTGATTTTGGGTAGCAGGTGGGAATATAGTTATGTGGTCTGCATAGCTTTGTTCTGGTGGCTTTTGTTGAAAATGGATGCTGGAGCTACTACTCTGCATGTCTGCAAGACTCTAGCTAAGCTTTAAACTCAAACTTGTTAGAAATCCATTTAATGTCATTTGTTTCTGTTATTTCCAGTTTTGATTGTGTGTATGTGTGTGTGTGTGCGTGTGCGCGTGTATGTGCTTGCTTTTAAATTCAAGACATTTCAATAATTGTTGATGTACGCCTATGCACAAATCTGCTTCTTCTGTACATTTTGCCGTATGTCCTTTGGCTCAATAAAAGATTGTTTGTCACTTATTATGGATGGTGTACAATTGCCTTATGTGAAAAATAAAAGACTGTTAGGTGGTAGATTCATATGTAGACATTTTGGTTTTCCATTTTTAGTGGAAATTGAGAGTGTTTTATGTTAGATAATTTAAAACCACATGATGAAAGCAACTTCAGCTAGAGTCCGGAATGCCAGCATAATGCTAAAGTGTCTTTTTTGCAATGGTTCTTTGGGTATCAGCAGTTTCTGTTTATGCTAACATTAAACAAAGGCAAATGATAAAAAGCAAAATAAAATTAAGCCTTGGGTTCAGGTCATATTCAGGGTGCTCCCACTATTTTATCTGCTCTGCTTGTGCAGCTGCCATGGAACCCTTACTACTCTCTAAAAAATATTTATTTAGTACACTGATGTCACATGTTTCTTTCACTAAAGCTCTATTCAGTTTTTTGTACTCAAGTAGGGGAAGCCAGTAGGTGCACATTCTACTTTACCTTCTGTACTCTCTCTCTTTCCCCGTGTTGTCAGGGTCTGAAAAGGAGATGTGATGCGTTAAGCTGAAGGAAGAACTCCACTTATTCAATAACCCTACCTTATTTAGGTTTCTTACCTGGCAATGAGTGTGAAGTATTAAGTCAAATATGATTACATGTCCTTTTCAGTAGGATGAAGAATGAGAGAGTGGAGGGGGCAGGAATGGAATATGTGCTCTGGCTCCTTCTACTAATATGGGGGGGGGGGGAACACCTGAATAGGGCTTATAATGCCTACCAAGGTGGTCTTTGATTCAGGCACTTGGTAGATCCAGCTCTACTTCAGCATGGTAGATTAAAAGGTTTATATTATATAGGTAGGTTTATACAGTCATTATAGAACAGCCACATGAGGGACTTGGATATCTTATGTTCCATGACCTTTGAATAAATAACCTTGTTTGTATTACCTTTGCTGTGTGCTGTTTCTTCAAAAACTGTTTTTGGAAATAAAGGACATCTATTCATAGCTTGGAAGGATAGCATTAGGATCTCTCTGTATGTATTGAAGGTGGGATGGAACAGGAGTCTCAAAAATACTTAATTGGTCTCTGTGGTTGTCTCCCCATATAAAGCAAAGTTTATAGAGACAAGGAAAGACAGTTTGAGAATGTTACTGGTAAGGAACGAACAGAGCTTTTCTTTTTGCTGTTGTGCAATGTGATGCATTACGCTGAAGTTCCATATAAATAGTTCAGCACTTTCCACCAAAATAAGCCAGGCCAGGGTGACAGCTGAAAGGTTTGATTTCAGGTTCGATTTCTCCTCTCCAGGGATTTACTATGCCTGGCAGCTTTTGAAATTCAAAATACTCATCTTGGGTTTCACATTTTATTTGCTGTAGAGAACTATTGCCTTCTAAATTGTCTCTCCTTCACAGTTCTTTCTTTAAAGCTCCATATGTTATTTAAAATAGTTCATTGTAGTCAAGATTATTTTTAGTTTACTTATGTTTGTATAAAATTTTATACATAATATAATGGTGTATTATATATACAAGTTGCAGCACAGTCTGGTTTCATCTGTCATCTAAGAGACTGAGGGCTAGTTAGAGGCTGTACCCCTCTGCCTTCTGGAGAAGACAGTACGGCAAGGGGGAGGCCAGCATAGTGCAATACATCAGCCATAGAACAGACAACTGCAGAGAGCTTGCCTTGTCTTTCTGTGTTTGAAAGAATATATGTAAGAACATTATAACTAAAAGCTAGTGCCTGAATTTGCCTCTAACTTCCACTCTGTTTCTCAGTTTTGTTTTGTTTTTTTCCTTTTCACGTCATGACTTTCAGGTTGCAAGGCTGAGGGCAGAAACTTGGCCTTGCTGATAATCTTGGCAAGTCACTTTGGGAACCATTTTCAGCTGAAGAGTTATAAGGGTTTAAATAAGTAGGTGGTATATGTGCCTAATAAGAAAGTAAAAGGATGGTTTGAGACCAGGTGTAATCTTGAAGCAATCCTGAATGTGGTAAATGTAGGTTCTTTAGCGGATTGCTCTCACATAGACAAAGGAGAATACTAGCAAGAGGGAATGCTGACTGGAACTGGCTTTGTCAGGTGGGATGGCTGCAGCTATGATAAAACTAGTTGATAGCTAGGGACACTCTTGCATTCTGCTGATAAGAATTGGTAGGATACATTTGACAACTTTGGCTTCTCTGTTCAGGTAGTGAGCAGAATGCATATAGAGCTAAAACTAGATAAAAACAAAAACAGGTGGCATATAAGCCCCACCCCTAACATCCCCAAGCACCTAGAAAAAGACCTTCATGCATTGAGATAGCTTTGTAACTATATTCTGTTGAATGGCACTATAGTGCTTCAGTGATCAGGAACATGAGTTCCCATTTGCTCAAACCTTGTAACCATGTGCAGCTGTACATGATTATGGTGCCCTCTTCAGATTTTTGTACTACCTTTTGCCTGCCTTTTGAGTGCCTGGGGAACGGGGCTAACATGTGTATTAATGTCTGTGATTCCATTCTTAGCCTTATACATGTTCAGATGAATGCCTGATTAGGGCTTCTGTTTGATATACTGAACATAGTCCTAACTGGTCTGCATGAGTGGCAACTTTCTAACATCTGTGGAATATTCAGAATGGCATCCAGAGAGGCTCATCAAAATGGGTAGGGCAGGACTTTCCCTCTGGTGGTAGTCTTGTGTTTTCATGGATTTTATAACTGAATTATTTTGTTGTTGTCTTTAGTATTAACTAAAGAGAGGATAATGAAACCAAAATTAAAGCAGCATATCCATGAATGCCTAAAACAGCAGAAACAAGCAAATTCAGCTGAAATAGATAGTTTGAAGGTAAGAATTCACAGGATACTGCTCTACATTATGGGCCTTTCCACATTACACTGTTGTACTGCTATTATTTAACTTTTAACATCCTATGGAATCCTGGGATTTGCAGTTTAGGGAGGGGCATTTCACATTCTCAGCCAGCGAGCTCTTTGGCCTCAGGAAACTACAAGCCCCAGAATTCCGCGGGCTGTTGAAAGTGCTGTAACAGTGTAGGGAAGAAATGGCCTAAGTGTGTTTAGGATAAGTCAACATTTAAGAAATGAACATACACAGCACAGAATAGATATAAAGATGCTCTCTCTCTCTCTCTCTTCTATGTATCTATCTATTAATAAGAGAATTGCATAAGATTCACAAACTCCTTTCATCAACAAATTGCAAGATTTTTTAAAAAAATGCTTTTAAAATATTATATAAAGAAAATACTGTTTTTGAAATAGAACATTGTTTTGCTTCAGGCTCCAGTTGTTCAAAGAGCAAGGGTTCTTTTAAAAAAAGAAGAAGAAGAAGAAGTAGAATCATAAGTGGAATTTTATGTAATGGCTATTTACAAATGAGTTTTCTGGGGGTTGACCGTCTAGATCATGGTAGACAACAGGCCTCATGTCGTCTATGGACACCTACCTTCTTCTTATGTTAGAATTAGAACACTAGAGCAGACGTGGGTACTTCCATCCCTAAAGTGTTCAGTGGCAAGATCACAACATGTCTCAGTGGCTTGTTTCTTTAACCTGACTTCATGGATGAAACTGGGTAAAGCTTCAGACCACTTAGAAACGTTTCACTGGGTGGCACCACTTTGTTACATTGGTAGCAGGAAAGAACTGCTAGTAGGGAGTAGCATTGTAGTCTTAATATCCAGGCAAGAAACATCCATCCAGGTCAGCATCTTGACATGGTTTTAAATCACATGTTGTTAGGGATGCTGCTTTGTTTTGAACCAATTCCTTTTTGTAAGACAGTTAGACAGCTCTGTATTTGAGGTTTAAATGTCAAGAGGAATTCAAAAGCCTTTCACTGAAGCTAGTCTCTAATACAAGGGTGAGGAACAGTGGCTCTCCATAAATTTTTGCAATTCATTTCCCAGATGCACTAGCACCAAAGCCAGTGGTAAACAAATGTGAAAGTTCCAGTTCAGAAAATGTAGATAGCAATAGTTGCCTGCCTCAGATGCTACTGATCAGAAATGAAGTCCCACTTACATGGTTATGAGCAATCAAATGGATGTTGTTAAGTCTTGTGACTTCCCCATCCCACTCTGGTACTCTCAGCTATTAAAAAAAATATATCCATGGAACTGTAGACTACTAACAGGTAGCATTCACCTGTATGCTTGATTCAAAGGGGATATTTTGTGCCTTGCAAGCTAAATTTAAAAGATATCCCTGGCACCTGAGTCTGACAATGGCCTTTTCCGCATGACAATGCCCTCTTGCATCATCCCGTCACAATCCCGGCAGCGCTTCTGACAGGATGGGAGTGTGTTTCCAACACTCTTCTCCACACACAACCAACTGCCTGTGGAAGGGAGTGCGAGGGACACACCTCATCTTTCTGGACTGCTATGAGCGTTCTTTCCATGCTGCAGTAGGGGAGGAAGCACACAGATCATGCTTCTAGCCCTTCTTCGTGGCCAGCTGCAATGGAAGGCTTGTGTGATCAGGAGTCAATGATGGAGTTTCTTTGTCAGTGGTATAGCCTGCTGTTGTGCTGGCTAGCAACACAAGAAGGCGGGACTGCAACAACATCATGCAGAAGCATTGTCGTAGTACCTCTCCTCTCCTCTCATGTCCCCATGCTGGGGCGCTATCATCATGCAGAAAGGGCCATTGTCCTTACGCATGCATGTGTACTTTTTGTTTATGATGATGAGGAAGGAGTGGCTCTCTAGATATTTTGGCCTGCACTTTTCATCAGCCCCCACTCAGTGGGGGCACAGTTAAGTGGTTTCCAGGGCCTAAAGTTCCACTCCATGATCTGTCATGTGTTTATTTATCATACTTGTTAAAATATTTATGTCTAAAGATTTCAGGGCAGCATACAATCAAATCACTATGATCAATTCCAAACAATGTATACAGCAAAAATTTAAAAAAAGAAATTTTCAACAAGTTAAAATGAGACAGATTAAAATAACTTAAAATACTTTGAAACATCTTCAAAGCCATGCACATGTGTGGATCTGTGTAAAACTAGTTAGCTCCCAAAGACTTTAGGAAACAACCATGCTTGGGCTTGGCACTGGATTGACAGCAATGTGGGTGGCAATAGGGTCTCTAAGTAGGGGATGTTCCATAACTGGGGTGTTACAGCAGAGAGGGCCTTTCCCAGCATCCACTGGCAGTGTATAGTCCTCACTGATAGGACACAGAGGAAAGCCCCTCCAGCTATAAGGGCAGCTTCCAGGACTGATCTTTGTATTATGGGAAGTAAGACAAATGCTCTTAGGTATTAATAATATGCATCAGATTGTTAAGAGTTCACTTCAGCCTTTTTCTCTCTTACCCATCTCATTCATTGCCACTGATTACTAAAGTTCATTGATAAACAATAAAGATACAGCAAAGGAGGTTACCACTCTAAATCCACACAAATGACTATGACAGAGTGAGATGCAGATTATTTGCTATTGCGTGTGTCCTGTATCCCACCTGTTCGGTGAGGTTATGTTGTGTGATGTTGATTAGTTTAATGAGTTATTTATTCAGAGAAAGCAAAGAGCTTCAAAGAAAATAACCATCCTGTTTTACTCACTTTAAAAGGTATTGTGTCTTTCCTGCAGTAGTAGCAAGAAACTAATTGTGGGCATAGCTTCCCTAGGTGGGTTGTGATTCCATATTCTCATGTGTCCAGTATATTTTAGAAAACACACACATACCCAGAATATTCTTGAGACAAAACAATGATGGAAAAGGGACCCTGTAAATAGTTTTGTCAGAGCTTTATGTATGACCAGTCATTTCAGTCTTGTGATATTGTGTGTTCTGTGTCATTGATTATTATTATCTTCTGTTCATGGAATAACTTCTAATACTGGCTGTCCTTTTATTCTTCCTATTAGAGTGGAAATGTAGTTTGGACATAATGGATTATTGATTGGTCTGAGAACAGCAGAGGCCCCAAGGCCCTGTCATCAATGGTACTCACTCTTCCATTAGAGAATGCATCACTTCATGCAGCTCTTTGGGATCCAGAGCTGCAGAATATAAGCTTATAATTGTTGATCTTGTAACAGAACGGTTTTTTAGGGGCTGGGAGCTCTTCATTGTTGTCATGGGCTTCCCCTCCCTCTCCCTCCCTCCCATTTGTCCAAAGAATGCCCTCTTTGTTTTGGTAGTAAGATAAGCTGAACCAGGATGTTAATGATGTATTTTAATTCATTCCTTATAGTGCTACAGTGTGGCCAATAAAATGCATTTCTTTGTCTCTAGGAGGACAAACATGGCCACTATGCTGAAGCACAAAATATGTACTGAGTGGGAGATGGGCCTGTTTCTCTCAACATGCCTTGTAGAAGTGCACAAGAAGAATAACCTCTTCACAGAATTCTTTTCAAAAGTGTTCTGTGTCTTGTGTTATGGACCTCTCTGTTTTCTTCTCTTGCTTCCCTTCCTCCTTTTGAGAACCTTCCCCTCATTGTAGGTTTCCCTTTACCAGAGTGTTGTGTTAAGTTTAGTGCAGGTGTTTATGGTGTGCATTGTCTTTTTGTAGGAGCTATTGTCTGTGGTGCTGTTTGTCATCAGATCAGAGGAGGGAGAGAAAGAGCAAACAAATGAAGTAATCAAGATCTCTTGGGGCAAAGTTGCAGTGTTAAGAATTATTTATTCATTTGTTAGATTTCTTCCAAAGAGTTTGTGGTTTCCCCACTTACCACTTTGTCGGCACAATGACCCTGCAAAGGAGGTTAGGCAGAGTGTGAGTGAGTGACTGGTCCAAGGCTCAGTGAGTTTCATGGCTCAGTGGAGACTTGAGCATGGATCTCCCAAGTCCCAGTCCAACGTTCCAACCACTACACCACCCTGGCCCCATCCCCAGAATGTCAAAAGTGCAAATCTCTGTTTACAGCAAAATAAAGTGCACACCTGCTGTAACCTTTCAAAGAGAAGCAGGCTACGTTTAACGAGTGTTTTGCTTCCCTTTGGTCTCTGCCATGTTTTGTTTTCAGAACATTCTTCTCTTCCTCTTTTCACTTTTACCTCTGGTGGTTTTGGTAACTCCTCCTTTAATTTCGGTCATAAACAGGTCTTGTTTTGTTGATAATGAAGTCAAAGTCCTCTGCTCCAAGATTTACAAATAGGCGCAACAGAATTTAGCTTCAGTGGCTGTTGGAGAAAAAAAAAAACCAAGGCAATGTCATGGTGACTTTTTCCTAGTGCCTGTGTTTACTTTGAAGGACATAGACTGCTAGATTTCCTGTGAATTCAAGGATATGCTTTCTATTTAAAGACAGGCAGCCCTTCCCCTTCATCTTCCTGCCCCTGTGATTTAGCTGCTCCAGAATCACAGAGTGGTTGTGTTGTCTTTGGAAATAAGCACTCGAAAGGTGAATGAAGTTATCCATAAAAGGAGCAAAGAAAAGCATTTCTGCCGGATATTTGCCAGAGCAGGGAATTGAGCACCAATCATTCCACATGTAGGAGTTCTAGTTTCGCGTTGAGTTTTAATTCCCGAATAGTGTTTTTTTTTTTTTGGTGCTCAGAAAGGAACAATAATAATGTTTTGGAAATGGGACAGTGAGAGTTAGGATCAGATTCTCTAGCAGCCTTACACTGACTGGGTGGCTTTCCATTACAGTCCCTCCTGTAATGGCTGACATATTTGGCTTAAGTATCACCAAACATGCAAACATAGGATCAGAGTTTCAAAAGCACAGTTCATTTTTTTAAAGATTCAGCCAAGACATGGAGATCTTATCAAGAACGTTTTTTAAATTATTGTTATTAAGATTTCCATATAAAATAAAATTAGCAAATATCAAATGTGGTTTTCATACTAAACAGCTGTATATCTATGTCATTCCAAAATATCTCGTACAAACTTATAAGAGATTT
The DNA here is from genome assembly GCA_948472985.1 of Iguana delicatissima. Lineage (NCBI taxonomy): Eukaryota > Metazoa > Chordata > Lepidosauria > Squamata > Iguanidae > Iguana > Iguana delicatissima. The sequence goes on along the minus strand of CAOKZL010000161.1, from coordinate 140,401 downwards.
TCTATGAAACATGAAATAGCTATTTTCTTCCTTAAATATGCTCTTGGATCTTCCCCCTTGTCCCTCCCCCCTCTTCAACCCTTGAACGCTCATGCTAGCAGTGTAATATTTATATACTACCAATTTGTCCCTTTCCCTCCCTTCTGTCCCCATAATCCTTCTCCCTCTCCCCCCACCTTACTCTCTTTATTGCGTGTTTTCCCCAATCTAATCTCCTTGAATTTATCTTGGTTTAACCCTCCTTAATATGAAATCTCTTTTTGTTGTCATAATCTACCCAAACGTTCTCTACCTAATACCATAAATTTTTATTTATTTTTTCATATTCTATATTCCACCCTTAATGTAGAAGTTACCCTTTAACTTCTAACAACTTGTCAAGAACATTTAGTTGTTCCCTTTGTGGGTTGAGAACATTGCTGTGCAAACCTTGGAAGTCTCCTACAGGAATGGAAAGTTTATTTTTAAATTCACTGCTTTAGTAAATCCACCCTGCTCACTGCCTTCGCTCTGATTTCAAGGTGATCTGCTGTGAGAGGGAAAATGATAATAAAAGCCCAGGTTCTTAACACATTTATAGATAACTATACTAAGATCCTGGAAATGTTACTGTTTTGGCCTTCACCCCCACCCCCAAATCTGCCAGCCAGCATGACTGTGGGGGATTCTAGGAGTTGCAGGGCAATATTTATGTGTAGAATTGATATATTTGCTGTTTGCATTCTCTCTCAGTGCTCTCCCATCATTCCTAGCAAGCAGGGGCCATGATGGATGGAAAGATAGGAATTATAATCCAACACATCTGGAAGCCATTATACTAGAAAGACTGTTTAATAGTATACAGGAATACTGAGTATACCCAGTATGCCTACTGTTAAATCATCTTTACATGAAGGTAAACTTATTCCATACCCTGGAACAAACAAACTTATTCCATATCTTGGAACAAATGTCTTCAGCTGGGAAAACAACAACAACAACACCAAACAATATAATTTATTTGTTACCTGCCTTTCCCCAGGCTTGAGGTGGGGTACCACATAAACACATACCCTAAAAAAAAATCCTAGTTAAAATATAACATAATTAAAAAGTACAATTAAAATACAATTAAAACTACAATTAGAAGTACAATTAAAAGTATACTTAAAAATAGACTGGGTAGGCCTGCCGGAAATGTTCACATAGCTCACATTGGTATTTTCTTTTAATGTAGACAATATATTCTATAGTCAAAAGACTGGTCTGGGTGGCTAGACAGAGCAGGCCAGTTTTCAAAGTAAGATATCTCCTGTGACTCCGTCTGCTGCAGGACCTCAGAGGGTGGGATGAACCCCACTGCTGCCCCAATGCCTTCTTTCAGTGATCTCCTTGGTTTGATCCTTGTACCATAAATATAGTAGTAGAATTGGTGGCAATTAAATTTTTGTGTTGTATTGGGTGAAGATCCTGGCTCAGGTTCTATGAGCTCATGAATCTTAGTTGCAGTGCAGAGTTCAGTATCACAGAACTTCCTTAGCAGTAGTGTATCATCTCTAGATTAATCAAGATGATCCGCCATCTTAGTTTGAAGCCAGAGCCGTTTCATAATCTGGAAGCTGACAAGCTCAAAAAGAAACATACCAGCCCAAAGCCCAGAAAAGTTTCTGTTTGGAGTAAAACTCTCAGAATCCCCAGCAAAAATCACTAGTGCCTATGGGGGGCATACTGGGATTTACGGTCCAAAAATGACTCTTCTAAACACTAAGTTCTTCTATATTTAGAGGCATCTTAAAGACAGAATAAGATAAATACTAAGCCCTGCTTAAATATGTGGCATAACACATTTCTAGCACACACTTAGAATGGTACACACCAGAAATGTGTGCAGTTTTCACTGAAGTGAGACATGCTTTCTGGGCATTCCTTAATTACACTTCTTAACTGGGGTGATGAATTATTTATTTTACAATAAATCTGTATTCTTCTTTTCTACCAAAAATGGCAACTGAGATGGCAAGCACATTAAAAACAAAATATCGGTTTAAAAATAACATGACAACCAATTAATTAAAATAGAATTAAAAACAAGATTAAAAGAAAGGCAGTATGCAACCGTTTAAACCCTGTTCAACAGTGGTTTACATTCCAGAATAAACCATGGGAAACGTCTTTTTCAAAATGCAGCAAAATGATCAATGCAGCTGCATTTCAATTTTTTGCCATTTTGTAATATTCCTGTTTTAGACACTAATGGAAATCCCTTGATTAGCATGTCTTTTAATTATTGGGCTGCTGATTCAGCTCACAAATTCATGTTTTTTGTTATCATCTCACTTGTTCTCTCTGTAGACTGATATTCAAGCAGACACTTAAGTTCTCACTTTATTGAGACACAGGTACATCTGTTCAAAGTATAATCTTAATGTAAACATTATTACATTGTTTTTAATGATATTTTTCTTAACATAAAACATATGCATTTAAAAAGTAGAAGAAAGAGAAAAGAAAGAAACAAAGAAAGGAAAAGGAAAAGAATTTATTTTCTTCTTTCCTTTGAGTAAATTCTAGCAATCTGATTGGATCAAGCCTCTCTGAGAAAATATCTGGCATTTTTCTTCTTTCTCCTCCATCAGTTCATGCTTTTGAAAGTAGAGGCAAATGGACTTATTTCTACAAAAGGTTGACATATGAGATACCCTGACATATCTATCAGGGTATCTCAATATTACTTTCTATTACATTCCTTTACAAATTGCTTACATGATAAATGGTGTTACATAATAAATGCCATTAATACTACTAAATTATATTAATGCTACTAATACTGTAAATTAATTACATAATATTTTTATTAGTTAAAACTGTAAATCTATTACATGTTTTGTGACATCACTAAATTGAGATATTTCAAAACCCTTTTATATTATAAAATCTATAACAGAATTTATAGACCAAATCCAGTTATCATTATTCTGTATCTGTAACAGTTTCATAACCTAATTTAAGCAAAATCTATTTCATTTTGAATTTAACTCCCCTCTTCTGTCATAGCCATTCTGTCCATGGACCATACACTTCACAACTTCTCTGTTTCCCTTCCTTGCCCTTTATTACTCTGTCAAGTGGCTTCTTGCATATCTTAAAATAACTGTTTTGAAAGAGCATCCTTATTTTTGACATCTTTCTCTCACCTCCTCACTTCAGTCATACAGGCTAAATCAGTTTACTTCTGTTCAACATAAAAATAATTTGCTTACAGATCCATTTTAGATTCGTCTTCTCCTTCTCCTCCTGCCCCCGGGCTGTAATCATTCTTTCACAAATTGAAGCTTCTTGTAAATGTCCCACAAATTAGTAGCTTCCTCCATTAACTCTAGTTTGTCTATCCATCAGATTTTCATCCTTTGTCACTTCCGCGTTGCTGGCTTCTGTGTCTCCCCCTTGTCCTTCATCTTGCCACAGTTCCGTGATGCAGAACTTTTTCTTCACAGCTTCTGTCATGTTCTTCTGCCAGTTTAGGAGTTTCATGCATAGCTCATCCAAGATCCATTGTAAAAAGTCATCAGAATGTTCCTGGTAAGGTTCCATCTTTCATTTAAAGTAGTAGTTACAGACTTAACAAGGTACTTCTCTCATGCCTAGCCAGCAGCTGCCAGCCAGCCAGTGTTATCAGCATCAACAACACCCATACTTTTTCATGTTGTAATTATCCTTGTTGAAATCCAATTCTATTTTACAAATACAACACTATTCACAAAGGGTATGCATTCAAATCCTCAATTTTCCTCTTTTAAAGCATCAGCCCCCACTTCTCTAATTCGTTGTCCCAGCCTTGCGGGGTAAACAGACTTACTCTGCTCCTGATTTCAGAAAGAGGATAGCTGAGTGTATAGGCTCTGTTCTTCTGTTTTAGTTAGAAGGATTCATCACTTTTGTATCTTCAAAAGTTGAATTAAAAGTTTCTTCTTTTAAAAAGCAGGTTGCTGGGATAGGGCCATCAGATCCTCAGATCTAAACAACTGTGTATATTGGTCAAATATAAACATTGTTATTATTGTTGTGTTCCTTCAAGTACTTTCTGACTGATAAGGCAAACCCATCACAGGATTTTCTGGGTCTGAGAGTGTGTGATGTGCCTGAGGTCGTCCAGTGGATTTCCATGGCCGAGTGGGGAACTGAACTTTGGTCTCCAGGGTTGTAGTCCAACACTCAACCTATTGTACCATTCTGGCCCTTAATATAAATTGTAAATTACATTGTAAATGCAATGAATAATATACAGAACCTGTGTACATTGATAGGCAGGACTGGTAATGAACTTTAAAATTGCTTTTTTTAAAAGGTAGAGGGACTCAGTGTCTATTAAGTTGAAAAACCAGCTGATCTAAAATGCTGGTTTAGTAACTGATGCTGCAGCTTCCTGTGTTCAATCTTGTAGCAGAACCAGGCTTCACATGTTCAACGCATAGAAACTTTTTGATTAATCTGAAGATTTGATTACCAAGGATAATGATCAGGAAGGCTCACTCTCAAAATTCTGTGTGAGATGCCCTCACTGTGGTTATCTACCACCTTCAGTAATAATGTATCTGCTTTCCTATCAGACTTGCCTGTTCCCTCAGAACTTAGCTTTAGTTCTCACAGTAGTTGTGATGAGGTATGTGATTTTTTCTTTTGAACAACAGTATATTTTTATGAGTTTTCCCTGCAACAGACCATCAGAACTATTTCTTAGAAATCCTCCATTTTTGTCCTAGCCAACAAGATACCTTAACTTCTTCTCTAACAGCTCCCGCCTCCCCGTTTGGTTTTATGGCAAAGCAAAACCAAAGGTCAGCTGTTTCCGCATTATACTGTTATAGTGCTATTATTCCACTTTCAGCATCTATGGAATCCTGGAGTTTGAAGTTTAGGGAGGGGAATTTAGAATATTCAGTAAACTACGAACCCAAACCCAAAAACTCAAACACAAACCCAAAAATTCCACAGGCTGTTGAACATGGAATAATAGCATTGTAACAGTGTAATGCAGAAATGGCCATCCGAATGCTGCCACCAACTGACAATGAAAGAACAAAGCAAAACTAATAGTTCCAAGCTTGCTCTCAGCCTCTTAAAGGTAGCACTTTAAAAAAAAAAAAAAAAAGCAGCATGGTTCTTTTCCTGTCTAGTCTTCTGGGACAATGAATGAAGATGAGGTGATTTTCTTGGGAAAAAAACCAGGAGGATTGTTGAAAGATGGGCTTGATCTTCAATGGGCAATGAAATCCTGTTTGCTACTCGTGAATATGAAAACTGCTAGAGCTGTTTCATTGGTACAGGTCAATGCATTGGTACAGGTCAATTCCTCATTTTGAAATTGTGGCTGTGGGGAGTTTCATGATGTTGCCTGCATTTCAGAATTAAGCAGTACATACCCTCCAACGTTTCACAGATGAAAACTTGGACATGTGTGGCCAAACAAAATCTGTGCATTCATCATCAGTGTGGTCAAGATGACAGAAGTAATTTATTAAAGGAAGAATGCACAAGCAAGGAGAGGTTACAGCAGTTTGCTTTACCTTGAGCCTACTGGGAAGGCCCTCTCCTCTCCTCTCTCCCTTAATTGACTGCAAAATACTTCTGTGCTTGGAAGCCAGTTCACAGCAGTTGAATTAAGCTGAGGACAAAGGAGGAAAGTGAGAGGAAGAGAGAGAAACTGGGACATATTAAAACCCACAGAAAAAGTGGAACAGCAGAGAATTAGTCAAGACTGTGCCTGCCAAATCAGGACAATTGGAAGGTATGCTGCAGCCTCTGGTTTGCCAGAAGGGTTCAGAATTTGGCCTAGCACAATTTTGAGCAATTAAATTAAATTAATATCTGCCACATCAGTAATAGTTATCAATACAAGATGGAGCAATGTCTGGTTGTCAGGCTTTCTTCAGTGGTGTAGAACTGAAGAGTATACTTAATCATAATACTGTTTTAGTATTATCAATAGATCAGGGGTTTGAAATGTTATAACTTTGAATTGTGACTTTCAGAACCCCGTAGGCATCCAGTGACTATGTAGGCTGGGGATGGTGGAAGCTGTTTTTCAAAACAATATTTGCAAGTAATCTTCTGTGTCTGATCTGTAAGTTTGGAACTCTATTCCTGGATACCTGCCCAGTTTTGAAATCACTTGGAAGTACTGCACTGTTCACACATTCCTGCTTACTGCTCGGTAGGTGTGCATATCCGGGGAGCCATTGCTTTAGAACAGTAGAGATTCTTATCACAAACCTTTTTTATTTTCTTGGTGAGAGTGGTTAGTAGCAGGGGCAGGAAAAGAGCTGTGTCTTAAAACAGAAATATGAATTCTCCCTCTGAAGCATTAGGTATGCAGATGGTGCACCTGGATGCCCAAAGGATTCCTCAGAGGGAATCAGCTAAGCAAAGGGCTGCTTTTGTCTTCAAAAACAAAAGAGAGACAAACTCAAAGTAGCCTTCCATAACTTCACTGAACATGATTACACTTGTAGTTGAAAAGTAGAAATCTTGTTTCTTTTATACATAAACTATGTTGCAGTCCTTTACAGTGGTATTTAAATAGCCTAAATATGTGCCAGTTTGCATCCTGTGTGCAAAAGTCAAGGCATTTATCCTTTAATATTTGCTACAGAAAATGTGAAATGCTGTTTCTGTTGAATACAATTACAACAACAATCCCCCACTGATTTTAATGTGGCAGGATTTCACCTAATTTAGTTTAGCTTGTTCGATGTGAACACAACACCTAATCCTGCTTGCATTAGCAAGGATGTCGAAGTCTGCATTAGCAGTTGTCTAAGCATAGTATTAGTAGCATTGCCAGTTTAATTGGTCTTCCCCTTAAAGAAAAATATGATCTCTCCTTTGCTGACGACAGCCATGCCTCAGACGCCATTTTCAACAAGGACAGAGTGTTGTACTTGTGCTACAAAAACCCTTTATCTGTCGGCAAACAAAAGTTGGGCTGTTTTTCATGAAATTATACATGTCTATAAAACCACGGACTTAAAATATTACAGCTACTTTAAGAAAAGGCTTATTCACTCGAAATGACAAGCATTTGAAATACTTACTTGAGATGAGACCCTTTTTAGTTTGGAAAGAAAAAAATTAAGTGGGATTTTATTTTTTTGGAAACATATTCTCATTTTTAGTTTAAACAAACACACACACAAATAAATAAATAAATGCATACACATGCTGTTTATCAATGCTATATATTACTATTCCATAGGAATATATAAATTCTACTGAGCTTAAGAGTTTAATGAATATAGACTTAACACAGTATAAGTTCACAGTTTGGTACAGATAAAAATAAAATCTTGATAGAGACCTATTGCAAGTGAAAAAAATAAAACCTTTAACAAACATGAAAAGAATGCTTTGTAATGCCGTATTGTGTTCTTTGTTTTGGTTCCAGGTCCTGTTTATCATCTGATTCAAAAGCAGCAGTGAATGCTTATAACCCCAAGGCTTTCTAGTGGGAGGAAAACTGAGAAATGAGAGTGAAGACATAAAGTCTCAATCAGCAGAAATTCATGGTTAAAATTACAGCATAAGTGTTCTCACTCGAACAGACTTATTTCGAACCTTTGGAGTGATGTTGCTATAATATAAATGAACTCTAGTCCAGGCACAAACATGGAACTGCGAAGAGCCTCCAGTCCTCACAAAATACATAAGAATGACATGGATGCAGACGGTGCTGTCTTGCACAGCTGCTGTATCTGTGGCAAAAGTTTCCCTTTCCAGAGCTCCCTCTCTCAGCACATGAGGAAGCACACGGGAGAGAAGCCGTACAAGTGCCCTTATTGTGACCACCGAGCTTCCCAGAAGGGGAACTTGAAGATCCATATTCGGAGTCACAGAACAGGCACGATCAGTCAGGGGAATGAAGTGGAGATGGGTGGTGAGGTGCAGCTTAGTGAGAGCAGAGTTTCAGAAGGCCTTGACGGTTGTACAAGCCCGACCAAAAGTACTTCTGCCTGCAACAAGATGTTGAATGGAGCCACTCTCATGGAAGATGGCAAAATCTTGCTCAGAAGCAGCAAGAAAGAAGCAGGGGCAGAAGCACAGGTTGGAGAAGATGGGATGTTATGTACTTTCCAGTGCACCTTCTGCAAAAACAAGTTTGAAGGGAAGAAGACGCTGGAGCAGCACATTCATCAGGTCCACAAGCCATTCAAATGTAGGCTGTGCAACTACATGACCTTAAGACAGGAGACACTGTTAAACCACATAGAGAGGGACCATATTACCACTCAGATTCCAAATGGGGAAGTGTATGCTGAGAATGGCAAGAGTGAGTCAAGTGCAGGAGAATTTCCTTGTGAAGTCTGTGGACAGGCCTTTAGTCAAACATGGTTTCTCAAGGCTCACATGAAGAAACACCGAGGATCATTTGATCATGGGTGCCACATTTGTGGCAGGAAATTTAAAGAGCCCTGGTTCCTCAAAAACCACATGAAATCCCATGGCCCCAAATCTGGGAGCAAAAACAAGCCAAAAAATGATCTAGAGCCTATGGCCACGATTAATGATGTCATTCAAGAAGAGATGATTGTTACTGGTTTGTCTCTATATGAAGTATGTACCAAGTGTGGAAATCTGTTTACAAATACGGAAAGCCTAAAAGCACATAATTCTGTACATTGTAGGTCTCAAGGAGCCCATGGTGATTGCAGAACTGAGAGGCTAGTGGATGGAAGCCTTGACCCGTGTATAGCAAAGCAGTTTTTCCTCCAGTATCTGAACTTAAGACCATCTGTAGGGGTAGATGGTGTTCCACGGGCCCAGCCAGGAAAGAGAGTAGCTGAGCTGGATCCTGTCAATAGTTACCAGGCTTGGCACTTGGCTACCAAAGGAAAAGTTGCAGAGCCTTCTGAGTATGTGAAATATTTTGGATGGGATGAAGTCTTGGCTGATGCTGATGTCACTTATGACAGAGACAGAAGGGAATATATACTCATTAGCCAAGAGAAGCGCAAGCAAGAGCAGGACTCATCCAGCTCTTCTAGCAATCCAAAGAAGAAGAACTGTACCAGTGGACGTTCAGAGAAAAGCAACAGTACACAGGCAGGGGACAGCTGCATGCTTGGCCAAGATGACTTAGAGTACAGACCCTCCTCACGGCAGAGCAGAAGGGCATCGCAGAACAAGTCCACTGAGTGCTTTGAGTGTGGGAAGATTTTCCGCACTTATCACCAAATGGTGCTTCATTCTCGTGTGCACAGGAAAGAGCGCAGAAGCTGCAGTGACGGTGGGACAACAGCTCAACAGGATCGCTATGGCTCAAACAGTGAGGATGGTGACTCCGGATCTGTCAGTGGGCCAAGTACACCGAGTTCTGCTTCTGCTCCTGAAGATTCAGTCACATCTGGAGTAGGGGAAGAGGGGCCTGAAGACAGTTCAGAGGAACATGAGCCATCACCATGTAAGTGCCCACAAACAGTTTCCTTTCCTATATCATTATCTTGCCCCCCCTCGGTTTGTTTGTAAAGAAATGCTTTTTGTGTAATGGGCTTATTGACGGTCTTTGACCAGTCTTAAAACTAAGGTGACGTTTCAATACTGTGTAAGAATTCTACCATATCTTTGGTTTTCCTGAAGGTTTTAGACCATGTATAGCATGAAGAGTAAGACCTGTTGAAGTCAGTATGAAAAGTTAGCCGTGTTTTACTCAAGTTTCATCCATTCATTTTAGTGGGAGTTAAGAGCAGAGTACTTATTAATTATGTGTTTGCTGGATACATTTAGATTTCATCTTTCTTTCACTGAGAGCAAGATGATATACAAGGTTCTCTCATACTGACTTTATCCATACAAGAGGCTAAGACATTCTGACTGGGTCAAAGTCAACCAATGAAGCCATTTCCGCACTGGACTGTTACAGCGCAATGATTCCACTTGCAATATCCTATGGAATCCTGGGGTTTGCAGTTTCGGGAGGGGCCATCAAACCCCAGGATTCCGTAGCATGTTGCAAGTAGAATCATCGTGCTATAAAAGTCCAGTGCAGAAATGGCCTGATTGTCATGGCTATATGGGGAGTTGAACCTAGGTGTCTCAAATCTCAGTCCAACACTCTTATCCTCAGGGCAGTGGTTCTCAACCTGTGGGTCCCCAGATGTTTTTGGATTTCAGCTCCCAGAAGCCCTGAGCATTGACCATAGTGGCTGGGGCTTCTGGGAGCTGAAGTCCACAAACATCTGGGGACCCACAGGTTGAGAACCACTGCCCTAGGGTATGGATGGGCAGCTGCATCACATGTGAGGACAATTTTCATTCTCCTTCCCAGCAGGCAGCAGTGGTATATTGGTGGCACAGTATTTCTACTGGTTCCCATATTTGAGCCACTGCAACTAATAAAAACCATTTTTATTTTTTGTTTTCTTTTTGGCAGAGAGGGTTGTGGGGTTGCATGTGTTATGTTGGAAGGGGGAAGGAAAACTGCCATGTTTGCAAGTGATTAGAGTGTGTTTTCAGCAATTTTGACACCAAAATAATTTGAAAATCCACTGATTTTTAAATTGGGAGATCATATTTGGCTTTTGGAAGAGCACTGGGGATTTTTGGGGAGCCAGAGAAGTTCTGTGCAGGGGCTGCACGCAGTCTGTGGGCCACACTTATCTGATCCCTCCTTTAGGGTAAGTGCAAATGTTTCAATCTAGATTGACACACAGCCTGGGAATAAGAGTTTTAAAGCTCTCTTGCCCTAAGCTGATATGATCATGATCTGAATTGCTTCCTTGCATGTCTGCAATTTATATTGCCAAAAAGTGTTTAATTCAATAAACAGATCAGTAGTTGTCAATAAATGTTGTAGCTGGGGGCCCCAAATCTAAATCAGGACCATGGTAGTGAAGGGCAGATTTAAATGCTACAATCTTTTTCTGGGTCTGCTGGATTTCTATTCTTACTAAAAAGATATTGGTCCCATTTGGATGTTGATTTCTGTCTATTAGAATCAAATGAGGTGGTTTTTTGTCCTCCTTGCTTTATTGTACACTTCACCACCTTACACATGTTGAAAGAGTGAATCTGGAGCTTATTGTATGTGTTGTGTAGGCTCCCTCCCTCCCTCCACTTATTCAGGAACAGCAGACTCTCCATTTCAGACTTTTCCCTCCAGCATGTGAAGAAGAGAATGTGACAGAAGCAGTGGGGCTAATGATCATGGCTGCATTCCTCCCCATTACATACTTGAATTTGCCCAAGTGTAGCTAATGTTTGGATCCAATCTGACACCATTAACCCTTGAAAGTGTCTTTTTTTTTTTTTTTAAAAAAAAAGGCCATTCAGTGCATATACATGACATATGTGCACAAAGCCACATGGGAGCCACTGGTACATATGCTGGAGCATCCATTAATGGTGCATGTGGGAAGGGTCATTTCTAGAGTCTTTTTCCATGTGGCCAGCACTCAACCTTCCAGTGAGGTGTCAATTGTCTGGGAAAGACTTATGTAATTATCCCTACGTTTCATGGTTGGTTGATTCTCATTGAATCTCCAACAGTAGTAAACTGTATCATATGGAAACAGCTCCAACATTTCTGAGGTAAAGATATCAGGATTCTTATTTGATGTTATTATGTTGTGTCCATGTGGAGACTGGTGAAAGTACAGAGAAAATTTGTCATGGCAGGGAATGTAAGAAAGCCAAAAGAGGAGTTCTTTCTTCTATCTTGTCTGTTAACCTCTCTCAGGTGTGATTCCATCTCCAAAACTGGAGGCTGAAGGTGGTTGCCTTGAATGTGTTAAGCATTCTAACACATGGCTAATCCCATTTTGTGTAGCAGGAAAATAAAATGTGTAGTAGATAATGGGGCTTTGTGCATTTGTCAAAATGGCCCTTGGTCAGAAACAAGGTTATTTCTTAAAACAAATGAGATAAAGAAAGAATCATTTTTAAAGAGTACCGTTATCTTTCAGCAACGGGCAAAGTGTAGCCTGTGGGCCAGAGTGGGGTCCAAAATTTGTTCCAAAATGCCCCCCCCCAAATCCTCTAGGGGATGTGGATGGCATTTCCACCGTGTTGGGAGGTCCCCTGATCCTCTGGGGTCAATATTTTTTTGCAAAATTTCTTGAATTCTTTTGTGTGTGTGTGTGTGCGTGTGCATGTGCGTGTCCCAAAATGTCATCTCATGGCATGGGGGCATTACCATCATATTGTGGGCCCAGCCCAGGCCAATTTAGGCCAGAGGTAAGCCTTTTTTGAAACAGGAAGTGACCATTAAGTGACTCCAACTCACTTTCTGTTGCCAAAAAAAGAGAGACTCTCTTGGGCTTAAAATGGCCTGGGAAGGCCCCAAAACATAATGAAAATGCCCCCTTGTCCCTTTGAAAGCTTGTGGGGGGGCCAAAAATGCTATTTTTATTTGCATTGAGTGGGTTCAGTGGATGATAGCCCTGCAAAATCTCTTGGAGGGAGCTAATGTGGCCCCTGCCTTTCCACATACACGCTTTATAACCTCATATTAGTAGTAGACCAACTGTTGGGAGCAGTGACTCAACTGTATACATGCATGCAGATATATCTGTAGCTGTGATGCTGCGGTCATTGTCATCTACTTGTAGCACACCTTTTGCACCACAGCTACAAGGTTTCCAGGTCCCTACAAAATGCTGGTTTCATCACCAGTTTTTTAAATGATTTCTACAGTGCACTGCAATATAATCATTGTTGTGTGCCTTCAAATCATTTGCACTTAGGAACACCCTAAGGTGAACTGCAATTATGGGGTTTTCTTGGTGAGAATTATTCAGAGGGAGATTTCCTATTGGCTTCCTCTGAGGCTGGGAGTGTGACTCACCCAGTGGGTTTCTGTGGTTGAATGGGGATTTGAACCCATGCTGACTGAACACAATCATGCAAAATATTATGTGGTGTCGTCTGAATCTAAGAGAGTCACCCAACACTTTCCAGATACTAGTTTTAGTAGGTACTGCAGTAGGAAAATACGAGCCCTGCTGTTAACCAACAGCATTGTATAATTAACTTGCACAAACAAACCCGTAGTCAAATCTAAACAGTTCTTATGAAATCCTAGTAGGAACTTGCATGACACACAAGCAGCAGGAAGTTCCTTCATAGACTGAGTAGATATGACAGCAACAGAGCTGAGTATTAGAACATGAGCCACTTCCCAGTCCTATTAAAGTATGAGTGGGAATAGCTTTAACACAGTAAAGGCGAGGTAAGGAAAGAAGCTCTCCCTCTTGAAATTGCCTTCTTCCTACTTTTTTCTCCTGGTAAGGCTGTGGGTGAAGAAAGTGAATAAAGAACAGCAAACAGAGTTCATTATCCCCTTCCTACCTTTTGCACTATAAGCTGCACTCCTTTTATATGAGTTCAGTAATATCTGCATTCTACCACATTGCTCATAGTGCTGCAAATGTATATGGCCTGCCCAGGCATTCTGAATAAAAGGAATGAAAATAAAGAGAGGGAGCACCTCAGTCTTACTCCATCTGCTTCATTTCTGATGCCTTCCAAATGAGGAGGTCAAGTATCTGAAGGCTTGGTGTTGTTGGGAGAAATGGAAAACAGCATTCTTACCCACATGGAGAGCCTTCACAAACAGAGGAGGTGCTTCCCTTCAGAAAGGCACCCTCCACTTGGTGATGGAGATGGTGATGGTGAACTTGTGGCTACTGTATTCCCCAGCACCACATATTTATTTTATTCAGGTTTAAGAATGCTGAAGAAAGTGAAATTGTCATTAGCGTCTTAGAAGTGTCATTCAGAGGTAAGTTTTATTGCTTTGAATGGTCTTAGAATATCAGAGAAGTGTAGTGGTTTGAGTGTTGGAATATGACTAGAATACAGCTCCTCACTTTGCCATGAAAACGCACTGGATTACCTTGGGCAGGTCTCATTCTCTTAGCCTTAGAGGAAAGTAAAGGCAACCGCCCTCTGAGCAGATCTTGCCAAGAAGAGCCCACACTCACATCCCCTAAAAACCCCTTGATAGGTTTGCTTTAGAGTCGCCATAAATCAGAAATGACTTGAAGGCGTGCAACAGCATCAGCAAACATGAAAGATATCAATCTCTTGAGAAAGGTCATGGTCCATACTCTCAGGCAATATACATTTTCCCATGCCGGGTATCTCTCTTGGATCCTAATATTGTTCTCGCTTATTCAGTACTTTCTTTGATTCAGGAGTGGGGAGCAGGTGGGCTGCCATAAACACCTGAACTGCTTAACAGTTATCAGTGAGATAACTGTTCATTCTTCTCATCTTTTTTTTCTTCCCTTTTGATCTTGTGCCTACAAAAGTTGTGTTCAAGGAACTCCAAACTGTAATTAATCTCTGAGGATTACTGCAGCCCTTAGAGTCTTGACTCTTGTTAAATGGAACAAATTATTCTCCAAATGGAAGCAATGTAAATATTTGACAGAACGCTATGGTAGAATGCTTTTGTATCTTTTTTATTGTTTATTTTTCTTTGTTTATGTTAAAATGCTGAGAAGAGGGAATTGCTCTCCTACAACTTGTTTATATTTTTGTTGTAATAGAAGAATGCTTTTCTTCCGACATTTCCCTCCCTTGAGAGTCAGCTGATTTGAATTTGAGGGTGTTAGCTGCTGGGAGTGCTGCTGAAGTAATAATTCCAAAGGAAATTTCAGTAATATGTACTTTTTCTATAATGACAAACATTTCACATTTTACACAAAGGGAAACCAAAATCTGACACCTAGTTTGTTCTTAAGAAAGAGTTGAAATCTAACTTGATATGTACAGAAAGCCCCTGTCTTTCAACTCCCTGTTATCTGGCAACTCTCTCTTTCAATGCTTCTAAATAAAGTACAAGTTCTATTAATTTAATGTGAAGTCTTGCACATTCTCAGTTCTTCTTGCTTGCGGAGGCTTGCTTGGGACAACTTGCATGCACATGCAAGAGCCAGGTCTTGCCTACCGAAAGAGCGGATCCCTGGTGGAGTTAATGAAACTTCTCTGTATTGCAAGCATGAAACAGCAGGCTTCCATCAGTTCTTCTTGCCTATGGAGGCTTGCTTGGGACTGCTTGTAAAGTGAGCTCAGGGGTGAAGAGGAGGTATCAAGCCAGCTGAAAATTTACAAGCAACATGCATAGTCAGTAGGTCCCAAGCAAGCCTCCATAAGTTCTTCATGTTCCCTGCAGGAGGTGGATTCCACTTTTCAACCATTCTGCTTTCTGAAAGTGCTCTGGTATCTAACCTGTCGGAGGAATGGAGGAAGGCTGTATAAGATATCTGTATCAGGAACCCTTTGCAGTCTTGTTTATCACATTTATTTGTTGTATGTACTTTAATTATACATGAAGAAACTCAAAAAGTCTCATATTGCATCATCATGATTTAATCTATTTTTCCTTCATCTTTATCACTGTGATCACTTTTCTTTGAAGAACGCCTTTTCCAGATTATTATGACAATCTGAAAAATGCCATTTTAGTTTATGACCATTTTCATATCTAGGTCCTGGAACAAGCTGGGACAGTTAAGAACACAGAGACAGTACACAGCTTCATATTAAAATTAAGATACGTGGTATTATGACTGATTGATATGGCAAATAAATCACTTGCAAATAATATAGTCAAAACAAAAGATTTTAGCCAAAACAAGCATTGCGCACATATTTTAAGAAGGAAGAACACAGACCCAAATAGTGATTGTGAGTGAATTTGCCAAGTATTAAAGAGATCCCTTTTAAAAAAAAAGTTAGAAGACTCCAAAATTATACATGTAACATAAGAAAATAGACCAAAAGAGGAACAGAAGACTCTTAGTAAAAGCTCTGAAGTAAATTAATCATATGAATTGGATGACATATTGGGAGAATTTTTCAATACTGTAGTTTGTTCCCTCAGCTGAGTTATTGTGGCTGCAGTCGTACCTGAGAATAAACCTCACTGATTTCAGTGATTAAACTTACAGGCCTGAATCCAGTATTGTTTCTGTAATCCAGCGGTACTGCAGCAGAACCTTGTCTCCTTCTTAGTCCTCAGTATTACCTAAAGTTTGACTCAGAAATATTTTCTAGCCCTCTAGAGTAGGTTTTGGGAGTACGTGTGTGGAGGGGAATGCAGAGATTCCCCTCCCAATTCTACTGACAAAGGCAGTTCTGCTGGTATTTGCTTCTCACTGGATTTTGGCCTCAGTTTGTATCTGATGTTGCATGAGGAAGGAGATTAAGCAGCCTCATTTACAAACATTGTGAGAAAGTTTCTCCATTCATATGAGTCCCGTTCCCTAGATAAATCACAGCCTGCTATGTTGTTTATAGATGTCAGGATGCTGTCTAAAGAGCAAGACATGAATAAGTGGAAATAGATAACTGGGTGAAAAATTTGATGGATAGAAAATCCTGATTAAAGAAGATAATTTTCAAATAAATGTCTACTACCAAAAGAGTTAATAAATCAAAAAGGAAGTTTATTGTTAGCTTGTTCAATATGGTAGATATTTGAAGATGTTGTATATACTTTTGATGCACGTAAGCAGTGATCTTAGAAACCAAGCACAGTTAGCCCTGGTTACTTGGATGGGAAACTGCCAACAAATGTCCCTTGCTGTTGGCTATATTTCAGAGGAAGGAACTGGCAAAATCACCTCTGAGTATTCCTTGCCTAAGAAAACCCTATGAAATTCATGGTCTCACCATAAGTTGACAGGCAAGTTGAAGACACATACACACACATTCTCTACAGACATTGTGCCTATATAGTTCTGGGAGTGGTATATTGTGTGACAAAGTTTTCCATCCCCGTGTGTGCGTTGTGTTCCAAAACAGTGCTTATGATTAGGAGTAGGTAATTTAAACCAACTGTTGCAAAAGTTACTGTTTGGACTACAATCTATGAGTCTCCCAGTTAGTATAGCCGGTCTCTGTAGGGATGCTGAGGACTTGCAATAATAGATTTGTTGACAGGTGTGCTATTGTACCTGGTGGAGGAAAAATGCTATGGTGATGTCTTTGGAGGGGCTTGTGCTAAAGGCATGCTGCTCTTGTCAAGGATTCATTGACTGCCTCTGTACGTGTAGGCATCATTGCTGGCATAGTCCCTCACTGGAGTTTTGGTAGTATTATTGAGGATGCTATGAATGTACCTTCAATGGCCCTGGAGCAGACTCCAGATAAGTGAAACAATGGATACTGGTTGCACATTGATAGGGGGACCTACTGTAATCATGTATTCAGCACTGCTACTCAAATTGGTTATCTGTGTCCTGGTGCTAGGGTGAGCTATTGTCTTCCTGTCTACAGTGAGTTTTCAGGAAAGAAAGAAACAACTGTAGCCAATGGCTTTGAATACAGGATGAGTTCCTAGCATATTATCAAAATAAAATAAAATAAAATAAAATATTAAAATGAATGTTTGTCTCCCTCATCAGATAGCCTGAGAAAGCACTGGGTATCTTTGCCTACTCATTAAACACACTGTGATGAGATTTAAATGTTGATTATTCCGCCCGTCCGCCTGCCTGCCTGCCTGCCTTCCCTCCTTCCTTCCTTCCTTCCTTCCTTCCTTCCTTCCTTCCTTCCTTCTGTTTTGTTTTACCCAAAGCATTGTTGAAGAGAAAAATGGAGAAAAAATAAAAATAAAAAAGTTACTGAGGATGAAGTAAGTACAAATTGAGTTCCTGTTTTCTGGCAAAAAAGTGGGAGGAGACTCACCTCTTCTGCCAGCATCCTGGACTTCTGATTTACCTTTTAAAAAGCTCATGGCTTTTTAACAGAACATAAAAGGCTATTTTTTCAAGATTTTTCAATTTTTTTAAAAAAAAAATCCAACCCACCACCTCTTTTGGGGGTGAATGGGGAATTTTGACAGCCCAAGTAGCCCCCGGAAG
This sequence comes from Iguana delicatissima, assembly GCA_948472985.1. Taxonomy (NCBI): domain Eukaryota; kingdom Metazoa; phylum Chordata; class Lepidosauria; order Squamata; family Iguanidae; genus Iguana; species Iguana delicatissima. The sequence goes on along the minus strand of CAOKZL010000161.1, from coordinate 122,558 downwards.
TTCTCAAGGATACAAAGTTGGCCTTTAGACTCCCCAAAACTGCCCCCTTCCAGTTTAAATTGTTCCCAGTACAAACAGTACAAGTTTGGCATATCAGAATCATGAGCAGATTTGCTTGGATTCAATTCAGTTTGTATTTCCCTCAGGTTGATATTTGCTCTCAGGGATTAATTATGCAAGTAATACATGATTGTGCAAGTTGGTAAGGGTGTGCTAATGCATGTGTGATGCTCTACATTGTCCTGAAACAGAGATGCTGATTCTAGTCAAAATCTTAACTGTCATCTACCCATATGTGCTAGATATTGGCCACGCATGAACAGAATTGCCTTGTACACTAAAAATGCTAGTCGTGTGAGAGCTCCAGGTATGAGTCAGAAGCTGATATACTAATATGGACTCCCTTGCTTGTGAGAACCTGAATGTGTCTAAACAAGCAGTGTACTCTACATGTTAAAAGTGTCTTCTGATCTTATGTTCTCCTGTGACTTCTGTTGGATAATGGTCTTCATAGATCACGTATGACTCAGAAGACAAGAGGGAAAACTTTTTTTCTGTGTGGTTTCTTCTGCTACATTCCTCGGTGGTTTTCCTGCTTTTTATTTTTTTGAAGGTTATGTGAAATGTTTTTGTTTGGTTGCTGGTATAAATGATGGATTTTTAGAAAGTACATACTGTTGCATATTTATATATTCTACAGTCCCATAGTTCTTATTTTTGAAATGCTGTTCCTGGTTTAGAAATTCTAATGGGTTCATATAAGTCTTCTTTCATAGCTCTGTAGGTTTATTTGCAAATACTGTCCAGTTTTCTTCCAAGACTGAAGGTGAAAATGCTAGTTGATGAGCTTTAATATCAACTTTGCAGGTATCTGGACATATCTGAAAAAAAAAATTCAGATAGATAGGAAGCAAGGTGTTCTGTTATCTGGAATTTTTGTAGTTTTGTATAAACTTCCAAAGGTGTGGTTAAGATGGATTGAAACAGTCAGAGCTTGTGCTATCACACTTGGTTAGCTGTCAGTGCTATACTGCAGTTTACTGGATTCTGAACATCTAAGTCTTATGGAGGTTGTTAGACACTCTGAAGAATTGCTGGTAATTAATATAGACCTATGTATGTGCAGGATATTTGGGAAGTCGTCTGCAGTTAGCGTTTACAAACAATAAGGATGCTTATCATTAAAAAAAGTGGAATTTATGGGGGGGGTGAGAAAATGCAAGTCACAATTACAGTTTTCCCTTCATGTTCGTGGTTTTGATTCTCATGAATTTGATTATTCACGAGGTGCTTCCCCCACATTCTCCTCCTCCCATCCCCTTGCCTCTGCCCTGGCACTGAAAACTCACATGGAGGCAAAAGGTAAGGCAATAGTGTCGGGGGGGGGGGGAGAGACTTACATGTGTGCTTTTCTTCACCCCTACAGAGCTCTCCCCTCCCATTCCCTTTTCTCTGCCCTGGTGCTGAGAACTCATAGTGAGGCAATGGGGGGGGGCGCAAATGCTTCTTCCTTCTCCTCTCCGGAGGTTGCCCCTCACTCCCTTGCCTCTGGTCCCTGGCAAGGAGCAGGAAGGCTCCTCCGCCAGAGCCCTGGAATGGAATGGAAAGGGGATTGCATAGTGGGGGGAGTTATTTGCAATTTTCCCACTTTCATGAGGGTTCTGCACCCCAACTCTTGTGAATGTGGAGGAGCCACTATAATTTCCCATTAATGCATCCCCAAAGCTATTTCTGTGGCCTGCTATGCCCCCTTTTTATGATAAAAAGCAGTCTGCCACATTTGGGGCCTTCGGGTTCCTATGTTTATGTTTGTGTTCATACATAAATTAGACCTGCTGGTTACCATCATTGAATGTGAACATGCAGTGTAACACGGCATAAAACTGACCAGGAAATATTAGGTTAAATGATGTCAGGACTTGAAGGGCTTTAGATGTGTTGTTCCCAAACAAGCTGCAATTCGTAAGCAAACAATAAATCCTGATTTATTCCTGACAAAAACCTTGGAAGGAATCTGTTTCTGAACACTCTGTGAATATTTCCTTTTCTTGTTTTTGTTTTAACCTGCTCATATGAGCTGAGTGAGACTAACATTCTACAGTTTCATTATTCCACTAGTATTTTTGCTGATGTGCCCCTGTATATGTCAGCTGTGAAACCTCTGCATGTTGAAGAGGATTATGAGGGTTGTTTTTGCATGCAGAAGGTATAACCTGGGATAAGAATGATGTGACTTCCCCAGCCCAGTTTTTCAGATCTAGTGCTCCCACATGTGCCCACACCTGTAATTGTGTCTCTGTTGAGAATTTCTACTGTGGAAGCTTCCAGAGATAGCCTTTCTCCTTAAAATAAACAGTGAGTTCCTGCCTCTTCTTTTGTTGCCAAACCGTCCAAAAAGGGATTTCTAGCAAGCATGGTGTAGTAGTTTGAGTGTTGGACTATGACCCTGGAGACCAGGGTTTGATTCCCTGCTTGACCATGGAAACCCATTGAGTTACCTTGGCGTGCCACATGTTCTCAGCGCCAAGAAAACCCCATCATAGGTTCACCTTAGGGTCACCGCAAGTCAGAAATGAAGGCGCACAACAACAATAACATCAAGGTGCCTCCATTTTCATACCCTCTCTTTTTTAAATTGCATTTTCCAGGACTGATATATCCCATAGTAGGTCCTGGCAAAAGGAAATTGTTCCTGTGTCTTTTCCTTTCTTGTTATAACCGTATAATAATATTACCATTTTGTAGCCACAGTATATAAATCAGAGAACTCTGTTTTGGTAAAGAAACAAAGAAGATGATATTGTGATATTCATTGTACTGCATTCAATACTGTCTCAGCTGATGCTAACAGCTATTGCTCAGTATTTGTATATGTATATATTTACTGACCTTGATCTTTTTTCCCTCCCCTCTCTCTGTAATATTCAATTGCAATAAAATGCCATACTGGGAGGTCATTAATCACTTAATTTACAAAACATTCAGGAAGAAGAGACCTTAATTTTTATCTCAACTTACCAAAGCGTGTTGATGGGAAGGAGAAAAAGTTGGGGTTACAGAAGGGAAGAAACAAGAAGAATTAAAAGCAGCTTGAAAATCTATATAGTTCAGTCTCTTTTAATATTCTGTATCAAGAGTGGGCAACTTTGGTGGGTGTAGGAGCCAATTTTGTGCCCAGAACTTTCGTAGTGACCTCACAGATTAACAAAAGTCTCAAAAATGGCAAAAAAAATATTGTATAATGACTGGATTAAAGGACATTAATCTTAGTGGACCATCTTAGTGGACCACAAGCTAAGCATGACTTGGCAGCATAATGTGGCAGCGAAATGTGTGCATGCCTGTGTGTGTATGTGCACCTTTAAGTCAGCTAAATAGACTAATGGAATTCTAGGCTCAGTTAGAATTACAGTAGGTCCCCTATATCCACAGGGGATACTTTCCCAGACTTAACACAGGGGGTGAAAAATGCAGATAATATCAAATACTAAATTTTGACCACTAGGCTGGGCAAGACGATGAGGGAGTGGGGAACCTTCATTCCCTAGGTCCTTCCTTCTTGCCTTCCATTCTGGCAGAGCTTGGTGAGCAGCCTCTTCTCTGGTTGCCAAATTCAGCAGGAGATCTGGCTGCTCAGAGCTGTGTTACCCTCTTGGCCAGGTGGAGGGAGAGTCCTTCCTTGGCCAAGAGAGGCATAGAAAACCCAACTGTGCTTCACCATGACCTTCTCTCGGCTGGGAATGGAGGGAGATTCCTTGGGCAAGAGAGGTAGAAGGGGCCCAGCTGCCCAGAGGGACTCTGGACAGTGGCAGCAGTAGCCATGTTCCTGGTGCAGATCATGCATAAGTGAAACCATTGATACTAGTTAGCCGATAACAAGATTCTACTGTATAATGTCTAAATTATGAGAAGTAAAGCTACCGCTATTATGCTTTGATAAAACTTCACCTGGAGTACTGTTCCTAGTTCTGGGCACCACAGTTTAAGAAGGCTGTCAACAAATTGGCACTTATCCAAAGGATGATGACAAAGATGGAGAGGGAGCTGAAATCAAAGTTCTGTGAGGAAAGATTAAAGGGACTGTGTATGTTTAGCTTGGAAAAGAGACAATGAACAAGTAATATGGTAGTGGTATTCAAATAAATCATAGAATCATAGAAATGTAGAGTTGGAAGAGACCACAAGGGCCATCCAGTCCAACCCCCTGCCATGCAGGAAAACCCTCAAATCACTCCCGACAAGTGGCCATCCAGCCTCCGCTTAAAAACCTCCAAAGAAGGAGACTCCACCACACTCTGTGGCAGCACATTCCACTACCGGACAGCCCTGACTGTCAGGAAATTCCTCCTGAGGTTCAGGCGGAATCTCCCCTCCTGCAGCTTGCATCCATTGCTCCTTGTCCTGGTCTCAAGAGCAGGAGAAAACAAGCCCACTCCCTCCTCGACATGACATCCCTTCAAATATTTAAACATGGCTATCATGTCCCCTCTCAACCTTCTCTTCTGCAGACTAAACATACCCATCTCTCTAAGTCTGTCCTCATAGGGCATGGCTTCCAGGCCCCTCACCATTTTGGTTGCCCTCCTCTGGACCTGCTCCAGCTTATCCATATCCTTCTTGAATTGGGGTGCCCAGAACTGGACACAGTATTCAAGATGAGGTCTAACCAATGCAGAATAGAGTGGTACCAATACCTCCCTCGATCTAGACACCATACTCCTATTGATGCAACCAAGAATTGCGTTGGCCTTCTTGGCTGCCGCATCACACTGCTGACTCATGTTCAGCTTGTGGTCTATGAAGACTCCTAGATCCCTTTCACACATACTGTTAGCCAGCCACGTGTCCCCCATCCTATATTTCTGCACACCATTTTTTCTGCCTAAGTGTAGGACCTTACATTTCTCTCTGTTGAAGTTCATTTTGTTAGCCTTGGCCCAGCTCTCCAATCTGTCCAGGTCCTTTTGAATTTTGATCCTGTCATCAGGCGTATTAGCAACCCCTCCCAATTTGGTGTCATCTGCAAATTTGATCAGCGTGCTCTCTATTCCTTCATCCAAGTCATTAATGAAGATATTGAACAGCACCGGGCCCAGGACAGAACCCTGTGGCACCCCACTAGTCACTTCTCTCCAGGATGAGAATCTGCCATTGGTGACCACCCTTTGGGTACGGTCAGTCAACCAGTTACAAATCCACCTGACAGTAGCCCTGTCCAGCCCACATCTTACTAGCTTCTTTGCAAGACTGTCATGGGGAACTTTGTCAAAGGCCTTACTGAAATCAAGATATACTATGTTCATGGCATTCCCTTCATCTATCAAGCAAGTAACTCTATCATAAAAAGAGATAAGATTAGTCTGGCATGACCTATTTTTGAGTAATCCATGTTGACTTTTCGTAATTACGGCATTGTTTTCTAAGTAATTAGAAACTGACTGTTTGATGATCCGCTCCAGGATCTTTCCAGGTACTGATGTCAGGCTGACTGGGCGATAATTATTTGGGTCCTCTTTTTTCCCTTCTTGAAGATGGGGACAACATTTGCCCTCCTCCAGTCTGCCGGAACTTCTCCGGTCCGCCAAGAGTTTTCAAAGATTATAGCAAGAGGTTCCGCAATGACCTCTGCTAGTTCTTTTAAAATCCTAGGATGCAATTCATCTGGCCCTGGAGACTTGAATTCATCCAGTGTGGCCAGGTATTCCTGTACTACCTCTCTATCTATTCTGTGCTGCACTTCCCCCACTTCCTCACCTGCTCCCCAACCGCGAGGTTGCGTGTTTTATCCTTTTGGGAAAAAACTGAGGCGAAGAAGGTGTTGAGGAGTTCTGCCTTTTTTCTTCCTCCTGTTATTAATTCACCATCTTCCTTGCGCAGTGACCCTATCGTCTCCTTCTTTTTCCTTTTGCTGCGGACGTATTTAAAAAAGCCCTTTTTATTGTTTTTAATGTCTCTGGCCAGCCTAAGTTCGATCTGTGCTTTAGCCTTTCTGACCTTCTCCCTACATCTCCTGGCTACTTGCTTATAATCTTCTTTGGTGATTTCCCCCTTCTTCCATTTCCTGTACATGTTTTTCTTAATACTTAGCTCAGCTGAGAGCTCTTTAGTCAACCATTCCGGTTTGTTCAGATGCCTTCCATTTGTCCTCCTTAATGGCACAGTTTTAGCCTGTGCCTTCAGTACCTCCCTTTTAAAGAACTCCCATGCATCCTGAACTCCTTTCTCATTGACTATTCTTGACCACGGGATTTCAGCCAGCAGCTCCTTCAGTTTACAGAAGTCTGCTTTTTTAAAATCTAAGACGAATGCCTGGCTACACTTGCCTTCTCTTCCCCACTGAATACAAAATTCTAATAGGGCATGGTCACTCTCTCCTAAAGATCCAACCAGTTCTACGTCATTAACAAGGTCTTCCCTGTTGGTCAGGATCAGATCCAGAATATTTGATCCCCTTGTCGCCTCTTCCACCTTCTGGACCATGAAATTGTCTGCAAGACAAGTAAGAAACTTGCTGGACCTTGCCACCTTTGCAGAGTTTGACTGCCAACATATATCCGGGTAGTTGAAATCTCCCATTATTACTGTATCTCTCCTTTTTGAATGTGCAGTCATTTGGTCTATGAAAGCGCCATCGAGGTCCTCAGTCTGGCCTGGAGGTCTGTAGTAAACCCCCACTATAATATCCCTATTGTTTCTCGCTCCCTTAATTCTTACCCAGATGCTCTCGACCTGGCTTCCGGTGTTCAAGTCATGGATCTCTTCACAGGTGAAAACATCCTTGACATATAAGGCTACTCCTCCTCCTTTCTTATTTGGTCTATTTCTACAAAATAGGCTATACCCCTCTATTCCTACATTCCAATCGTGAGACTCATCCCACCAGGTCTCAGTGATGCCTATCAAATCATATTTATTTTGCTGTACTAGGAGTTCAAATTCATCTTGTTTGTTTCACATACTCCGTGCATTAGTGTAGAGACACTTAAGTCCCCGTGCCCTTCCTGCAAGTCCCATAGCATTTTTTCCACCCCTCCCACGATTGGATGCTATTCCTACTTGGCCAATATCATTTGGGCCTTTTTCCCCTGCACTTGCCGAGTCCTTGTCCTGAATAATCTTGTCTCCCTCCCCAGTTGTACTTAGTTTAAAGCCCTCCTAATCCTCCTTGTGAGACTGTTTGCAAAAACGTTCCTGCCAAGTTTTGTGAGGTGCAGCCCATCCCTTGCCAGAAGCCCATGTTCCTGGAATTTCAAGCCATGATCCAAAAAGCCAAACTGTTGGCGGTGGCAAAATGTGTGGAGCCAGCTGTTGACCTCTACTATTGTCCTTTCCCTTCGTGCACCATATCCTTGAACAGGGAGGATTGATGAAACGACCACCTGCGCACCAAGGTCCTTAAGCTTTCTCCCCATAAGCTCGTAGTCCTTTGTGATGTGGTGAAAGCTGCGCTTCACCGTGTCATTGGTTCCAACGTGAACCAAAACGAGGGGCTTACGGTCAGTGGGCTTGACCAGCCTGGCTAGCCTCTCTGTTACGTGGTTTATCCTGGCCCCAGGAAGACAGCAGACCTCTCGATTGAGCTTGTCCGGTTTGCAAACTGCCGGTTCGGTTCCTCTGAGCAAGGAGTCCCCAACCACCAGAACTCGCCTCCTCTGAGGCTTGTCCGGGGTTCTTTGACAAGCAGATTCTTCCAGGATTGCCTGGGCATTGTGTTGAGGTCGGGAGTGCTGGACTTCCCGATGTTGGAAGGGCTTTCACATAGACAATGGGCCAAACTTGCTTTCTGTTGCTCTAGAACAGAGTTCAGAATTCAAGAAGGGAAAATTCTGGCTAAATATTTGTGTTAGTTGGTGTGATAAGCTGTTGAGCAATGGAACAGAGTGCCTTGGATACAGGTAGTTTCTCCTTTCTCCAAGATTCTTTTGAGTATAAGGTGTTAAAGGCGAGTGGAAGGACTACACAGTACAATGCAGAAGAGTGTTCCAATAGGGTTCCATTTTATTGCAGAAATCTTTGAAGCGATATGTGCACTGCAGACTTGCAACCATGGATGAGTTTCATATCACTAGTGAACCCTAGGAAATTCCTTTTGTAAAGTACCATGAATTTCTCACCGTTCTTCTGAAACTAGAACTGCCAAGACTTCTTATACTGTCAGTGGTGGGGAGAATATTGACCAGTGAAATAGTCTGAAACCAGTTGAACCTTGTAATATAGATGTATTTATAGAATACATAGTAGCAGAATGACTACATTTCTAATCAATGTTTTGAAAAACATTTCAGATTCTATTTGGTATTTAAATTTAAAATTCAGCATCAAATTTTAACACCTGATCCCAAACTTCTGAAAGAATCAAAAGCAATGGTTTGTACAAGCACTTCCTATTATGGTTGGTTGCCAAACCACTGTAAAATGAGAGAAAATATATTCTGCCATTTTGTTTATTCTTTTCTTCCTTATTTTTCTGTATATTTTCTCTCATCCCTTCACCAGCTCTTGAGAATACTTTTAGGCTATATTTTTAAAACATGTTGGCTATTCATGCTGGGCATGGTTTGACACGGAAACTCTAGTACTCTGAAAAAGAAAATGACTGAATAATAACAGGAAAAAAGAGTTGATGTTGATACGTAAGTCTGTCAGGACACAGAGAAAGAAGCATATCCTTTGCCTTTGGATGATAAATTGTCTGAAGTACCGCTATGGGGAGATTTGGCCTTATGGGATTTTAGACAAGATGGAAAATTTATATGTTTTTGCCCCAAGAGTAGAGGCATGTTCCTCCTGAAATTAACCATTAGCTGAGAAAAGCAGGAAGTGAAAATCAGCCTTCTTCTCAAATAGAAAGAGAACCACATTGGACCCTTTTAATATTTGCTCTCTGTCTAATGAGTGATTTGGTATGTTTTCTTGGTTGATTGGTTATTGGAGTTTTGGGGGAGTGCTACCTGAAGTAATAATTTTTTCCCCAGTCTAGCTTGTAAGTTTTGATTTAATTGCATCACTTGCCTTTTTTTTAATTATTATTTTATGTCCTGGATTATTTGAAAGACTGTAGTCTTCCACGTAAGACTAAGTTCCACTAGCCTCAAAGGCACGTTTGGTGAGGAGGTGAAGATTTCCTGGATGGCTTCTCCCAGACTCTGGAATTCCCAGGTCAGTCTAGGTCAGTGGTTCTCAACCTGTGGGTCCCCAGATGTTCATAGACTTCAGCTCCCAGAAGCCCTGAGCATTGACTATAGTGGCTGGGGCTTCTGGGAGGTGAAGTCCACAAACATCTGGGGACCCACAGGTTGAGAACCACTGGTCTAGGTGCTTTCTCCCCTGTTATCCTTCCACAGAAAGGCAAAAACTTTCCTGTTTAGGTAGTTTTTCTGCAACTCTCTTGTAGAGATGTTCTGACAGTCAAGAAAAAAAAAGCTTTCATGATTTTTCTCTTGGCTGCAAGATAGTTCTTAAAAACTGCAAATTTGAAAACTATTTGCAGTTGGATTTTTGCAAATAAAATGGCCTTTTTTTTTGTATAAAAAAACAAGTTCCCTTCAGAGAAAATAAGTTTCCTCCACAGAAAACAGTGTTCTCTGCTTAGGAAAAAAATTTCTGCCTAGAATGACAGAATTTTGTGTGTGCATGCAGAAAATATTGTATTATGCACTGAAAATACATTTTCTACATGTAATACATTTTTTTTCTGCACAGAAACTAAGTTTCTTATACACAAAACTGTATTTTTTCTGTGGAGAAAAGAGCATATGTATAGAAAATGAATTCTGTGCAGGAAATGTATTTTCTGCACAGAAAATACTGTTTTTGGCACAAAAAAGATCACATACATTTTTCAGGGACCGATAGGGAAGATTTTTGTCCATCTAGAACTTTCGTTTTCAGGCCTTCCTGACGCTCCTGAAATCCATACTTTGATCATTTTATGCCTACTTTTGAATATTCTTTCCATCCCTAATTACTGTACCTGTCTGCTGAGGAAAAGGATTTTAGTGCATGCATGGTATATTTTTAATTTTTTTAGTTGTATTTTTAATCTATTTAATTTACATATTTTTTAATATTAGAATTGTTCAACACAGTTTCTATACTGAAAATATGCTTGCTTACGGCTGTTTTTCCAGGAACTGTTTTGTCCCCACCTCTCTTTGAGGAGTGAAGACTCTCTACAGGGCTTGATACCATGATGGTTGGGAGCAGTCTATAGATTTTCCTTAAAACAATACACAATTATCTAGATGCCTAGTGGGCCTAAGTAAGAATTTTTGGTGGAGCTAAAGTGACATTCGGATACTTTCTTTTTACCTACTTCATGTTGTTCAAGGGGTGAAGGGGTTTTGGATTTAGTTTGGTTGGCATTTACTGTTGCCTTGTTACATCTGGCTGGGAATGGGGCCGAAAAGAGTGAATGAGATTACCATATCTCAGAGGACACCCTGGAACATATTTGATGCCACTTTCTTGCAGAGTGGGTCTTGGGCTGATGTAGGAGATAGGTTCCTTTCTGATCTATTGCTTGAAATAAGTATGGTGTTGCCCTTTTTCTTTGAAGACCACTGTGTCATTTAGGCTTAATCTCTACTTTGTTAGTAGTTTGCACCTTATTTGGGATTAAATTTTCTGTGGTTGTTAGAGTTTCAGTTAATTCAATGAAGACATGGACTGACTTAATTCCATATTGTTGTTCTGAGTTTTCATTCCAGGGCATGAGGGGAGAAATATGTGTTCATTTGTACATGCTTTTATTCATATTGTTAGCAGGATAAGTGCAGAAATGCAGGATAAATAAATTTTGGCAGAAATGCAGTTTAAAAATCAAATAAATTTTGACAGACAAAATGAGGAAAATTCCACCAATGTGTCAAAAATAGGAAATTGCCCAGGAGCTTCATCTCTGCTTTGACAGAGAAGACAGGTAATAATATTACAAAGCTATTAGTCATTAAAAAAGGAACTTCTCTTGAGATCCAGCTGTCCCTGTCTTGTGCAAAGGTATCTGCCCTTTTCTTAGGCAGATGACACTGAATATCTTAAGCAGTCTTTGTACTGTTACATCTGGAAAAGCACTTAGATGCCGTATAGGTAAAACTTGCCAGTTATTGTCCAGTGAAAGAGTTTTACCTTTGTTGGAGGTAGAAAACCTCAAAGAGATAAGTTTAATCATTTGACTCTCTCTGGTTTTAAGGTTTTGCTGTTGCAAGAGAACAGTGTTTGACTTCTTTTATGCCATATATGCATGGTGAACTGTGTTCATCGATAGTGAACCATTCACAATGTCAAGGTACAACCATTTTCACAAAGTTCACCTCAAAAAGGAAGGAAACCACAATGAGAATCTACTTTCTTGTGAAGTGGAAATTATTTTCCATTATCTCTTATGATAAACGGTGACTTTACTATACAGGTGTTTTTAGATCAGAGGATGAAGTATGTAGTGTAAAAGTGTGCAAGGTTTAACAAAGAGCACTGAAGTCATGGATAATTCTACTCATTCTCTCAGATTCTCATATTTAACTTATTGTTTTCTATTTGGACACTTGGAACCTTCTGTTTCTTAGCAACCATCTGTTCTTTCTGTTTATTCCACCCCGCAAAGTTGTAATCCTTAGTTTGCAACATCACAACTGATTAGTGTTGAATTGATTAAGGGAAGATTGCCAGGGAAAAAACATCCATTCATTTTTCTATTAAGGAACACCTGAAATTCAAATTATTTTTTGATGTACTGCAGGCACTGTGCATATGAAACCAGAATTATTTATTTTATAAAATTCTTACCTCAAGGAAAAATAAAAAGAGAATAGCATGACATAGAATCTCAGTACTTGGAATCGTTTTGTTTTCATGATAAAATCCATTTCAATGTATATTTAATTAAGAAAAAAATTACTTTTACACAAAGTTGAATGAGAATGATGCTGTTAAAATATTAAATCAAAATGTACATATTTAACTTGTCTCCTGTTTCACCCATTAAAAGACAACATTTTCTGCTCTGAATCACTGTCCCTCTAAGATTCAAAAGGCAAGATAGTTCCCCCAGATTTTTGTTTAAGGGTTAACCTGCCCCATCATGTTTCTGGAATTCTGTAGAAGCTAAGCTGTAGAAACTAAAAGTGCTTGAGCCTGCTAGATTTTTCTGCTGCTTTAGGTTCAAACCTCTTACCTGATTGAAGAAGATAGCAACTGTCACATCTTTGCAGCTTAATCCAGAATGAGAAGCTGAATTTATCTTCTGCTTTCTGGTAGCTGACTGCCATTAGGTGCCACCTGCTGTTTCTTACTCTTGTCACTTGGACACATATATATTTAATGTTTATTTGAGGGCCCTGTGTCAGAAAGGTCATTTCTCCTCACCCCAACTATGCTGCTATATTCATCACAAAGATATGGCCCATATATGCACATTGTTCCCTGTTTTGTCCCCTCTTTTTGTTTATTAGAAACAGAAAAAAAAAAGTTTTCCTTTTTGTTCCTTCCTAAATCTTGCCTTCCCAATATGAGGTTCTCACCGATGTTAATTAGTTAGGAAATTCCAGAGTTGGAAGACATGCATTAGAGGGAATTATGTTCTACAAAATATTACAGATAATAGGGACATTACAATGTAATTTTCACAAAGTAATGCAACAACCTATAACAGACTTCTTGCTCACTGGTTTGGATGCAGTTAGGGTCATATGCATGTATAAGCCACTGTACATGTGCAGAGTGAAAACAAGTCAGTGTACATTTCCCTTGTGCAATGGATATGTTCTGCTGACAGTGTGTGAAGCAGAGTTGTACAGACAACATGTTCTTCTATGCCTTGTCTTTGCGTGTTGTGGTTGCAAAGTGTGTGTTGCAGCTGTACATTGTTCATTGTATTGTGATTGTGTATTATGATTGTGTAACATATATTGTGCATGGGGTTGTATTGTGCATTGCACAGTGTGCAGTGGAACCTAGTCATCGATATGTGTTGCTCAGTGTTGCTCTTCTGCATAGTACTTTCATAGCTTATTTCTGGATGTGGATATTTACACTACACTGAGGGGGTGTTGGATGCAGACACTGAAACATATCAAACAGTGGTATGATGGTTGGGGGATCATTTTAGGAAAAGGATTTTGTGGCCATTTGGGACCCCCTTTGACTGTTATGTGTATTTCTGTAGAAGTAAATATAAACAAATATGAAGTTACAAATTGTAGCACATTCATAATGTTTCTAAAATGTTATTCATACAGCGATGCCCATGGCTACTGCATTACTTTAGAAAAAAGGGGTTTCAATCTCTAGGAAATCTACTAGGCTCCCATAACCCTCAGTGCTTCCTTGTCCCACTCAGCATGTTCACCACTATTCTTTGCTGATTCACAGCCATTTCTGAGTCCTTCACCCCCTTCTCCTTAGCCCCTTATTTCCAAACCGAACGGATGCTGGATGTGCTTATCATTGTTAATTGCCATCAAGCTGACTTTGATTTATGGTGTCCCAATGAAGGAGAGACTTCCTTGTCACCTTGTTATGAACAGCCCTGCTAAGATATTGCAACTCAGGTCCCTCACTTCCTTAATTGAAATTATCCACTTGTAGCATGCTACAAGCATTAGAAGGTTACCTTTTTATGTTTCACTTCATGCTTTTTGAGGGATAGTACTCCAGGGATTGAACCTCATAACCTGAAAACAATCTGGCTCCTCAAGATGCTGTGCAAATTGTTTTTTCATACAGGCAGTTTGTTAAATTAAAAATCAGTATCACTTTTTAAACGTTTTATGTTCAGATGCCTACTTGATATCTGATGGAATACAACAGGCAGTTTACATAAAAATACTCTGTCCTCATGTGCATATGTGTTCCACCCCTCCCTCATTACCACTGTGTGATTGTTCAAAGCCATCTTGGAGTTGATTTTCTGGACACTAGTCATTTCAGAAATGAATATTTATCACCATAGTATACTAACAGAAACATTATTTTAATTATATGTGTGCATATCATATCTCAGTATCTAAAAACTTTCTGTTTGTCCACAAATGGTGTAAGTGTGGTATTTTTATGAAGAACTGTGTCTTTCCTGCAGAAAGTTGAACTATGACACTGCATAATTGTCTATTACACAGTTTGATTCACCACAGTCACAGGACTTTTTAAAGGTGGAAAATAGGAATTTGTAATCTTTTGAAAGGAAAAATGCAATGTTTGATCAGGCTCCTGTATCTCTGAGTTTTGCACTGAAACCCCTAGTGACTATACAACCAACTTGTCTGATTTTGGAAGGGTCAGGAGTGGTTCATGCATGGATGGGACACCACCAGGAAAATATAGAAATCTCCAGGTATGGCTGTGGAAGAATCCTGCTTGAAATGCTCGAGAGCCATTGCTGCCGGTCACCTACCCTCCAATTGTCCTGATTTGGCAGGGACAGTGCAGATTACTTCTATGTTATCCCACTTTTTCAGCTCCTTTTAAAATGTCCCACTTTTCTCTCCTCCTCCCACATTTGCCCTCTATCCTCAGCTTACCTCAAGTGTTGCAAACTGAGGTTAAACTGCAAAAATAGTTGCATGCAATTAACTCATGTGGGGAAAAGAGAGGGTAGGCAGAATCTTGCTCTTCCATTTAGACTCAAGGAAACGGAATCTGCTGCAGCCTCTCCTAGTTTGTGTGTTCTTCCTCATTAATACTGTTTGCAATCTTGCTCACATTCTGATGTTGCTTGACTGCAGATGTCCCAGTTTTCATCTGTGAGATGTTGGAGGATAGGTGGTCAGAGTTGCCATACTGGACTAGATGAACCAAGGGTCTGACACAGTATAATATAGCTTCCTGTAGTTCCTCCCTCATTCAGTTGTATTCATTTCGTGGGGCTTTCTCAGGAAAGTATCCTTTCTGCTGCTTAAGTTTCAAATCCTATAAAAGGAATACAGTAATGGTATACTGTGTTTCTAGTATGTGAGGAGACTTTATGCCATCTTGCTACACCTTGAAGTATTTGTTGCTCAAAATTTGCCAGCTTGCCAAAACATTGAATGGCCTTTAGTCGTTGCAGGTAATATTAGGTAATGTGTCTTTAATGCCAACATTCTGCTCGGCACACCCTCCTTGTTTCTGACTTCCCTGGGAGGTTTTTTTCTTTTCTTTTAATGTCGTAACCCACTTGCCTCTGAATGGGTAACACTTCCACAATCTCAGTATGTGTGTGGTTTCAGTCACTGTTCAAAATACTGTCATCTTTAATTCACTTTTACTGTGAAAGTTAAGTGCATTGTAATGGGTAAAGATGATTACTAGCAGTTGAAAAAATTCTCAGTGGCATTGGCTGTTCATGCTTGTTGGTCTCTACATTATGTTACCACTTGCCGTCCAGAGAATAAAGATAATTGGTTGAACAAGACAGTCAAGTATCACTTACATTCTTTACGTATGTCATCCAAACCAGATTTTTCTTTCAACTTAGAAGTATTGAATGATCTGCTAGGTTGCAAGTATTTTGACTTCCTGATCTGTATACTGTCATCCCATTACTGGTGAGTCTTCAGTTTCCAGCTACAGATATCTTATTGAAGATGTAATATACATTGCAAAAAAGATAAGTAGCAATTCATTTGACTCCACAACTCATGAGTGTAAACACACTTTCAAGAAATTTGAAATACCAAGCTTCAATTTAGCTTCCCTCTTTTTGTCTCCATATGAAAAATAGTCAGAATTTCTTGCTTGTTTTTGCTTGCAGCTGGGCCTTGGGGATTGGAGTTTTTTTCTTTAAGTAAAAGTTCTTGCACCCCACTTCCCTTCCTCCTTCATTTTTACAAGCCAGTATTCCCAGAGAAAACTTAGGCCATTCCTGCACCTTATCGGATGCCGTCGTCCTCCAGTTGCAATCCCAGCAACACCTTTGGGAAGGGAGCACAACATGAAGGCTCCCCTCTGCACCCAACTACCTCCCTGCTGAAGGGAGCATTAGGGACATGCCTCTTCCTTCCTTCCACAGCACAGCTAGGCTCTTTCCCTTGCTGCACTGAGGCAGCAAACACCTCCCTCTCACTCCCTGCCCTTCTGCATGGCAGGTAAGTACAGAAGTGTCCAGCAATCAGTGGTCATTGATGGAGAAGCTCTTCCAATGATTTACCACACAGTCATGCTGGCTGGTGATGGAAGAAGGGTGGGATCATGGCGATGTTATGCAGAAGTGTTGTCACAGTCCCATTCCTCTGGTGTCCCCATGCCAGGATGCAGTTGTCGTGTGGAAAAGGCCGTAATCATAGTCTTGACCTAAGGATTGGCCAGCTTGATATTGCCAAGTTCCATTTTCAGAATGCAAAACTCCATTTTGAGCAGCAGCTTAGTTTACAAACTTGTTGCCTTGTATCAGAGTGCTTACCCAACTGAATATAGCATTCACAATCTACCCAGAAGTCCAGAAACATGCAGGTTTGAGCTGTTTGCCAAGATGAATGTTGTTCAGTTTTTTCTAAATAAAATTGGTGAAATATTTGGAACTTCTCTCTCTCCCCCACCTTAATTATTTTGTGGCTGATTTTTTTTCCTTGAAAGCTATGCAAAATGCAGCAAGATTAGCTAGGGATGTTCCATATTTGAGACATTTAGAAACCCATTCTGGTACTGTATTTAGAAATTATGCCCAAAGAGGTTCTATAACAGTGTGTAAGGGACATGGAAGAAAGCCAGTGTGATGTAGTTTGAGTGGTTTGAGCATTTTACTATGACCAGAGTGCAATTCCCTGCTAGGCCTTGGAACTCACAGGGTGATCTTGGGCACGTCACACACTCACAACCCCAGAAAACCCTGTGATAGGTTCACCTTAGAGTCACCATAAGTTGGAAACAATTTGAAGACGCACAACAACAACAACAACAACAACAACAACAAAGGATATGGTGTACTGGCCACACCTCATTGTTCTCTTCCCTGCCCTTTCTTTCCTGTTCCAGAATTTGTTGGGTTATATTCAAGCTCAGTAGAATCCTAATATCAATCTACATGTCATCAATAAATAGCTCTGCTTTCTCTCAAGAACCTGAAGATTGAAGACTCTACATACTCTTCATACTCTTACATACTCAAGGACATTGGGGAATCGGGTCCAACAGAGATGGTTCCATGTGCCTCTTACACAAAGTCCATATTCAAGTACATCTGAACATGAATAGTGTGATTTTGAAATATGGATTTAGCTTGACTGAAGGACTGAGAAACCCATCAGCCCTATTAATGTAACCCAATGCAAGAACAGAAGAAAGCTGTGGGATTTTTTCCCCTCGCTAATATGAATAGCATATTTTCCCAATTAATTCTGTATACCACATATTTTACTTAATTGTATGTCAGAACCTGGGATGCCCAAAGTGTTCCATATCAGATGTTAGACTGTAGCTTCCCACAGTTTTAGCTAGCATAGCCAATGGTGAAGGATGCTGGAGTTACAGTCCAACAACAGCTAAAGGGCTGTCTTCCCTCCACTGGATGTGGCATTTTGGCTCCTGCTTGAAATATGATTCTTCTTAGAAAGTACATCATCCATTTAGGAATCCACTGCAACCTGCAAGTTTCTTATCTTTTACTTGTTTATCTGGAAATGAGCTCTACTGAATTCAAGTGACTGCTATTTATGAATAAGCATGTTTAGGGTTGTACTGTAAAAATATTCCTTGCTTATTGTGCTGCATAACTTGAGTAAATACTTCTGTGCAAATCCATGTAGGATTTACAAGAAGTAAAAAGCAGGGAAAAACCCTCACAGTAATATTTTTATACATAAATTTCCCCCCATAGGAGATTTTTATTCTTACAGTTTGCCTGTGGACTAACAAAAGGCTTAAATATTTGAATAACAGACGTTAAGATGAATGGAGAACTTCTAATATTATCTGGGGCAAAGGCAATAATAATGTTTGCTCATGTTATAAAATATGATTTACCTAAAAGGCACTCTGAATCCACTAAGGCTTTTTATTAATTGGTCTGCCTAAGCTTCTAAACCTGTTGTACCTTTTTTTTCCTCATAGGCCTTTCCACACGGGGGAAAAAATACGGTGTAGGACGACCTCAACCGGAGGTCGTCCACACTGTGGCGTGCATGAAGGCAGTTATTAATTTTGAGGTTCCACACCTCAAACCGCCCTCGCGCGGCCGCAAGGGGTGGCGCGGCGTGTTTTTTAAAAACCACATTTCATGTGGTTTTTAAAAATGCGAGCACACTAAACCGTCGCAGCGCCCCGTGTAGAATTGCAGGCGCGCACAAGCGCGTGCCTGCAGAGCTGCCAGGGGGCGGGCTTCCGACTGGCATGCTTCTCCAGTTGGCAGAGAGCCGCCGGAAGCCGCCAGCCGCCATTTTGGGCGCCGCTGCACACTGCCAGACACCGCTGCCATGTGGAGCGGCGAACACGCGCTGTTCCCCACGGCGCCGGAGCTACCCAGATCCAAGTAAGCTCCGTTTCCACGTGCGCTGCCCCGTTTCCCCCGTTTCCAGCCCTCGTGTGTGGAAAGGGCCATAGAACAATTTGTATTTTTAAAGCTGGTTTCTCAAAAACAGTGACATAATTTTTAAAATAATTCTTACTGGTTAGTTAGTTTTTCTCTGATGTTATTTGACCAGGGATTTTTGTTAATGGAGAATTTGGACTGTCAGAGGTCACTTTTGGGCTTTTCACTTGTAATTTCATTTTTGTATTGCAACGCTTCAAACATATATTTGGACAGAAACCTAATGATGTATCATTATCATCATCTTACATAACCTCAAAAACAATTTCTTCATTACATGTTTTGAAAAGATTTATTCTGTTCTGAATAGAAGAACACAGAAAAAGATAGAATGTCTGTCAAATCCCAATTCTGTTTCCAGAAGTGGCTAGTTATATTCTATCTCTTTGTTTTTTTCTTACAATCATAACTGTATAGTCAAGACATGTCCATTATTTTTAATGGCATTTGAAGAATGGTAGGATAAGCATACATAGCTCTTCTCTCCATTTTTATTTTCTCAACAACTTGTGAGATGGATCAGGCTGAAAAGTAACGGTTGATCTAGGTGCTTCAGTGAGCTTTTTTGGTTACGTCAGAATTTGAAGCCAGGTCTCCTTAGTTATGGTCCATCATTGAAATTGGCTTGTTAAATTCTGGACTTAGTGGAGCTGGACAAATTAACAAAACTGATAAGAGAGAAGACTCTGGAGACCTGTGTGGGATACTGAGATCCGCTAATATGCTTCTTGCAAGTGAAAGAGAATAACATGCTGATTTTAGGATTTGATTAATTAGTATTTTGGGAAAAGAAGCAGTGGAATTATGTGAAGGATATTGGTATTTAGAGAAGTTTTTATCTTGTAAGTGAACAACAGTCTACACTGGGAAATCTGGAAACCTATTTTGAATATGTGTATTTTTTGTGTTAGTTTTTTTAATTTACTTTGTAGTGTTTTGTAGATGGTTTTTCTTCTGTAGTTTCTTTTTGTTGTGTTTTATAGTTGTCATAATTAGTTATTTTTTTCTCTTTAGAATTTTTGTAATTTTGTAGTTCAAATTTTATCTTTAATAAAAAAAGAGAGAAGAAGAAAACTCACATTTGCAAGAAGAAGAAGAAAAAGAAGAAGAAGAAAATCATTGTAACCACTATAGCACACTGGTTTTGTTATATAAAAATAATAGACATCTGGTGGTGTTTTCACTGGCACATAGTACTCAGGCGTGTACTACTTCTGAACATGCAGATGCCAAAGAGGCATCATGATTAGTACCTGTTGATAGACTTATTTGCCTTTAATTTATTTAATCCTTTTTGAAAAGCCATATAAATGCCATATAAGCAATACACATGTCAAATTTTAATATGAGAACGTAACCTTATTAGAATGAAGAGAGGGTTGTTCTTCTTATTAAGCTTGTTGATACCATGACTTTCCCCCAATTAGGACTCAAGGCAGCTTACAATTTAAAGCACAACACAATTAAAAAATATAAAAGATCAACATTAAAATGGAGTTAAACTACCGACGACATTTAAAAACAATTTAAAAATCATTTTAAAAAGTTTAAAAGAACACTGTAGTTAAAACAATAAAAACAATATGGTAATTAAAGCCATGTTAAGGCAGGACTACATCTTGTATGTTTGTCTAGAGGCCAGTCACTGTTTGGTTTTCAAGAATTGTTTCCTAATTCTTACATTACAGTTTGATACCTAGTATTTGATATTCTTCCGCTGACAATTAGAAATGGATCGCATGTGATTGGATAAACTTGCCACAGAAGCTAAGAATTTGGCACTTCAAGATATACCTTTCCAGTATGGAAAACAAAAGTTGGATACAAAAATGTTTCATCCAGCCCTGTACTTATCTTTCTAGAGGTCAATAATTCCAAGAGTTAATTTGTGTTTCTCTTCTTATTTATTTAATGTCCATCTCACTCTTTTACAAGATACCCGAGATGGCTTTGCAAAATTCTACAGTGTAAAACATATAAAAATGCATCCCCCTGGAAAAAAAAAATCAAATGAGGCAATTTCATGCATGGAACATGCTCACAGCTGGAGTTCTGATATGAGCACTGACTCTTATGAGATTAAGGAAGGGGTTAGAATAATGTTAAGGCTTTCTGTTTCACATTTCCACATTACTTTTTGAAACTGTATATATCAAACCACTACCAAGGGCTGAGTTTTTCAGCTTCCACTATGGTCCCAGAAGAAAAGGTAGTAGGCCATTGAAACTTTTCTTGCTGTTTTTCTTTCTTGGTTTCATCCAGTCTGATATAAAAGCTTACATAGAAGGGAATCCTCTTACTGAATCCTCTTCAGACAAATAAAGGAGACTAGAAACAAATATGTTCAAGTGAGAAATAATTGAAAACAGTGAGTGCTGGAGTGATTAATTCAAGGGTAATTGCACCATATCATTAAAAGGTTGTGCTCAGTTCCTCTTTTAATATATTTGAGATTGATCTTTTGATCACTTACGTCGTGCTAGTTTCACATCAAGTGAGAAATAGGACATTGACAGCAAAATGAGAGTAGCGGATGGTTCTAAGCCTCAATAGATAATACTAGAAAAATGATTCAGATAGGAAAGTAAGTAGTAGGTTAAAACCTGTGTTCTTGTTGCCAGTGCCCCTGCATCCTCTGCTGCAGATCTACACAACTTGGCAGTAGGTAAGGGCGAAAATTAAATAGGCTAAACTTCTTTGGGCCGCAAATAGGTTTTCAGCACCTCACTTTTCAGGTAAAGTTATAATAATGATATAATAATGTTTTTATTTGCAAAATAAATTATAGTATAATTAATGATTAAACTATTTTGCAAATAAAATAAACCATATTATAAAAAAGGGAAATTAGGGAAGTTTTTCCTAATGTTTCGGTGGAACTTCTTTTCCTGCGGTTTGAAGCCTCCTCTGTGTCCTAGGGCCTTTCCACTACACTGTTATAGTACTATTATTCCACTTTCAACATCTTGTGGAATTCTGGGGTTTGTAGTTTACTGAGGCCAAAGAGCTATCTGTCTGAGAGTTCTAAATACCCCTCCCTAAACTGAAAATCCCAGGGTTCCACAAGATGAAAGTGGAATAATAGCACTATAACAGCATACTGTAGAAAAGCCTCTAATCTCTTAAGTAGCAGAAAACAAGCTTGCTCCATCTTTTACATGACATCCTTTCAAATAACAGCTTTGCAAAAGTTCCTTTTGGTGAACTACAACCTCCCAAAACTCCAGGTAGTGTGATTACTGACTAGAGAATGCTGGGAGTTCTAGTCTTAAAAAACAATGCTTTCGAACTCTGGGTAAATTTTTATCTCACCAGAGTAGGCTCAGTGAATTATTGCTGTTGTGTGCCTTTGCGTTGTTTCTGACTTATGGCAACCCTAAGGGAAACCTATCACTGGATTTTCTGGGGCTGAGAGTGTGTGATCCGTCCAAGGTCACTCAGTGGCTTTCCATGGCTAAAAGGTTCAAATCTTGCCTCTGCTACAAACTCACCCAGCAATCCTAGGGAATCCTTCTTCCTTAAATTTCACCCACTACCACCAATATACAACATGGGTAATGACAACCCTGGCCATTTCTGCCCTACACTGTTATAGTGCCATTCTTCTTCTCTCAGCATCCTGTGGAATTCTGGGATTTGTAGTTTCCTGAGGCCAAAGAGCTCTCTGGCTGAGAATTTGAAAGGCCCCTCCCTTAAACTGCAAACTCCTGGAGTCCATAAAGTGTTGAAAGTGGAATAAGAGCACTGTAACTGTATAGGGCAGAAATGGCCACTGTCTTACCCTCTTCACCTGTTGTTAGGATGACTGAGATAATGCAGATATGGCAAGTTGTGATTACACAAAACCAATAAACAGGATTATTGAAAGACAAGAGAGCTATGCCTTAAGAAATGTAGCAGCGTACAGTTTGCAAAAGATCAAAGGGGAGGGGAACAATTTGGGGTGGCAGAAAAAAATGTTATTTATGAGGAAGGGGGAAGAAAATAGATTTGGAGGATAAACAAGGGGAATTCCAGATGGTGGGGTGTGGAATTTATGAGGGTACATGCCAGAATAGATCTAAATTGCATTTTAAAATGCAGTGTTTAACTGCAATTTAATTTCCCCCCCAATGCAATTTAGGAGGGATGAGGGTGAATGAGGACATTGACCTGTAATAAGCTACTTCCCCTAGAGGGTCTCAGTTCGCCATGTAATAGTCCATGTTGGCTTGCTCAGGGAGGAGGAGACCACCTCCTTTCTTGCCATCTCCAGCCCCAGCTGGTTTTCTCCTTTTCCTAGGCACTTCTACCCTCACCATCCATCCAAGGGAAACAGAAAGAGAAGAAGCAACCGCCGCCATCTTGCACAAGGGCAAAAGGTAGCATCAGCTCAGATCTCTGCTGCCCTCTGGAGGGAAGGAGGTGAGGATGGCCCAGCCGGGTTCATTCAAAACCATCAGTAACCTAATTGCTGCAACCTTTTTTGGCCCTCACACTCAGGAGTGATGTGGGCCACATGTTGTGCAAGGCTACTCCACTGGCAAGGAAAAAGCTGTATTGAGAAGGGGTGGCTGCAGCTGAAAGTTGGAGTTTGAAAGCTAAGAGAGGACAAATGCCTTCATCCTGCTTCATGGAAGTTTATGGTACCTTATCTACCACTCAATCTATTCAGGATGAAATTTACAGGAACTCCCTCCTGAAACAACTTGGCAACCTGATAGGCTAAAGATTTGTAGGATAAGTCCCTAGTCTTGATGATATAATTCACAAAAAGATTTAAAGCATTTCTCAGCTCAGGAGACTCTCCAAAAGTCCCCAGTGCCTATTAATGACTGTCTCTAACCCGATATCAATGCTTTTGGGTTAGGGATTTAACTCTTCCACCCTTTCATCCTTGCACACAAAGGCAAGTAACTACCACAGTTGTCTCCCTGCTTCAGGAGAAAACAAATGTTTATCTGCAATTTTTTATCAGTATTGAAGTGTCCCAAATTGTCCAAGGGAGTTATTTTGTGGAGAAATACACCGTGGCAAAGTTCCTGCATTGGACAGGTAGCTACCATGGCTTCCCGTCTGATCCTCCAAACACACCTTAAAACTCACACAGCTGTACTAAGGGGTGAATTTCTGCAGGATTTTTTTTTCCTGCCTGGAAATGACACATTTTATAATGTTTCTGTCAAGGCTTTGCACCTCATGGGAAAACCACTGTACTAACATACTTAACAATTAATACAGAAGTACTAGTGTATCACATACAATTTAATATCATGATCTAGGTTTCATGCAAGAATTTACACTCTTTAAAACATGCTGAAAATCATGCATAACTCCCATGCTAGAGGAGCGTGAGAAATAGCAGGTAACTTAAATAATGTATATTTTACATGATTATTATCAATTTTTCTTAAAAGATTTTCTTGGCAATGCATTTAAACAAGAGTACCTCTGACCACTCTGCGGATGACCATTCATTGTTTAACGTAGGGGTAGGCACTGCAGAGCAGGCAGTATGGAAAATATTTTTCAAAAGGTAGATTTCAAGGTGAGAAAAGTTACCTTTCCTTGTCTCTTTAGTCTATCATGGGGAGATGTCTCCTTTTTGAAGGAAAGGAGGTGGGTGAGCTAACCAAGGCCCTCTAAGCCAGACCAGGACTTTCAGGAATGAGCTAAAGAGATTCTCTGGTCAAAATCTCTGATTCTTGTAGAAGGTCTGAAAGAGTGATTTCAGTTGGTCAAAGAGAGGTGCTGACCCTTCCCTCTCAGCACAAACCACCTCTTGGATTTGTTCTCTTTTTAAAGGATTTCAAGCTTGAGGTCAGGAAGTTCCTCCAAAACAAAGGGGGCCTCTTAAACAAAGGGGTGTCCATCTGGACTTTCTGAGACCCGTGACCTGGTACTTTGTTTAACAAAAGATAGTCATGTCTTGGACAAGCACCCACTTAAGAAGGCTTTACAAATTATTGGGCTTGAACCACCTAGTTGGGAAAGAAGATTATGGTCATATTTTGATTAGCAAAGAGAAGTGTTGAGCTGATCACTCTTGCCCCAAATGTGACCTTCTCTGTCGGTGATGTTTCTTGTACTTAATGAATGCATTGTTTGACAATTGCAGGTATTCTGAGAGAAATAGAACCTTGCATGGGGAATTTGGTAGTATCATAATTTAACCAGTATTTCTCGATGCACTTGTGGTGGTAATTGATGGAGCCACATTATTTCAGTGTGGACACTGCCTGTAGGCTTTGACTAGAAAGGCTTTCTGCGCTAATTTTTCTCTGTTCTTAGCCAAATAGTCAAAAGCTATTCTGTGTAAACATGTATATATATATATATGTACATACGTACACACACACACACAGAGAGACATCTGTCTTTTCACAGATGTTCTACAGATATAACTATCTTGGCTACAATGTTTTTAATTTTAAGCCTATTTCCATGTATTACAAACATATTTTTCTGCAAGATCAGTTCAGTTTCTTTATCAGATGTGGAAGACCTTCATTCTTGTTTAGTAGGGTAAAAATAAAGACTAGGAATTATATTTTCTTGTTATACATTTACAAAATCTTTAAAGATAAATATTGTACAGTGAATCAGTTATTCTTCTGGTACAGCAAAGTTGTTAATGCATTCATAACTAGTGATGCCAGAAGTGGCTTACAGTACGATTCAAACAAAAGCCACAACAAGAAAATGTATAATAGCTCAACTAAAATCAGTAAAGAAACAACACAAATAGCAATAAAATCTTATAAAGGAAGAAGGGAGAGGGAGAAAAAAAATGTGGCAACGCTTTTAAGGTTAACTGGTTTATATTTTAGCATGAGCTTCTATGGATATAACCTACCTCTTTAGGTGCAGTACCAGTGGTATTAAGGCTTCAGGTATAAAGTATATTTATACAATAATAATTCATCTGAAAAAGTGGGTTTATATACATGAATGCTAATGCTAGAATAAAAATCAGTCTCAAAGCGCCGCCAAATTTCCTTTTTCTTCTCTTCTGTTCTTCCTTTTTATGCTGCAAGAGACTAACACAGCTACTTCTTTGAAAACAGAATCTTATGTATTTCTGCCCAGAAATAAGCCCCACTGAATTCAACTGAACTTACATCAGGCGAGTAGAGTGAGTTGCTCCCATCCCACTGCATTTTCAGTCAGATATGTCTGTATATGTCTGTATCAAAACAACCAGGAGGCCTTGTTCTGTAAATCTCAGTGAACAGCCAGATTCATAAGAGATGTGGCACTCCCTCAGATAACCAGATCCCATTAACTCGTGAAGAATAAATCTGTTGCTACTGGTCTGTTTCTGGACACAATTCAGAGTGCTGGTTATGACCTGTTAAGTCCTACACAGCTTAGGTCCAGACTGTCTGGAAGACAATGGCCCTTTCCTCACCAGGCTATTAAAACGGTGCAGAGCAACCTCCGACGGAAGTCTTCTGCACCGTAGAGTGGACTGGGGCGGACTACTTTTTGCAGTTCCGCACCTCAGTCCGCTCCGGAGCAACCGGAACTGGTCGTGTGGCGTGTTTTTTAAAAACCTCTTTTTAGAGGTTTTTAAAAAGCACGGAGTGTGCGACTCCGTGTTGCTCTGTCGCCGCGCTCTGATGCAGATCTGCAGGCACGCATTAGTGCGTGCCTGCAGATCTGCCGGGGGTGGGCTTTAGGCTGGCGAGCTTATCCGGTTGGTGGAGAGCCTCCACCAACTGGAAGCTGCCATTTTAGACGCCGTAGCAGTGCAGAGCGATGAGCTCACACTGCTCCTTGTCCCGACGGACTCGCCCGGACGCTGAAGAAGTCCGGTGAGTCCCGTTCTTGTGCGGTTCCTTTCCCACATGCGGAAAGGGCCAATATCTCCCCCACTAAGCCTGCATGGCTTTTAAGATTTTTGAGGGAGGGCTTTCTCTGCATCCTGCCCCTGCCTTTGGTGAGGACACCGGAGAGAGGCTTCTCAGTGGCTACTCCCAGGTTGTGGAACTTTTTGTCTTAGGAGGATTGGTTGGCTCTCCGTCTCTTCTTTTTCCACCAGCAAGCAAAGTCCTTTTTATTCAGGCTGGCCTGTGATGGTTCTTTTAATGAGGTGTGCTATGCTTTCATCTTTTCTCACAAGTTTGTAATATGTTTTTAAACTGCTCTAATGTAGTGTTTTTGTAGAACTGTGGAGTAGTTTTTAAAAACTTTTATCTCAAATAGGTTTTAGCTACACTTAGTTAATTTGTTGGAAGCTGTTGGGTCCTGTATGGGGATTAAAATGGGATATAAATTAAATAAATTGTTGTTTTCATATATTTTCAACTCATTTCTGACTTAGGTGAACCTATCAATGGGTTTTCTTGGCAAGATTTGTTCAGAGTGCCTTTGCCTCCTTCAGAGGCTGAGAGAATGTAACTTCTCCGGGTCACCTAGTGGATTTGAACCCGGGTTTCAACATCATCATCCAACATTCAAATCAGTATATCACTCTGGCTAAATTACCATGAATAAATAGAATAACATCACTTTGAACCTGCCTTAATGACCTACAAGCAGTAAGTGCACTTTTGAAAAATATATATAGACATAATACATGGATATAATGTGCTTGTAGTCAACTGTCATTGAGTTTTGAACTTGCATTTTTTTCTGGATAATCTAAAGGTAAGATTCTCATACAATTGACTGCAGTAATCTGATTTTGGGCAAGGATCTCTGTGAGCAGACTGCCCCATCCAGGAATGCCCAAAACTAGAATACCAACTGATGTTGATGGATAGCTAGAATACCATATCATCGGTTTTGTTTGGCTACCATTACATCATTTATTTTATATAAGAATGCCAGTAACATAGCATATTAGAATATTGTATTGTAGTCCTTCAAACAGAGTTTTCTGAAGCTTTTAGAATGAGGATGTGAATTTGATCATGTGATACAAACAGGAATGATGGGTGAAGTGCGCTCCCTTTTCTTCTCCATATTTGCTTGAAAATCCCATTTCATGGATGATTTTGTGTTGTTGGGTTGTGTCAATGTCTCTGGGAATATGGACAATTAAAGGGAGGGGGGTTTAAATTGGAAAATGTCACCTTAAAATCAATAACTAGAATATATGTATATGTGTATGTGTGTATATGTATGTGTATATATATATGTATGTATGTATGTCTTGAGTTCTGAAGGACTTTCTTGGTTATTATAAAGTAGTAATAGAGCTGTGAAAATATGACAGGTTCTTTCCAGATTGCCATTGATTGTTTAAAGGTTGACATACTTTCAATTATATTTCTGTAGGACTTCAGACCCCACAGCATGCTAACAGAAAGGTTGAAGTTGGGATTAAAAATTGTGAAGAGATGCCATCTTGTGGTTTCTCAGATGCATTACAGTTCCAGCTGAATAAACCTGAGGTAGCTGCCCTCTGAATGAATGCCAGTTCTCAACAAAGATCGCTTATGCTCTGAATTTTGTAGGTTTGCACGCACTGGCATTCTGTGGACTTTGAGCAGTTCAGTTTTTTCCCCTTCTTTTTTCAAAAACCTCACAAAAAAGGGATGAGCCTTTTTTACACATAAAGTTAAACTGTTAACATTCTGAATATTTTAAATGGACACAAATTGTTTCATTACAGATACACAATTAATAAAATGCTCCAAAACCCTTTAAAGAAGAAAACAAAAACAGGATCACTTTCTGTAGTATGCTGTAAATGTAGTCCACAGCAATGTGCTGAAACATTATGCCACAAAGAATCTTGTATACGTACAAATCCTGCATTTTTTAATTTATGTCAGAGATCTAGTGACAGGGAATTAAGACTTGAACACCATTAGTTTAGCACAGGCATCTCTGTGCTGTGCAATGCAGGGTTTTGATTAGTTAATTGCAGCTGTTTATAATCCATAGCAACAGTAATAAAAATTCTGCCCACATTCTGAAAATCCTTTTCAGAAGCAAGAAAGTAATTGGTGTATGGTAGAACTCTCTTTATAAACTTTCACAAAAGTTTTATTTTCAGAACGGAAGTTGTTAGCAATGTTATTTGATTGTAGGATTTGGAAGCAGAATAAAGAGTTCTTGTATTTGTATAATCGGTTTCATGCTATTCACATAGTAAGAATGTTAATGTTAATTGTAGACATAAATGAGAATTCTTAGAGAACATGGAAAATCAGAATATGAAGGGCAGAGTGGCACACTGTGCTGATAATGGGAAAATTGAAAAAACATGAAACTGTCATAATTGTCTTCTGACACTGAACAAGTTTAAGTTACAGTTAGAGAAGTCCTTCTGTAGAGGAGTTTTCAAAGAAACACTTCTCTCTCATTGAAACGGGAGCACCCATCCAGTCTTTCCCATGTCCTGCATACCAACTATAATATCAAATGTGAGAAGTACCCTACACACAAAAAGTCACCATACATACATGCCAATGTACTCATATACAGAACCTCTATGAAGGACCTTAGGTTGATACACAAGCAGGACCTCTTTTCACATTTGTAGAGCATGCAGCCAACAAGGTCCTAGCTAGCATGTCCATTTGTTTCTCTTGTGTTAGTTCTAGCCTCTTCACATTGTGCTTTGAATGTCTAAAAGTTGATCTGAAACTCCATGAGCTACAAAGCCAGAATGAGAAGTTAGATGTATTCATTTGTATTCTGTTCCTACAATAAGGATTTATTATTTGCTGTCAGCTTGATGCTTGCAAATATTCCGTAGCATATTTGCAGAGGTTCCTGAAGTTACTAACACTCAAACAGGCTGAGTGATTTATGGAGACTGAGCTACACGATTGAAAATGTATGAAGGCCAAACTACATGTTATACTTACTGTGCAGCTTTGATTTCTGTTTATTAATTAAAGGCATGTGGAGAATAAGATATTCCCTATCTTAAAATCCAGTGTGCTGAAGGAGCAGAATGCCCCTCACCAGGGCTTAGAAGAAATCTTATCATTGATGCCTCTCACTACACACTACATTTAAGGATAGTAATTCCACCCTGTACCTGTAACTGAATTAAAATGAAAGATATGACTACACAATATGCAGCAAGTATTAACAGTACTTAGTGCTGCTAGGATGACTGTCTCTACCGCTCTTGCACTTTTAAAAACTCTGGGCAAATTAACACATATCTATCTATCTAGGTTGTAACCATTTCTCCCTCTTTTACCACAATGTTTCATTTTCAGCTTCTGTAGCAATTCCCATTACTTCTTGGAGAGTTTCATGCAATACATCTTTCAGTTATTTTGCTCCTGTCAAAGTAGAAGTAAGTTGTGAATAAGCTTGTGTGCTGACCCCAATACTGTGCCATTGTCAAGTTGCCCACCCTTTCCGTTCCAAATTGTTATAATGTCAAAACTGCATCATGCTTTACTATCTGGATGTTGCTCTTATTGCGAATGAAAACTTTCTTTTTTCTGTTTCACTTTTAAATGCTTGTTTTTCAATTACCCCTAGCCTTCTGAAGCTTTATATAGTATGATCTAAAATGAGTCTACTCAGAAGTAGGTGCCATTGACTTGAATGAGTTTTGCTCTTAGGTAAACCCTCATAGACTTGTACTTTAATCTCAGTGGAAGTGGAGTTAGAAAAATTGGAAAGTTTATTTATGTTTGGTGGAGGGCAATTGCAGAAAGAATTCTTCCTTTGGTACAGAAAAAAAGTCTCTTCTGTCTTCCATCTTATTTTTGAATGTTTCTGGAGGGATAATCTGATATGTGTCTGCACAGAAGTAAACCTCATTAACATTCATTCATGTCATGTCTTTTCCCCAGGCAGTCAATGCAGCTAAAAGCAATTGCAAAGAGCAAAATACCCAGACTCAGGTGCCCTCTCTCAGTACTGACTGCCATTGTCATGGCCTCAGAGGAAGAGAACCTGCAGTATCTGCTGGACTTAATCCCCTGCCACACTAACATCCGCTTTTCCTTGTGTGTCTTCTCTTATTTAGATTGTAAGCCACTTTGAGAGCTTTTGTGGGTTATAAATACTCTATAAATACATAATAAGTAAAAACATATGAAAAGTTATTGTTAAAATAAAATTAAATAAGCCATAGAATTAAAGTCATTTAAAACAAATCCACTAAAAGACACAAAAAAGATGTCCCTCTGCCCCACTTCCTCCCAGGAAAAGCTAAGAGGGCTTTTCTGCATGCACACACTGATTTCAGTACCAAATGGTGAAAACCCCAATTGCAGTTGCAAGGAAACAGTGCTGGAAGTGGTGTTAGACTATCTGACAAGGTCAAATTTTTGTGTACATTGTTTGAATCTCCATACCACCCTGCTCCCAAGGACATTGGAGAGAATCTTCTAGGTGGCTGCTCCAGTCCTCTCACTAACCAATCCTGAGGGAAGATTGGTAGCCCTCCATATTTAAGCAAACCTTCAGCCTTGAACTGGATGTTCTACGTGTACTTAGATGTACTTAGTGTATTCTGATTGTTTAAAATTAACATCTTACTAGAATGTTCTATTATTTAATGGATTATTTAATGCTTTTTCAAATATTTGACCTCACATTCTTTTAACCATTTTGTTTTAACTTATATTGTAGGCCACCTTGAGTCCCATTGGGGGAGAAGGGCAGGGTACAAATCAAATGAGGTGAATCAATCATAGAATCATAGAGTTCAAAGAGACCCCAGGGGCCATCCAGTCCAATCCTCTGCTATGCAGGAACACACATCAAAGCACTCCCAACAGATGGCCATCCAGCCTCTGCTTTAAAAACTTCCAAAGAAGGAAACTCCACCACACTCCGAGGCAGCATATTTCACTGCCAGGCATTTCCATCAGGAAATTCTTCCTGAGTTTCAGGTGGAATCTCCTTTCCTACAGCTTGAATCCATTGCTCCTTGTCCTAGTCTCTGGAGCAGCGGAAAACAAGTATACTCCCTCCTCGACATAGCCTCCCTTCAAATATTTAAACATGGCTTAATCTTCTCTTCTGCAGACTAAACATTCCCAGGTCCCTAAGCGTCTCCTCATAGGGCATGGCTTCCAGACCCTTCACCATTTTGGTCACCCTCCTCTGGACATGTTCCAGCTTGTTGATATCCTTCTTGAATTGAGGTGCCCAGAACTGGACACAACACTCCAAATGAGGTCTGACCAAAGCAGAATAGAGTGGTACCATTATCTCCTTCGATCTAGACGCCATACTCCTATTCATGCAACCAAGAATTGCGTTGGCTTTCTTGGCTGCTGCATCACACTGCTGACTCATGTCACTGCTGACTCCTAGATCCCTTTCACACATACACATACATACACATACATCCAGCCACATGTCCCTCATCCTATATTTGTGCATTCCATTATTTCTACCTAAGTGTAGGACTTTACATTTCTCTCTGTTGAAATTCATTTTGTTAGCTTTGGCCCAGCTCTCCAATCAATCAGTGTATAAATATGGAAACACCATTAGACTATCAAGCACAGATGTCAGCACATGTACCCTGCGTAGTGGAACCCTCAGTAGTATTATTTGCCTAAGAAAATGCAGTGAAAGTCGTTGTGTTCCATAAGTTGATGGGTGACTTGAAGACACATGCACTCTATACTGAAGCCTGGTAATTCATGCTAAGGAACATGTAAGGCGACAGGCAAAGCCGTAAATGCACTGTTTTTAATGGATTGGAGAGTCCTGCCACTTTGTTCCTGGCATTTAAAGGATACCACTTCTCAATAGATACAAGTGGATTTTGAAATTGAAATAAAACCAAAACAAATCTGAATGTGTCGCCTGTCATTTGGAAGCACCAAAATGTGCAAAGAGAACTGAATCTAGACACAGTGTGAGTGTGGAAGAGACAACTTATGGGTTTTCCCATAGCAACAAGTGAGCAGCATGCCTGCCTCCCACGGCTTACATGATATCTACCTGAACCCAGAGAATAGCTAGTGCTCCTTTTGTCAGCATCTACAGTTCAAAATGCAATTTTTGCCAGATGAACTACAGATTTCGAAAAACAAAGTCTAATAGTCTAATATATTTTACAACTAGATTTACTGAAGTCAGTCATTTAGAAGAGCCTATGCTACTAGGAAGACATAACATAATTTATGTAAAGCCCCATAAATTAATTACCTAGATGTAATTTGCTAACTCTCCAAACATGGTGGATGTTACATTTCTAATTTGACCAATATGAAAAACAGGGCTATTTTCCCAATGGGATAGTATATGATTTTCCGTTTAAATGTTGCCTATACCCAGGCAGGTAATCAGGCAGGTAACCCGTTAGAGAGGTCTGGCCAGTTACAGGAAGTGGTAAAATAAGGGCATTGTTAAAATAAATAAAACATGGATTTAAAACTCTTTAAAAAATGCATTAAAAAGCACAAGATAAAAAATTCAAATAAAAGTACATCATTAAAAAAATACTTTAGATTAACTACAAACTGTTGTTCTTCTTGGGGGAAATATGTATTGCTTCTTTGCACTAGCTCTGTTTGTTTGACTGGGTAGAGATTTCACCCAGTGTAAGCCACTGTACTAAGCGAGCACGACATGCTTAACATAATGGATTAAAACTTTTTAAAAATCTCTTCTTAATAATAATAAAAAAGGAGTATTTGCTAATCCATTGTAATTGTGGGTCTGTCTCTCTCTGGTTGATGTATGATGAATATTTATTGTATTTGATGCCAGTAACAAAAGCACATACCTAGAATGCATATGTAAAATATTAGCAATTAAGCTTCTTAATTTTCATTTAAAGTGGAAAGCATAGCCGAAATAAATACGAACTTCATAAAATTTTTCTTTACTTCAGGAGTTTGGGATGAGTCTGGTGGGTTTAGGGCTGATTTAGGCCTCTTCTTGGCATTGTACAGAATGCCATTCTTGCCTCCCTAAGTGAAACCTCTCACACACATCTGGAAGTGGCTGGAAATCCATTTCTTGTTTTGCTAAAAGGCTTTTATTTTTGTTGATGCTATATAAGATAATGGGACCCTGTGAGTCACTGCTTCTGAAGGCTGTCAGGAAAAGGCAGCTTACCTTTAGCCAGGCTATTTAAAAAAAGAGCGGGGGGAGACGGTCTAGGAAAACTGGGGCAAGAACAACTTTTAAGGATCACAGGCAGACCCAGGACCAAACTTTGCTCACCCCTGCTTCAGTTAGCTTGCTCAGCTCTCCTTCACAGTCCACCAGTAATTTGTT
Organism: Iguana delicatissima; assembly: GCA_948472985.1. Classification (NCBI taxonomy): domain Eukaryota; kingdom Metazoa; phylum Chordata; class Lepidosauria; order Squamata; family Iguanidae; genus Iguana; species Iguana delicatissima. The sequence continues at coordinate 88,906 of CAOKZL010000161.1, read as the reverse complement.
TTAAAACCTGCACAGCCTCTCTTTGCTGAACTTGCAAAGAGTACAGGTATAATAAGCACTCATTCTCATCTAAAAATAAATATGCTACTATATCAAACATTGATGGTTCATAGGGGCACATAACAAGATAGCAATTTCATGTCAGGATAGACGTATTTGATTGACATTAAAAAACAACAACAATTCAAGAGCATGGAATTGTTACTTTATAATACAGGGCACTTATTCTTTAGTCATTGATTTTCCAAAGAAGTCTGTAACATGCCACATTAATAACAGTGTTATTTTTTAATCCATTTCCAAAATAATATTTTGGAAATATGCTGAACTTACATTCACTTTGGACATTTTTGATCTATATGTCTGGTTTTCGAATTCTTTCTAACTGTATTTAAATGAGTTTGGACTGTTGAGACGCATCGTGAAAAAGACAGCAAAAAGGTTGTTGTGTTTTAATTTAAATGTTTAAAAGCAACATCAGTGCCCTCTCATCCCCTTACTAAGGACAAAGTAACAATGGCTTCTGATTCCAGATGCTTCCTCTGACTACTCAGCAGGTGCTTTTCAGCTAGGTCTGATGGGGAAAAGTCATATATAACTTGGTGGTAGAGCAGATGGATGCTTTGCGTAAACAAAAGGACTGGGTTCAATAATTGGTATTGCCACATATGACTGGGAAACCCTGAGAACCATTGTTAGCTAGTGTCAGTATTAGTATGAACTTCTGTGGCCCAGTGGTCTCGCTCATGCTCTGTCCTGTAAAATTTACAAGGCTTGAACAACTTGGAGTGTGAAAGTAAAGCATGTACAAGTCAGTGCTAGCAAACGGGATAGGGATGGGAAGAGCCTCACGCTTTCTCTCTTTTCATCTGAAAAAGGAGAACTTCCACATTTGAGCCAGACTGTGGCAGTGTCTTTCAGCATTTTCTTTGTGCACTCCAAATTGCCAGTTTTTCTACACTTGCTCTCAAACAAAATCATTGGGAAAGAAATCTTTCCTGTGATCAAACACTGAAATACCTGTACAGTGTTAAATAGCACCTTTTCCCACCTGCTCAAATGATGGTGTGTTGTATAAGTTAACTATGACTTCTCAGTGCACTGAAGAATCAATCCGGCATGTAAATAAGTATGATGTCAGAGCAATACTTTTGAAGGAGACTTGGGATATGAGAACAGAAATTGAATTGCATTCCACGTCTTTAACTGACGACATACTCGTGCACGTATCTACTCCAACAAAAGTCTTACTGAATTCAGGTGGTGTTTACTCCTGAGTAAGTGTGTGTACCACTCTAGTCTAATGCTACTGTTATTAAAAATCTTCCAGACAGGTGCTTTCTGAAATGAATGCTGTCTAGTTTCCTTTGTTGTCATATAGGAGGAGGCTTCCTTATTTTTAAAATATACCTGTTCTGGCATTTTGATATTGTATTGGTGGTCTTCCCCACCTCACTCCATCTTTAAGCTTCATTCATTCTTCCAATTTTCTACATTCTTTGGGTTGAGCTCCCCCACACTTTTAAAGAAGGGGGAGATGGGGTGAACATGTCTTCTTTTTTCTGAGGCAAAGTTGTTTGTTCATGTCTTTGTGAAGAAAGACCTGGTTTCCTTGTTGTTGTGTATGGGAAACACACTATTAGATATTGGTTGGTAGTCTTCAGTTGTCTGCATTGTGTTCAGCTGTGACGGGGGGTGGGGCCGGGGGAAGATAAAAGAAGTTCCTTTCTACGTACTTCTATCAGTTCCCCTCTCATCTAAGCTTTTCCCTTTCACAGTTTTGTCTACCTAGACTTTTTAAACTTTTTGTAGTTTAATGTGGCTTTGCGATATAAATTTAAGAATATTTGAAAATATTGAAAAAATTGGTAGAGAAACCCTGATGAGAAGAATTCTGGACTGGTGAGAATCTTTACAGTTTCCACAGTTTCTGTGCAAAATTCTGAGCAGATATGTATTTTCTGTGCAGAAAATGCTGCTTTCTGTGCAGAAAATTCATTAGTTGGGGATGTATTCTAAGTATTTAGTTGGGAATACTTTCTAATTTGCACATTTTTTTTTGTGTAGAAGTCAGAATGCTGCTTCCTGCACAGAAAATGTTGTTTTCTGTGCAAAACAACAAAATAAATCCCAAACTACAAATATGTAACAATTGAAGACTGTGGAGTTTCAAAGACTTTCTTCCAACAAGAAAAAAATTGCTAAAATTACATGTTGCGTCCTGTGAGGACAAAATTAGCAGAGAATTACACCCATAGTATAAATTGCTCCTCCTCCTCCCTCGCCTCTTCTTCAAGCTGCCCTTTAAAAATTGTAATTTGTATTGAAGTAGTTAGACCAATATCTCTATTTTCAGTCTCTGCTAACCTGGGGGAAAACATCCCCACAGATAAAAATTAAAAGCTAATAGTATGGGTATGGATTTACTCTCAACATGACCATTATGACAATTATGGTAGAACTGAGACTTTATACTTAAATCTTGTCTGTGTGCACTTATATCTTGACGGCATACATTTGCAGCCCAGAACTACATATGTAGTTGGTCTTCAGTTTGTTTACTAATATTTGGCATTGCCCAGATTATAAGAGTTTAATCCCCTTTGTTTCCTCACATACCATGTATTCATTTAGGAATAAACTGTGTGCTGTATTAATACCCAACTGAGTCTTCCTCTCTTTATTATTCATATAATCATTTATTAACCATTTGTGTGAAGATCCAGTCTGAACTGGGACCATAGAACATAAGTACAGAGGTTAAAGCCTTTCCCTGGCAGCTGATTTTTTTCCCTCTTAAATTCCTTTCCCTCCAACATACATGTTGTAAGCTCAAGGGGAAAAACCTCAATAGGTACCAAAAACCTCAGCTTGTGCTAGTTCTTCACCTTTTAAAGCCCTCCTGCCAGTTGTGGTGTGTGTGTGTGTATTTTCTATAGTCTTGAACATTACAGGCTAATAAATATGGAAGAGGGACAAAGAAAGAAGAAGTCAATAGTGGGCAGGAGAATTGGGAAGAGGAGGAGAAAAAGGAGCAGGGAAAAAGACTGAGGAGCAGCGAAAAAGACTGAGGAGCAGGGAAAAAAGAAAAAGATTACAATTAGGTGAGTGCAACTAGGAATGCTGGGGTGCAGGAAAGAAGAAGGGGAGGAAAGAGAGAAAGAGAGAGAGAGAGAGAGGAAGGGAGAGATGTTTAGCCAGAAACTGTGGATAGAAAGAGGAAACATAAGGGAAGGAGAATAATTTTAGCCATGAACTGACAGGGGGCAGGAGAAGAAGTACAAGAAAGAAAGAAAGTGAAGGACTCAGAAAAAAAAGGAGGAGCTGAGTATAGGGAGGAGTTCAAGAGGAAAAGAAGGAGAAAGAGGAGAGAGAAGGGAAGGGAAGGAGAAAACACTTAGCTAGGAATTGCAAGGAGGAGGAGGAAAAAAGATGAGACAGAGAAACAAGTGATATCAAGTGTTTAAAGAGAAAAGAATCATGTGCATAAGACTAAAGTGCTATACTTTTTGCTAACAGTGGTGCAACCAGTGCACCTCAGATCAAGAAAGGAAGTTGTCCTGTGGCTTCAGCCATCTAGGGTAGAGTGAGAGAGGTGAGGACGGCAGGGCGGCGTTACGGTTTTCGTAGTCCATAGGCACTGCTCCATTCAGCTCCCAGCCTTGCCTCAGTGTACCACTAGGGATGTTTTCGTAGGCCCTAAAATTTTTGTAGGCTCTAGGCACTGTACCTAAAATACCCAATGACAGCCCTGGGGGAAAGTGAACAATAAGGTAGGAAAACCCTCAACGCAGCAATACTGCAGTACCATATTCAGTGACCTCTGAGGCAGCTCAGTATTTCCCCACAGGATCATTTCCTCCCACTGAGCCCAGATGCTGGACGAGGATGTAAAGGAGTGGATGTATGAGCTGGAGACTCTACCCTAGCCATTCTGAAGCAGCCTGCAGCAATAACTAGGAAACAACAAAATTAATCTCTTAAAAAAAAAAGATTCATGTGAATATTAACCAAATTTTCTAAACCCATTGAACTCTGTATTTCATTTTAATATGCTGCCAATAAAAACTTTGAAGGCAACATTAATAATCAAAAGAGAGCAAGAAATACAGCAATAAAATATAGTAACCAAAACCTATATAATACAAATAAGAAGTACTTGTTCAATGGCTAGGAAATCAACTGGAGCAGCATATGTATTGAAATATCCACAGGATTCTTTTATGGTATTGCAGTTAAATATCTTTTCATATCCTGTCAGCCCTCCACATTTGCTAGGATTAGAGGTGCAGGACCCCTATGAAAGTGGAAAAAATAGCAAATATCATAGTGTTTATGGGAAGAGGCTGAGGCATGGTCAAGAAAATGGAGACCCAGAGTCCAAACCAAATCTAGGAAAGAAGAGGAAAACGGGGTGGATCGGCATAGCGGTCCTATATTTCCTCTCTCTCCCCCATCACCTTTCTTGGGTGTTTGTGTGTGTGGGCATCAGGAGAGGGTTTGTGGTGTTGAGAAATTGGGCACCAAGCTATCCTTACCTTGCCAGGCGGCAGCTGGTAGAGGAGGAGGAGGCAGTGTGAGTTTTTACAGGACTTAGCGACCTGTTCAGGGCTGCTGAGAGGGAAGGTTTCCCCAGAAAAGAAGTGTCTGAGGCTTGGGGAGAAGGGTTGGAGAAAGTTGCAAATAATCTAATTCATTAAAGTTAAACCTGCAAGTGTGGAGGGCTGACTGTACTTTCACTTACATGACTCCTTCACTTGATTCTTTACTTGGTCCTTCACTTAACTCACTTGACAAAACTAGGCTTCCAACAAAGTCAGTGTAAAACACATTGACTGCAATCCTGTGCCGATTTACCTGGGTGTAAATTGAACTCAACACAGCACTACTAGGAGCACTTACTTCTGAGTAAACATATACATGACTAAGGCCATTTCTGCACTACACTGTTATAGACCATTTCCACACTAGACTGTTATAGCGTTATTATTCCACTTGCAACATCCTATGGAATCCTGGGGTTTGCAGTTTCAGGAGGGGCCACATGGCCCCTTCCTAAACAGCAAACCCCAGGATTCCATAGGATGTTGCAAGTGGAATAATAGCGCTATAACAGTCTAGTGCGGAAACAGCCATAGTGGTACTTTAAACATCCTGTACAGTCCTGGGGTTTGCCGTTTAGGGAGGGGCGTTTAGAATTCCCAGTCGGAGAGCTCTTTGGCCTAAGTAAACTGCAAACCCCAGAATTTTGCAGCATGTTGAAAGTGGAATAATAGCACTATAATAGTTTAGTGCAGAAACAGTCTTCATTGTCAAGACCATTTCAGATGTGCATTTCCCATTGTGGTAGCCATATCTTTTTGGTGGACAAGGTGCACAAGAGATAATTAGGTGCCTGTCATTCTGAAATTTGTAGCTTTGTGACCTAAGGTCACCTCTGTGACCTGCCATTTTTATGCAGATATTGTGTGAAAAATAACAAAAGGAGGAAACACAAAATTGGATTCAGCTCCCAGAAAAATTGCTATATCTTTCCTTCTGAAATTTCACAGGTTTGTTATTCAGGATGATCTCTTACGCTCTCTGTAATTTTGGTGCAGAAGTAACATAGGCAAATCGTGTTCTGTTTGCATACCCTTGAAAAGGAAAGTCTGCTTTTGCTCAAAAAAACATGAACCTATTTGTCTGCAAGCATAATCTCTTCTGAATGGATTATTATGCCTGCAAATTTGTTCTAAATCTAAGAAATTAAATAAAAATGGCACTTCCATTTTTTTTTTTAAAAAAAATTTAAATAGCAAAATTTGAAGGCACATGGCATAAACTCCTGAACTTTTTTGTATGCAATTGGGTGAGAAGAATGCCTGGATAAAGGATTACTCAACCTTTTAGTCGGTTCTAATTCTGATGAGGATAAAGAAAGTTATAGCCATTTTTGAATCTGGAGTGATAATTAGTTGGAAGCATAGACTTGCAGATTTCCAAATCTAAGCTTAGTTTTGGGACTGAAATTGAACAGACTGGTCCAAATTGGTCCATGCAAAAGTGAATCAGTTTCAAAATCACTTAAAGTCTACACAGAGATCTCATTTCACAGTTTAGATGCTTAGCATTCAAAGTGCTGAAGTGAAAGCTTTGGGAAGTAAAGGTGGTCGGTAAAGCACTTGCCACATCTCTCTGGATTTATTTCCCTTGCAAGACATAATTTGCTATCTGCCTACAGTAGTAACTTTCCCCATGTCCTCGCGTATTCTAAAGCCTTACATTCTCTTAGCTGAAACAATATTCCCTCCTGGTAGCTGTGCAATGCGGTTACCAGGTCTTTCCTGAAGTAGTTCTCTTGATTGGTCAATAAAGAGAACTCTTAGTATTATTACCGGGGGCACACTTAAAACAGTTCATTAAAAAATTATATTCAGCAGCACCTCCAGCAACTCCTTGACATCAAGGATGAGTCGTGGGACTTAGGGAATGGGAGGTGGTGGCTTCTAAAGTATCAAGGCATTTCTAGCAGTAGAACTTCCCAAAGTAAGTTGCCTGAACTAAAGCTTTTCACTATAAAAGTATAACTCTATTATTTCTACATGCAATTTTTCTCTTCATGTGTCCAGCTACCAAGACAAAAATCAGAGGACTAAAGAGCCAGTGTGCCATGCAGAGACTTTCAGCGGTCAGTGCATGCCGCTTTAGCCCTTCTGTCTCGTGACACACTATGTGCTTGGAGTGGCATTAAGAAGAGCATTTATTTCCATACTAGCCAGAGAACTACCAGCCCAGCCAATTGTGGGCCATCTGTATTAGGAATAGTCTAGCCAGAAAGGACAATGAAAGCTTGTTGTGGGTTTCACATTTTTATTTATTTGTTTATTTTAACACAAAGCAATTTTGGAGGGCCTTTGACCAATTCATTCTCAATGGGCTACTTTCCTTCAGTGAATGTACAACCTCCCTAGCAGCAGCTGCTGCTTCTCCTCTTTTATTTAGTTGTTGTTGTTTTTGTTGTTGTGTGCTTTCCAGTGATTTCTAACTCATGGTGACCCTAAGGAAAACCTAGCACAGAGTTTTATTGGCAAGATTTGTGCAGAGGGGATTGCCATTGGCATCTTCTGGGAGATTATGATTTGCCCAGGTTCATGCAGTGAGACTCCAGGGCTGAGCAGGGATTCAAACCCTTGTCTCCCAGACCTGTAGTCCAACATTTAAACCACTACACCAGACTATTCTTCTTTTTTCAGGCAGAGAGTTAATGGACAGAGAACCAGTTGGGAAGCAGGCAATGGCATGCTTTAGCTTCTCATCCTTTCCATTGTCTAGACCTCTGAGAGGCAAAGCAGCAAGCAGGTTGCAAAGAAGAAAAGGAGCAGGTCCAGGGAGTTCCTTGTCAGTTGTCTTAGTACTGTGATGTGAGCTTTTGGCAGTTGTCCAACCATGCCAACTCTTGACAACTTCACTGCCAACTTAGCTTGTTCATTATATGAATGTGTGTGTGTGTGTGTGTGTGTGTGTGTATGAGAGAGAGGGAGAGAGAGAGAGAGAGAGAGGTTGGCATGCTTACCCTGGGTCTCTGAAAGAGAACAACCGACAGCTGGTGCAGTCTAGTAATAAAATGTCAGACCAGCACTGTGGAGGCCTGTTCAAATGCCTGCTCACCCATGAAACTCACTGCATGATCCTTCTATCAGTCACAGTCTCTAAGCCTAACCTAACACTTTGCAGAAAGAAGAAAGGTGTCTTCTTAACTAATGGAGGAAGAATGGAATAAAATGTGTTTATGTGTATATTGACCACCTTTCACTTGCTTTTGTAAAAATTGTTCACCTTGTTTTTCTAGCAGGTATATCTTATAAGCAAAGTAAAGTTATTGATATATTTTAGATTGTACAGCTGTGACTATTTTTCGTAAAACAATTTTTGGAAGTGCTCATGGCAAAGAAAGCAATATATAGAAAGAATATAAAGGAACCAAGAAAAAAATTAAGACTTTATTTCTTAGCCAAACAACAACAATGACAACCCAAATAACTTAAAAGACTTTTTTATTTTATTTTACATGTATCTTTTAGGATGCTCTTTGCCTTAATGGATTTTATGTACTGTTAACAGGCCATAGAAGTCGATGTTATGGTCTCTGAGGCCTAGTCTGTACATCTGGTAGAATGAGATGGTAGAGCTGTAAGGTGACAAAATGAAATGTGCAATTTCAGATATCAGTTGGGAGATCATGGCCCTTTCCGCATGGCATTTGCCATGCGAAAGGGCGCCTGGAGTGTCATGCGATTGTGAGGAGTGATCTGCATGACGCACTCACAATCATGCAATGCTCCAGGGGCCGGCAGGTGCTGATCCTACACCTTTTCATTTTCGGCTGGAAGCCAAAAATGGTGCATGATCGCGCATTGCTTCTGGACCCTGCGTGCACTTACCTGGCGTGCGGAGCCTCCAGAGCTGCGGAGGTCACGCTTCCTGCCCCAGTGCAGCCTGGGAAACTCCCAGGCTGCACTGTGGAAGGAAGAGGCGGGGCTCTCACGTGAGCAGGCAGCTTGTGTGGAGCTGAAGCAGCAGGGACACAAGAGCCTCTCGCCAGAGTCTGCTCATGCGATTCCCATGCTGGAAAAAGGTAAGGTGAGGAAAAGGCCCGTGTCTCCAATTTTTTCCCCTTGTATCAAGTTTCTTGCAAGTAGTAATACAGCATGGGGAGTTTTCACACATGAGGAAACATACAGCAATATTTTCAGTGAATACGTAACATCCTTCCGTCACTGCCATCCTCTTTTTTTGTGTGTCTTGTCTTATTTAGATTGGTAAACTTAAAGGCAGGGAACTGTCAAATTAACTGTGTGCATGCCATTCTGGAAGTATTTCTGGTTGAAGGGTGGGGTATAAACACAATAAAGAAATAAAGAAATACAGTCTCCCTCCACATTTGCGGTTTTAACTTTCATGAATTCAATTATTTGCGAGATGCCTGCTTACCCCCCCCATTCTCCCCCTTCCCTTGCTGGCCTGGAAGGGTGCAGGAAGGGCAGTTACGCATTCCCTGTGTTCCTTCTGCCACTGCTAAGGGCTTCCCTGCTGGCTTTCCCCTCGCCCCCACCCACTTAAACTTGATGGCATGGGTGGGGGGAGGCACAGGAGACAACCAGTGGGGAAAGAGCTTCCCCGATAGCTTTCTCCTCTCCCCCAACTGCACGATCGGGTGGAGGTGAGGAGAAAGCCAGTGGAGAAACTCTTTCTCCACTGGCTATCTCCTGCACTTACCTCCACCCGTGTCATCAAGGGCGAGGACAGTGGGGAAGCTGTTTCCCCACTGGCTGTCTGCTGACCTCCCCCACCCATGTGATCAGGGGTGAGGAGAAAGCCAGCAGGAAAGCTGTTTCCTCGCTGACTGTCTCCTGTGCCCACCTCCTCCCACAAGATCCCGATCGTACGGGTGAGGGTGAGGAGGAAGCCAGCAGGGAAGCCGTTTCCTTGCTGGCTGTCTCCTGCACCCACCGCTGCTCGTGAGATCCTGATTGCACAGGAGAGGGCAAGAAGAAAGCCAGCAGGGAAGCTGTTTTCCCACTGGCTGGCTGTTGTGCCTCCCTCCACCCGTGCCATAGGGATTGGGTGGGTGGGAGTGAGGGGACAGCTTCCCCGCTGGCTTTCTCTTCACTGGCTGCCTCCTGCTGGCTTTCTCCTCATCCTCGATTGTGCCGGTGGAGGTGGGCACAGGAAATAGCCAATGGGGAAACAGCTTCTCTGCTGGCTTGCTCCTTGGCCCCGATCATGCGGGTGGATATGGGCATAGAGGACAGCCAGTGGGGAAACTGAAATAGCTGCTGAAATAGCTGCTGAAATAACTGCTGAAATAGCTTCCCTGATCACATGGGCAGGTGTGAGGAGTAAGCTCTGTCCCCGATGGCTCTCTCCTGTGCCCACCTTATCCCCGGTATGTTGGGCCCATGGTTATTCACGTTTTTTTTTTTCACTTTTGTGGGGGTTCTTTTTCACTATCCCTCATAAAAGTGAAGGGCCTACTGTAAATAAATACATACATACTGTCTACCATGCTCTCTGCTTAACATTAAATTGAAAAACATTTGAAATGTGTGCTGAGTTACATCGATTGCTTTTTTGATATAATGACAGGTAATTAGTTTTTTAGCCCTGCAACACTCTAAAAAGTAAGCCTGTTGCCTACCCTTTATTTTCGGAATAAGTTTAGTCAAAGTATTATGCCATTTCTTGGCCAGAAATACTTTATTAGTAGTATTTGCACTTTTTTATTGTTTACAGTTTTGAGCAAACAAACTGAATGTCCTAGGAAAAATTAGAATTTTTGTGAACAACTCAAAATGTGACCTTTGACACATATGTTTTGAAAATGTGTACGGTGTCAGATTTCACAGTTCTGCACACCTCTTTTTCATCCAAAGTGTAGATTTAACTAGTCATGTTGGGCCATGTGCTTTCAGGAAGTCTTAATTTCGTGTAAAACAGGAAAAACACTTTAAATACAAAGAGCCATGTCCCATTGAGAATTTGAAAAGAAAATGATCTTAACGGAGTGAGTATTCAACCTTGTTAGACAGCAAATCTATGGGTTATTTTTAAGCTAATTACAGAGAATTAAACAAAGCTCAAGGCTTTTTGCCTGAATGGGGGCTGAGGCCAAATTGAATTGAAGCTGAGACATTGTTTTTGTTGAAAATTCAGCCTAGAACTGATCACATTTGGCAGGGTTGGAACACTGCCTGTGGTACCAAAGTTATACTAAGCAACAGTGATGTGTTTGACTTTCCAAAATGCTTGCTTTTGGAATTGTTGCTGAGAGGAAATGCAGATACAGAAAATAATAGTTACAATTTGATCCCTCCGCTCTAGGAAGTCCTGAGATGAAAGATAACTAGTAGCTATCCCAACCATTATTTTCAGATGGACTGACTTAATTAACTACAATTCATTATAAGTTGTACACTAAATGAATGTTAAAAAGTTAATTTTTTATACCAGTGGTGTGCACTGTGAGAGAGTTAGAGAAGAGTGGAAGGTTTGTATGTATGAAAACACATGCTTTATAAAGTTATTATAAGGCTTCTAAATTATATCTACCCCACACGGTGCTTTAACTGCTGGGTCTGCATAGTTTTGTTTATCTACTCTTCAGTTACTTTCTGTTATGGTTGGTAGTAAGGGACCAAATTATTGGGACTAAACAATTGAGGGGTGTTAATTTAATAAGTTAGGTTATAAATCTCTTAACCTACAGATGTACTGATACTAATAATCAGGAACTTGGTTAATGTTTAATTCAAATAAAATGAGGCATGTCAGTTTCTGTCAGAAAAAAATGGGAGGCAAAGTTCAGATTAAAGGATGCTTATCAAAATTCTTTATGCAATTTCAGCACAACATGAGTAATGCCTGGGTTGTATACATACATTGAAACAATACCATGTTTTGTTTCTGTGTCTCTTGTTTATTTTTATTTATTTTTTAAAGTTGAATTAATGGATTTCTTTGAAGTGAAAGACTTGTTATAAAAATACTGAAAAGTTCTTATCTGGTTAAGTTATCAGTAGTCACCGGTTCTGTTTCTCTTCTCTTCTTCCTTCCTTCCTTTTCCACCATACAGCCTATGAGCGAGAGCATTTGTGCTACAGACCAGTAACTGCTTGAACAAATTCATGTTCAAAATATAGCTTCTGGGGTGCTATTCATGTTTAGCTGTGCTCTCCATTGCCAAAGGGAACCTGTGACAATAGAATGACAGAACAGAAGTACAGGTGGAAACTTAAGGCTGTCTCATATTGTCCTTTTTAACTGATCCTTCTCTGGATGAATAGTCCTGTGTTTGTGGTCATGTACAGAACATATTGTTTGAATCTGAAGTGCACTTTGATGTCCTTTGCAGAGATTTACACAATCACAGTGGTGCATCCAAAATGTGTGCTGAATTAAATATATTACTGTTTTTTGATGTAATGACAAGTAGTTAGTTTCTTAGCACTGCAAGATTCAAGACTAAAACAACCCTGTTGTCTCTTTATTACTAATATAATTATGATTTATTCAAAGCTTTCAGTCACCTCTTGACCTGAGATCCTTCATTACTGTTATTTGTGTCTGCTTATTGTTTATCCTTTTTAGGGGGGAAAATCCCTTCACCATATAGAATGTCTTAGAAAGAATTTTCTAACTATAATTCCCAAATCGAGCTGTGACAAGTTGGTTTCAAAATAACAAACCGTGTATATAAAATACTATTTGAGTCTGAAGTACACTTTTATACCCATTGAAGTGATTTTCACAAACGTAGTGGTGTCAAAACACATGGCTGTGGCTGCAAAAATCACAATCAAAGTGCATTTGTGTCCTGTTTATTAACATGGTTCATTTGTCACAGGGAAAATGTCTATCTAAGAAAGATAGTCTAGATGAAAAATCATTAGGAAATTTGATTGTGTGATAGGTCTTCAATCTCTGGACACTAGTTTTCATAGATTATCATAGATCAAGACTGCCAATTGTGAGACTCTCCAGGTGTTGTTGGACTTCAAGACCCAGGAATGTTGACACTTCAGTGGGACTCCAACAACATCTGGAGGGCTATGTGATTCCCATCCCTGTCATTGATTATCAAATATAGGTTTTGTAATAACATGAGCATATAATATCTAAATTTCACTGGTGGTTTGTGTCAATAAAATTTTTGCACTTTTACAATTAGCCATTCTCACTATTCTGATATCCTCACAGAGATCATGTATGAGTGAGATTCCCCATTCTTTTCAGTGGGGGCAATTCTTTGAGTAAAAGATGGCAAACTTACAGGAGGAGGGATTTCTGTGCACAAATGTATCTATCACAATATTAGGAGTGGAGAACAACTTGAGGCTCTCCAGATGTTGTTCAGTGGCATTCCCCCCACCATTGGTTATGTGGTGGCTAAGACTGATGGAAGTGCCATCCAAAATTATTTGGAAAGCCACGGATTCTCCACCCCTACATAATGCTTACGATAATTCATTTGTTGCAGTGATGTGCTTTGTACACCAACATGACAGTTTCTACTTCAAGAGATCGTTTTCCCTGGCATCTTGTCATTATAATAATCTTGTTCCCATGTTTTCTCTACAGGCAAAAAGCCATACCTTTGCACTTTTCCTGACAAAACTGTGCCTGTGGCAACCCTACAGTTCAACCATGGAAGAAATAACACAAGAGAGAAAAATGCTAGTGAATCTAAACTGGAGAGGTCAACTGCACCATCTACACCAGAAAACAAGATCAAAGAGCCCTTTCCAAAATATGTGGATGGCAAATGTTCTCTGGATTCAAAGATGCTGACATTTCAACAAAGCTGTGATTCCCCTTGCTCCAGTAAAACTGTTGAATTTCCTTCTAGGATCAGCCAGGCATGTTCTGATGTGAGACTGGATTTGCAAACTTCTCCAGAGGTTCAGAATAAGCATTCTAAGGAGAATTCTCCTGATATGCACAAGCACTCTCTGGTCAATACGGATAGCAATGTACCAGAGGAGGCTCCGTTAGATCTAAGTGAGAAGTCAACTAGGGCTGAATCATGCAATACAAATTTTACCTCAACTTTGCAGACTGCTTTGATAGTCCATCCATGTCCTTACTGCAACCATAAGACCTACTACCCAGAAGTCCTGTGGATGCACAAACGAATTTGGCACAAGGTCAGTTGTAACTCTGTAGCTCCTCCTTGGGTTCTTCAAAATGCATTCAAGGGTATAAAAAGCAACTCAGTTTTTATGGCAAGAAGTGGGCGCACTGGACCCCCTCCTGTTCTTGGTGGTAAAGAATGCCAGCCTTTACCTATAGCCAGATTTACACGTACTCAGGTGCCGATTGGAATGTCAGGATCCAAGAGCAATTCCTCGGTTCTTGGTACTAAGCCAGGGGCTGTGTCTAAAGATGTATTGTCCACTAGTAGCTGTGGCCCACGGTCTTCAGGAACTGATGGGGACAGGCAGTCCAAACTCAACCACACCCATAAGCAGTATAGCTCTATAGTCCAACAGCCCAAGCTGAAAATAAAATATGAAGTGAACTCCAAGTTGATGCAAGCAGGAAGCATTACTAGATGTTCTACACCTTCTCAGACAGTTGTGTCTAAACCCAGTTCTCAGCCTTCCAACAGCAAACAAGCAGAGAAGTATGTCATTCCCCAAATGAGTGCTGGGTTTGTCTCTTTAGGCAAGCATTGTACATCAGATCCAGGGCAAGCCAAATTTTTCTCTCCACTTCAGTACCACCCTCCATGTAAAACTGAGCCGTACATTATTCAAGAAGATCTGACAGTGCCTCAGCAAGAACCTAATACCAAGAGAGAAAATGATGTGAGGGCATTGACAAATTGTACAGCAGGATCCAGGACAAGTCCGCTGACACAACCTCAGGCTCAGAATAATCCAGCAGGTCCACCTCCAACTGTACATTCCACCAAACAGGAGCCACCAGCTGAGGGGCATGAGAAGCATTTAGATATTTTAAATATCTTTAAGACCTCCATTCCAAAGGAACTTGCTACTCTCTATCAGACATGGGGTGCCAATAGCCCTGTAGTGGACCATGCTGGTAAGAATCCCAAGGACTGACTTTTTGGTGTATTTTATAATTAATAAGTGTTGTTAATATTATAGGTTACTTGAAGCTATGGTTTTAATGTCCATAGTTGAACTGCTTACTTGCTTCGTTTAACTATCTCCCCGCTAGCATAGTTAGATATACATAGATTGGCATACTGTTACTGGCATACATGTGTAAATTTCCCTTATGCCTGTGTATGTCCTTTTTGGGGCACTGCAGAGGTTGGTATTGCCTCCCTTCCTCTACAGCACCCAGACCCCCCCCTCAGCTTACCATATAGACTCTGAAGCCCACATACCTATTCCCTGCCTCAGTGGGGAATGGGCAGGATTGAAGAAAAATCTTTCTGTGTTCCCATAGCCAGATACGGGATCCTGATGGAGCTTCATGCTGATAAATTATTTCACATCTGGCTACTAGGGCATAGCCAGATGCTTCTTTCATCCTGCAGCATGGCAAGGGTGGGAAGACCTCAGAGACTGTACTGTAAGTTCAGGGGAGTGGTATATGGTCGACTTCGTGTAGGTTCACAAGCAGAACTACTACACTACACTGAGACACGCAAAATTTCAGCCTTAGTTTTTCATTCTTACAACTGTGTCCACAAAGTGCTAGCTTAGGCTTACATTCTGTCCTATTTCGTTTGTATACAATAAACAGCTATTTTAGACAGTATGATACCTGGAAGATCTTGCAAGAGTTTCATCTGGCTATAAATTCAGAGAAGGCCATTGTTTTCCATAAGACAGATTCCAAACTTTATCCTTCTTTGGAAAACCAAAATGGCATTAGTATCTCCATGAAAGTTTTTAAACCATAGGTTTCATCATTAGGCAAAGATGTTAATAAAACATGCAGAGGAACTTGGGGTGCAGTGATGATGCTGGAGTTGTGTTATTATCTCTGTAGTCTCCCAAGGGCAAGATAGATAATTCTCATTGCCTCCAATACAAAGGGGGAAAATCGTGATAACATAATGGTTTTTTGTTTGTTTGTTTGTTTGTTTGTTTGGACAGGGGGAATGTTTTTTCAGGAAGAAATTTTGTTCAAAGAAAACAAGCCTGGGGTTGTAGGATTGATTGCGAAACACTGGGTGTAGATTAAAGGCATAAGATGAAGCCAGTGTGGTGGGTCACGGGTAGTCCTTCAGGTGAGGAAATCAGTTGCACAAAAATCTTTGGCAGCTCTGAAATATATTGGCTTTTCAGATGTTTACTGGATGAGTCAGTACAACATTGGCTTTTTTGTGCATTGTGATATCCTTTTGAAGGATCTAAGTTTGAATCTTGGAGATTAAGAAATCAGGGGTGGAGATGTTATTTTACACATGTCCTTACCTCCCAAACCCACTACCACTAACTGCAACCAACTTGGTACCATTGATTATGCTTTATTGTGACTATATTGCATGTGCAGATTTATCCACTGTATAGAAACAATGAAAGTTGGTGACAATTTATATACAGAGGTATCTTTCTTAGCTGCCAAGGCAGCTGTAACCTTCATCTTGAAAGTGGCAAGGTATCAGTGTCAATAAGGTTGGAGAGACATTGCAATAGTAACATGAAACTCTGAATTAACTTAGGTACTGTGTGTCATGAAAATGTTAAATAAACCAGTTGTCAGAGATTAAGGTTGATAAACACACAAAAGAAGTGGGTAAAAGAGCAGTAGGTAGTCATTCCTCCAAATTAGTTGCCTTATATTTGTTGCTAGTATAAACTCACTTGTACTATGTACCCTCCAGCATTGCACAGATTTTCACATGTGGTCAAGCAACATCAGAGTATGGTGAGGATGGCAAAAGTTATTATTGAGGAAGCACACACAAGCTAGGAGAAGCTGCAACAGTTTGCATTTGACTAAAATTCAGTCCTTTTCTCTCCTCTCTCTTCCTTCCTGTTGAGCTAGGTGAGTGCAAATTACTTTTGCACTTTGAATTCAGTTTGCAATAGTTCAAGTCAGCTGAGAACAAAGAGGAGAGTGGAAGTAGGAAAGAGAAACTGGGACATTTTAAAAGTGGCAATGTTCCAAAGGAACACTAAAAATGGAATGCTACCAATTTGGGACAGTTGGAGGATATGACACTAAAGACAACTTCTCTGTGTTCTTTACCTTGGTATCTTTTTATAATTTCTAAGGCTTTTCATTGCCTTGCCTCACATATTCACTAGGCCAAATATAAGTATAATGGTCATTCCATGCTGGGTAGAATAAGAAATGTTTTACTGACTGTTAAGAGGATAAATATGAGAAATGTTCCTTGCTTACGCAGACTAACAACTTTCATTTATATATGGAAATGAAAGGTATCTGGAGAACAAAAATGCATTAAGTTGTATCCTCCAAGAAACAGAAGCAAAGAAGCAGTACAGATGGGAGGAAAAGAAACTGCTACGAAAGTTGGGCTGCATCAGCAAATACCTCTGATATTATGATGTTGATGTAACTGTAAAAGTTAGGACAGCCTCTGCTTCTGAAACTGAACACTGGTTTTCTGAACCAGGGATGCACCTAGAAACTTGACTTGGAAAATGTCAACTGTTGCACACAGCTGTTGTCTTTCCTTTTCTTTTGAAAGCAGAATGAAAGAGTCAAAGGGTAACATCCCTCTAGAATAAAAATTCTGGATGCTTGTGCACTAATAAGGACTTGAGAATTCAGTACTAAAGCAAAGTGGGAAAACATGCAGGCAGAATAGATTTTCTACCACATATGTAACTATAGCCAGTTCTCAACACTTATGGCAGTCAAATGGTTAGAGCAAAAATGTTAGAGCAAACCAGGATAGGAACTTAATTGTTTTTCTTTCTCTGTTTCTTTCTTTTTTTTAATTATTAGGATATTTTCCATTTGGATCTCATCCTCATATTCTCATACATGCATTGCATTCCCAACTCTCACTGATTTTGTCAAATGAGAAAATAAATCCTGGGAATTCGGAATATTGTCTTTGTGTTATCTTGTCTTTAATTTCCTTTTCTGATTTCCATATTGAATTGTTTGCTGGTTTGCTTGCTTAACAATTATGATCATTCTGTTATCTGACTGATTCCATTAAGCAGAAAAGTTCAGTGATTATAATTCTTTATAACCCACAGAATGAAATAAGTAAGAATGCAGAATTATTTTAATTTTATTTGCCAGAATTGGACACCTTTTCTAGATCACCTTGTTTTGCTTCATACCTGGTTCTCTCATACACACAAAACACACACATACACATACAGGACTATTATTCATCTTCTATGTTTAAATATTCATTATATTTCTCCTTTGCAGTAGATCTTTATTGGCCCCAGTAGGATGGCTAGAGCATTCCCTTATGAATGCTTTAGTATGTAGTGGAACTGAGGAAGGTTTGGTTTGGCTTTTACATTTTAAATTGGCCCCCTGTTCTCAGGAGACAAGCGCACAGTTTTGTTTCCTTCTAGTAACACAGTGATATTCCAATCCCTTGGAGAAATACTTACAAGTACTGCCAGAATATCAGTGCAAGCTATTAGCATTTGTATCATGTCAGGCATTCACTAGTTTGATGCTTGCTTAAGAATATCTTTAAAAACAACAAAAACCCATCTCAAATCTGTAGAGGTTATTTTTTTTCCTCCTCTGTTTTAGTAATAATGTTATTTACAGCTATCATGGTATTAAATGTGACACTGGCAGCGTGGTAATTACTCCTTTTGGAGTCACAGGAATTTTTCTGTGTGATGAGAAATTGAAATTTATGTAAATAAAACTGACTAGTATTTATATACATCTACACCTTCGTAATATAATATAGTTTATCCTGAGACACAATTCTACAAAAGTGGTGTGGAATAAAACCCTTGGTATAGAGACCTCAGAATGCTAAATATTGCTTTTAAAGAGCTGGGAAAGCATACTCTCTGCGTATACAGTCTAATCATACAGTCTATTTTGGACTGGTCCAGTCTAACACTGGTGAGCTGATTCCCCCCCACCGCATGTGCATTTTCCACATGTCAAACATACATCAAGAGAGAAACCTGACAGAAAGTGTTATGTTATTAGGTAGATTTTTTTTTATATAAGCAGCTTTTAATAGTAGGTATGCCAGTAGAAGCATCTGGGGCAAAATCCAGTTGTGCTCCTAGTCACACAATGGAACTTAGCCCCTTCTTCTCCCTAATGCAGCTTCTTGTGCCCCTCTAGCCAGATCTGATTTTGAGGGTCCTTCAACCCTCTGGAGAAGATTTTGGGAGCAGGAGTACTCCAGGAAGACGAGCGCATCACCTGAATCCACCAGAATTCCACATCCACGAAAAGAAACAGCCTGTTGGCAAGAGGGGCTAACTGTATAAAAGCCTATATGTTTTAGGACCAATTCAGTGTCAGTTTCTGCCTCTATCTCTTCCTCCCGAATAGAGTATATTAACGAAAGCGAATAGCATGTGTACATAGTCAGATAATAATGCCTATCATTTATATAGCACATTTCATGTGGTTAGCAATTCGTATACATTTTCATACCCTTTAATATTTCACAGATGAAAATTGGAACGTACGTAGCCACACAACATCAGAGTAAAGTCAGCAAGAACATACAAGCTGGGAGAGCTGCAGCAATTTGTTTTTGCCTGAGCCTACTGGGAGGGATAGGATTCCTCTCTTTTTTTCCCCTGCTGAATTAAATTAGGCAAACTGCTTTTATACTTTAAACTCAATTTGCACTTACTGAAATAAGCTGAAGACAAAGCAGGAAAGTGGGAAGAGAAAATTAAAACTGGGGCATTTTAAAAGCAGCTGAAAAAGTGGGATGACAGAGGATTAATCAGGACTGTCCTATCAAGTTTGGAAAGCTGGAAGAAATGCATTATCTGCGTTTTATGAGATCCTCATAGTGCATGGTTTCTAAACCTGTCTCTGCTGAACTTTTCCGTCAAGTTATCTGCTTTTATACCGAAGTGTGATACACCAAACGCTATACCTTAGAATGCACCCGGTTTTCAGCTCAGGCAAGGCACTAAATTCTCTGCATTGGTACATCTAGCTTATAGGCCACTATTGATCTTCTTATTGAGGAGCACTGAAAAACTTCACCAGGATGCAGTGGCTTCCCAGATCAAACTGAAAAACAGTTGCTGAGAGAGCAAGCATCTGTGAATATTTCCATAGCTCTTAAAGTTCCCTGCCATCCCTTAAGAATTAGCTTTACTAGATGTGTAAGCCAAAGCACAATTTAGATGACATTCACAAGATGCCTTTTGTATAGATAGTAAAGGACCTCATAGATTTTGAATTTTCAGCAGCATTCAATTTCTACATTCATTTTTTAAAATTATTACTTTACCGCATTAGATTTTGCATCACAAGTATCTTTTGTGACTGTTTTCTTCACATAACAGTGTTTCAGTTTGGTATTTACTCTGTAAAGGAGCCTGTTCACAGACTTTCTGTTTGAAGTAGTGAATAGATGCTGTCATCTGAATGGAGACATAATTATTAAAATATTCATTCTACACAATTGTTGTAGAGGGGGGAAAAATCGCGTTGTAACAATTTCACATTCCTTCAGAAGAAAAGGAAGTGAAAAATACATAGGACTAATGGACAAAAAATGGCCATCAAGTAGGATCTTCTACAAGTACTTCTTGTAGGATATATGAGGATGAGTAAAGCACACCCTGAGGTCTCATTTAGCCTCTCTTAACACCCTCCTAGATTTTTCCCAGGCTGCCCTTTTTCTGGCCCCAAATTAGGATAAACTGTGTCTCTTGGAACCTTCCAGGAACAGCAATTGACTTTTTGAATAGGTTACAATTTTCCCAGACCATTTAACATCCAAAATATCCATTTTCCAAAACTAGAGGGGGACTTCCAGTCAACTTCAGTTTTATTCTTCATTTTCAGACAGTCTGTGTGGTCCCTGAAAGGACTCAGCATATGAACATTGTCCCCTGGAGCTGGTGGAGTCCTCCCATACACCAATTTACATCCAGCAAGTTCATTCCTCCTCCTCAGAAAGCATAAATAATATATCACTTACAGTGGCCCCTCTACTTTTGTGTGGGTTCAAGGCATGGAACCCTTGTGAAAGTGGAAAAACCACAAATAATTCCCATGTGCCCCCCCCCCATGATCCTCTTCGCATTCCCTTGTCTCTTGCGCGCCAGGGCCAGATGCAAGATTTCCTTGCAGGAAATGCAGAGGGAGCTCCACAGAGGAGAAGGAAGGTGCGCACATGTGCTGCTTCCCCCACCATTCCTTTGCCTTTGGCCTCGATGCTAATTCACAGTACCAGGGCTAGAGGCAAAGGAATGGGAGGAGGAGCTCTGGAGGGGACAGGGAAGGCTCACGCAAGCCATCCACACCATTCCCTTGCCTTTTGCCTTGGTTCGAGTTCTCAGCATCAGGGTCAGAGGCAAGGGAATGAGAGGGGGAGCTCCAGAGGGGAGAAGGAAGGTGCCTATGTGCCTCCCCACATTCCCTTGTTTCTGTCTGGGCATTTGCTTTCCTTCATGCCCAGCAATATGCAGGGGAATGGGAGGAGGAGAAGTGGGGGGGGCATGCATGCACCTCATGAATAATCAAATTTGTGAAAGTCAAGCCTGCTACAAGAGCAAAGGCAGCACTGGAGAGAATGGCAGAAGAAGGGTTTTAACTTGCATACTCTTCCTCATAATTCCATTGTCTGAAGTAAAAACCGCACACACAAACACACATACACATACACAAAATCCAAGACTTGGCCATTCTCATTCTCAAATTATAGGTCTGTTTACTTTGCTTCCTATCACTCAGTGAGAGTATTCTGCATAACCCTACTCTGGGTTCTCCCTTTTGTTCCCGCTACCAAAGGGGCCAAACCCTGCGGGTGAATTTTACATCTCCTTTTAGGTTTTCTTGGACCCTACAAGCTAAAGATCTTTAACCTCTGTGGAGCAGCCATCACCCGTTTCTCCTTCTTAAATTGTTGTTTTTGTTTTATTAAAAATGATGTATCTACACTTATGGTCATTTGGTACAACTTAAATGCCATGGTTCATAGAATCATAGAACTGTAAAATCATAGGGTTGGAAGAGACCACAACGGCCTCTTCTAACCCCCCTGCTGTGCAGAAATATATAATCAAAGCATTTCTGACAGATGGCTATCTAACTTCTGTTTGAAAATCTTTGAAGAAGGAAACTCCACCACACTCCAAGGCAACATATCCCACTGTCAAATTGCTCTTACCATCAGGAAGTTCTTCCTAATGTTTAGGTACAACCTCTTTTCCTGTAGATTGGAGCCATTGTTCCATGTCCTAGTCTCTGCAGCAGCAGAAAAGAAGTTTGCTCCATTTTGCATATGATGTCCCATAGCTCCCATAGCTGTCATGTCACTTCTTAACCTCATTAAGCATAACTATCATGTCACCTCTGAACCTTCTCTTCTCCTGGCTAAATATATCTAGCTCTTTAAGCCACTGTTCAGAGGGCATAGTTTTGAGGCCTCTTATCATTTTGGTCACCCTCCTCTGGACATGTTCCAGCTTGTCAATATTCTTCTTGAATTGTGGTGCCCAGAACTGGACACAGTATTCCAGGAGGGGTCTGACTAAACAGAATAGAGTAGGATTATTACTTCCCTTGATCTAGACATTGTACTCCTATTAATGCAGCCTAGCATGGCATTGGATTTTTTAGCTGCCGCATCACCTTGCTGACTCATGTTAAGCTTGTGGTCTACTAAGATTCCTAGATCCTTTTCACTTGTGCTGTGGTTAAGACAGGTGTCAGCTGTCTTATATGTGTGAATTCCCCCCCTTTTTTCCTGCCTAAGTGTAGTACTTTACATTTCTCCCTGTGAATTTTACTTTGTTAGTTTTTTCCAGCTCTCTAATCTCTTAAGGTCATTTTGAATTCTGATCCTGTCCTCTGGGATATTAGCTACACCTAATTTGGTGTCATCTGCATATTTGATAAGAATGACCTCTGTTTTTTCATCCAAGTTATTGATAAAGATGTGGAATAGCATGGGGCCCAGGGCAGAACCCTGTGGCACACCACTTGTCTCTAAGATAAAGAACAGTCATTGGCGAGCACCCTTTGGCTTTGGTCAGTCAACTACAGTAGAGTCTCAATTATCTGTCCTTTGGTCATCCGACATTCCGGATTATCCGACGTCGTGGCTGCTTGGCGGCGTGGCTGTAGGCATTTCCGCGTCCCCGACACGCCCCCAAACATGGCGGCCATGACGGGCAAGGATAGCCCTTTGGATTATCCGACATTTTCGGCTATCCAACTATCAGCCCGCCTGTTTATGTCGCATAATCGAGACTCTACTGTAATTGTAAATCCACCTAATGATAGCATTGTCTATTTTACTAGCTTGTTTGCAAGAATATCATGGCGCACTGTGCCAAAGACCTTACTAAAGTCAAGATATGCTATATCTACAGTATTGCCTTCGTCTACCAAGCTTGTAACTCTATCAAAAAAGAGATGAGATTAGTTTGGAATTATTTGTTTTTGAGAAACACATATTGACTTTCAGTGATCATAACATTCCTTTCTAAGTGCTTACAGACTGTCACTTTAACAATCTGCTCTTGAATCTTTCCCGATATTAATATAGTGCTGACTGGGTGATAATTGTTTCTGTCCTCTTTCTTCCCTTTATGAAGATGGGGACAATATTATCTCTCCTCCAGTCTGCTTGGACTTCTCCTGTTCTCCCTGATGCTCCATGATGTTCTCCATGATGCTAGGATTTGTGATATATTGAAAAAATTTGAATTCTCTACTAGAGAGTTCTACTCCATTCTCCCAAGCTACAGCACCACAGCTCTCTAGCAGAAAGTTCTAAGTACTCTGTTGACTATAAATCCCCAAATTTCTTAGTATGAAACCATAACAATGTAAGTGCTATGAAAATGCGATAAATGCATCTGTGTCAATCTACCCGAAGAATACTCACTGAATTGAGACTATATCACAATGTGGCATCATTTGCTTCTCTGTTTGCAATGAGGAATAACACTGGGCTGGTGCTGATCACGTCCTTTTCACCACTTGAAGTGGCAGAACAACAAAAAAGAAGAACCACAAATGCTGGGGTGCTTCATGTCTATTGTTGTAAGTCATCACTCTGATCTACTCCCCCACCAAGATTCTTAAAATGCCTTCCCTTTGAAAAAGAAAAGGGATCTGCTAAAAAGAGAACCATTTTCAGTCCACCAGCATTACCTTTCAGTATGTCAGGCTGAAGAGGAAGAATGTTTCACAGAGATGATCACAGAGAGAAGCTCGTTGTCCAACAGACTGTAGAAAAAGGGTGAAGTGGGAGATGATGTGGCCACATGAGTATTTTTTTTGTTTTCTAACTACTCTAGCTCTGTGTACCTGTATCTGTGTTTCCAGGAAGCCAGCGGAAGCTAAACACGGAAACCAACTATGACCGAACCAGAATAGTGTGTTCAGATTAACAAATACATCCCCCACAAACAAAAGCAAAACCAGACTTAAAGCAAACATACAATCTTTATACTTGCAGCAGAATGTTTCAGTTTCAAACCATGACCAGAGACAGAGTTAACCGGACAGGCTAGTCTCAGACAGGGGACTATAGTTATGTCAAACATGCCGTCATCTTGAATGTTTAACAGTAGAAAAGCAGCTTAGAAATATTCAACACACACACACATGCCTGGGACACACACACTGAGGCATGTTCCTAATACATAATTTCATATCACATCTGAATGTAGTGTGTGCATATGTGTGTGCTTCCTTTAAACATCTCTGGATTTCTTTTTCACCAAGATGAAAAGATAGTGTATTTTCACTTACAACATTCCAGGCCAGATAATGCTTAATTTAGTTAAATTGCATTCTTTTCCTGAAAACAAATTAAATGGGGCTGATGTTCTATTACTTGAGTTTTAATTTCCCCCATTGCTGCAGCATTTTGGTGGATTCAAATCTTGAAACTTCACTGAAAACCTCTATGTAATCTTTTTTTTAAGGCAGGATGTGCTAATAGCAAATAAAAATCTTTTCCCACCCACTTAGAGGAGCCTGTCATACCGAAATAGTGAAAAAAAGATGCTCAAAGATTTTGAGAAAATATGTAACCCAATAAAAGTCAAACGTGTCCTTTTTGATCAGCAGTAAAAAGACAACAACCAGCCCTTTAAGTCAGATACTGTAAACTGACCTTTGGAAAAAAAGAAGAGGTTTGAGTCATTTTCCACAAATGCTAATGGCCTAGAAAACATGTTTGTCGAAGGCTGGCAGAAGACTGCTGTGTTGTTACTATCTCAAAATGTCCGTAATGACACTTTGATTCACAGATGTCTTCCGTCTGTGCCTCAGAGGTCTGGGGTCAAAGCTGCACCGGCAGGCAGGTAAGGCAGGGCTAAAGGTTTGATCAGTTTGTGATGGCTCCACTCACTCTGCATTTGTCTCCAAGGTATTGCAGCCTGGGGGGGACAGTCAGGCTCTGGTTCTACTCACTTCCTATTATCCATGTGACTTGTCTCCGCCACGCTGGAGTCACTTTGATTTGCCTGATGTACTGCTTGACAAAGCTGGGTGATGGCTGAAAAGTGGATCCAGCTGCTATGAAAAGCGCACACCTGACATGCCAGTCCTGGTGCGGGCACATCATGGGGAGCATTTTTTAATTCAATGTAATTTATGCATTCTTGCAGTCCTGTGTGTGCCTGGCCTGTCAGCCAGTGCCTAGATGAAGGCTGACAGTTGTCATCCAGGGCCTGAAGGTAGCCTCACATAATGACACATTAGACATACTAATGATGTTTTCCTCTGGCATAATGTTTTCTTCTCAACTTTCCTTACTCCTCTCTTTTCCCTCCTCCCTTTTCTCTCCACCACAGGGATGCTTAGGACACAAACACACCAAGGAGACTATCTCTGCATAGAGTGTGGGAAGGGCTTTACTCAGCCTAGCCACCTCAGGACCCACCTGAGGTCTCACACAGGTATGTTTTCTCATCTGTCCTTACAGAGGGGTGGGGGGAAGTCCCTCGACTAACAACAATTGACTTTATTCTTAATCCTCTTTACTAACCTAAATGATTTTTAAAAGCATCTTTCTTTCCCATTTTACATCATTCCCTATTTGACTAGGATTGCTCTTGTTCCGTTCCAGGTACCTGATTCTCTCCACGTTTCCTGAACAGCGTAGCATTGTGCTTCAATTGAAATAAGGTTATTTGTAGAGTGGTGTTTTTTTTTTAAAAAACAACCATTTTAATTAGGGAGCGGAACACTCCAGAATGAATATGCTAATGAATTCTGTTGCCATCAGCACAAATTGAAATCAAAGAACCTTTTCGAACCAAACATAAAGTCTTGTTTCTCTTTCTCCTTTCAGTGGATGGAAAGAAGTCTGGGTTTTTGGGGGGTGTTTTTCCCTCCCTCCCTCTTTCTCTTTAAAATATAAACTCTGCTAAGACTGGACGCTGATATCAGTCTCAGCCCTTTTAAAGTGGAAATGTGATGTACCGTGGAGAATCTAGCAAGCTAAAACTGCTACTGTGTCAAGATACCTCAATAGCATTACATGAGACAATGAGACTAGCAGGTTTTTTTTCGCCCCCTCCTTTTTGGAGAAGTGTGAATGATGCATACATAAGCCAGTCTGATGCAAAATGACAGAGGCCAAATGGTAAGTAATTCAAGAAGAGGGTCCCTTTACACATACACTGATAATTAATGTTGTCAGTGATTGCTTTCTTCAGCACTGAAGTCTGAATTAAAAAGGGCAGTGGCCTTAGGCTGCCATTAGCACACTCTCTTACAGTAAGTGTTACGGTAAATTGGTATTTTCCGGCTACGGGGAGGAGCTGGTGTCTTTGCCTCCCTCCCTCCCCCAAATGTGGTTAATCTGTAATGGACTCAAATAATGTACACACACTAACGAAGCTTGAATGTTCATCTGTTAACAAGCCCCCTTGTTCCCACAGTGGTATTTGAGTCTAATGGACTCCGAGGTACTGAAGTTCACACCACCTCCGCAGATGCCCCAAAACAAGTATGTCTTACAATTAATTGGGTATTTGGTTTTTAATGTGGTAGCTGGGGGAGAAAAAAAAGTTGCACGATGATACTCATCAGTAAAGCACTGGCTCTTTGGATAGCTAGAGTGTAAACAGTAATAATGCTGTGTTTGTTTTAGATTCTCATATTTATGGAAAGTCCTAACACAAATGAGGCAATTTATTACCGAATGTGATCAAAAAAGCACTAACAATAAATTCAAAATGAGGTTTGGGAGAGTAATTTTTTAAAGTGCACTTAAAGGCATATAAAATTTTCATGCCCTTTTCACTAGATAGTTTGTCAGTACATATCTATCCATGTCTCTGATTTCTGAAATGAAGCAACAGTACAACTAAGGCACAGTCTGTGCTTTTCTGAAGAGTATTCCTATCGCAGTATTATGTACCTCCTATCTTTGAAAGACACTTATCTTTCAGTCTCTGTGGACTCTGTGTGGTGGTGTGTGTTTTCTTCTCCTAGCAATGCAGAATATGTCCCTCTCTTGCCCAGTACCTGGCTGTCCTCTAAAGTTTCTTATTTTCACTAATATTATAAACTGGCCTGGACATTATATTTCTTGCTTTTTGTTTCCCCTCCTCTATATCTTTGGCTTCATTTTTACTTCTGGAGAGTTACAGACTGTTTTTCGTCAACCCATTCATCCATAGTATGGACCTCAGAACCTCCCAGAGCCTGGAAATATTATTTGGAAGACAACTTGCAGGCTGGAAGATTCTGGGAGTTGCAATCACAGCGGAACTTTTCCAAGCTTTGCATCTTCCTTTTTTAAGCAATGCAATAGCGTTCCACCCATCTCCATCCCAAACTCAGGTGATGCTTGCATAGAACAGAGTAGACTGTGATAATATTTCAGCCTATTAGATAAATCTGTCATATTTACTATTTCAGTATATCCACCATTAATTTCATTGCAGCAGTAATGTTTGGGTGAATTCAGCTCAGCATGAGCTGAAACAAAGGATTGCAGCCCTGTGTTCGCTTACTTGAAAATAAAGACCATACATATTTTACACCACTATTGGGATGCCGTGAAAATGGCTTCCCTTTGACAAGCTGGTACATTCCTCAGGGCAATTGCTAGCACCACAGTTAAGGATTTTTTTCAGTGGTAAATTGAGAATGCTCCCAGTAGGTGGTGCTGGGAGACTGTTGCTTGTCCCCTTGGGAACTGTATCTGTGAGTTTATTTGGGTCTGTTCTGCAGGGATGGAAAGAACATTAATAAATAGTCAAATCTCAGATAAAAAGAGGTTTTCCTTAATGCTGGGACACCCTGATAAGAAGAATCCTGAACAGATGAGAATTGGGACTTAATTCTGTGTGGAAAATGCCTGGGGTGATGTGGGGTTGGCAGCATTTTCTGCACAGAAATGTTATTTTCTGCACAGAAAACAAGTTTCCTCCACAGAAAGCATGGTTTTATGCACCGAAAATAACGTTCCTTTACAGACAAATACTGTTTTTTTGTGCAAAACCTCCATGTGGATTTTTTGGCAGCATAAATCTGGAACCATAAGTAGACTGTACATTAAAAGAAAAAAAAATCTTGCCCATGAGACCAAAATTTACAAAGATTTACATTGCTAGTGTTTTGCACCCTCAGATTTTAAACATCTAAATGATCCATATTGATATGCTGGGAGATGTTATCTGGAATTATGGAGCTGGGTTTAACTCGGGTGGGGAGTTTCTAAATACCTTGTGACAAATATATAAATAAACTTGCCCGTAATGCCTGTTTTAGAATGAAGGACCACATGATTATGCACAAGATCACAGCCTGTTTGTATTTGAAGAGGGAACAGAAAACACGCCTTAGTACTGTGGCTTTTCTGGACAGAATTCTGTTGAAAGCTGCTGCAACAGTCACTTCTACATAGCTAAATAAAGACAAGATGCACCAATCTTTAATGTCCTTTCTGCAAAGGTTCTAACAAAGTGGTTGGCCATCAGCAGCAGCTATTTCCATGGTTCATCTTTGTGACAGCTATATTTTCTCTGTATCCCCTGCGTTGTCAGTGTTGTTATTAATTAAACTGCAAACATTAATTGTGTCTGCTGTCATCTTTATCACTGCCAGTAAACAATAGTGCATTCTGTCCTCAGTCTCACTTTCCAGTACATTTTTTGGGGTGGAGAGAGGATCTCTCAATTCCTCAATGCATTCCAGACATTCTGGGAACACCACTGTTTTTCTGTTTAAAAGTATAGCTGTTCTCTTTAACTGGAGAAAGAACTGTTAAAGACACTAAAAGTAACCTCAGTTCTAGTCACTGGAGTGCCACACCTGAACTTGCAAACTGTCCTCCCATGTGAAATCTTTTCTATTGTTTTAGATGGTAAAATGGGTTAATTAGAATTGGCCTTGAAAATGATTTTTTTAAAATTTTTGCAATTCCTGCTTTGTTCTGAAAAAGGACAATTTTTTTCCAATCAAGATTAAGTTTGTTTTGCAGTGGTGATTTTTTTAAAAAAACATTCTAGATAAAATTGTGCTACTGCCATACTGCCATAGTACAGCAGTGTAAATCCCAAATGATCAAAGCTGGGTTCTTTATTGACCTATTCAAAGAACATTAAAAGATAAGGTTTTCAGAAGGGAAGAATATTCAATCAGTGGGTTGTATGAATGAGTGTCAACTTTGCCAATCCATTTAAAATATTGTTACTTCTGTTAGTTTAATGGACATGTGTGGCAAAATTTAATCTTCATCTAATTAAAGAAAACCATATTGTCATTTTAAACCATTGATAAGAGGATCTTCAGAAATCACACAAATTATGTTTTTTACAACCATATTCTTATCCTTAACTTGTAATTGGTTGAATATGGCTAATTGCTCTGGACATAGTTCAAGGTTGCCAGTAGCTAAATTGTTAAATTTGGGATTGATTATTTCACTATGTTTGTGAGTTGTGCATTGTGAAAGGAGACAGAGCTGCTGAAAGACAGCATTTTCAATCACTTAAATTTGGGTTTTGCATTTGTCAGATTTGTAAATCAAGTGCAGCAATTATAATGGATAGAACGCGCACTGGATTTTCAAAAGGTTGCATTTTCCGCTGTATTCTACTTTCACTAATCAAATGTGTGCACACGTAGTGTGTTCAAAGCAGTTTTTAATGTCATGTGTGAAAATGCCCAGAGATTTTTGCTATGGGTGGAACAGATTGGTTCTGAGAGCATACTTCCCCATATGGGAGATAACAAATATTGCATTAGAGGCTGTCTGATTTGATTTGCAATAAGATCATATTGAAGTGGATTTTTCAAGTACAGTCTTGAAGCACTACACAGGCACTCAGTATTTTTATGTAGTGGAAATCATTATTAAAAAGAAATAGTTGGGGATTGTTGGCTTAAATCCGGTTGGTAGTACCAGCCAGAGTAAACCCGCCAAAGTAATGGGATTTGTATAAACGTTGACATATAATTCAGCAATTGATTCCATAGGTCTAATCTGCTTGGGAACAACAGTCGGACTGAGGCTATTGATCACAAATCATAAATGCAGCAGCGGGAGTGTTGTCCCAAATGGGTTTATGGCAGGTCTGAGATTTTTGCAATGCCTGCACTGGACTCTAGTCTATTCCTTGTACAATTCTGTGGCATAGGATTAGGAAAGAGAAGGGAGTCTTACCTCCAGATAAGAGCCTGGCCATTCATTAAGATTGGCTAGAGGGGCTTTTCTCTCCATTTGATTAGGAATTAGAGTTCAGGACATAGGAATATGGAGAGACCATGCTCTGTGGCAATTTACAAGCTATCAGTCTCCCTACCATTCTCTGATGGTCTTCTGTTATATTTTGAAGACTCTCCCCCCCTCCCCATAGACCTTTGGCTTGCTAAGCTTAGGTCATTTTGCTGCTTCCTTGGACAACACTATTTTGTTTGTTTTAGCTGGTATCTCTTAGCATTTATTTGGCTTTTTTAAAAAAAAATGTTGTAAATTACTTTGAGAATTTAAAAAAATGTAAATAAGGCATAAATAGGTTCAATAAATATTATTAATGCCTAAATCCAGTTAGAGTTTTCTGGTATAGACACTTGGATCTCTGCATAGGTGTTTCCCGTGCAACATTTTAGTGGAAGGGATAGCAATATAAAAATGTAATGATACATGAAAATAGATACACATTCCTTTGATATGAAGGGAATCCCCATATCAAAGATGCAGAGATGTTCCAGGATCTGCTGGTATGAAACTGCTTCTACAGTGGGCCACAGGACAAGTGGTTTGACAGTCCTGCCTTTTGTGTAGGGAGGTATCCAAACCACCTTGTAAAAGCAGAAGCACAATGACAAATGGCAATAGGTGACTCCACCACCTATTGCACATGAATGCAACAACTGCTGCTAGAGGAAGGTGTGTGTTCTTGACATACATTTTGCCCCAGAATCCACTTTTATATAGAGCCACATGTTTCTTAAGTGCCTGACTATGAGAAATCCTTAGAACCAAGGCATTATGATGGAGGGGTGGCTTGTGCCAAGACACTCCTTTCCCATAGTTCCTTGGTTCCAAGGATCCTTCAAAACCCAGCATCTATATAGGCCCAGCCTCTGGCAATAGATGTACACAGTTCAGTCTTAGAGAACTATGCTGATGTCCTTTTTTAAAATCAGGACTGAATAGGATTTTAGGCCTGTACTCTGGTGGTGCAGTGGTTAAATGTTAGTACTGCAGCCACAACATTATAATTTCAATCCTACAGTGATCCAGGTTGACTCAGCCTTCCATCCTTCCATCGGTTGGTAAAATAGGGCATTTACCTAACATGTTGTAAACCACTTAGGGAGTGCTCAGCACTGATAAGTGGTATAGAAATGTAACTGCTATTGCTGTTGCTATTGCTTTGGAATTCACCTGTTTTTAATGGAATTGGCCACCTCTTCAAAACTGTTTCAAAAAGCCAATATAGATTTGGTAAAAATATGTTTGCACATACCATGAAACTTAAAATGTATAAAAGAACGTATCATGAATGTATGTGTGCGTGTGTATACATACACATAAATCATATACCCAGTATGTTGAAAGAAGTGTAGTACAGAATCCTTTTGAAAATCCTTTTGAAAATGAAAAGTTTGAAATATTTATATTTGAAATATATCTAAAAGAGTTCACTATAAAAAAATTAGATGACTTAAATATTATTGAACAGAGAGAGTTTTCTTAAAACCTGACACTAGAGATGAATACATTTTATAATACATCCAAACATCCGTGTGTTTGCAAAGAAACAGAAAATATGTGATCAAAGGGAAAATGCAGCAAATGCTACTACAACAAGATCTTATATTTTGACATTTTTTTCCTTCCTGTGTTAAGTGCCAATGGTAACATAGCAAGAAATCAAATTCCAATTGAAAATGTAATGAAACTACCAACTTCAACATCTTCAGCTAAAAGCCATGTTTATGACATTTCTCTGACATATGCTATAATACCATGTATACTTTCTTTGAGTTTTAAAATCCCATGATTAATTGTTTATTTCTGATTATTGCAAGTATTATTTTTAAACAGTTATGCAAACTCAAAAATGCAGTTAATCAAAATAACACATAATGAAGAAAAAAACGGCAATCTAATTTGTCTCTTTCACAAGTATAAATGTTATTATACAAAAACATTAAGAAACAGGCATGTTTGAACAGGAATACTAGATTTGTTTTTTAGCTCACAAATGTAATGCAGCATATATTAGGAGCTTGTAACTATTAGCTGAATTTGAGAACATCCATCCATTCATATGTTTCATTATGGTAGGTTTTTGTTTTTTAAAAATTAAGATGAATTTACATATACCACAGGAACTTGTAATCATCACTCTATTCAGCAGATTTTATGGAGGGAGCAAATTTCTTCTAACTGGACATAACTGATTAATTCACAGATCTAGAGTGAATTCATGGCTACATTGCACCAAGTTCACAACTATACTTGTGCAATATGGGGTTTTATTTTAACTCCTATCATGTAGGAAAGAGAGATCTATGTTAGATATACATTTAACGTAAGATGGACATATAAAATGGAAAAGAAAGGCGGGAAGAAGTGCTGGTTCAGAGTGATGCAGTGCTGGGCTGCATTCAGAGATCCCATAAAGTGTTTCATTCATACAACTTCCTGTGGATTCCCCTGAGCTCACTGAAAAGATGTTGCAGAGGCCTGGATGGCTATCTGGATAGATTGGAGTAGGGAGAGGTAGGACGGCTACAGAGTGAAATTTGCCTTCTCTCTCTCTCTCTCTTTCTGTTCCATGAGTGGCAGCTGTAATCTTGGGAGAATTTTTGTAATGAGTGACAATGTTTTGGTACCAGAAGTTTGTTCCAAACAAGATAAAGTGTCCTGTTCATTTCATAACTACTGGTTTTCATGATCCTGGAACTCTTGATGCTCTTATCACATCCAGAAGTAGGTCAATGTTAGACACATTCTGTGGTTGTTCATAACAAATTGGCAGCTTGAATTTTTCAACATGAACAAAGAATGTTAATCATTAGGCTGCCTTTGTGTGCTAGCAAGCCAGGCTAAATGCACTAATAAAGTAAACTGGACACAAAGAGATGTGTAGACTGCCATCTTCTGGTTTTGTTTTTATTTGTTTCTTTGTTTTCTTTTTCCCCAAAGGATTCAGTGGTACAGTTGTGTCATAATGCTTGGATTTCAACTCACTTTTTGATAACTTACAGATGTAGGTTGAACTTCAGAAGGAAATCTAAGGCAGCCTTTCTTAGACCTGCTTGCAGCTGTGACGAGCCAGATTTTGATGGACTGAATCACAGTAGTACCTTTCCATCTTCTGATTGCTAAAATATGTTATCTAATCTAAAAAAATCCATTTGGTTTGACGAAAGTGAGGTATTTTTATTCTCACTTGCAGTATATGCAGGCAGTTTTTATGAGCATGCAATCAAATAATTGATTTGAAGTCGTTTGGTTCGAAGCCAGTTAAAATGGCCTCAGTTACCTGGCATCTTTATATCTTAGTGGAGTTTTAGTATCTCCTTAGCTGCAACCTATAATGGCTGCAGTTCATCTCTTCTTCCACATAGTAGGGAAACTCTTCCTCAGACTTTCTTTTCAAACTTTTCCATGTTCATCTTTCTTTAACACTTTCTCTTATGATAATGGAGACATTCATACAAGAAAATTGCATATTCTAATTTAGCACAGGGGCCCGTGTTCCCATCACAGTAACAGCAGTGTGGGATAGTTTTGCTCTTAGCTATGGCCTTCTCCTCCAGTGCTGTACCTAGAGAGAATTCTACTAACTTGGTTGGCTTAGAGAAAAATTCTCCCTCCCTCCCACTTACTGTCTCAGCCTCTGGCCTTCTCTTTACTCTTATGTTGTGAGACAGTGATAACCCCTTTCATGTTTCCTGCTGTGTGTGATTCTCCTTTGTGGGTGTATTACAACTGGACCTGTAGGGCAACCCTTCCCAAGAAATTGCTGATTGTGATTGCTGTCCCACATAAATACCCTAATTACATCCTCAGGCCAGGGTCTCTTATTCCATCTCTCTCTCCCTCTTTGTTCTTCTAACAATTCTTACCCAGGGAAACTGGAATGAGTTGTTCTTTTCCCTCCCACTACAAAGAGATTTCACCATTTTCCCCAGTGTAACTAAAGTGTGTGTGCATGTTAACAGGATGATTTTTTAAAAAAATTAATGATGAACATCTCCTCTTGGAATTGTGTGTCTGTCTGTTAGGCATGAGGTAGCCATGCAAAAATATAAGACATCTTTCTTCGTTTACTGCAAGAAATTTGGCATCCAACTAAAGAAGTTTTATCACATCTCTCACACAGTTACCGTTTCCTACATTTCAAATATACTGCAATCTGTATAACAGCTTTCCCCCCAGTTCCCCCTTTAATTTTGTTGCAAATCTTCTCCACTCACAGCAGACTTTGACTGGTAAATGTCATGAATCTTGGGCCAGCCTTAATTAGGATTTTTCTAAATCTATTAACAAAGGAAAGATACTTAATACATTATGTCAAGCAACACTGCCTTTTCTTTAGTTCTTTCCAGGACTGCCAAAGGCACGGATTGAAATTTACTGGGAATATTTTCACATGGATGTTGCATCTGATGTTGTGTTAATTGAAAATGGTCTGTTTCCCTTCATGGAGGCTTTGGCTTAAGGTTAATGTATGAATGTGAGATGCGTCTTGCCATGTAGCTTTAGCCATCAGGATTGCAAGCCACATTGTTCAGACAGGAGTGCTCAGAATGCCATTGCCTGGGAGCTGCAGGCTCCCATTTATTTGTGGCTTTATTTTGAGGTTCACTGGGGTGTAGAATAGCCCTGCTGTTTTCTCACTGTAGTCAAAACCTTTACAGTGTGACATGTTTTTATGAGAGGTATGCTTTATCTTTCTTTGCAGCTTCCAAACCAGTGTTGTCTTGACCATTAAAAGCTCTGTGTCACAAAAGACACTTGTTTGATGGTGGTGGTGGTGGTGGTGGGTGGTGTGGCAGCAATGATGATGATGACAATGGTGGCGGTAGTGATGGTGATGATGATGATTTTGTTTCCACCAACCTTATAACTTTATTGCAAGAAAAAGATCAGCTGTGTAGGTTGCATGCAAATTAATGACAGGTTGGGCCCTACATTACAGAGAATGGTCATATAAGTAATGTTGAAGATGTCTTTGTTTTTGAAAAGTATAGGCCAGAATCTTGTTACTTCACTAAGCAAGTTGTTGCACTTCTTGTAGTAGTGAGGAAGAGCAGACAACGTTCTCTGGCTGTGGGCAGCTTATTTCTCCAGTGCCTTACTTTTTTCCATGGCCACTGCACCTGCAGCTTCTTTCTTTCTGTTGTCCCTGCCTAAGCAAGCATAGTTACAGTGGCAGAGCGCATGAAGAGGATTCTGACAAATGATGCTTAAAAAGCCTGGAGATGAGTGGTCTTAACATTGTTCTTCAACATATAGTACCTGGACAGTAAACTGAGTGAGCAATCACACAACTCAGCTGGTCACAGTGTTCCTCACTCTGTTGAGATGTATAAGCTACGATAATTATATCTCTATTTACACAATGTAAATTAACCTTTGCAGATTTTATGCAAATCTGTGCCTTTTAGGGGGTGATCTATAAATGATCACCCTACTCAGCTAGCAAATGTCAGAGATTCCCCCCCCCGAGGAGAAGGTCAGATAACAATCAATAAATATAACTAACAAGGAGACATTCAACCACACAAGCAACTGGGTGATCATTTGAAACAGAATGGTATGGAGGTTGTTCCTTGTGTTAAAGCTTGGTGAGTGGTTCCGAGTACATACAAGTAAAACCTCTGATTTTTTTTAAAGGGTTCTTTGTGTGACTGTGTAGTTAAAAATATCAGGAATCATGCACAGATCAGATTCTGCATAATTGTGCTTCAAGCAACCTCCTACACAACTTCTCATATATAAGAATAGGGTTGTTCTCTTCAGAGAATAACATGTTATTAACATACGTAGATAATTGAACAGAACGTATGTGTTCTAGATTATTAAAACAGTATTTCTTTCCTCTTGTCCCTACTTTTGCTCTCTCTCTTTTTTTTTTAAGAATGGGGTAGGTGCAGGAAGCCAGCTGCATGCAGGCTTGGGAGGCCTTTTGTCTGACCACCACAGCCCCCCAAGCCCTCAACCTCCCATCACTAAGGAAAGAAACTCAGCCCAAAGTGGAGAATTGCATCTCCAGAGACCTCCGGGAGATATAATTCTCCCCATGCACCTCAAAATGGCCCCAAATAGCAATTTTTCAAAAAGGCAGTTCCATTTTTTACTAAAATGCTGGTTCCAGCCCACAAGCTTAGGAAGAGGTAAGGCTGAAAACAGGGCAGGTTCAGCTTGTACATCCTGTGTTAGAACAACAGCAAAATATAGTATTAGCTATTCCTGTTAAGAAAGCTGAAAGGTGTCACTGAATAGAACTCTAACCAAACCTGGGACTCTTGCTTTTGTCTAGAGAATGAGTCCACATTGCACCCTTCAAAAACTTACAGCCCTGAGTATGATACCTTTTCTGTCCCATGAGCAGTGATTATATGTTAAGCTAATAAGGAAATCAGAATTAGTGGGAGGATGCCCAGATTGAAGAAGTAAACAATATATATGTACTATATACCAATGTGTAGACAAGGGGAGCATGTATCCTTTTATACCTGGTTGACTGCTTCTTTCTACCCTTCTGACTGCAAGCGTAAGATGAAGCAAGCTGTAAGTCCCTAAATATGGGTCAACATACCACTTCTATGAACCTTAATTCAGTCCTGCCACCAGTATCCTATCACTCAGTTATAAATCCCCTCAGTTACCATAAAAATCTTGCGTTCCCACTTCCCCTCTAGTCTTTTCTGCTTCTCCTAGCTATTCTTAACCTTTTCTTAAATGTTCCTTCAGTCACTATTATTTGCTATTCTAGTATGTCATAGAGTTTATAGGAACTTGACGTGCTGTGCTCTCCCTGGAGATGATTAAAAATAACTCTTTGTGATGTATTAGGTCAATGCTAATGTGCATAATGCTAATAAAAAGGTAGCAAGGGCCAGTAAAAATGTGTGATGACTCTACTGCTGTAGCCTAGAAATGGGAGCAGGGATAAAGCTTGTTACTAGGAAATAAGAAGGATATGATGCTTTCTGTTCCCACTTCATTTTGTCATTTTCCCCCCATATAGGTGAGAGACCATTCCAATGCAGATATTGTCCATACAGTGCCTCTCAGAAAGGGAACCTAAAAACACACGTCCAGTGTGTACACCGGGTACCCTTTGACAACAGCCAGTACCCTGACCGACGGTTCCAGCATCCACTGAGTAATTATTCAAATGCCCCCATGAAAGAACAGCTGGAAAACTTCCTGGCAATCCATCCAGTTCCTGGAGCAACTGTGTTATAGTGATACCCATGCTCTGTGTTTTGCTAGAAGAGTAATGCCTTTGCACTGTTTATCATTTTAAAATAAATGAAGACACTACACAAGATGTATACAAATTGATGTACTAATCAGTCCCCGCGGTTTCTTATTTCCTTTATAATAAACAGTGGAGTTGGCAAGCTTTGTGGTGGCACAAAGCATCTATATTAATCAAGATAACTTTTTTCAGACACTGGAAAAAAATTAAACTTTGTACCATTTGGAGGGCAGCACTGCAACAAAATCTTCCCTTGTGGATGTTTGATATTTTTTATTTTTATTTTGAAAACAAACAAACAAACAAAAAAACAGTGGATTTGGGAATGTGAGAAGGAGTGATTAATGAAACTGCCATTGGCTGTCATGCTGGGAAAAAAACTACAACTCCTTCTTTTATTATTATTTAAAAAAGAGAGGAAGAATGCAAAATGGAAGAGTCATTCAGCGCTGTGAAAGCCAAGCTTGATGAAGGACGGAAGGGACTAAAGAGAGAAGCCATCATTCTGCAGTAAGGTTGTTTCATGATAGTTTGGGGACCACTCACATTTCCAGTGGGCTTACCCTTGACGGCACACCATTAATAGTATGTGAATATGGAAAGCAAAACACTTCTTTAAGAAATGTTTCTCGAATCACTTCAGAAAGAAAGGAAGCAGCTAGTCAAACACTAAGAAAAAGATTTTTTTTTTTAAAAAAAAAAAAGCTCCAACAGCCCAGGCTTCTATGGGGGTTTCCGGGTTTTTTTGTTTTACTCTCAGGGCCTTTCTGTTTGTTTATTCTGCCTTTTTCTCTTTATTTAACAGTGCTACTTTCTGTGACCTGATCACGATGGAAATTGCATGCTTTTTAAAAAGAAATTTAAA
This sequence comes from Iguana delicatissima, assembly GCA_948472985.1. NCBI lineage: Eukaryota > Metazoa > Chordata > Lepidosauria > Squamata > Iguanidae > Iguana > Iguana delicatissima. Next base: position 50,473 of record CAOKZL010000161.1, on the reverse strand, counting down.
AGGAGGAAACGTTCCCCCCTCTGCAAGAATATGCAATTCAGCTGTTTAAAGCTGCTGTTGATTCAGCTGTTTAAAGCTGCTGATTTGTATGCTCTGAATAGATTTTTAAAAAATAAAGAGGAATCCAGGCAGACTTGGGCCCTTAAGGGGACAGTGTGTGCCTGTATTTTTGTGACTCACACTAGTGATCCTTTCTGGGCCCTGGTGACATTTTTTGGGGGAAAAAAGAGAGTAACTTCTTTTGTGGTGGCAGGTCAGTGTTCATCTAATGTGTCGTGTGTTGTACTTGGTAATCATGGGGTTATCAGGAGATAAAAAGAAGCTTTATATACCTCTTCTACAGTAACTCCTTTAAATGCAGGTTTTCAAGGTAGGGGGTGAGGATGGCAGGTTGTTAACCATGCAGTCTCTGCAGTTTGTTAAAAAAATATATTCCACAGATATAAATATTTTCTTTTCCTTTATTGCTGTGACACTGTGTGTGATGGTAATAATTCAGAGTTTCAGATTTTGCACATATAATTTTATGCATTATCATAAAAAAAATTGCTGCCTTGAAAAAAATATTCTGTGAATTTTTTTGCAAAAAAACAAAACAAAAAAAGCTTTACTAGGTTTTTTTTAATTGTAACATTTTTGTAAAGGCAGGAAAAGGATTTTTTAAAAAACTAGCATGCTAATTATATTTTTCAAAAAAAAGCAATAATTTTACATGTACGGAAATGGCGCTAACCTTTTAATACTGATGGAGAGCAACCGTTTACTTTCTACAACAATGGGATAGTGCTGTTTTTGTAGTAACGGAGCTTCTTACAGCAAGATTTTTAATATGTAATTCTTCTGTTCTAATTTTTGGTTTTGTCTCTTATTTGATTGGGGATTCTACTTGTTGCAAATTATTTGACTACCCTTGCTTTGAAGTTGTTGACAGTAATGCAGTTGTAACATTCATATGTAATGTGCTGGTTTGGGATTTTTATTTTATTTTATTGCTCATAGCTCGTGCACCAGCTATATGCCAGCTGTAATCCTGGTGTAGCTAAGAATGTCTGTGCAAATGCCTATATAAGTGATTGTAATCAGCTCTCTTTTGAAGTTATCTTACAGAAATTCATATAGACACATTCCACGCTCCACCTCCTTCTTTTCTTCTGTATCCCAATCCATCCTCATCACTGCCCCCCATCATCTCTTATTCTACGTTAAAGAATAATGGTTCGTTTGGGGATTCACACTGAAGTGTTACTTTTATCCCTTTTATCAAGCACTTATTTTCCTTGTTTGAATTGAAACAGGTAAGGGTTCAGAGATGCACAAAAACAGCTTCAATGCCTATTTGTCTGTTGGTAGTTATTAAAAACCCTTCTGTTCTGCCCCGAAAGTTATATGAGTTGTCACGTGCAGCTATTATTATTTTTTGTTGTTGTTGGTCGGTATGCATGTGTGTATGTGTGTGCGCATGTGTTTTAAATTGTGTTTTCTGAGTATATTGGTTTTCTGTTTTATTTTATTCTTTTGCAAGCTGATATGGAAGGATCTTAGTTAATATTTAGAAGTGAAATGCTCTTCCTAGAGACTGTTTACTTGAGGACTGTCAGACACAGAGAGAAGAAAGTGCTGTCACTGCCACTACCAGGGTACTAATCAGCAAAGTTTACAATCATAATTTAGCTACATGAAGAACAACAGCAGGGGAAATCAGTTTAAATAATTATATGCTGTGTATAGCACAGAAATGAGATTTTCACTTAATTAAACAAGAACTGGGGAGGGAGAGGGGGATCCTTCATGAAAGACCAGCCATTTTCACGTGTGAATCCCAGGCTTTGTAATTTCCTCCTTTATCATCCATATTGTATCGATTTGTTAATTCAGTTAGACTCTAGTGCTTAGTATGATTTGTGTTTCTTATTTATTTAGTTCCTTGAGCTTCAAATAGCCTTTAAAAAAAGGAAAAAAGGAAACTTGATAATTTTGTAGCATGACACACTTTGTAAGCCATCTTCTGACTGTTACCAAGACTTTCTACTACCTCTATCAATCTGTTTCTTTTCCTTAACAGGTTTTCTACAGTGTTGCAGTCTAATGTACCTTAGACAATAAAGGGTTTGATTATGAGCACTGCAGATGGTGTTTCAGCCATCCCTTTCTCCATTCCTCTTTTCATTTTGCTTGCACTTTTTACCCTTCTATAAAAAAGTAAGCATTCCTGCCATAGCAACTTCCCTTCCCTTCACATTAAAATATTGTACGGTGACAAAAAGAAAGAAAAAAAGATACTTCAAAAAGTAATGATATTTTTCAAAATGAATCAGTTGAGGTTGATGTTTCTATTCCAAAGATTATTTCTACTGCAAATAAACGGCTAAATTCTGGTGCAAAAAATAAAAATAAAAATAAAGGCAAATTCGAAGGTTTATATTTATATTTTAAAATCACGTAAGGCATCTTCCGTGAGAGAGAGGGATTTGTGGGCAAAAGAAATGAGGTGTGATAATTTTAGTACAATTGGGTGCATGTTGGAGATGTTTAACATGATGGCATTGAAATCTTGTTCCATCACTACGTGGAAATATTCTCCTTTGCAGTTTTATCTCCTTTGATGGGATATAAGAGTATATACCACATGCAGAAACAAAGAGTGAATGAAGTTCCTTTCCTAAAGAAGGTAAAACCATTCAAAACAAACTACACCATGAAAACCAGCCACCCAAGCCCTTAGCCTCAAAACCATACTGGTATTCCAGTAAATAGTAATGTTCTTTTGGACTATGATAGGAAGTTTATATATTTAGGGAGTACAAATAGATAGACATGGCCCACATAAACAGAACTTCTCTACCCAGTTACCTCTCACGAACTGTACATAACCAGCTGCAAGAGCAAAAAGATTTAATTTTAAATGGGGCATGCATGATCAACACCCAGAGAATACATCTTGCCATAGTTTCAAAATTACTTCGAATTTCTCTCCTTTGTCTCATACATAAATGTTATTCTTTAATTTTAGAAACAATCTAAAAGGTGTACAAGCCAGCATGGTATTGTAGAAATAAGGTAGTGGGTTTTGAAATACAATGTATTTCTCCAGAAGTGGTGCTCTCAACAATCCAAAACACAAGTTTGTGAAGCAGCCAGATCACTGGGATGCAGAATAAGTTCAAATGAAAATTCCAGTTTTGAAGAGAAAAACAAAGTAATCCTTTCAGTGACCTTTCAGATGATGAGTTGATTCATTTAAGGGCAGACCTTTATTGCAATTTTCGTATTTTGTGTAATGGAGTTTTGTAGGTAATTGCTACTCCAATATGCATTGTGATACACAGCCCAAACAATACAGTGACAATGCATCATTATTGCTATAAGAAAGACATCAATGAGAATAGAAAAACCTAGGTTTCATATCCTTCTAAAAAGGAGGAAAAGTTGCTAGCATTTCTTTTATAACAAATTCTGCTTGTACACTGCTAACGTGTAGAAACAGAATTTAAGAAATAGTTGTAAACATAAAGAACTTTCTGAAAAAGCAGTAAAGTCAATGAAGAAAAAATAATGCCAAAACCTTTACTTATCCCTCCTGCTTTAGAAATTATCTACAGCCGGTGGGAGACTGGACTCAATGTCATCCATTGATTGGATGCAATCTTACCTTCATATATTCTACTGAAAACATATCATCTCTAACTTCTTCCTTGGGAATGTGATATAATTAAAAAATAATGCACAAGGACAAATGGAGAGGATGCCAGTATGTCTGTACAATCCAGAAGTAGGACATTCTGGAAGAAACTGAAAATCAACACTAACCATAGGAACTGACAGCAGACAAATAGATTTGGGTGGTGGCTAGTATAACTAATAATGGATGAGCCCACACACAAACGCAAATGAGATTCATAATATTGTAAGGGCAACTAATAATACAGTCCTGATGATCTTTTCTTTCTAAAGCATTGACATTAATTGTGGCTCTAATTCTGAAGATATTACCAGTGATAGTCAAAAGCAACATTACATCTTATCTAATATACAATGACAACTCCTCAAAAAGTGTTTCCACAATGATGTTCTCATGTCCAGCTGTGCAAATTGATCCCCCCCCCCATAATCATGACTTGCATTATCATTTCTTTTAGCAGATGCTTCCCTATTACATTGCTTTGAGACTGCTAGAGGGCTAGTACATAACAGTACTCCTCAGTACATGGTTTGTACACTTCGTTCAATATTGTGCATTGGATGATAGGGGGTGAAGGGATGGGATGTCACAAGCTTCTCTGAAAGCAATTTAATATTTAAATAGCTTCATGAATTTCTGAACATGGCTTTGAATAGCTTTCTACCAAAAAAAAATGTAGTGGGTGAAACCAAAGGCTGGTTTTACATTTGTCCTGTTTGGATAGGTGTTCTATGGAGCAGGTCATCAGACTTACAGAGTGATATTTCTCTTCAAGAAATTAGCAGCGTTATGAAGAGAATATAGCAGGTTCTCCTGAATTGTTCCTGTAAGATAAGCTCATGCTATGTCATCTGTTATCTTCATCATCATGAGTGTAGTGCCATAAAAAGTCCTCAGGGGAGAAGAATTATTCTGAGAAGTGGAAAAAGATTTATTAGCCTTATGACTATCCTGTTCTTGTGCTTTAGAAGACAGGAAAAACATAGCCTTCCAGCTTGAGCTTTATAATGCAAAAAGGGTGTGGACCAGATCTGAGTTGTCTTTTTAAAGCCAGGTATTAAATCACCTGCCAAGAAGATTTGAATTCTGAATAAATACTGGGATTTGCAGAATTTGATATTCATTGTGGAAACTATATACTAAAATATGAGCGGAAGATATAAACTGGACACTATAGTGGAGAATATTCCAGAATGAATAAACTGGACACTATAGTGGAGAATATTCCAGAATGATTTCAAAAATATAGAAACAGAGCTTCTGTGAAGGTGGATATTTCATATTTCACTCTCTTAAAATAAGTATTTGGAATATGAAAGTGACTTGCATCTCTAATAATGAAAAAAAGTGTTGTCTATAAGAAATCTAATTTTACCATTGTACTTCCTTTTCTGTGCCATTTTTCTTTTCACAGTGGTTTACTCTTACTGCTTCTAATAGACTTGCCAGATGATGCTTGCATTCATTTGTAATCAAGCTGTAAATTGAACACAAAACTGCACCATACCATGATATGCACAGGTACCATTATAACTGAGAATATGGTTCTTCTGCCTGAATCCTTAATATTTCCTCTGTGTCCAATAGATCTTCTGTTTTGTGTACAATAAGGTACTTAAGTCTGTCATTCAAATTCTAGAATGTTCTACCATGTGTTTCTTGTTTCAACTGCTAAAGATACAGTGATGCCTGGTAAAACTATCATTACATGACAATTGATGGGAGAGAAAACTCCAACTGGCACTAGAATTGTGGTTACTCTGTTGTGGTCATAGAACTCTTACCTCCACAACCTGCAACAGAAAGATAAGAAAGCAAATCCTTCCAGTCTGTATCACCACTACATTCAGTCCACTTCAATTTTACTTACTGAATCATTACAGCAGCCACTGATACAACAACAGTGTAGATATCTCCTCCCAATCCAAGATGCAGCCTTCTTTCTTTCTTTCTTTGCTAGGAAGATCTGGCACATTTCCAGCTGGAACCCCCCCCCCGCCATTGAAATTTCTTCTGCTTTCTCACAATGTCAAAGAAATAAATGGGTGTTAGAGTAAATCATGCCTGAACTCTCCCTAGAAACCATGATGACTAAACTGAGACTGTTGGATGGACTCAAGGAAAGCATAGCCTTGAGTCTGCAAGACCTGAGCAGAGCTGATCACGATAGAGTGATTTGGGAGATCTCTCATCGGTAGGGTCATCATAAATGGAAGTTGACGATGGCAGTTAATAACACGAGTGTTATCTACATTGCACGTTATAGCAGTTAGATGCTACTTCAACAGCCTTGACTCTAGCCTACAGAATCCTGAGATTCTGTACATTTCCCATTGCACTCACTCAAGCCCAACTTTCTGGTGCAGCAAGCCCCCCTGCACCATTCAGCCATTTCCATGTCAGTGGAGAATTTGGAGAGCAGCACAGACATGATGTCATTCTCCTTTAGCTGGATACATTGCAACAGACCTCCCTAGGGACCTCTCAAGGCTCCTTGTAAGTCCTTGAGGATGGTGTTACTGGTCTTCAGCCAGCTAAAGGAAAATAGCTGAACGTTTCTCTGCTGCTCCTGCACTTTCCTTCAACACAGAAATTGCATTTTCTGTGTTGGGTGTGGGGGTATTTTGATCATTTTGCAGTTAGAATAGAATTCTAGCCTCCTCAGCAACCAAAATAGTACTTTATAGCATTGTAACCCACTTACAAAATGCAAGCCATCGTAATAATATTAAAGTCAGACTGTGCATTGCCATAAGAACAATTTTGAAATTCAGAAACTTATATCCACTTACAGGGCCTTTCCACACTACAGTGTTATAGCGCTGTTACTCCACTTTCAACATCCTGTGGAATTCTGAGGTTTGTAGTTTATTGAGTCCAAAGAGCTCGCTGGCTGAGAATTCCAAATGCCCTTCCCTAAATTACAAACCACAGGATTCCATAGGAAGTTGAAAGTGAAATAATAGCACTATAACAGGTAGTGTGGAAAGGCCCACAGTGACCATCTTCTTGGAACAACTTATGTTATCTAGAATTTCACCTTCTAAATCCCCTTCCAGCAGGTGGCAGAAGAAACTGTGCATATATGCAGCCACTGAGAATATGCACAGCCACTGCATATTCTCACCAAGTGTGCCTCTGGTAGTGATGGGACAAGATAGAGAGTCTCTCCAGACAATTTAAAGTCCTAGAATCTAGACTGGGGCTAGCATCTTGGAACAAACTAGAACTTTGTCAGGCTAAAGATCCATTGAGCTTTAGAAAGTTCTTTAGAACCTCCAGTAAAAGTCCTTTCCATCCCTCTTGAGTAGAATTCAGTTATGTGTGACATAATCTGTCCTTTGAAGTGCTACAGTCCAATGATCGGTTAACCAGCTCATTGACAACTAGAGTTTATATACTCTATAACCAGAGCTTGGAAAATGTACTCTTCTGGAATACAATTCCCTGAAATCTGCCAGCCCAAATGCTGATCAGCCCAATTTGGACGCAGATGGATCCAATTTTCATTTTATCTGTCATAGCTTAATAATGAAAATTTTTAGTACTACAGCTTCCAGAACACTCCCTCAGCCAGTATGGGGAGTTGTAGTTGGAAGACGTATTTTTTCTAAGCTGTTTCTGTAACTAGTAAAGCTTTAAGAGCTATATTCATACCTGATACTTTGTCATTATAGGATTAAAACTGCCTTCACTTGTTAGCTCCTCAAATACACAAGCTATTACGATGACATCCTGACTAATAAATGGCCTCCTTACTTTTCTTCAGTACTGCAACAAATATCTTGCAATATCATAGACATTAACCTGAAACTTCTTGGATGATTCAAAAGAAATCATAAGATAACAGGGTGGGTTTAATTGCTGCTCTCAAAAGAAAGCCATTACTTGCTTGTAGTTTTTATCTGTGTATGTTATGTTCATATACAAGGATCTGACAAACTGCTGCTGTATAATCTTCTAATAATATCCATTTTGTCCCATACAATGATTATAAGTAGCCCTAAAATACTAAACATGCCATTATTAGGTTAGAATCATGTAAAATTCAGTTTATAATGTTAAGTGTCCCAGAATGGCACAAGATTATCAATCATGCACTCTGGCAATATTCAGCTTTCCTCTTTTTTAATTTTTCAGATTGAGGTTAAAGCTGCCACAGCCTTGTGTTCAAGGTTTTCTGGTCATGAAAATAAGTAAAGTTTTAAGTAAAGCAGCTCAAAAACAAATTACATGGAAGCTGTCATCTGTTGAGTAATGCAGACTCATTCAATTGTTGAGTGATGAGGCAACATGCAGATGAATCCTGTTGATGCAGTGGGTCTATGCTAGTCAAGATTAACAGTAATATAGTAGCCTCTCCACATTCATGAGGGTTTGGAGTACAGAACCCTCACAGAAATGGAAAAACCACAAATAACTCCCCCCCCCACGATTCCCCTCCAGAGCTCCCCCTCCCATTCCTTTGCCTCTTGCCCCAGTGTTGGGAGGGGGAGACTAGGTAAAGCACTTACAGGTACTTTCCCCTTAGGTGCAGAAAGAGCAGAGTTCTGGCAACCATCTTGGGAAAGGACGGGTAGGAGCAAAGAGAGCACCTGACCAATCAGCAGCCATTACACAGCAGAATGTGCAGTCACATGGCAGAGAAGACATGCCACCAGCAGTGGAGGGGGGTGCTTTGATTACCCAAAAGAAGAAAAAAAACCATCCATTTTAACACAAGCCTTGCAAGCCTGGGGTGAAGAATGCAAGGGACTGGCAGGAAAAAAATGAGGCCGAGGCAAGCATATGCCTTGCAAATAACCAAATTTGTGAAGGATAAACCTGGGAATGTGGAGGGAAAACTGTAATATCTAAATATTTAATAACATTCTAGGCAAAGCACAAGGATCTAAGTCTTTGAACTACAATCAGCTAGTAATTGTGAAAGAACAATTTTTTTTCTTTTTAAAGAAATGCATTCCATCACCAAAAGGCATGAAATAAATTGAATCCCTGAGCAAATGTGTTGTTTCTGAAGGATATTTTTGGTCCCTTTGATATTTCCATACTTTTAACTCATATAACACTAAGAACAAAGTGAACTGAGATATGCTTTCACTTTTTCCCTTCCTTATAAAGTTAGGAAATTTCCTGAATTTATTTCTGTTAATAAATCCAAGTCAACAACTCATCATCCTATATTACAATGCCCATTATCCTTGATCATTGGACTTACTGGTTGAGATTGATGGGAGCTAAGAGTCCACCAACCGCTGGAAGTACATAGCCAAAGGCTTCTCTCTCCTGATCTAAGAGAGAGAGTGAAAACCACATGTAAATTGCTGTGAGCAATGATTGTGCTTGCTTATTTTTCTGTGTGTATATGCTGAAAAACTGGACCCAAATGTGAGTTGTCCCTGTAACTTACATTAAGTCTAGTAGCCTCAATTCAGATAGCATATTGCTTCCATGGATAGAAAGACACATGTCCATACTGTCTTCAGAGAGAGGTTATAGTGGAGGAGTGGGAGCACAGAGTACAAGCACCATGATAGATCAGCAGCCATCTGAAGACCAACCAGCAAAAATATTCCTAAGGCAATAGAGGGTCAGACACAGCAGCCCCTCCCATGGAGATTTTGGGTCAGACCTAATGCATAAGAAACACTTATTTTGGAATCATGATAATATGTGAAGTAAGAGATAAGTACCGCAACATGAAGAAAAAGAGCTTCACCTTGTGATTTAGGCTTAGCCTATGAAGTGGCAGACACTGGGAGGAAGTGGTAGCAGCCTCCTAGCTGTTCTTCCAAAACTCCCTGTCTGTTCTTCTGCTGAAGGACAGAGCTCTTTAAGCTACTTTACCTGTCCTATCCTGCTGTCTCAGATATGATAGATGGCACCACCTCAGCTTTTTAAGATTCAAATGTGGTAGCCAAAAAACCCAATGTGATCTAGGCTGCATGAACAGAAATATGGTGACCAGATCAAAGGAAGTAGTAGTGCCATTCCATTCTGCTTTGGTCAGAATAATCTGTCCACTTCTGAACACCACAGTTCAAGAGAGATATTGACAAGCTGGAACATGCCCAGGGAAGGATGACTGGTCTAGAAGCCAAGCTCTGTGTGGAAAGGCTTAGGGAGCTGGTTATATTTAGCTTGGAGAAGGGAAGACAGAGAGGTGACAGAATAGACTTGCTTCAGTACCTGAAGGGATGGCATGTAGAAGATGAAGCAGACTTGTTTACTACTGTTCCAGGGACTAGAATATGATTAGAATATGAACCAAGGAATTCAAATTACAGTCCTTCCTCCACATTCATGGGTTTCACCTTCATGAATTTGATTATTCATGAGGCACCGGTTGCCTTACTCCACTACTTTTTCCTCCTCTTATCCCTTGCATTCCTCACCCCAGCCTTGCAAGGCTTGTGCTTAGCAAAGACCCCTCCCACTGCTGAAAGCATGGCCTCTGTCATGTGGTTGCACATTCTGCTGTGTATTAGCTGCTGATTGGTCGGGTGCTCCCTTCACAAGAGGGCCACTGGAAGTAGTTAGAACTCTAGAACTCCCCTGTTCTCTGTCTGAGGGGAAAGTACCGGTAAGCCTTTTAGTTTTTTTTCTCCCCCCACCAATGCTGGGGTCAGAGGCAAAGGAATGGGAGGGGAATTGCAGGAGGGGGTGTTATTTGCAATTTTCCAACTTTTGCGAGGGTTGGTGCCCTGAACCCTCATGAATGTGGAGAGTACAAGGGGGAAAAAATAGATTCTACCTAAACATTAGAAACAGCTGTAAGAGTTTGACAGTGGAATAGGCTGACTCAGAAGGAGGTGAACTCTTCTTTCTTGGAGTCTATAAACTGAAGTTGGATGGACTTCTTTCAGGGGTGTTTTATAGTTGTATATTCTTGCCTAGTGGGGAGTTGAACTGGATGGCTTTTGTGGTCCCTTCCAATTCTAAGATGCTCTGATTCTATAAAATGCTGTCCAGCATCTGCATGGGGAGGAAACTCATCTTGTCCTTTGCCACAGGTAGCAAAATATACTCCAAACATCCACAGTAGTAAAGTTGCGTGCTTGCTTCAGCAGCACATATACATAGTAGTAAAATTGCATTAGGACCAAAGTAAAAAAAAACACGTTTCTAATCTGAGATGGATAAACTGTTTTGATCTTGCCCAACATATTGATGTTTGGAGTACCTTAATACGGTTCTATGTTGTCCTGGATTTGAAAAAAGAAAAGTGCATATAAGAATGAACTGGCAGTGGAATTTCATGAGAATGTTTAAGAAAAAAAAGAAAAGAAAGAAGCTACAATTCATTTAACCAGCCTCTCTCTTTGCACATAATGTACATATCAATTGCTTAGCGATGCATTATATAGCATAATCTAATTCAGTATGTCAAACTTTTCAATCCAATTTATACATGCAGCTGCACAAGTCTCTGCATCATTTACACTGAGTAATGTTTTAGCTGCTCAGAAGAACCTGAGTAGATTTACAGTGTGTATTATACTCAGGGACCACCAGTGAACAAAATGAATGAAGCCAACCCTGCATATAAGAACCAGATTATTGTGTGTTATATTTTGTTCAGTGATTTTTCTCTCTCTTTATTTTCCCCATTTGTACCTCCACCCCTCCCACCCCTGGCAATAGAGCTATCCAGTCTTGAATGTGTCAGTATGTCTTGAATTTGCAGTTGCATCCAGAGGTATGTCTTTGAACTGCTCAATGGCGCTTTGCATTTCTTTGAGGGCTTGTGTGGTGAAGAAACAGAATGTGGACTAAAACGCTGTGAAGTTGTCTCATTATTTCTCTTAAAAAAAAGAGAGAGAGAGACAGCAAGAGAGAAAGAAGACGAAGAAGTTCAACTTAGATAATATAGACTCCATCACTTATTACATGTGGCATATTATATGGATATTTCCTCCCCTTTTTTATACATCAGCCATGAGACCATAATGATTTTAGTTGAGTAGACAGTGATGAACAAAGAAACAATGCAAAACTTGATGTCTATTTTTCACTTGATCTATTCTTTTTAAAGTGGTATGTAGCAGATCCAAATGCTATCCCACATGGGTATCATGTGACAAGTGACAATTTGCAGCCTGTAACAGTAGCCCCAAAATCTCTCTCTATCCCTCTGTCTCTCCATACACACAGACACAGACACACAGACACACAATGGTCTGCTGCATCCTCGGCAGTCATCAGCTCTGGCAGTGGCTTCACAAGGGAATGATGTAAGTGTGACAAAAGGCATATCAAGACTTTGCACGTGATTTTTTTTTCATGTTATGGGTGTATTAATTCAACATATGAGGAGACTACCCTAGTCTGTTTTATAGGAGCCAATTCTCTGTCCTTTAATAGAAATAGCCACTATGTATAATAAGATATATAATTATTATTCCTACTTTTAGTAATAAGTAGAGCATATAGTTACTTGTGTAGATATGGTTGCACATTTCTTGACTTCCATGATCCTGATTATAGTATTTCCTGACTATGGTGAGATGTATTGTCTTGCTGATATGCTTCCCTTTTTTCAATGTTTCTTCTTTTTATTTCTTCCATGCTCTCTATGGCCACAACACTTTTGTCACTCAGATTGTTTGAAGAATGGTTTTATAAAGAGACATTGTATTGATTGGCCTAACGTAACTCAGATGGTCCTTATTTTCATATTGTCAACTGCTAGGAAATATTACCTTTTTAGACTACAATGTGCAGAACCTATGAACCAGTGGCCATGGGAGGTGGAGGATTCTGATATCTGAAGTCCAAAAATGCTGCTTCCATGCACTGCCCAACTGTTCACTCTCTCTTTGTTTGGTTCTGTGTCATCTTGATAGGATGTGACTCGTACTGAGCTTTGAATCAATTTTGGTGACACTGATCATCACATCTTTTTCCTTACCACATCAACGGTTCCATCAAATCACTCTGGACTGGGGGTTGGGAGGTGGAATGATGAAATCAGCTTGTGCACACTTTACTGAGGTGACACAGGGCCAAACCACAGGACAGCATATTTATTGTGCCTATAAATGTGGCTTTCATCTCAGTAAGTGAGAAATAAGCCTTTGAGAAGACAATTCAGAACAGTAGGTGCTTGAAATCTGCCTTTTGAGGGTGAGAGATACATGGAAAAGTGCAGACTAGATATAGGATTGCAGCCGTTGATTCTCTTGAAGCAAAACATTACTTATTACTTTTATAATCATTGTGGGTCAGAATCCTACTGAGCAATTACAAATGTGTAAGCTAGGGCTGCACACTTGTGACAGTGTTTAAGGGCTAGTTTAGGGGCTATTTGGGGACCATTGATTAATATTATTATTATTATTTTATTTATTTACATCACATCTTTTTCCTGACAGTGGGACTTAAGGCAACTAACAACATTAAAACAGTACAGACTAAAGCATCCATGAATGTATAAAATTAAAAACATCAAATCATTTTCACAGTTAAAACATTACATGCTAAATACATTATTAAAATACATTTAAAAACTATACCACCTAAAAACATACTTGTACAGCATCAAGAGTCCAGACCCAGTCAATTTGTAAAAGCCTGATGGTACAAAAATATCTTAAATTGCAGTTTTTCAGTAGAGCAAGTATAAGGCCTCTCTAGGGAGGAGTTCCAAAGTCTGGGAGAAACCATTGAGAAGGTTCTCCCCCTTGTTCCCACCAAACACACCTGAAAAAGTGGTGAGACAGAGAGATGAGTATCTCTGGATAATCTTTGAACCTGGATAATCCCTCCAGATTCAAAGCTGAATCTAGGAGTAACCCTCAGATTTGTGTTTTCACAGAGAGTGTAACCCCATCTAACACAGGCTGAATGCCTATTCCCAGATCTGTCTTTCGATTGACTAGGAGCACCTCTGTCTTGTCTGGTTAAACTCCAATTTCTTTGCCCTCATCTAGTCAATTACCACTGTCAGATACTGGTTTAGCACAGGAACAGCTTCCTTGGAATTAAGTGGAAAGAAGTAATAGAGCTAGCATTATCAGCATAGTGGTTACACCTCATCCCAAAATTCTGGACAATCTCTTCCAGCAATTTCATGTAGCTGTTAATAGCATGGGGGACAACATTGAACCTGAGTGGTTCCACAGGCCAATGGCCAGGGAGTTGAGCCAGCACCACCCTTTGCACACCCCCTTCCAAGAAAGAATGGAGACACAATAGAACAATAGCTCCAAGCCCCACCTGAGCAAGGTGACTCAGAAGGATACCATGGTCGATGGTATCAAAAGCCACTGGCAGGTCCAGTAGAACCAACAAAGTCAAATTCCTCCTGTCCAGCTCCCTGCAGAGGTCATCCAGAAAGGCAACCAAAGTTGTGTCTGTCCCATATTCAGGTCTGAAACCAGATTGGAATAGATCTAGACAATCTGCCTCATTCAGGAACCCCGGAGTTGAGCTAGCACACACTCTAGCAGTGATGTAGACTCGAGTCAATTGACTTGGACTCAAGTCAGACTTAAGTCACTTCAGTTACTTGACTCAGACTTGACTTGGCAAAAATTACACACTGACTCGACTCAACTTGAGACTTGCATATTTTTAGTGACTGACTTGCTGCACTTGGTTCAGCAACATAACACATTCATCCAGAAACCTTACAACTTATTGGTCACATGATGATCTGTCTCACATGCAAAGTGTGGACACATTTCTCAGAGGGGACAGCAAAAGGGTTGGGCAATGGGCTTGAGGTCTTTCAAGCAGCCTTACACTGCTACATATAGGAGGAACTTTCTAAAACTTTTCCTAAAAGCAGAAGCCAAGACTCATGCCCAGAGTTCAGGGCACGTATCTCAGAGGGGAACAGAAAATGTGTTAGGCAGTGGTCTTGAGGAAGAAGAAGGATCCTTCCTTCTAAAGCTCTTGAAGCTTCAATAATGGGGAATAAGAAGGATCTTATACCCCACTTCTGGAAAAGCCTCCCAGCTTTGCAAATGGGAAATAAGAAGGATCCTGTTCCCCACTTCTGAAGCTGCAGATGGCAAAATCACAAAAGTAGAGGACCAACTGTACTTAAATTGTTAAAACTGACTTTCAACTCTGTCCAGAAATTCTGGAATACAGGTTGGGGTATAAAGTTGGTTCCCAGACTTAAGACTTGACTGGAGACTTGACTTGAAAGTATCTTGCAACGACTTGCGACTCGACTTGAGACTTGAAGGTAGAGACTTGAGACTTGACTTGAGACTTGGAGTAAAAGACTTAAATACATCACTGCACTCTAGTACCTTACCTAAAAATGGAAGGTTAGAAACTGGGTTATAGTTATCTAGTATAGCAGGATCAAAGGAGGGTTTTTTCTTTTTCAGAAGAGTTCTTACCATGGCTTCGTCCAAGTATGTTGAGATCCGCTTCTATAATCACTTACTTTACCCACTCAGCCAGTCCTCCTCTGGCCTGTTTAATTAGCCAGGAAGGATAAGGGTCTAGTACACATGTGGTGGCTTTCAATTCTCCAAGGATCTTGTCACATAAACACATAAAGTCCCTTAATCTTCATATACCATGAAGTAGCCACTGTGATCAGCAGGAGTCTGTTCCCCTGTCAAACAGGAAGTGTCAGGCTGATGTTCTCACCCCATCCCCTCATGTGAGTAATCTCCAGCATGAGAAGGAATTGCTATAGGGTCCTGCTTCTCCCTGTGGCAATTGCTCACAGCAGTGGAAACATCTGTCAGCTGCTCCTTGAGTGACAGGGGAACAAACTCCTGTCAAGTGCAGTGGCTGCTTTCCAGTAAGTGGAAAAAGTGGGGACTGGGATAGGACTCTACTCAATGTGTAGCACCATAGCTAACCAACAGGATTCCAGGCAATATCATTATCATTATTATTTATTACTTCCTCCCCTATGGATTGAGGCAGGGAACAACAACAGATTAAACACATAAATCAGTTAAAAGAGCATATAAAATTAGTACATACAAAAATTAATCAATAAATACTTTAACATTTGTAATTTAAAAATAATCTGGCTTGAAATAGCAATAACATATGTATTTCTATGCCACTTATCAGCTAAGTGCTCTCTAAGCAGTTTATAATGTGTTAGCTAATTGCCCCCAACAAGCTGGGTACTCATTTTACTGACCTACAGAAAGATGGAAGGCTGAGTCAACCTGGAGCCCGGCAGGATCGAACTCACAACCTTGTGGCTGCCGTACTGGCATTTCACCACAGTGCCACCACAGTGCCACCATGCTGCTTTCACTACATGGTGCCCTAGCAGATTGGTAACATGGTTACTTTTAACTGCATCAAGTTCAGCATTTTTCATTTCCAGTTCTGCTGAGGGGAAATGAAAAAGCACAAATTTCACCAAGGAAATTATTTGGTATACTGATTGCTAAAACCCTTTTCCTTAGCAACTGTGGCATGAGTTTCTTTGAAAGAGTTAAAGGACTTGAATTTATTACATCAGTTAACACATAACAATATCACTTACAAAGTGTCAGATTTTTTAAAAAATCTGTTTTCACACAGTTCTGTCTGCTGAGAACATTCTCTAAACAGTAGGATTTTTATACGATTTGGGGCACAATCTCTGACATATACTCCTTTATAACCTGAAAGTAAACTTGTTTATGCAAAATGAAAGATTGTGTGTCTGGGATTTCATTCAGAGCACTTAGCCAAAAGAAATAGTGAGCTGTCGCAAAATAATTCTGCTTAACATAGTCCTCTTTGTGATAGTTTTATTATTAGTCAAATAAATAAAAATACAGAAGACTCACTCAAGAGTACACTCAAGGGAAAGGAAAATATGGATGTTCTCAACATTCACCCAGGTTATTTTTAAAAACACAGGCAATCTACAATCCACTAAGGGGTTCCTGAAGCCATGCTGTACTTACAGTGAAGTCCTATCCTCAGAAGTGAGCCCCATTGAGTTCAGTGGCATTTACTTTCAGGCAAGTGGGTATAGGATTGCAGCCTAATCTGAGCAAGAGTTCTGCATGGATACATCTCTCATTCATTTCAATTGAATTTTCTCAAGAGAAGAGGTAGAATTTGTTCCCAGGCAGATCTGGAATAGCAATTCAGTGAAAGAATAATACTTTTCCTGACTGTTAATATGCCTCTCAAACATTAAGCTGTGCAGGACTTCCCATGTACTCTATAATGCCAATAATCATTAAAATCTTTTCCTCTCCCATCCCTTTTGTTTTGACAAAAAATTTAATGCCCTGCTACTTTTATCAAATCCATATGGAATACTCAAGCAGGCACACTTTCACACACATACTTTATGAAGTTAAGAGAAATATTTGACTGGGTTCCAGCTTAAATGGGGAAAAAGGGAAATGGTACATATCAACTTAGTCTGACTGTCTGTGCCAGAACAGGGGCTGTCTATAGGCACAAAAAGAGAGAAGGAGAAAAAGAGAAATAAGCTCCAAATTTCTGCTAGAGGAAGAAATAAATAACAACTCCACTCCATCCATAACAGTGCAGCCTCCCCACATATGTCAAACACCTTCCATAGTATGACCCAGAACTTTTAAAACATCTGTTTCTCTCTCCTCTTTCCATACCAAATTATTGAGTTGTAAAACTAATGTGATAGAGAGGGAAACACCTTTGTAACCACCAAGAGTGTGGCCATTATCTCTTCCCGTCCACCCACCCACAAACAGAAAGAAACTTCACTTAACTGTGGATCAGTTATCCCTCAACACTTCTTTAACCATTCCCACAGTCAGCACAGACAAACACTAGTAAATCATTTTCCCTTCCTGCCCCAGTCTTCTGAAGATCAATGGAAATGAAGAGTGATTATTTTTTTCTGAGTATCCATGTACAGTTTAAGGGTAGCTGTCTACAGTGCAGGTGGTTAAGAAACTGAGGCTCTTACCGCACTATGCCCAATAGCGCATCGTCCTGGTGGGATCTAAGCATTGCCATTATGGGATGGGATTGGGGCCTGAAAACTCCCCACCTCACCCAGTTGGCTGTCACGGATGGGTAGCATCAGGCACATGGAGTCAATGGCGTGTCCCTTTCCCCACCTCTTCTTCTCCACCCCATAACCACTCAGTTCTTGTGCCGTATGGCAGAAGAAAGTGCTATCAAGTGCTTTGGCCCTTACTGCATTCTCACAGCTGATTGGATTGTGGCAGGAAAGGATTACTGTTACTGGATTTTTTTTCCAGTGATGAAAAAAGGACACGTTTCCTACAGATGGAACAGGAGCAGGTAAGCGATGACATCATGCTATGGCAATGTGGACTGGGAGCAATGTGTTGCTCTGCCGGAATGACAACGTCATGTGGTAAGGACCTGAGCTATTTATTAGGAAGTTCCAGGTAAGAATGTTGCCTCTGCCATGAGCTCACTAGTTGGCATAGGCAAACTAGTGTTTCTCTCTGTTCTTCAGATCCACAGCTTGAAAGCATTACTTTTATGGACTCCCCCCAAGTACCCAAAGGATTATGGACCCAAACAGTAACAGTTCCAAATTCTGCCTTCTTGCACAATGGCATATCCTTCAATATTTCACAGATGGAAACCAAGACATGTATGGCTAAGTAAATCAGAGTGTGGCCAAAAGGGCGAGGCCAGGCAACCAGAGGGCAAAAATTCTCAGTGGGGACGAACAGGCAAAAACTATGATTTTAAGCAGAGAAACCCTGTGATTTATATACTGGGTTTAAGAAAGCCTGGGGAAAAAACCTGGAAAGGCAAAACTTTATCACCTCCTCTCCTCCTCTTCTTGCTAAGTTTAATGAGTTTAATAAGTTTAATCATTTGCAGCAATTGAAGGTCAAAGGGAGAAAGCAGGAAGAGGAGAGAGAAACTAGGACATGTTTAAAGCAGGTGAGTAAGTGGGACAGCAGAAGGTTAACTGTAGCCATCCCTGCCAAATCAAGACAGTTGGAGCATATATTATGTGAGATAATAATGCTAACTTATTTTTACATAGTTGATGTAAGGAGTACAACTGGGTAATCTGAAGGCCTTCAACACTTGACAACAAAATACAAATGTTGGCAGGGGTGGTTGTGAGGAAGAGGAGAAGGAGTAGGATTAGGACTACTGTCGCTGGTCATACCCTGTATGAAAGTGGATGGTATGGAAATGTTTGTTCGTTTTTTGTTTAAAGTGTTTATATTACACCCTTCAGCCAAAAAGGCTTCCAATATGACTTAAAAAATCATTGTTTTGACAGTTCTTTGCCATTAGACTCACAATATAAATGAAAAAAGGAAGTGGTAGTGGGGAAGGAGATTAAGTCCATCTGATGCTGGCTGCTCTTCTCTCCCTCAGAGACCAGAGCAATGGCAGTTGGGATGGATGGAGGGCCTCTCACCAACTGCTGGGCCAAGGCAGAATGGAGCTGTACCTGGCTGTATCAGTGTCTTTCCACAAGGCTGATCAGGACAAAATACCTCGTGACTGGTTCTAATCAAGTGTCATATCCAAGCTCCAAAGTCCATACTATTGAACACTTCTGTCTACAGAATGACTGTAAGGAGGACTAGAAATACCAGCCAGGGAATACCAGCAAGATTGTGTGAGGCAATAAGATATGGCAAATGCCAAAGATCCAGATTCATTGTGTTCACTGGCCTGTGCAACCAGGAGATCTTCTCCTGATGATTAACTCTAACTTCAAGCATTGCTCCCATTGGGTAAGCTGGATATTGCTGCTGGAAGTATCAGACCAACAATGGGTTCACCTAAACAAATAATATGCGCTGATTTGTCTCACAATGCTTCATGTCCCTTCTTGTTGGTTCTCTCCACTTTCCTATCCAAACACTCCTCAAGGGGCACAGGTGGGATGTCAGTTGGATGGGAGAGAAATAAATATTTATTGCCAATAGTGATTTCCTTCTTCTCTTACACCCTACCCTGCAAACTCTTCTTTTTTTTTCCTGGAAAAAAATAAACATCTGTCTGAGTCTCAGCACAAAAATGATAGATTCTAATGGTTTCTCTCTCCCAAGCACCATCAAGTCCTCCAAGCCAATGACAGTGGACATTTCTTCACAACATTGCTGTACCACAGCATCAGTGGGCTGTTTCCCATCCAAGAGCTGAGCTACCCCACAATGTCACCACTATCCAACTGCTATCCTGTCCACAAACATTGCCAAATCACATTATTCTATTTCCAGAAAAAGTCTGTTAGCACTTCAATCCAGTAAGCCAGATCAGTGCAGTACTGTAATAGCACTTGATAGTGCTTCCTGTCCTCTCACATCCGGAAGTGAGTGGGGTATGGGTGTGCTTGTCGCTCTGTCAGTGTCTCCCATGACATGGTCACTTTGAAATCTATCACTTCTCTATATTTTAAATTTCTCCATTGAGTTAAAACGTTTTATTTTTAAAATGCATTTTTAAACCCTGTAGTGCGGAAGTGATACCGCTACTCATCCGCTTAAGGCAGAAGGGTGCAGAAGAGAGCATTCCTCACCTAACAGTATTGCACAAGTGGCAATGCTGGGATTGTAACAGAAGAATGCACTAATGGGGTATGGTGCAGAAAGGGCCAATTTATGAAAATCCCAGACATATTTTACAGGCTGCATTTCTATTTTTTCTGAAATCAGTTGGAGAAAAGCTTCGGACTATGGCCCTTTCCACACGTGGAGGGGGAAACGGGGGAAACGCTCTAAAACGGAGCTTACCGGCAGCCGGGTAAGTCCGTCGCCATGCGGAGCAGCGCGATCTCGCTGTTCCGCAGTCCTCTGGTGTCCAAAATGGCAGCCTCGGCATCTAAAATGGCAGCTTCTGGCTGGCAGAGGCTCTCCACCAACTGGAGAAGCTTGCCAGCCTAAAGCCTGCCCCTGGCAGATCTGCAGGCACTCACTAGTGCGCGCCTGCAAATCTGCACCAGAGCGCGGTGCACCGGAGCGCGGTGACGGAGCTGCACGGGGCTGCGCGCTCCATGCTTTTTAAAAACCTCTGAAAAGAGGTTTTTAAAAAACATGCCGCGTCACCAGTTCTGGTCGCTTCGGAGCAGATTGAGGTGCGGAACTATGAAAAATAGTCCACCCCAATCCACTCCACGGTGCAGAAGACCTCCATTTTAATACCCCAGTGTGGAAAGGGCCCATGTTTCTGTTTTGTGTCTCCTAATCTTGTATTCTTCTGTTTTCCAGGGGCACCACTGATGCCAGCTGAAATTTAATCCTTCCCAGCATACTAGTAACATTCTTAGAGTGTACCACCTTAGTGCTAAGGCTTTAAAGCAGTGGTTCTCAACCTGTGGGTCCCCAGATGTTTGTAGACTTCAGCTCCCAGAAGCCCCAGCCATTATGGTCAGTGCTCAGGGCTTCTGGGAGCTGAAGTCCAAAAACATCTGGGGACCCACAGGTTGAGAACCACTGCTTTAAAGAGAAAGACAAAAATGAAAAGGAGGCATGGGATAGGTAAAGAGGAATAGATTAGAGGGTAAAATTATCTTCAAAATAGGGAAGAAGTAAGGAGCTGAGCACACCCATATTGCTTGTCACAACCTATGCGATAAGCAAATGAATCAGTTTTTTAAAAAAAACAAAAATATGCCTCCTGAGTTGGTACAAAATTTATTGTTGTGTGCTTTCAAGTCATTTCCAATGCATGGTGAGCTTATCACAGGGCTTGCTCAGCAAGAATTTTCAGAGAGGCTTTTGCCTTTGCCTTCCTCTGAGGCTGAGAGAGTATGACTTGCCCAAGGTTACTAATGGGTTTCCATGGCTGAGCAGGGATTCAAAACCTGGCCTACAGAATCATAGTCCACTGTGCAAACCACAATACCACATTGGCCCACTTTTTGGTTACCCAAAATTTGGAATATTGTCAGAAAGATAAAGGTCTGAAACATCATGTAGTTGGCAAAATGTTGCTTAGACCTTTTTTAAAAAGCAGGAACTACTACAACAAATACCATTATATCTTGGTATATTTGTCCCAGAAGAGCACAACATTTGGATTTGCTGCATCCCTTTCACACTGCCTCAGACTGGCAATGAAAAAGCGTACATCTTCTCTTGGAAACTGGTACATTTCCAATACTTGAGATGCATAAAACCATGTTTATAGTTCAAAAATGTGCATAAATAAAAATATATCCATTTGAAAAATGTGTTCAGGCACATGTCAGTCAGTGGGGAAGACATACAAAAATGCATCAAAAGTGTGTATATTTTCCAAAAATATTCACAAAAGTTCATAAACACTGTGTGCAGTGTGAGAAGAAATAGCCTCATAATCTAATATGAATTGGGGCATCAATGCCTGTGAGATTCTGAGAAGTGAATGAAAAAAGACAAGGAGATTTTTCATGTCCTAAATTCAGCAGAACAATATTTTCAAGAATAAAATAATCATGCAATATAAATAATGTTGTGAAAATTCCATTAAAATCATATGTGTGCGCACACACATATACACGCATGGAAGAAAATGCTACTTCTCTCATCATTTAGCCATGTAAAATCATATCACCACAGTGTTGTACCATAATTTCTCTCATTTCTATGAATGTATGGAAAAGCAGTAGATTCAGAAGTGACCAGAGTCTCTTTTTCTGGGGAGAATTTTTCTGATGTCTGAGAGGAGGGGAACTGAACTGAACTGTTCTGTGAGGATGGATTTTAATTTTCAAACCACACTCAGGCAAAAGCACAGTTTCTCTCTTAGTTGCTTACTACATGGAAATTCAATAGCTGGATATTTAAGTAATCTTCAAAAAGAGACCTTAGCAACCTTGTTCTGTCTGTCACAGAGGTAGCTGGCCAGAAGATGGAGCTGCAAGTACACATTGCTGGTTTTTCACAGCTCCTGGACACCACAGGAACAATATGGAGGGTCTATTAAGAAAGCAAGTCTGTTTTCCGTTTTGACCAGCTATGCCCTGTTATGCTGAGCAACTTTTCAGCTGACAGTGAAAATTATTGCTATGTCGTCTTGCACTATAAAAGCCCCAAGCCTGAGCTTGCGCTTAATTCTAAGCAACTGGTCTCTCCAAAGGGCAGGACCAAGCATGTGCTAAACCATTTCCCCAATATATTTACCAAGCCCTGAAACATACCTCTTTCTGCCCTCTTCTACTCGCACAGCTTTGAACATCAGGTTAGCATCTGATTCCATTTTTGACATGACTGGATTTCCCTTCTCATGATCTTCCTGAATCTGTTACAGCTTAGAACCTGACTTGAGGACGTGACCATATTTTTTTCACTCGTAGGAGACATCTTTGATACGCAAGGATTCTTGATAAAGGAACCTTATATTATTAATATAGGTATTTTTGAATGACAAGAATTCCAGTTGGTGGTGGTGGCAAAAAAACTACTTCCATTCAGAAGTCATTATCTATCACATGTTGGACCCATTAGAACACAAACAAAATTCAAATAAAGCCTAATAGTGATAATAAATAAAATCCACTACTCCTCTTGAACAATGGTCTTTGTTCTCAGCTTTCTACTTTCCATATCCCCAAGAAAAATGCTGTTTTGAGTAATGCAAATCTTAGAAACCATTGGTGAGTGATGTAATTATTTTTAGGCTTTCTGCCCTCCTCCTTAAGAAAACTAAATGTCAGTTAAATGTAGTCACAGTATAATTTTCCAGCTGTAGGTGCAAAAACTGTTGTGGCATAGGCTTCTCTGTATTTAAAAAGAAGAGAGCTATAAACTTAAGGAATGATGGTATCAGATTTATTATCTCAGGCAGAAGCACAACGCACCCTTTCCCAAGTGCTGAAAAATCAGACAAATGAATAAAAATGGTAGCATTACGTCTCTCATGGAATGTCTTGGCTATGTCAGTTCACAGAACATCATTAGTAATAAAAATGTAATAGAATCATGATTTTCTTTGTGTTTTTTAAATCAATTACATTAGCAGTTTGAGAGTGGGAGTGTAATATTTTAGTCATTTATTTTAAAACTTTCATTCAATCAGGTACCTACAAATTACAATGGGGTGGATAAATCAAAATATAGACTTGCAGAATTGATTATAGTGTCTTCAGCACTTTTAGCTATGAGAGGATTAACACATGTCTGTGTGCTTAGAGAATCAGGAAGAGTGGTTTGCTGACCTTTAGCTGAAGACTAAAGCTGTGAACTTTTGCATGGAAAGTATGAGCTCTGTCACTGAGCCAAAGTCCCTCCATCTCCAGGAAGCCTTGTGGAGAAATCTAGAAATGATGGCCAGAAACATCACTCAAGAAACTACTAAGGTCAACACAACAGAATGGTCCAAAGGTAAACCGCATAGATAGGAATGGGTTTTGAAAATTCGTTTAGTACAGATATAGTGTCTAGTTTTCTCAACTGAGTTCAAAGTGAATGAAAAGCCACCTTTGCTTTAATCTCAGACCTTTCTTTCTTCTCTAGAGTTAGAAAAAAAGTTTAACTAACCACCAACCAACAGGAAAATTGAGATAATGAATGTCTATCATAACAATCTGGGCAAAATAATGTACAAACAAGGCAAACCCAAACCTGAAATCACAAACCAAATTAAGACCTAACTGCCAATGAAAATTAACAGAAAACACCCCAAACCCCACAACCTTCAGCCAGAACCCAATGCAGTCCTGCATTCCGGTCAGTACTGACAACATTTGTGTGGAAACAGGTCCTGCTTTACCAGCTCTGTTTTAATCATAGCCCCAAGACACTTGTGAGACTTCATGCCCAAGTCCTTGATATCTCATGGTGATATGATAACTTTGTAAGGTAGACTACGTCCCTTTCCATGTGACGCATCCAACTTGCAGGGGGATGGGAGAAGGACGGGGCTGGGCTGATGCTTATGCATGATCCTGCCCTGGACCCTTCTCCCATTCCCAGGCGGTGCAATTGTGCTGCAAATCATTGATAGGTTTCCCCTGTCAATGACCAGCGATCATGCCACCTTCCCACTGTGCGCCCACACTTACCTCTCCTGTCGAGGTCCCAGAAACACAATGGCTGCAGTTCCTGCCTCAGTGCAGCCTGGGACAGTGCCGAGCTGCACTGAGGAAGGAAGAGGCATGGCCATTGTGCTTCCTGGTTTCCAGAGGCAGCAGGTGCAGAGGGGAGCACTCCATCATGCTCCATCATCACCAGATGCCGCCAGGTCAGAGGTAAGCTGCAGAAAGGGCCTATGATGTTTCTCCCTTCAGACTCTGGCAGCTTCTCTATAATAGCTTTGAAATGGTGGATAAGAGTGACAAATGAAGTCACTGAACTAGTGCAGTTGGATCCTTTTTGCTTCTGGTGTTGCTAAAAGACTTATACTCCAATGCTAGAAAGACAAGCAGCCACCATCTACTGTTCAATGGTCAGAAGAGCCTACTGCTTTAGCTATGTATGCATATATGTTTTATAGATATCAATTTCAAGAAAATGTAATTCTGGAAATACAGTCAGCTTATATTAATCTATATGCCTAGACTATGTTCGTATTTCCCCAACCCACTTCCCTTTTTCCTTTATTTGAGATTTCTCTGTTTCAGGTATGCCCCATCAACAATTTTCCAGTACAACCATGCTTCTCTGAGAGAGATCATGTCCAGTGTTTAACACAAGAGCATTTGGGAAACTGAATGATCATTATTTGAAATGTTCCTATATACAAACATCAGAAATATTCCTGTCAATCTATTACATTAAGAATCAATAACCCTCTCCCTGTTTTATTTTTGTTTTGTTTTGTTTTGAATTTGTAAAAAGAAAGTATATCAATTGGCTTGACTTCTGAATTCACACCAAAAAAAAAAAAATCACTGTATTGATTCAGCAGTGCAAATGAATGGTTCTTCCATGTTACTGGAGAAGATAACGCATGATTTCTGATATCTTCCTAGTGTTGCTGGTACAATAATTCAGTGATGTTCTAACAACTTCCAGTAAATTTTCACCCTGTGGATTCCCTGTTGGGGCCTTTAAATCAAGCTTGGAACAGCCAATGAATATTTCTTAGCTGCAAGGGAAAAAAAAATACATGTGAAAAGGATTACTGTACTCAAGCTAGACTATGTAAGTGTTTCTTTGCTAATTGTATTGGCCACTGTTCTTTCTAGTCCATTAGGAGTCCATTTTGAAAGGGCAGCCTGTCTTCAATGGGTTAACTGGTGCCACATTAACAGAGCAGCTATAACACGAGGAACAAATATAGTTTAATGCACCCTACTTTGAATTCAGAGTCCATATGTATTCCAGACAAAAGGCCAAACAAATTTACAAGACTTCATGCCTTTCTATAGAGCTGCATTTTTTTCTGAAGGATATGTAAATATTGCACTAATCAGAGGTTCTAGAATTCCAAATGCCACAAAAGGTTATGACCTGAAGCCCTGCTAATAGATGGCTGAGGGCGTAGACTAAGTAGCTCTGAGTGACAGCAACCACAGGGTGTTTTGCATGAAAATCAGCCTCTAATAAATGACCTCTGCTTTTTTCTTTTCAAATCTATGACAGTAATGAATATGAAAGGGGGAGCTTCGTGCACATCAAGTATTATTTACACCTAAACAGAGGAGAAATGGAGTATGGTGTACAGTGAGGGTTAGTTTCAATTCGGAATAGCATTTGGCTTCCTTCCTTCCTTCCTTCCTTCCTTCCTTCCTTCCTTCCTTCCTTCCTTCCTTCCTTTTCTGTTTCAGTAACAAAAGTCAACATGAAATGAGATGTGGATTTTTAGCCCCTTTTAAAGAAAAAATGAAAAAGGCCACACATTATGGCAGATTTCTTTAAAGCAAGTGTTTGGTTCTCCGTTGAATGATGGTGTTTCTGTCTCCTTTTGAAAATATTTTGAACATCCATAGAAACATTTGTGTTAGAATGGCTTATTTGACAGCCCCTAAGTTGTATGCTGGCAAAATGGAGATGACTTTAGTGGCAGCCTACAGTGAAAACTGATCAAGGATCTGGCAAAGCCAGACTATACAACCTCAGGAACAGCTGGTGCATTGTAAGAAAGGTTTTATGATCATGGACTCTTTGCTGATAAAACCAGCACTAAGGAAAGTTAATTTTTTTTGAACTGCACTCCCATCAATCCCCTAGCCACCAAGGCCATGCTGACTGGAGGAATCTGGGAATTGAAGAACTTTGTCAGTCTTTGATCTAGGCACAAGGGAGAATTCATACATAACCTCATGCCTACTTCTCATTTAGGATTGCTTCACACATGCAATATGATCAAGTATTTCTCTGCACCATATTTTCCTTGACAGAGTGCAAAACCTGAATGTTGACAGGACAGTAACTATTATTTCCCTAATTATATCACTTGGAAAAATACTATGGACATGAAGGCCGGTCGTTGTGAACTATATATCCATATTGCTTCAGTCACACTGTTTGCTGGTATTCAGATTCACATTCTTCAGAATCATCATCGTGTTAGTAGAGGAGCTTGATCCAGCATCCCCAGTAAATTCATATAAAAATTGAGTGTTTTGAAGGCAGACAACAGCTAGTGGGACTGAAGGAAAGTTCAGTGAAGCCAAGGGGTGGAGATATGGGAAACTGTAGCAGAATCAGAATGATAAAGGTAGGATTGCCAGATAGGGTCTGGGAAAGGGCTCCTGTAATTTTAATCCTTAATAGGTCTTGGAGTTGGACAAGGTATCATAAAGTTCAGTCAAGAAGGATTAAAGTACCTGCCTTCCTTTACCTTCCCCAAACCCCAACTTCCAGCTACAGCTGTCCCTTCCTAACATGACTACTGCCACCTCAGTTCTGTTCCTGTCACTGAGTTCTGTTGGTGTCCCCTGTATCTACCAGCCAAGCAATAGCTGTATTGAGAGGGCATGGCTGTGGCAGAAAGTTGGGACCTGGAAGGTGAGAAAGGACAGGTGCCTTGATGAAGCATTACAGTAGTTCCTCTTGTTCCAAGATCTTTTCAGCATTAAAGTTACAGGAACTCCATTCTGGATCCAGTCTGGAAGCCCTGGTAAAAAGACTGAAAAGGTATGAAGTAAATGATAGAACCCAGAAGAATTAAGTGGAGACCAGAGAAAACACTTTATTCATCTGCCATGCACAACTATTCTATGTGCTTGCAAGTGTCCTATCACCTCTAATGAAGAACAGCTTTATTTAACTAACAATTTAGAACAAGAGCATAAGTAACTGCTTCAGACTGGACACAGAACCATTTATGGATTACTAGTAATACCACAATCAGTTGACAAAAGTT
Source organism: Iguana delicatissima (assembly GCA_948472985.1). Taxonomy (NCBI): domain Eukaryota; kingdom Metazoa; phylum Chordata; class Lepidosauria; order Squamata; family Iguanidae; genus Iguana; species Iguana delicatissima. The sequence goes on along the minus strand of CAOKZL010000161.1, from coordinate 22,629 downwards.
TTCAGAATCTGTTTTCAGAATCTCCCGAGGTTAAGGAGATTCCACCTGAACCTCAGGAAGAACTTTCTGACAGAGCTGTCCAGCTGTGGAATATGCTGCCTCAGAGTGTGGTGGAGTCTCCTTCTCTGGAGGTTTTTAAGCAGAGGCTGGATAGCCATATGTTGGAAGTGCTTTGAGGTGGGTTCCTGCATAGCAGAGGGTTGCACTGGATGGCCCTTGTGGTCTCTACCAACTCTAGGATTCTAGGATTCCATTTTGGCCATCAATGTTATGATGATTCTCCTCAGTAAAGGTAAAGGATTGGAAGATATGGTGAGCTTCTTTTTCCATAGTATAGATGAGGGAACTAATCAGAACTTCTCCAGGCTCCTTGTGGAAGAAATGTATGTATTTATTTTATTAATTTATACCCCATCTTTCTCCTGGTATGAGATCCAAGGCAACTTCCAGAAGTTTAAAACAATATTAAATTTTAAGTTTATTATTTTACAAAAGTTAATAAGAATTCAAATATATTGTTGTGTATTAAAAACAATTTTTAAAGGAGTTGAAACACATTTAAACATACTTAAAACATACAGCACATCATACATATACATATACACACACTGTATGTATGTGCCTTCAAGTCACCTGTCAACTTGTGGCGACCTCACAAATTTCATAGGGTTTTCTTAGGTTAAGGAATACTCAAAGGTGTTTTTGCCAGTTCCTTCTCTACTGCTATATACTTTAAAGTTCAAGCAAATTGTTCCTTCCAGTCAGGCCATTCTGAAGGTCTGTTGAAGCGGAAGACTTCTGGGGCTGAAAACTGTGCCATGGCAAGGAATTCTTTGAAGGTGTGAGATTAGACTTCTGACACTGTGTCAAACTATTTAAGAGAGAAGCCAGACCAGTGTGCCTCTAATGAAGAACAGCTTTATTTAACTAAGAAACAATCTAGAACAAGGAGATAAGTACCTGCTTCAGGCTGGATACATCACCACCCAGAGCTAACTTATTAATATTACAATTAAGCTCTATGAGCCCTTTCACACTGCAGAGTTATTGATTTAATATGTCTACCCCTGTTGGAAGTAACTAACAGGATTCCAGCCACTGTTTCAACTTCTTCAATTGCTCCTTCCCTCTGCCCTCCTTCTGTTAAACCCTTCAGAGTGCTTGTAAAACTGGTCTCTGATCCCTTTCCCACTATACCATTATAGCACTATGATTCTGCTTAAACTGTCATGGCAACATTCTATGGAACCCTAGGATTTGCAGTTTGGGGAGGGTATTTAGAATTCTTAATCAGAGAATTCTTGTATCTTCCCAAACTAAAAATCCCAGGATCCCATGGGAGGTTGCTGTGGTAATTATACAGAATCATAGCTCTGTAATTATGTAATGTGGAAGGGTCCTCTATCATCATACCATGCCCAGGATCCTCTGTCATCATACCATGCATAGCAGTGGGTCAGACTGGATGGCCCCTGTGGTCTCCTCCAACTCTATCACTCTATGATTCTAGGATCTTACACCAGTAAAGCCCTGCCAGCAGACTTACATGGCAATTGCATTAAGCCATCCTTACTGTGAATGGAGACAATGTACAGACAATTGTATATGTGGCAGCATGTGCATGTTCTTGCTCCTAATGCCCAACAGCCAATGCATACCACCAATTGTATTCTAATGTACCCATATGTATTCAAATTACCACCACCTTTGTACAACTGCTTATTAGACCAGTGAGAAGGTCACTACTACCCTCACTACACACCTGTTCTTCCGGTATCACTTCTGCAATACTCTGCCTCTTGTTCTCACTTCTGGATTTTGCTGTACTGCCTAGACATGAAATCATCCATTCAAAGACATTGAAACAGGCCTGATCAGAGTACACAGTAGATTCCACCTGAATGATGATTATGGCCCATTCCCACAAGGGTGAACACTTATGCACAAGCCAAGGATGTACAATCACAACTGTAAATTGAACGTGAACTTTATACAACAGACAAAAACATAAATTTCACTCACAGAGGATCTTAAACATGTGTAAAACACCGACAGGATTCTGGCCAGTAATACTCAGACTAGTAATTGTACATTAGTAATTAAACAACACAAAACAAAAACTCTTATATTGTCAAATGATATGAGAACTAATTAGCAAGCATTCTCATACATGTCACCAGACCATGACTGATCGACTACCTGGTGATGTAGATACCTCTGTGAATTGAGTACAGTAGCTATCAGGAGACAGAGGAGAGGAGACATAGGCCCTTTCTACACCCGACCTTCTTGTGTGGTCCTCTGATGGCAATTCTGACAGTGGCTTTGCTGGGAAGGCATCACGATGGGAGTACAATGGACTGGGTCCCTGTGGAAGGGAGTGCAATGGACATGCCTCTTCCTTCCACAGTGCAGCCAGCTACTTTCCCATGCTGTACTGGGGCAGGAAGCACCACCATTGTGCTTCCTGCCCTTCCATAGGAAAGGTAAGTGTGGGATGGTGGTGTGATTGTGGGTCGTTAACAGAGAAAACCCATCAATGATTTAATCCATGATCACACTGCCTGGGGACAGGAGAAGAGCAGGACTGTAACAATGACATGCAGAAGTGTTGTTGCATTCCTGCTCATCTCCTGTCCCCATACCAAAATGGGAAGCTACTGCAGAAAGTGCCACTGCCATAAGTAGGATTATAGAAAAATTAGGACTTAAAAGAGAAGCCAAATCATGAAGTTAAAGGAAAAGTGCACATCCGTTAAGTGGCTTTCTAAAGATAAGGTAAACTCTCAGCAAGAGTACCTAAGAGGAAATACAGCCACTACTATATAAGAGTATAATTCATTCCAGTAAATTTATACTTTTACCATCTGTATTTTACACATTTATTTCACCCACCTATTTATTTCTGGGAAAAATTCTCACATTCCTTATGTTTGATATAGCTAGCAGGGTCCATGGACAGGTCTGAATGTACTCTTGAAAATATGTTCAGATTTGGCATTTGGAATAAATCAAGGAGACTGCATGAATCTGCATATAGTTAATATAAACTACTTCCTGGAAGCCATTTGAAATGCAACTGCGAAAAGAAAAAGTAACGGAAAAAAAGTGAGCAAAAACACTGAAGGACAGGTGGACTACAGGAATAGGTAGATTGGCACTTTTAGCCATTGGGAAGAGGTGTACAGGGCATGCTAAACTAGCTGGGTTTCATTCAAGCCTCTGGTGAACATTTGGCAATGGAATCTAAACATAAAGTGTGCAAAACGATGACATTTAACACACTATCATCTCCAGAGTTGTCCTAGTGAAGATTTCCTCCAGTTTCATGTAATGTAAATAAACATGTAGCTAATTGCCTTCAGTACAGCTAATTATGGGTTCCACCATCTGTGCCCCAAGTCCTACTGAGCTCAGCATGCATGCAAAAAGTTTCATAGGATGTTTTCGGTGTGCATGTTTTCATGACTATATACAAACTGTAAGATAGTGACCTATGTGCCCCCCTAGTGAAGTGTGCCCAGATGCTAAATACTAATAGACAACATCAAGGACTCTGCTCTCTTTTCTTATGGTCCTTTCTCTTTAAATCAGATCGGAACTACTGTCTGAACTACATAGAACTACCATCTGCAAAGCAGAGCACATGAGCACCCTTCTGTATTATAAAGAATAGTTCTTCTGCTATTTTGGTCATGACACTTCCACTAAGCAAACATAATGGGAGTCCTAATTGGAAAGGGGATGTTTCTGTGAAGGAATTTCCCAGCTGTGGTGCAGAAATAATTTGGAACAAATAGATTATTTTCTCCAGATTCTGCTGGACTGGGTTGCTTAATCTAAGAGGTACAAACTGACCAACAAATCTGATCAAGGAGCTTTAGCAAGGACTCAAGAGAAAACGGGTAGGTGAATGTGGGTGTGTGATCATTTCTTGTATTCCCAATAATTTTTCAGGTTGCAAAACATTATAAATAATGGAAAGAAACTGGAATTTGTTCATTGCTGCAGTTCACTCAGAGATGATTAATTCAGCAGGCCCTAATTTTTCAAATTAGACATGAAATGTGATTACATTTTCCCTTTCTCCCTATGTCTGACAGAAATCAGCATTATCATATTAGTCCTTGCAACAACCCTGAAAGGTAGGTAGGCACTGTTATCTCCACATGATAAATGGATGAGGTACCTTTAACTTGAACTTGTCAGCTCTTCAGTCTGGGTACACCTTTAACTGGACCACTGTGCTCTGAAAGCGTTTCAGACAGAGAACTGCTCTCTGTAGGTAGGACACATGCTAGTTAGTCCCACTAAGTCAATTATTGACAGCAAAGTTAGTGGATACATTGCTGCAAGGGCAGTGAATCCATTCTTGGATTTTACGATTGAGGACTCAGGTTGCACAGACATTTTCTTGGTGCTGAACCTCAATTCAGAGGTTCAGTACCAGGAGAACTGTACAACCTGGAGCAGCTGCATGAAGAGTGGTGTGTAATTAAGAGTGATTCAGCAGATATGTGGCAACTGGCCACCCCAGCTGAATGTTGAGTTAACATATAAGTAAATCCTCTTCTTTCAGTGGGTCCACCCTTGTTATATCCACCAGTAGGATTCAAACCATGCCTACCCCATCTGTCCTTAATAGGCAGTGTCACTGGAAGATGAACTTTCAAGAAAGGGGTGGGGAAGAGGAAGCAATAACTTGGAATCAGTCAAATTTACTTATCTAAAGAGCACTTACAGAGCTGGTGAATAATTTCTGTATATCTGGGGTGGGACATTGTTTCTAAGCCACAGCTCCTTCCATACACGCATACATCCATCATATCTAATGATCTTACTAGATCAACATTGACACAAGGCCTTGTTGTAGGGTCAGTAAAACTGTTCAGCAGATGCCAGTTCTCCTCCAGTGTTGTCCATTAAAGCTAAACCTCAAGTCCCACCAACCTTACCAAACATAATCAATGACAAGGAATCTTGGGGACTGCAGTTCAATGACATCTGAGGGGCACACAAGTCCATGCCCTGTTTTAGAGAGGAGAAAAAGGCAATCTCTTGCATTCATTATAGTTAAAAAGAAATTAGAGTGAGAAACCTTCTTCCATGACCAAAAGAAAATACTCCCCCCTCATTTTCAACACTTTCAATCTAAAAAAACAGCTACGAACAGTTCAAACTGATTCAGTTCATGTACTTTGGAGTAATTCCACTGAAGTCAATGGGATTATTTTGAAGTAAGCAATTGCCAAACATGAAAAAGTAACAGCATACTTTCATGTCTTCTGTATCCATCGTCTGAAAGCTACTGCCTTAGAAGTTGCTATGAGTTTTCCTGAGACATAAAAAATAATGGTTGGATTAAAAATAGTGCCTAGGAACATTCTTATCTGCTGTTAATTTAACAAGCAACAACTGCAGCTCATGTGGAGGGAGGAGGGGCCAGTTTCCAGTTCAAGAGGTTTTTGCAATGAAAAGGGAAAACTGGCACTGAATGATTGTGTGTCACAGCCAAGAACAGAGGGGTGAGGAGTGAGAGAGAGAGGAAGAGAAGTTACAGCAGCCTGCGTTAGTGCATTCTGGCAACAGTTATCAAAATCCCAGATGTCTCTTTGCTGATGTATGAGTAATGACATGGCTTGATGTTTATGGACAGCTTGTGTTCTCAGAGAGAAGGTGTAAAGAAGAGCTGTCACTCTTTTCTGCCACAAGATGTCACTGGTACTGCTTGGGTGCTAGATTTGTATTGACAACAACATGTCGCTGCTCATATTAGTAACAGGGTGCCTTTAATATTTCTTCCCTCTGTTTTTCAGATAGTACAGGTATTGTGGCTTCATTCTTGTTCCTGTTGTTGTTGCTGAAGGAAGGATGCCGCAGGGGAAAAAAAATCCCTGCCTCAATTTGCATTTTAAAAAGTTTTCTCCAAGTGTATTTATGTGACTTCTGAAGCTTTAAGGTGAAAGGAGGTTGAAGGAAAAATGACCTGCAAACTTAGTCATTGTGTAAATGTGCCAATGGGTTAAAGGGATAGAACAATCCTATGGGGAGCAGAGGTGGAGGAAATATGCACTGGCATATCAGGAAGTGATACTCATATCCCCCTCCCCATTTAATTTGATCCATTTTCAGCTATTTTCTCTCTTTAATTTTCCACCCCCCATTGATTCTGAGGCAAAGGAAACAAACTGTATCAACTCCAGGCATAGGGTAGTTGCCTCTGTAGAATCATGTTGAAGGCTCAGGAAGGCTTGATACTCTCCCCAACCATATCTTCTCCCAGTATGCTGCTGGGCATCTCCTAGGCATACTGGGAGTTCTGACTGTCTTGGAGAGTGGCAAAGGACCAGGGAGAGACCTTTCTGCAATCTTACAGAAGCGTCTTCTAAAACTAGGTTTCCCTTTCTGAGGGCAGACATTTTTCTCCACCTTCACTGAAGGAAATCCACATAAAATATATAAAGTAAAAACTTTACAGTTCCTGGAACATTTTTCTCTAAGGCAGCATAGGAGTGAGGCCAAGAAATGTTGGTGTTTTCAAATGCAATGGATTTACTTTTGGAATTAAAGTAAATTTGTAAAGAGACGCTGCACTTTTTTTTTCTTGAATGGCAGCGGGTGATAGAGGGGTGTGTGTGTGTGCATGTGTGTGCACACATTTACAGAGGCCATTTCTGCACTAGACTGTTATAGCCCAATTATTCCACTTTGGACATCCTATTAGAATCCTGGAATTTGCAGTTTAGGGAGCGGCCTCAAACATCAGAGTGAAATGGCCAGAATGATCCTGTATATGTTAGATGTTGTGTCCCACTTATTTACATCCAGTAAGTATGCAAAGGATCAATACACTTATAATAATATGGGATATTAGTACATATCATCATTTGGACATATGTTGCCAAGGATGGTATTTCATCTTAGATGCTAAGAGGAGTATCAACAATTTCTCTATTTTTTTTTCAATAAACAGTTTTAGGCCTTAGTTTCATTAATAATTTGAGTCAGGTAATTTAAAACACCTAAGTTTATATTTTTGATACTGATTCATATGCAAATCATTCATTCATTCATTCATTCACTCATTCATTCTCATATTAGAGATGTAGTTCCCATGACATCATTACCTTCCATGCATTTATCCGGAATGTACCACAGGTGGAGAAAGCTTGACCTCCATCTGCTTTAGACTACAGCAGTTGCAGACTCCTACTATTGTCCATGCTGAATGGGTCTGGCGGAAGATGCAGACCAAAATATCTGGAGGCCTGAATTTCTGTGGATCTGTTCTACATACTACATAAGCTGGACCTACACCTGACATCAGGAGACTTATGAGCCCCACCTTCCAGATATCTGCGTTTTAAAATAGTAACAGGGGCCTACACTTTGCCCATTTCTGGCCTACATTGATGTTCTGCTCAGCAGACATTTTCAAATATTCTGTTCAATTGTAGACACAGCAGGGATTCCACTCCTTCATATCCCATTCTCCAGGGACCTAGAATCTTGCCATAGAAGCCATATAGGGGTAGCAGACTTGACTGTTCAGTTTATCAACATAGTCAACTTCTTTTTTTACTGGGACTCATAAGAATAGAACTAGAGTTCCCTTGACAGTTGGCAGAAAATGGCAGAATAATTTCCTGCCCTTGATGTAGGGTAGGTCATTAGATTCCCATGATCCTCAGTGGAATAAGACAAAACAGCCTTAGGGGGCACATGTGACACCCCAAGCCAGAGTTTGTCCATGACAGATTTAAATGGAATACTGAAAGAACACTATTTTAGAGTGACTGGAAGATCTCTAGTGGATATATTTCTGTAATTCCAAAATACCAAATATTTTTTACCATATCTTTGCTTTTCCTGTCTCTCAAATTTCTTGCAGGTTATAATATTCATTTAGCTTTAAGGCAACAGGAACTGAAAGTTTCTTATGCAGTTGTGATGACTTCATTCTTGGTAGATTCTTATGGAATGACCCTGTGATCAATCACTAAAATCTCATTGAATGCCTAATTAAAACAATGACTGGCATTCTATTGATCAATGTTGGCATAAGTTAGACTTACACTGTCACAACTCACTTTTTTGTAGTTTCGGAGGTTGTGATTCTGTTTTGACTATGCAACAATCAAAAGCGCCTCCAAAACCTACCTTGTAAGCAGTAGAGCTGAACACAGCCAGTTCCATGTTGTCTGAGAGCAGGGGAAATGAGTAGGGATGGCTCTAAATGTTTTCCTTTAGCTGGATTCACTGTAAAGATATCATCTGCAGGGGCATCCCAAGGACCCTGGGAGGTCCCTGCAGATGCTTGTCACAGTACATCCATCTACAGGAAAATAGCTGAATGCAGCTGTACTCATTTCCCTGCCCTCGAACAACAAAGAAATGGTCATTTTGGGTGGGGAATGCATTGTTTTAAAGTTGATCTTTTAGGTAGGGGCTGAAATCTGAAGGGACAATCAACAGCTAATTTGAAAAATTATGTAGCTTCAGAGATGTAGCTATGTGATAGATGTGCATCTTCAGATGCAGAATCTTAGGCAGTGTGTTTGCCTGATACCTAAATGATATAGTGTTAACACCAGGATAATTTTTTTTGGGGGGGAACCTTTCCATAAGCATGACACCACTGCCTAAAAAGCTCTCTTCTTTGCATATGAACTTTGTACCTTTGATAGATGAGGAACAGAAGAAAAAAACATCTATAGTTGCTGTTTTTTCTGGACTCTTAAAAAAATGCCTCACAATTCAACACAAACAAAGAGAGTAAAGGCTATATGTAAGGATTTATAAGATGCCACTAGTTTGCCAAGGATACTGTGATAGTTTCCCATGGTGGATTAAGTGTACAGGGAAGTATGGCTCCAAGTGGCCCAACCATGATGCAGAACGAGGCAGTCATTTCAGGGATAAGGGTTTAGAATAGTAACAAGGGGTTGGCACACAGAACTTTGTGTGTTAGATTATGGTTTCAAGTCAGGCTGCCTATCATGTTGCCCTTAGGCAACCATGCAGGATGAGGTCCTGTCACCAAAGTAGGTTTCCATTGACAATCTCTTCATGTGCAGGCATTTATCCTAACAGTCACAGCAGCCAAAGCCCAAAAATAAAGGTAAGTTTGATGATCCACATCAACAAATCAGCTTTCATGCTTTTCTCCTGGATCAGAAGCAGGTCCTTTAGTTGCCCATTCAAGATCAGACTACCTCTCCCCTTCAAATACTTACAGAAAAGGTAACTCACAACACTATGCAGTTTTGGGGAAATCTACTCCCTCCATTTCTCACCTACTGTGAGGACAGAAGCTAACCTCCTATGGAACAACCAAAACAAACAAACAACAACAACAACAAAAACTGGGAAGAATGGCAGATATTTCATCATCCTGGATAATCAGGAACCCCTGGGAGTTCCACTTACTGAGCCCAGACGTTCTTGCACCCCAGAAAACCGATGAACTGACTCATTTGCTATTCAGCAAAGTACAATGCAGATTGCAAGTATGATATATAAATGTTAAGTTTCACTAATAAATAAAACTTGCCCCTCCCATGATGACGCTGAGTGCTGGAGAAATCCAATCAGCAGCTGATTTGAAAAAAAAAAAATACAGTTAGATCATAAACCAGGGTGAGAGATCTGTAATTGCTATTCTTTTTCTAGGTTTTCCTCTTCTGTGTGCCAGAACGGACAGTCACTGAAGCAACTGGCCAACTGAACTGATGACATATCCCTCATTCACCTCAGTGGAGCTGCCTGAGCAAGTTCTGAGATCTCTGTGGTTCCTTCTTTATGATTCTGGCTTTCATCTGCTCCAGCAGACACTGTAGCTCCATTCCAAGATTACGTCGTCTTCTTCTTTGTGACAGATGTGAGACAACAGCATGCCAAGCCCTGCAACATAGGAAGAAACAATGGTACACTGTTGAATAGATGGCCGTAAAACCAGTAATGAATGGATGTCCAGTGAGGGCCAACTAAAAATTGATCCAAAGCAAGTGGCAAAACTAATGCATGTAACAGCTGGCCACAGAGTGAAGCAATTGTATGAGTAATCGAAGACACATTCCAGATTGCTGTTGCATGCATGATGAGGTAAAGAATTTATGTCAGATATATGGTAGGTAACTATTGGGATCATATGATCACTTGGCCCATATACTTGTTGGGGACCAGCTTTGGTCTGAATAAATTAGCCCTGATGCAGAGTAGAAAGTTAAGGGCTGCATATTCTTATTTTTTAGTATGCATTCTGAGCATATTTTAAGATGTATCTTCCTTTAAGAAACTGTCTCTTAAAGACTAAGGCAAAAGATAGAAACAAAATCAAAGAGATGCATATAATTAGAGTGTATTGACTAGAGTAGGTATGGACCTAAATTAATTGTTAATTCCAACTAGATCCATTGAACCAGTGTAAACTTGGTAAATTAACAGGTATGCACGTTCCCACAGTTTGATGGATATACTTTGGTTGGGACAAAGAACTGGATTTAGCCCCCGGATTGCCGTGAAAGAACAGAAAATAGTCCAGAGTTTATTGTCCAGGAATGGAGAGCAGGGATGTAAAGAATATTCATTAATATTCAAAAATGGCCAAAAAGAAAGCAAGACATGCTCTGGAAACCCTGATGAGTAGCAACTCAGTCTGATGAGAATCTTTACAATTTGAGACTTATTCTGTATAAAATTCATAGTTTTTTGGCACAGTCCTTCTGCACGGATTTGCCTGTTCATTTCAGCATAATGTAGGACCAGTCCTTGAAAGTCTGTGTTCATGCAAATAGCCCTTGCTTAACTATGTATGTGGTCACAGTAAATCCTGCGGGACAAGTCATTTGACTTGCGTGTAACAGTCAAGGGATTCAGGGAACATAAGTAAATGAATAACTTTGGATTCGAAGCCTGCTTTAACTCTCTGCTGCATTATTATGTCCGTGACTTAAGTGAGTGAGATAACAGGTCTGTCCTCCAGGCAGAACATTCCAGCTTGCTATCCCATTAGAGTAGGCCTGGTCAGTTTGTTATTTTATTCCCAAAAGCAGCCTCTGGAATAGGGGTAAGAAATTAGCCTGACACAATTTATTTTTAAGGAGCTGGATTTTTTTTTAAGTGTGTCCACTAGATAGCATAATAAACTTTCTTCATCTCCCGTTGAGAGAAAAAGGAAAGAAAACTTTTTTTCTCATTTTATCCCTCCCACCCAAAGAGCCATTAGACTTCCTGGCTCAGAGTAATGGGGTTTCAGAAAAAAGATCAAAGTTTTTCAGATAAGTATTCCTTTACACCATGTTACTGACACTCCACTTTGTAAACAGTTTTCTCCCCCTCCCTTTCTTTCTTTCTCCCCCTACCATTTTTTTGTTAAAAAGGACATATAAACATGCCAAGTGAGATAGATAGACTGTCACTTTTTCTTTTTCTTCCTTGCTTTGTATGTGAGTTAACTGCTCAGTGAGTATCATGCTAGGGCTGTACTGATATAAATGAACTCAGTCTGTCTTTTGTATAAACAGTCAAATAAAAAATGAAGGGCATATGAAATAATGCCAAGCACGAATTGTGTTTCAGGAACATTGCTTCAAACTTTGATCTCCCCCCCTTTCCTATGACACATACTCTCTCTCTTTTAATGGCCTTTGATGAGAAAAAGCTGTCTTGTCCCTTAGAAAGGGGAGTTTGAACTAGCCATGCTGTGTACTAATAAAATTAAGGTCCTGATGTGGAGTCTTCCCTAAAAAAAATAATGGGACAATGAAACTAGAAAGAAGGTGGTATGAAGAAGTCCAGTGTATATTTTTAGAGAGGATGATGGTTGGGTGAATGTACAAGTTAGCCCTGCAACAAAATGTTGCAACATTTCCTTCACCAACACTTGGAAGCAATTTGTTTAAAAAATTAGTATGTCACCTTTAACTCTATTATTGTAACAACGGATTTTAAAGTCAGTCTTCTAATTGTTATAACAACAAAGACAACGAAGACTCAAGTATCAATTAATGTTTAACATTATTTTAATTTGTTACTTTGAGGAGGAAGATAATTAGGAAGGCTAGGCATTTTGGGCCATTGTAGTCATTTTAATTGAGTTTTTAAGGTGTAAAAATTATGTCATACAAACATTTAACAAAACATTTTTTTTACCATTTTAACCAAATATGATTAAAGGCAACAAATTACTGATGTAACATTAATTTTAACAGTTATGCATTCGTGCTGACATTTTAAGACTCTGCCCTTTACCTATTGAAGTGCTTCTTCCAAGCAGCCCTTTCCTGGGATATTCTACCTCTTGATCCCAGTGAGCTTCTGTCCACTTGCAGTTTTGGTTTCAAGGGAGCGACACATCTCGTATTTCAGGGGTTGGGTAATTAGCTTCTGGGCCCTCCAAAGTTGCCACCTCTTTTTTGACACCTCTCATTACTTACCTTTCCCCAATACCCTCTTTTATTTCTCAACACCACCATTTTCATTAAAATTTTAAACATTTATACAAAGACAACACCCCAAGAAAGACAAGGAACCCATTGGACAAGAGCTGTCTATATGATCTTATCAACAAATCTCATGGTAGTAATCCATACAATATTTCTGCAAGGTACATAAGGATTAATATCTCCCCGTTACAGAGGTGGAGCTGCTTGCTTAAAATCACCTTGTAAATCCATTGCTTGCTTAAAATCACCTTGTAAATCCAGGAAATATGCTGGATGTTAACTAGGGGCTGCCTGCACTGTTATTCACCTCCTCAAGGAGCTCATAGACTGTGTTGGGGAAGCCTCCCCCTTGCCATTTCAGGTAGAGAGATTCATGCTGCTTACTCCATAAGTTGCCACTGTTGAACATGTTTAAAAATGTGTGAACTGACTGAACACGAAGACAGCTGTGAGGTTTTAATCTGTGACAGTTCATTCATATGTACATCATTGGTTGTCGTTGTGTTCCTTCAAGTTGTTTCCTACTTATGGTGATCCTAAGGTGAACCTATTACACAGTTTTCTGCAGCTGACAGTGTGTGATGTGCCCAAGGTCACCCAGTGGGTTTCCATGGCTGAGTGAGGAACTGAACCGTGGTCTCCAGGGTTGTAGTCTAATGCTCAAACCATTACACCACGCTGGCTCTCCACAAATCATCATAGTATTGTAGAAATGAAATGAACATATATGTTTGAGCCAGGTTATGTGCAGAAGATGATTGATATGATGTTGGAAAAATCTGTTCATTTAGGCTACAATCCTGTACACACCATGCACGTCCAACTAAAGTCAATACAGCTTACTTCTGAGTGGGCAATGCACAACTGCTGTAGTTTTTAAACATAAAGATATGTGCTTTAGTTAGCAATGAGATAAATATTCCGGAGTTGTAAACTTCTAAACTTCTAAAATTGTTTAATAATGTATGCCAGTTACTGGACTCCATCTAAGCAGCTAGCACATGTTTGCTCAGTAATCTACATGATAAAATACTCCCTCTTTTACAATAAAACATATGTACCTATTTTCATTGACAAATGTAGAGCATGGTGCAGCTTGCCAAATGAGATTGGACTTTAATATGCAAGTTTTATACACAGATGTTGTCTTACCACAGATAGCAACACAGACAGGTAGACTTATGCAGGCTTTCTTCTAAAACATTCATAACCTGAAAAAGCAAAATGTATATTTTAATGCTGAGACAGTCATTAAAAGACACAAGTACTATTAGAGGAGTGTTCCATGGTGATGTTAAAAATAGTTAACACATGAGAATATGTACATGCTGTACAGTATTACAAGCTTCTCTGGATGTTTTAATATCCTGACCTATTTCCCCAAAGTATTTCTGGGCAAAGAACTTTCATAGAAAACACTCATGTTTCTACTCTAGATTTAAAATCTCTAGGAGGATAATGTTTATCTAGCCTTTCCCTCTCTGCACTCTAACTTTACTTAGAAGCACAACTAATATACTTGTTATTTGGTACATCTAATTCAATGATGCATCTGTTTTACTGAGTTTCTTAAGAATATCCCCACCACCCCCACTCAAAGGAATGAAATTGCTGAATGAGCAAAGCACAAACTAGCTGCTCATGATTGGGACCTCCCCTTACCAGCTTGCAGCCTTGAGGGGGAAAAAAGCTGGATCTCTCAGCTTTAAAATCATCAGTAAGGACCAGCAACAGTAGATCACTTTGCCAAAACTAGCTATGCATAATTTGATATATAATTTGATATCTTTCATAGGGCCAGCTGTGGATGGTGGCATAGGGCTTTTGGATCTGAGGTAATACATACCTAAAGAACACATTGATTTGGGGATTTTGGATTAGGATACAGATTGTTGTCATCTGCTAAGATAATGGAAAGAACTGGAGATTTAAAACCTGTGATGAAGATGGTGGGATAGATGCAGTGGTCCAGTCTCAATTCACTTCTGCAGATTCATTTGTATGAGTGAGATTTGGAATTTGGCAAGGTTTGTTTCTTGGGTTTAAATGTGTGTGTTGCAAACTGATATATTACTTATGTGTAAATTGGTGGATAAAGAGGACCATTACATAGATCAGATGGGATAAAAATACAAGTTATTAGATACGTATAGCTGCAATGCCCATTTGGAAGGCTAACCAGTACAACAAGAACAATAAGATGCACTCTTTCAGTGATTCAGGGATTAATTATTAATCAACTTTTTAGCAAAATGCAGTAGGATTCTGGCAAATGTCTCCATAGACTGTGGGACTGTGTCTACTAACTACTAGTAGACTGTGTCTACTAACTTCTTGTGAGGTGTTCTTCGTGGGAGGTGTGATTTGAATTATTTCTCTCTTCCAAGTAGATCTTCTAGAGTCTTACAATTTCTGGGTATACTCTGTGCAGCTCTATTTGAACCTTGTCTTGCAAATTGCTACTCTGGAGTCTCAACTGCTTTGGAGGCAATCTTCTCCCACTCTCTCTGATGCTCTGTGAACTCTGTGTCTCTCACTGCAGCTTTTGCTAATATGCATTTGCAAGCTGTCTTCTCATAGAACCCTTTTGTTTAATGGAAATGTTGCCCTTAATAATAGCTGTGTTGTAGTTATCCTGCCTAGTGATGAAAGATGATACTATAGGCTATAGACATATTTAAAAGAAAGAGTTGAATGAAGAAGAGCTGGAGTATAGATGGTAGTAACATCCAGGTGGCAAGAAGTTGGGTACTACTATGAACTCACTTTATGAATTCTGTGGTGCAGCTCAAAATTACCTCAACTGATGAGGACACCACTTCACAAGACCATCTGGAAACATCTCTGGTCATCTCAGCCCAGATGGCCAAGTTGCAGAATAGAATGACCACCTTTGAAAGACAGAGTCAGACTTCACAAGATCAGGTCACAGTCTCAGGCCCAACTAAGTAAGTGACTTGGCCACACACTATAGTTCCCACAGCTACCGACACAAGCCATAAAGTTACCCCAAATATAAAGCAGGGGGAACACAGGGTGGCAATACAGTGGCATTAACTGATAGACATAGTAATGCTCACCTACAACAGAGCCAACATGGTGTCATGGTTTGAGCATGAGACAACAAACCTGGAGATCAGGGTTCAATTCCTTGCTCAATCATTGAAAACCACTGGGTAACCTTGGACACTTCACACATTCTCAGCCCCAGAAGACCCCATAATAATTTCACTTTAGGATCTCCACAAGTTGGAAATGACTTGAAGGCACACGACAACAGAAACAACAGACACAATGAGTCCCTGGGAAGTGGCTTTCAGGTAAACAGGCCACATGGAACATCAGATGGGCATAGCATTGATAAATTGTTACAGCTTAGGCAGGATTAGCCAAGGTCTTGAAGTCTATGGTAATATCAGATCACATCTCTGCTTTACTCATGAAGTTGTCTGATGGAGCAGTAAGATCATAAGACCATGCCCAAAACATAGGCAAAGACTACCAGTAAGGCTATACCACAAGAAGTGGGAGGTGCACACCTAGGCTCTCCAGCTGGGGCAACAAGTATGAATACAGTGGCATTACCCATACTTACTTTCTTGGCTGCACACATTTCATGGCTAGCAAATTCCTGGGTGTGATCTGTACAAACTCAAGCCAGGTCTTACAAGGGCAGCCAGTGCTCACAATGTTGGTGACACTAATGCCTCCCCGTTCCTCTGAAGTCCCTGGCTCAGCACCTTTGAAGAGCAGCACACAAAGGCTGAGTGCCCCTCCAGTGACGGTGGGATGTGAGGTCAGTGGTAGCTAGCCTTCTCAGTGCTGTCCCTATAAAGGCATGTCACTACCAGTTGGTGGTCATCTTCTTCTTTTGATATAAAATATATAGAGGGTAAGTACGTGGATGTGTCTTTGCTTTTCTTTAGGGAATCAGAACCACAGTTTGTAAAGGATGAAATCTTGTTGAACTTGCCCAAAGAGCACAAGCAATTTTTAAAAACCTAAAATGGAGCATAATTTCATTAATTAAGAAATTAATTTTATAATTTGCCTGAGTTGTTGGACTATATACCAGGGCATGATTTATGAAACTTAGCCCATGTACTACAAATCTCAAACTCAAGGAAATAAAATTATACTTAGACTATGCACAGACTCTAAGGGTTCAGAGTGGCTTCATTATGATGAGCAATTTCATTTGAGGACTCCCTTTGACCCTGGGATAGAAATGGGAAGAAATTTTGTCCAATGCAGTGCAAGGCACTTGGACCTCTTCCAGTAATCATTGCAATAATAGTTTTATTCCACATAATAACAAAGAGACAAACATGAGGCCTGCCTCAGATGAAAAAGGGGATCATAGGTCCGCTAGAATTACAATGCAGGTAAGTGTAAAAGGTCAGTCTGCCATTTTGACCACAAGTATAAAAGTTGTGAGGGCTCACACCCCAGCACCTCCTGTTTCAAAGGCAAGCATCACAGCATCCCTGTCTGCAATGGCTGTGCCTAGTCACTTGGAATCCTACAGGGAGTCAAAGGCTCCAACCCCACATAAGGTTAACCATTTAAAGCAGTGGCAGAATATGTACACCAGGAAGGATGACACCAGTTATCTTTGTGAGGGTTTCACATTGGACTTTAGCTTCCCAGGTGTTAGGTAATATCCATTCTCTAAAAGTTCACCATCAGTCAAGGTTATGGCTGATCAGTGGCGTACTGACCCGTAACAGCGCCCAGGGCAAGGAGGAGGTGAGAGGAGGTGGGCATGGTGAGTGGCAGGCAGAAGAGGGAGTGGTAAGCAGCAGAACTGTGTGGGGCGAGCAGTAGTGGGTGGTAGGGGCAAGTGGAGGTGGGTAGGGCAAGCTGGCGAGTAGAAGTGCGTGTGGCAAGCAGTGGAGGTGGGTGATCGGTGGAAGTAGGCATGGTGAGTGGTAGTGGGCAGAGAACAGGTGAATGGAGGTGGGTGGGGAAAGCGGATGGGTAGAAGTGGGCGGGGTGAGAGATAGTGGGCAGGGGAGGGGCGAATGGAGGTGGACAGTGTGAGCGGCAGTGGGGGCAAGGCAAACTGCTGGTGGAGGTAGGCAGGGCAAGCGGCGGGGAGGCAGGTGGGAAGATTCCTTTTTTGTGTCCCCCTGATATTGGTGCCCAGGGCACATGCCACAGTTGCCCCACCCTAGATCTGCCTCTGTGGTTGACATAACCAGGCATAATTTAGCTAAGAATGTGGTGGAGACTGTGATATCTAACCTCCACCCCATCTTGTCCATACCCACACTGAGGTTATCTCCTTTGAGAAGTAAGTCCAAGAAAGCACTAGTTGAGAATAAACTTACAAACAGCATATCATTCCCCAGGGCTGCCTCTGTTAACAATGCTATTGTTTCTGAACAAAGTTCTGTAAAGTATGTGCCATTCAGTGTGACAGTCTGAATGATATGCCCATGGTGTCTTCTATATAATGTTCTACCTTTGAATGAGTCATTGGACTCCCATCGGTCCCAGATAGAAACTGAAAACAGCTGGAACAGAGCAGATTTTGCCTCTCCTGATATTGATGTTGTTGTTAGCATAACGCTCTGGTTATTATTTAATATCACATGCAGGAAGAGAGAAGATGGATCTTTGCCCTGCATAGTTTACAACCAGGCAGAATAATGTGGCAGGAGAAAGGAAGAAAGAGATAGGGAACAGTGTATAAAATATGCACAAATGAAGTCTCTTGTGCTCAGATTTCATATTGTTGGGGGCAGGGTCTGCTGAAAAAGTAAAGGGTCAGGCCAAAGAGTGTTAAATAGTTTGGCCTGAAATGCAGAAACTATAAGAGAGAGGAGTGTACAGTGAGAGAGGCCAATGATCCATACTTCTGACATGAAGCTTGGCTATGCCAGTACCTTCTCTATAGCTAAAACTAGAGTCTAGGAAAGCATTTGTAATGCATGTAGAAGGTGTGATCTGTATTCCTGACCTGGAATAAATTGTGACAGGCATACACTGTGCCAAGGCTTTGAACTCTGTTCTGCGTCCTTGCCCTCATCTAAAGTGATCATATCTGGCAATAGTACAGTACTGACAATGCTGTGTTTCATCTACTTGGGAAAAGGCTATGGGAAATGTGCTCCATGGGCCAATCTCTCGTAGAAAATATCTGACCTATCTGTGGAAGTTTCTTTTTGAATAAAATACCAATAGTAACCATGATTCCAACATAAGTGGGGGAAATTATGCAATTGTATTCACTTGCCTTATGAAACTGTTGCAGGAGCAAGAAGCTTGAGGTTTAAAAAATTCGGACACTAAAATATGTATCAAAGATATTTTTATGTGACCTTACAAATTGAGCATGTACACTGCAAAGGTAAACATTTTAAAAGAACCTATGTTTCTCCCTCCTCCTCTTCTTCCATCACTCTCATCATCATCAACCTTTGGTTTTGGACCTAAAACTCCCAGAAATCTCAGCCAGCATGGCCAATAGTAAAGGGATTCTGAGAGATGAAGCCAGATACAAACCAAAGGCTGAGAATCGCTGATATAATAAATATACTTAGATAGTGCACTTTTACTGTACAAGAGCAGTGTACAGCAGAAGGATAAACACCAGTGGAATCACAAGATTCAATTAAGACCCCTGATTTGGGAACAATTCAGCTTGCACCCATTTGGTAGTCACTGGGTTCTGTTTGGGTCAATATCAAAATCTTCATGCCACCTGTTGATTTTCAATGGAAATAAACAAATGGCTACAACATTTCCAGAAATAGGTAAAAATTATGGGCATAGTAAAACTCCTTACCCTTACCATGTTTCAGATAAATTCATAATAGTGAACATTGCGCTACATGCCTGTAACTTTTGATCTTTTTTTTTTAAGGAATTTTCAGTCAGTCCTTTATATCTTAGCATCATCAGCACCACCAATTTTTCCATGGTAAAAACATGCTCAAAGCGGCTTAAAGTAAAACGTGTGTGGGAGGGAGTAGATCAAAATGTCATTTTTGATTATTCTGAAACACAGATCTAGATTCAAACAGTCCTACAATAGTTAAACAAATCTCAGTAATAAATTACACTAAGGGCCTTTCTGCACAACACTGTTACAGTGCTATTATTCCATTTTCAACATCCTGTGGAATACTGGGATTTTCAGTTTAGGGAGGGGCATTTAGAATTCTCAGACAGAGAGCTTTTTGGCCTCGGTAAACTACAAACCCCAGAACTCCACAGGATGTTGAAAGTGGAATAATAGCACTATAATAGTGTAGTGCAGAAAGGCCTTGAGATGAAACAATCCCCTAATATGAAATGATACACTAAAGCCTAACAAAAATAACTCTATGATTCTATGAAAAGAGGACAATAAAAAAAGAAATAAGAAAGAAGAAAAAAAGAAATCTCAGTAGCAGTAAAATACAAATTATCTTTATCTAAATGTCATCCCAGCTACAAACTTTGACAAAGACTCCAACCTTATGGTTTACAGGTGTTTCCAGCTGCTGTTTCAGTGTTGGACCCTGGAGATGAGGGTTCTAATCCTAACTCAGCCATGGAAACCCACTGGGTGATCTTGGGCCAGTCACACCCTCTCAGCTTCAGAAGAAGGCAAACCCCCTCTGAACAACTTTTACCAAGAATATCCTGTGATAAGTTTGCCTTGGGTTTTTCACGAGTTGGAATGACTCAAAAGCATACAACATGAAGCTGTCACTCCCACCATCAGTCAAGGCTATGACCTTCTGATGTTGCAGCAACACTTAAAGGTATTAGAGAAAGCATAATGACAGTGTTAAGTAGCTTTCATTGACACCCAGTCGCGTAGGGACTTGGGGGCAGGGGAGCAATTCGCCCCGGGCAGCAATGTTTTTTGGGTGCCCCAACCAGTAGCCATGCCCCCAGGTGCCCTGGCCATGCCCACATGCACCACAGCCCCGCCCCTGCACACAGTGGTCCCACCCCTCATGCTGTAGCCCCGCCCCCTCATGCCCCATCTCCAAACACTCCAAGCTCTGCCTCTGTTGACACCAAGTCTTCCCATCTCTTATTCCCTTATCTAACTTCTCTGAGGTGTAAGATGATACTCTTAGGGATATTTCCACCTGTTTTTCTCCCACATGTTCACTTTCTTAAAAGTAAACTATTTTAGTTCTGGGTAAGGTTAATCTTAGACCTGCCCAAACTGGCAACTAGTGCCAATTCATTTGGCTACATTAAATGGCACTTTGGGCTCCTTTCCATTTCAACATCCACCCACTTTTTAAAAAATGCATAATCTACTCTTGCTTATTAATTATTGTGCTGAATGAGTTCACCCTCACCATATGCACACTTAGCTAGAGAGTCTTCTGCCACTTTTAACTGAAGCAGGAATCCTGATCATCCCTTTCTCCCACCCTCCTTTCTCCCTTCCTACTTCCTCTCTCCTTCCTTCCCCACAGAACAGTTTTGTAAAACAGTGGGGAAATGAGAGTTTCTTTCCAATCCCCTTTTTCTCTCTCCTCCAATCATGAGCGCATATGCAGATGTGTTCATGCACACTCACATATATACTCACAAAAGCATGGCAGATCCACGTAAAATGTGCAGGAGATGGGTAAAAGGAGTGAAAGGAGAAAGCTGACAGACTAGAAGGTGTTGGTTTTTTAACCCACTCCGTTGGTAGGAACAAAAAGACTTGGTAAAGGAGGTAGTGGTGGGGAAGCCTGAAACATCCTGAAATTATTAATGCAGGGAGTAATTATAGGAATAAAAGCTGTGATCTCTCAATATATTTGGCCAATCTGGATAAGATCTTAGATACCTTTCCTTTCTTTAATGGAGTTCTTACAATAAAACCTTAGTTTGTTTCTTTAGCCAGGGGTATCTTTGCCCTTTAATCAGTATGGCCAGCCACTGCACATGCAGGGAGAGAATTAGACTCTTAGTCCATTTCTACCCTACACTTTTATAGGGCTATTATTCCATCTTCAACATCCTGTGGAATTCTGGGATTTGTAGTTTATTGAGGCCAAAGAGCTCTATGGCTGAGAATACTAAATGCCCCTCCCTAAACTGCAAACCTTTGGATTCCATCAGATGTTGAGCTTGGAATAAAACCACTATCATAGTGTAGTGTGGAAATGGCCTTAGTCTTGAAAGGTTCTCAGAAAGATGGCAGAATTGATTTGCAGAGATACTTGGTCCCTCCGAGTGAACCAGGCTTGCCAAGTTTTAGAAGACTAGATGGTAGGGAAGAACTGTGTTTGTTTGTTGTTTGTTTCCCTAGATGGTCTGCCCATGCTAGACACTACCACAGTAATTTTCCTTTGGCTAGACAGCAGAAATATAAATCTGAAATAGGTTTGTAGGTTCTCACAGAAGATTGCCAGTATCAATCACATGTCATTTTTATGAAAGTGAATGTTCAGCATTTTATATTCATTTGGGATAAAGTATAGAGCCTAAATACCCTAATGGCACCAGATTCCATCTGATCTTGTAAGCTAAGCATGGTCAGCCCTGGTTAGTACTTGAATGGAAAACCACCAATGAATACCAGGTGCTGTAGGCTATATTTCAGAAGAAGGAATTTGTAGGACCACCTCTGAGTACTCCTTGCCTAAGAAAACCATATAAAATAAAATAAATTGACAGGCAACTTGAAGGCACACGTACACACACAGTATGAAGTATGCAGCCATCTCATAAAGTATGACTGACAAATGTTTTAGTTCATGTGCAATATCAAGCCACACAAGCCTTGCGTATTATTACAGCTTGATAGTTAGAAAAACAAAGCAAAGCTAGACTCAAACAGACCTCTCTGTTGTTTCAGGACTTCAAGAGAACTCTTAATAAAAGATCATTATATTATGTTTTTCCCACACTGTTCAGATTTAGGTCCTGGGATGTATATGATGGAATTAAACTGTCCCTTGGAAATTAACAATTTTAATGGCACATCTTAGAGACTTTTTACAGTAATTCATCCCCCTCTTGCTCACTGAGAAGGAATGGCATTACCATTGTACAGCATGATGTGGTCAAGCAGAGATATTTGTCCCATCTTCTCCTAAACCCAATCTCCAGAGATGGTGGAAGACATTCCTGAAGAAAGATTTCATTGCCGCTTCAGTTGGCTTCTGTACTTTGAATGGGTATGTTCTTGTCCTTCTCTTTAGAAATAAAATATCTAACAAAACCTTTTCTG